>VDFB02358134.1:54991865-55232234 GCA_007258455.2 Sequoia sempervirens
AGGCCTAGGTCATTTTTAGGTGTCTACATTTTGCCCCTCTTTGTCATAATGTCGCTTGTCACATTGTGACAAAGAAAATAAGTCAAAGTCATGCCCCAGTAAAGGTACGGAGTATCATTGCCCCCTCGAGAAATTTTCAAATTTTGGGTCAGCGATAGAAAAATTTGCAAAGGGTCTCAAGAAATCCATTTGATGCCCAGAAAAACAATGGCACAGTTGGTTTCAGATTTTGACACATTTAACGCAACTAATGAGGAAGTCAAAGGTGGTCAAATAAGCCTCCAGTATTGACCTTGTTTGAAAAATGTCATTTTGACCTTATAAATAGGTTAACCGAGGGGTAAAAGTCAATTCATATTCACTATTCATCTTGCAAAATTCGAGAGTTCAGAGTGAAAGGCGCAGCAGCGAGGATGGTGATTCCAGTGTCAGAGCACCTCGAGGAGATCATGAGGACCTTCAGGCAGCCAGAGGGCTTAGAGCTAGTGGTATGTACCTTTAACTCACTTTGTCATTTTATCATTTTGCGTGCCAAATTTAAGTTTCTAGGACCAACAACATCTACGCCGTGACACAACTACGTTCGCATAAGCCGCAATTGTCTGCGCGTTCGACGCATTTGATGCGTCACAACGCAAGTGCCAAGACAAATTAGGGTAGAGCGGTCGGTCGCGCCGCATTTGACAATATATGTGACGCATTTGACTTATCATGTCGCAACTGACTGTTGGAACGCCACAATTGTCATATTGCAACGCACTCGCTGTTTTTAATGCCACAATTGTGTTTTTGCAACGCAACTACCATAATGCGACACATTCATCACAGTCTGTAATGCAAGTGGGAACATGCGATGCATTTGTTGTTTTGGAATGCATTTGATGTACGGTACGACACAATTGACATTTTTCGATGCAATTGCCTGAATGCGACGCATTTGCAATTGACCTTGACGACATTTGATTTCTATGTTTGTGTATCCTTAGATTCTTTTCTTGATGCTGATAGTTGTCCAAAAAGTACTGATGCATTGTTCATCTTTTTGCAGAGGCAGCTTGCCCCTATCTATAAGAGAGAGCAGACCAACCACCTTTCGGTTCGCCGATCAGTTGGGCCCGCGAGAGCGGCGGCGATTGATGCGACTGGGTTTATTCTATGTTGCGTTCATGCCCACCATTTGGGCGAATAGGGGTCTGCTGACAGCGTTGTGTGAGTGGTGGCACTCAAAGACCTGCTCCTTCCACCTGCCGACGGGTGAGGCTACCATCACCTTAGAGGATGTCTACCATATTTTGTGAGTGTCGATTCGTGGGGAGCGGATCATCTATGACCCTCGGGATGTAGGACTGGGGATTCAGGGCTATGAGATCCGATGGGAGTTCATGGCGGAGCACTACGGGTGCTTCGATGCATTCTTGGTGACTATGATTGCAGGTATTTTGGTTCCCGACCGGCGGGGACACAGGTTCCCTATTGGTTGGGGAGACGTCCTAGTGGGCATGAGGTGAGACAGGACTGTTTATGCTTGGGGTCCTTGTTTACTGGGGACACTTTATCACCAGCTACATGATGTTGTGTATAGGAGAGGAGAGAGCATCTCTTATGGGATGACCCTGATGATGATCTAGGCTTGGGAGCACATTGCGATATTTCGACCTCCCATTGAGAGACCGCAGTTGGCCGATGGTATGTCCTATGCGTACTATTATGCAGGTGCATTACAACAGACCCATATGGGTGAGACAAGGTGGTGGCAGCATCGTATCGACATGATGATATCCTTTATCTGGAGGTCGTACCGAGATTGTGGTCAGTGGGATGATGAGGATGAGCACTTGAGTATGTGTAGGTAGTTCAGGTACCTGATTGGCCGGACAGTGCAGACGTCCCTGATTATTGAGATGTACTTGCCGCAGCATGTTTTGAGATAGTTTGGAGAGCAGCAGGATGTGCCCGCAGGGATAGCAGAGTATGCTCGATCATCTAGGGAGTACGCGTGGGGGGAAACTATCCCAGTGGTATTCGCAGAGCAGCAAATAGACGGGCTAGTAGCCTAGGCCTGGGGTTGGAGGGGAGGAGCAGTAGATCTTGGTATGACCACAGCTTATGATTTATGGTGGCAGACACACAGGCTAGTGCCTTTGATAGATCTAGATGGGCCAGCACCAGTGGACAGACAGTCAATTATTCTGTAGGTTCCATGAGCCAGGCGAGGTGGCATAGGCAAAGATGGAGGCAGAGGGAGAGGCAGAGGCAGGGGCAGAGATGGAGGGAGGGGTGGAGATGGAGGCAAATATGGGGGTAGGGGTGGAGACGGAGGCAGAGATGGAGATGATGGTGGAGATGGTCAGAGACAACATTGGGATGGGCAGAGATAGGCCCGAAGAGTGCGTCCACGTGTGGTGAGGGTAGCACTAGATGCTATCCCCAAGGTTGGTGAGGAGGGGGAGAGAGAGGAGGGAGGACAGGAGGAGGATGTGGTGGTGGGAGGGCAGGAGGAGGATTTGGCAGTGGGAGGTCAGGAGGAGGAGGTGGACATGGTCGAGCAAGAGGAGGTGGCGGTGGGAGGTCAAGAGGAGGAGGTGGCGGTGGGAGGGCAGGAGGAGGAGGCAGAGGATGATGATGACGAGGATGATTCCATGGATGAGGCTGAGAGACTTCTCAGATGGCGGATGGTGGAGGGAGAGGAGGAGATATCATCCTTCGGATTACCCGAGGATGCTACGGCAGATCAGAGGGTGGTAGATCTTCAGCAGAGATTGGATTCCAGCTTGGCACAGGTCAAGGCACTACAAAGAGAGCTAGAGGTAGCTTGGGTAGAGCAAGATCAGGCAGTGATCCGCCAGCAGGATGCAGCCCAGTGGTGTACAGAGTTCGCAGCTTTATATTTAGGACCTATGGGGGATATGGCCCAGGAGTTGGCCAGGGTGAGCATGAGACTAGGGCAGTACAGGACTTTGTACAAGCAAGCAGTGCCACCAGAGCGATGGGATCCAACTTTGTCACAGTCATAGTCAAGGACAGGCAGTGGCCGTAGATCAGGCAGTGCTACTGGCAGCAGGAGTCATACTAGTGTCGGAGGGTCTACCTCTACAGGGCACACTTCAAGGCACAGGTCACATCATTCACGCCGGCATACTCCCAGTCCTGGGTCGACTGGTTCAGTACAGAGATCAGCACAGGTACAACCACCAGTTGGTGATCCATCTACTGCTCAGATTCAAGCAACAGTGACATCACAGATGTCCCTTACAGTTGAGATGACACCATCCTTTGTAGCTCCATCAGTGGCACAAGCAGAGGTTGTGACAGGTCCTCCTATTTTTTCAGTACCAGTGACAGAGTTGCCACCGCCACATTCTTCACCATGAGGGGATGATGAGAGTCTACCCTAGGGGCATTTTGTTATTATGACACACTATGTATATTATTTGAGCCAGTGAGCTCCATTTTTTGGATATCCCATGACTTTATCTTGTGAAATTGTACATTTTTAAGATGATACTATATGATGATGCAGTTTTGATGTGACCTACGTGTGTTATGTGATGTTCTTTGATTTAATGCTTTATGGTATGTATGATGTATGATGTTAGTTTATGATGCCATGTATGTCCTATGATGCTTATGTTGTGATTTGATGCCATGATAATGCAATGCTTATTTGTATGAGATGATGATGATAATGATGTGTATAATGTATTTTAGTAAAAGATGCAATGTTGATGATTATTTTAATGCAATGTTTGTGATTATGTATATGATTTGATGCTGTGGATGTTGTATGTATGGACCTAATGCAATGTTTATATGATCATGTATGCACTTATGTTTTTGGATGTCACAAGATATCATTATGAGGTGGATGAGAGAAGACGATGAAGCTAATGAGAGAAGTTGACTAGATCGAAGAAGAGAAGATGACCAGACTAATGAAAATGCATGTCAATTCCTAGACCAAATCCTTCAAAACTTTACCACAGGACATTAGTATTTATTGCTCTTAATCATCATTGGGTAGAGTATTGTAATGACCAAAAAACACCATGATATGACATAAATCAAGGTGTGAAAGGTCATACCATCACGTAAGACAGATAGTCATAGATAAGGATGATCATGACAAATACTAGGAGCGTGCTTGCCCCAGTCTTTTTGCCATAATCAACCACATTCAGAAAAAAAAAAAAGACAAGGACAAATCATGAAATGTCGCTACTTCTCTAAATCCTGTTTCTAGGACATCCTTGAGAAACTAGTAGCATGATTGTCAAAATACAAAAAACATAGAGTCCTATGTTTGCCAAGTGCATCTGGATATCCATTGTTCTGATGCCAAGATGCCATGTTTGATAATGTCGAGGTGTCGAAATGTTTAAAGTTTTGATGACCTTGGAAAATGTCGAGAATTGGTGAATTCAGGAAGGACACATCCTGAATAATGCCGATGACAAGAGAATTTGATCCCTGATAGTCGTAAGGGGTCCCTCTAAATGATGACGATGCCTAGGAAAGACACATCCTAAGGCATAAATGACAAAGTTTGTTCTTCAGAAGGACACATCTGAAGAATACTGATGTCACAAAGAGTGATCTTTAGATGTCAAGAGGATCACTCAAAATGTCGAATGACAATGTTGATGCCTAGGAAAGACACATCCTAAGGCATAAATGATAGAGGTTATCGTTCAAAAGGACTCATCTGAAGACTAACCTGAAGTTTGACAGTTTGACAGGTTATGATGATTTGACTTGCTTTGCCCGAGTTTGACTTGTGTTTGACTATATGCCAGTATTGTTATGATAATATGATTGATATGTCGATAAAATTGTCATATTGAAATAACTGATTATCATGATTTGCTTGATGAGTTTTAATGAAGTATGAAACCTATGGTGATGAATGCAAACTAATGGTCAAGACTTTGAGCAATTTCAAGTTTGGTTTCTGATAGAATCTCCCTGGAAACAATGGTTGACCAATGGTTGACAATTTGAAGACCTCAGGTGTTGAATGTGAAGTTTTAAATTTTGACAGGCAAATGCAACGTTTGAAGTTGTGAATGCGTCACAGTTTAGCAAATGCGATTCATTTTTTTGATTGCGACTTTTGGACTATTAGATGTGACTTGATTTAGTATATGCAGATTTTTAGTCTTCAAATGCATCATGATGCCTACAGATGAGGTGTTCTAAGTGTCAGATGCGGTTTAACAAAGCAGTTGCATTTCAGAAAATTAGTTGCAGTTCGACAGATGCGACTCAGTTTAATTTCAAAATGATTTTCTTGTCATTTTGATGGAAATTTTGATCTATTTGGAGAATGTTTTGTTTCGAACTGTGATAGAACCAGAAGACACTTGAAAAACACAACGTTTTGAATGTAACCAAACAACATCATATAAGCACAATCCTAGGTTAGGCCATGACAATATTCGCTAGATTCCACGCGGGTTTCCCCAACCGCATATCTGTAGCGTGTGAATTTAGAAGCTTGGCTGCATGGGCTCCCCCTTATAGTGCACTATCTTCTCAGGCCAACCAAGCTTCCAACCCCCATGAAACTCCCATGGCGAGCTGATCACCTCTACTACAAACTGTGAAAGTGTGGATGCCTTCACACCAACCGGTGTTGCGCTAGCAAATAGAAGGATTTTGGCTTTCTATACAAGAGTTTTTAGTTAGGGACCCCCATTTGAGTGGCCATACATGGGGCAAGAGATTAATCACCATTAAGGTGGCACTCTAGCCTGAAAAGGTTAAGCTCAACAGGGTTTAAGGGAGTACAACTCTATCCGTATGACACATCCGCACAAGCAACCTTAGGTTTTCCCTTAAGGTTTACATTTATATACCGGTCGGGGGTAGCTTACCTTTATCTCTATTGCCAGTTTGAGTCACGTTGGGGTGATGAAATCCCCAGGTAGGCCCAATTTCTAGAGTTGGTAACCGTTTCTCTTACACCCAAGATCGCCTGAAAGCACGAGGGGAGAGGATACTCTGATATACCAAGTCAGGGTAATAACAGATAAGAATGGGTTTGGTTTTCTGATCACGAGGTTTTCACCAAGTGAGAGCATACTCACCTACCATTCCGAAAACACAGTCAAGTAAAGAAGACATGATTGTTCTTTTTATGTGCACCAAAGTTAAATGTTTGCTAATCTAAAAAACAAGCATAATGTTTGTTTTATTCTTTCTTCGACATTCGAATCTGTAGAAATAATATTAGTAGTTACTTTATGCAATGATCTTCGACACCTGAATAGTAACCGCCACACGCTACAAAAAAATATTAGTAACACAAAACCCTAAGCTAGCCAACATGTAGGAATGAAAAACCCAGAAATCAAAAGACCAGAAAACCAGAAAAGAAACCAAAAACCAAAAAAACCTTAAAATCTGAAAATCAGAATGTCAAAAATGAAAGCAAGTTTTTACCAGTCAAATGTAGCATGACAGAGTAGATGCGTCATTATGGACTTCAAATGTGGCACGACTGATCATATGCGTCGTTCAAGATATCAGTTGCGGCTTATCAGGGCGATTGCGGCTCTTTTGTCGGTAGATGCATCGCGATGCATCAAATGTGTCACGATGTTTTTAAAAAATAGTTGCATCGCTCCATACCTGTACCTGCAAAACAACAAAAAACACAAAAAAAATGTACGAAAAACCAAAAAAATGAAGTCAGGTTCACCAATGTAATCAAGGGATTTCTTTTAGGTTTGAATAGGAGTGTTAGCAATAAATTAATAGATGACAATGAAACCCAAAGATCTTACAAAACACAAAGGAAGTAAAATACAAAATGATTATACTTGATCACCGAGACTTCCATGATTCACTTTTGTAATACCTTCTTGCTTGCTGGATGATGTTGCCCTCAGATTCGTTGTGCGAGCAAATCTGCAAATGCCTAAGTCCTACACCAAGCTTTGAAGGATTTATGCTATGTCTAAATGCCTATGTCTATAGCTATAATTGTCAATGCCTATGCCTAAACAAATGCCAAGATTTGACCAAATAAATATAATGACTATGGAAATTGCTATGAAATCTAAGTATGCAAATGCTTAAAATGTAATGTGTCTGTGCCTAATCGAAAAGTGAGAGGAAAATGCCATTTTATAGAAAATGTCATTTTGAGTGGACGAACGAGATTAATTGATGATGAGAACCTAAAATAAGAGGTCCAAATTAAATCTGAGAATCCCTAATTAGGGTTAGGGAAAAATCCTTAATCGAACGGTCAGAATAATATCTCAGATAATCAGATTGACGGTGGAGAATAAATGAAGAAATTAATTAAGGAAATAAAGATTTTTGAAAAATCAAGAGATAAGATTGCCTGATTTGTGAGATTTGAAAAATCAAGAAGATAAGATTTGAACAGAAGATTCGATTTAGAAAATCAAGAATCTTCCTGATTACTTGATTTTTAGAAGATTAGTTACTATTTTGAATTAAATTAATTCAAAATAATGATTTTGTGAGATAATAAATAATCTTTTTCAGATTATTTATCAAAATGGACAGTTCAGATTGAGATGACATTTTAAATAATTTAATTTATTTAAAATGAGAAGAATATTAATTGGCAATTAAATAATTAAATTTAATTATTTAATTTAGCAGATAAGACTAATTAATTAAATAAATTAATCAATTTATTTAATTAAGAGGATTAGTGACATATTAAATAAATAAATGTAATTCATTTATTTAATAATCAGGAAGAATTAAATCAGAAAGGGAAATTAAATAAATTAAGAGATTTATTTAATTAAGGGAAGACTTAGACAATTAATGACGTATTTAATAAATAAATATAATTTATTTATTTAATAATCATGAAGAATAAATGACATGAATTAATTAAATAATTATGAATTATTTAATCAATAGTCAAATGTGGACCAAGGACATAATTAAATGTCATAATTATGCTAGGACAAAAGTGGTAAAAATGAAGCTTGCAGGCCTAGGTCATTTTTAGGTGTCTACATGTTCCATTTTCATCATTCTGAGCTAGGAGAGCTCCAAGGGCTACTATTGTTGCTGATACGTATAGAATCAGTGGTTTTCTTGGGATTGGTGGCATTAAGACCAGTGTTAATAGATATTCTTTGGTTTTATTGAATTCCTCTTCATACTTGGTATCCCATTTGTACGCTACTCCCTTGTGGAGTAGGTGAGAGTATGGGTTTTGTTTGTCTGCCAACTATGCTATGAATCTTCGAATGGATTGGAGCCTACCTTGGAGACCTCTCAATTGCTTTAATGGTTTTGGTGCCTCGATTTCAAGGATTTCTTTTACCTTTGTTGGATCTACCTCGATACGTCTCATTGACATTATATATCCTAGAAATTTTCTTGATTTTACGACGAAGACACACTTCTTTGGGTTTAATCTGACCTTGTACTCTTCCAGCCTATCAAAAATGGCACTTAAGGTTGCTATGTGATCTTTTCTCTTTCTGGACTTGGCTAGAATATCATCAACATAATCTTAAATCGTCTCATGAATCATGTCATGGAATATCAATGTCATGGCCCTTTGATATGTTTCTCCTGCATTCTTTAAGCCGAATGGCATCATATTCCGACAGTAGGTCCCCCATGGACAAGTGAAAGTTGTTTTATGTTGGTCCTCTTTAGCTATCATGATCTGATTGTACCCTGAGAATCCATCCATTAGTGACAACATTTCATGTCTGGCTGTCATGTCTACGATCATGCCAATGTTTGGAAGTGGGAAGTCATCTTTTGGACATGCTTTATTCAAGTCTCTGAAGTCTGTGCAAATTTTGATGTTCCCATTGGGTTTTGAAATAGGTACCAGGTTTGACACCCATTCTGGATAATCTATTGGTCAAATGAATTCTACATCTAATAGCTTTTTTAGCTCCATTTTGACTAATAAGGCGATCTAAGGGTGCATTTTTTGAAGCTTTTATTTAACAAGCTTTGCATCTGGATATACTGCTAAGTGGTGAACCACGATCTCTAGATCAAGCTCAGGCATGTCAGCATAACTCCATGTTAATTTTATTTGTCTCTCTCTTAGGAAGGCTGCTAGGAGCTCTTGTTACTCTGAGAGTAATGATTTTGCATAAAATGTGATATGGGGGTTTCCTCTATTCCTAGGTTGACCGGATTGCATTTTTCTACTAGGACTACTGATTTTTCTTGATGAATAGCTCTAAAAGGAAGATTGAATCCCCCATCCTTAGGTACCTCAAAGAGGTTTTCACTGTTGGATGCGTCCTTTCTTTCTACATTTTTTCTGGTCGGAGAGTGCCACAGTGTGGTTTTCACTCAAGGACTTGGATATTATTCTTAATTTTTCACTTTTGTGACTGAGGGATTCAATCATTTCCCCATAATAGGCATGTGTATCTAGCTCGATTATGAACCCTGCTTTGTGATCCCCACATGGAACGTTCTCCCGTAGTTCCATGAATTCTGAGAGTGCCTCATCATTTTCAAATGTATCAAGAATTGGTGGTCCTCATTGGTCGTAGTTGATGAGTTGGGGATATACTAGGTGGATCTCATGATTTTCGTGGTCTAATTCAAAAGATAGGGTGCTAATCATGCAAAGAGTGGTATCCTCAAATAGCCTAGGTAAGTTGGTCATGGTATCCTCATCATCACTACTACTACAGACGTCGGTTAAGTCAAATGTATTATCTATGACGCGACCTATAGATACTGGTAAGCGTAGTTCTGTTGCGGTTGGCTGAGGAGGATTATTAATTGTTCTAATTGGAGGACTTCGACCACGTATGGTTATACTCAGAGGGGTACATCCAAGGCCAAGATTTTTTATTGCTCACATCTCTAGCATGATAGGTATTATAAGCCCATTATCATTTCTCCCAAGTCTTTGGTTTCTATCATAGTCCATTGCAAGCATCATTTGTAGACCCTTGCTTTTGTCATCCATTGGTAAATCAGTTACTGGTCTTTCATCTTGATATAGCATATGAGATGGATCTGCCTCAATAACTTCTCAGCCAAGATCTCCCCAACTTGTAAAGTTGGGATAGTCTTCAAGAGATGTTTGAGATGTGGAGGCTTCATTTATTTGCAGACATCCCTGTGATCTAGGAGATTGTGGTAACTCTCCTACCACAAAATCATTATTAGGGAGCTTGTAGTTTCCACAACCGTTATCTTGGATGATGACCTTAATGTTAGAGATGGTGGGGATGGCAATAGTGGCAGGTGTCTCTGTCGCTGAAGTGGATGCGAGAGTGGTGGGATCAATGTATGGTGTAGATGGGCCCTCACCATTTTTTGGTACTTGGGGGATTTTATAGTACTTTGCTTCAAGGCTTTTGCAATAGGATAAGGGTTTGGGATCCCCATGGATGGTAACTTCTTGTCCCTCATGTGTGAATTTCACACATTGATGGAAATTTGACGCTACTACCTTCATTGCATGAATCCATGGGTGCCCTAGGAGGATGTTATACGACAAGTTGAGGTCCAAGACCTGACAAGTGGTTTCCATGATGGCATGCCCTACTTGAATAGGGAGTTTTATTATTCCTTGGGACACTCTTTCTTGATCATCATATGCTCTTATTGTGATATCATTTCCTTTGTTGATAGAATCCTCTAAGATTTTCAATTGTTTGATGAGGTTGAGAGAAAAAATATTCAAGCCCACACCTCCATCCACCAAGACCCTTTTGAATTTTCTCTTATGTACTATGGCTTCTAAGTGGAGCACATGGTTGTGAGATGGTTGAGTGGGGAAATCCTGGTCAAAGAATGTGAGGAGATTTGGCGTAATGATATTTCTAACCATAGCTTGGAATTGTTCCACATCAAGATCTACAGGGACAGTGGATGAAGCCAGCGCTTCTTAAAGGATTTTCCTATGGGTAGATGAGATTTTTAGCAACTCCATGATGGAGATTTGCACTGGAATTATTTTGAGCTGATCAAGGACGTTATATCCATTAGGGACAGATCTATATGCAAGGACTCTATTTGGCTGGGATGATCCTGTGATGGTAACTTTTTTGCCTCTTGTGGTGACTCCACAATCGGCATGGGTGCCTTTGATGGTGATGACTGTGCAGTATTCATCTAGGGAGGCAACAATAGTTTCATACACATGATTCACATTTGTGTGGGTGCCTTTCCCCTTATCATTGTTATTATTATTCCCTTTATTTCCATGATTAGGCATCAGAGTCGTGTATATCTTAAGGTCTTGATTTCCTGTTGGTTGTTCCACTTTTATAATTCTTTAATTGATGAGATCTTGAATTATGTTTTTTAGCCTCATACAACTGTTTGTGGTATGCCCTTTGATTTTATGGAAGTCACAAAGTTGATTCTCATTGTACCAAGGAGGTTTCACATCCGGTTCTTGGTAATTCTAATATGTGGGCACTTTGATGATTTTTTCATTTATCAGCTTCCTCATGATGACTTCTAGTGGTTCCCCCAGAGTGGTGTATTTTCTCTTGGGGTAGCTCTTGTTCCATTGTGGTGCTCCCCTTTGATCATTGAGATTGTTAATTGTCGGATTTTTGTTTGGTTGTTGTATTGCTTGATGATTGTTTTGGTTTTGGATTTGGATTTATGGTGCGGGTGTATTCTGGCGAGGGGAACTAATGACCACTCTGGCATCGACAACACCATCATTAGTAACATTTTTGTTCCTTTCCCACGTGCAAGGTTTATTGTTGTAATTGGTGAGTGGGAAATTGTTTTGTTGCTCAGGGTATGAAGTTGATCTCACGGGTTGAGTCATAAGGGCTCGTTCGATGCTGAGCACCTTGGAGATCAACTGGTCATATGTGGTGATCCCTTGTACCTTGAGATGAAATGCCAAGAGGCCGTCAAGGTTGGATATAATGGTGCAAACTTTTTGTTCCTCAGGCATGGTCCACTTGCTCTGATTGGCCTTGGATCACCATCATTGTAGGAATGAAGCGAATGATTCACCCTTTCCTTGTTTCAGAGCTGAGAGTTCTTCTAGACTAACATCCATGGCAATGTTGCATGCATAATTTTTAATGAATGTGTCTATAATTTCTTGGAATTTTCTGATGCCTGAAGGTAGGCAAGAGAACCATTCCATAGTGTGGCTAGCCAAACTCCTAGGGAATAGCTACATCAGATAAGTATCGTCGTATGCGACTTCCATGCAATGAACTTGGAATTCCCTAATGTGATCTTCAGGGTTTCCCGTCCCACGATATTTGTCAAACTTGGGGATCTCAAATCCCTTGGGGAATGGTTTCATCACTAGGCTCCTATAAAATGTATAGGGACACAAGTTTCTTGGTGTTTTTGTGGTTCACCCTAATTGAAGATCGAGCACTTGTTGCAAGAGAAACTTGATTCGTGTCGTTACGTCATTTTGTATATCAGGGGGTGGTATGAAGGTGTTCTGGGGTGTTTCGATTGTGGGTTGGATGGGTGGGTTATTTGGTGTGTTATTTGATGGTATTTGCACCTTTTTTCGAGCTAGGTATGCTTGCACTTGCTGCTGTATAAACAATGCTTGTTGTTCTTCTTGTTGTTGTTGCACTAGGATTGCTTGTTGTTGTGCTTGTTGTTGTTGTGTTAGGATTTCTTGTTGTTGTGCTTGTTGCTGTTCCAACAACGCTTGTTGTTGGGCTACTTCTTGTTGCTCTTGATATTGTTTTATTGCTTGCTGATATGCCTGTAGTTGCGCTGCTTGTTTTTGTGCAAGAAGTTGTGCTTGTGCTTGTGCTTATTGTGCTTGATATTAGGCATGCACCTAAGCTTGAGCTTGTTCTTGTACTGCTTGTTGTTGTAATAAAATTTTGGCTTGATCAGCCTTTTGCACTTGTAATGCGGGTTGGGCTGCTTGAGCATCTTGTGCAGCTTGAGTGGCTTGTTGTTGTTGTTTTTGCAATAAAGCTTCGGCTTGTGCAGCCTGTTGTGCTTGTAATGCGGCTTGGGCTACTTGGGAAGCTTGAGTAGCTAGTTGTGCAGCTTTTTTTTTTTGCACTTGTAGGAATCTCCTTTGAAAAGCAGCTTGTTGGGATGCTTGCAATGTCATGTTCTATTGGCTTGATATGCTAGAATTTGGTGGTGGTGGGGGTGGTGGTGGATTCAGAATGGTATTTGTGGAGGTGGTGAGTGGTGATGTCATGTTGGTGGTTTGAGTGATGAATGGTGCTATTGATGTGGTTGGTCCTTGAGAGACCATGCTTTGAGATGTTAGGGGATTGGTTGATGATGTCGTGATTGCTTGTGTAGTTGTCATTTTTTATTGCGATATCGATGACAAATTTTGAGAGTTTGGTGTGATATTTTGATTGGTGTTTGGAATGATGGTTTGATTGATATTTGGTAAAGGTGGAAGCCCCAAACCAAGGAGTGGTGTGGATAATGGTGGAAATGGTGGAAAAGGTGAAAATGTGAGGGGTGTGATTTCTTGAGAAAATGATGTGGTATCAAAAATTCCCCCAGGTCTGAACATGTCACCTTCCTCTTGCGAATTTCTGAGGAGAGGAGTTTGAGGTGTTGTGCAGAAGGATGATGATGATGGATCATTAGGATTATGGAAAGTGAGAGGAACATACTTATGTAATGGATTTTGGGGTATGTTTTGTTCCAATATGGTATTTTCATCCAAGTCTTGATTATTAAAAAGGGGGTGTGTTTGAATAGCATTAAGAAATGCATTTCCCTTATTAACATTAGGTTAGGTTGGAGCAAAAGATGTGATTTGCGGAATGTTTTGAGTGATTCTTTCGGATGGGGGTGTGGATGAGATGGGGAGTGTGGATGAAATTAGAGGCATAACCTCCAAAGATGGTTCCACTATGGAGCTCACATCAAAATCAGAAGGTAATTTGGCCCCTTGTTTTGCTAGTTCAAGCATGTATAGTGAAGGGTTAAGCCTCATCATGATGTTGATGATATTATGGTTTTATGGATTTTGGAGCATTTCGGTTATTTATTCATGTGACATCCCAAAGGTAAGATCTTCTCCTTGGATTTCCTCTTGTGGGTTTTGTGATGATGAGATAGTCAACCAATTGCTTGATTCGACAGGATTCATTTCGACATTCGTTTGGCTTAGGTCACTTGAAGCGGGTGTTTCTTTGCTAGCTTCCATGTTCTTGTATTGAGATCTAGTTGAACCATAAAACAAGGAGCATTTTTCAAGAATATGGGAGATGAATCTCTTAATTCTTTGGATTGATCTTTACTTTATGCACAAAAGATAAAATTTTAGGATATCTTGAGGATCACAAGGTGATATGATGATGATGCAAGAGATGGATGATGTGGATGTTTTTGATCTTTTGATAAATCTTTGAGAGGGATGCTAGACTTTTGGGACTTTTGGATTTTGATTTTTGATATTCCTTTTGGGATTTTCCTTGATTTGATTGATTTTGGTTTGCTTTGATTGAACAAAAAATACCCTAAGATGTTGGATGATTATCTAAGGGGTATATTTTCTCAAAGGATGATAATTTGAATATGTGTAGGGATAAGGATGCATCTATCCACACCTATTCAAACAAGATGATAGTTTAACTAAGAATATGAAGAAGGATGCATCTACATATACCTAGCTAGACAAGATGGTTTGATAACTTTGACTAAGAATATGCAAAAGGATGCATCTACATATACCTAGCCAAAGATGATTTGATAAAGATTTCAAGGATTTTTCCTCAAGGATTTGATGATTTTCATTTTTTCCAAAAAGTCTAGCATGAAGCATAATTTCAAGATTTCTCAAAAGGTGATGGTGAGATGATTTTTGGTTTGATGTTTGAAGGATGGATGAAAAATATTTTGATTTCTTTTGATCCTAAGATGAACCTAAAAAAGACACTTTGTTTACCTAAACCTCGGTATTGACGAACATGCAATGCTTCTATAGACCTTTATAACCAAGAAGTGATTCAATTTGAGCATACATTTCCAGATTTTGAATCAAGGACTTTCATTTTGGGATTTGACTTCTTGAAAATTGTGAGGTTTCAACACATGTGAGAGTTCATTTTGTTTATCTTTTCTTAATGGGTTTATTTTCCCACAAACACTTCTTTGATTAAGTTTCCAAACTAGATGTTCAATGTCTTAATTTCTTGAAATCCCACAAAGTATGTTATGTGGAAATTTGATGAATTCAAGGCAAGGGTTACCTATTTTTTAACTTTAGTAGAAAAATTGAGATGTTATCCAAATGTTTAGAAACCTCTAAGGATAGAATCCCAAGGGCAAGCAATAACATATGGATTGAGTCAATTGTATTTGTCTCCTAAAGGGTTTGAAATTTTGATGATGAATTTTAAGTGTTTGTTCCCAAAATGTTTTCAAAGAAGCAAAGCATTTTTGTAACCAAGAATAAGTAAAACCCTATGGATATGGAAGACAATATTTGTTGGATTCCCACTTGGAAAAGTTCAGCTACGCTTATCTTTAGCGAATGGTTAGATGCCTGACCCCACTGGCTCCCCTCCATGACTCATTAACATCATTCAGAGCAGCCAAGCATCAACGCCCATGAAACTCCCATGGCATGCTTTCCATTTCTAGTAAAAGACTGTAAAAGTGTGGGGTGGCTTCAAAACGACCGTTCTTGCACCAACAAATAGATCAAGGATTTTGGCAATTCTAAAACATGGGTTTTAATTAGGACTTTTTCATTCGTGGAGATTGACCCATACGACGAGAGTCCCTTTTCAGATCCATCTCATCGGAGCCAACCGTGTGATATTGGCATTTATTCCAATACCCACAATTATATCCTGGTTTGAAATACTCTTGGCTTTAGAATGTTACCGGTTGAATCGTTCCCTTGGGTGAGTATTTTTTCCCCAAGGTAGGCCCTCTAAGATAACAAAAGTGAGTAAAGACAATATTCGTAACTTGAACAATCTTTGTTTGTAACACAAAGAAAGAGAATGTACGCAATAACACTCTACTCACAATCGCACAATGTTTTGTTCAATTTTAAACCCAAAATGAAGTGTGGAGGTGATTGCTTTATCTCAACCTAAAATCACAAAAAAGGCCTTTTGATTCTCAAGATCGCTATAAAGCGTGAGAGAAGTGCATACGTCATTTTTCAATGAAGTTAGTTTAAGTAAGCCCTCATGAAAAAAAAGTTGCACTTGTTCATTTTAGATCCACAAAGCAATTGTATGTTCTTTTTAAAGCACCAAAGGAAAAATGAGAGTTGTTTTGTTCAATTGTTAACCAAAAAAACAAACTCTAGTAAGTTGTAGTCCTAATGTTCATTTTAAGCCTTTGCAAAAATTGAAAAGATTATTTTTAAAGCCCAAACGAAATTAGTGTCCTAAGCAAGAAGATATAACAGTTTCTTAAAAGTGTTAAAAAAACACTAAAGTGTTTAAAAACACTTTGATTTTGTGAAGTACCATCATCGTGCTTCCTTGTCTTTCATTTTAATTGATCCAACCTACAAGAAAGAAAATCAGTCAAATTCTACAAAATACAGAGGTTAAAAAGTAAAAATAGAAGATAAACTCATCATTTGACAAAAAGCACATGCTAAAATAAAATTTCAACTTTTTACTCCCTGCCAGCGGCGCAACCCATGACTACGTCGCAGTTTGATTTCCTCAGCAGTGTTGTATGACACTGCTTACCAGTCAGCGGTGCTCTATACCCTGACTAGTGAGCTCAAATGAGTCGCACTTTTGCTTAGCATCGCTATTTGATTTTTTTGAAAAATCCCGTGGGTCAGATTGGTCAAGCGGTGTGGTTTGAAATTCAAAATGTTGGGTGGGAAGACTTCATCACAGTTTGAATTTCTAGCGGTGTTGTATGGTAATGTTGGAGAGTCAGCGGTGCTATATGGCGATGTTGAGCTTCTAGCATTGGAATTTTCCTATGCACAAGTTACAAAAATGCGGAATTTTTAGAAAAAAGTGATTAAAAATGAGATGATGCCCTCCTTCTAGTGCCAAATATGTGAACCCCAATCCTAATACCTACAAAACAATAAGAACAAACCCATTAGATTTTCAAATGCAAGTAAGAACAAGGATTCCCCATGAAATACATTTACCAAGTTCAAATTAGGAAAATAAATAATGAAGAACACAATAAAAACAACAAAATAGAGATTGAATCCTAATTAAACTAGCAAACTCATGATCCCATGGGGGAATTGGTGCCAATTTGGTGTGAAAATTGGCCCTTTCCCAATTCCTATGATGCAAGATTGATGTATGTTGATGAATGTTGATGAGTGATCCACTTTGTTGATGCTTGATGAGTGCTCCAATGGAAAAACCTGCATAACCTAGCTATGATTCAATGATATTTGATGGAAATGGCTAAATATTTTAGCATAATAACTTTGCATAATTTTTGGATGATCAAATGAAGAATGAAGCCTCTTATTTATAGATGAGATTGATGGATGAATGTCCAAAATTGAGCAATGTGGGACTAACATTCAACTAATGGCAAGATGCCACTTGTCAACCTATGAGTGGATGAAGGATGTGCAAGTTTTGAGGATTGTGCCAATAAATGCCTATTTTTGAATTTGAATTTTGTTGAAATGACATGCAAGAGGGAAGGGAAAATGTATTAAATGCCACTTGGCTCAAAGCAAAGGACATGTAAGATGGAGTAAATGCCTTGTTGGATGTACATGTCAACTTGGATTTTTGAATTCAAACTTGAAGAATATTCCAAAAAGATGCCTTGTTGAGGAAAATAGAGATTTAATAAATCAATTAAATCTATTTTCATGTGCAAGTGGTAAAAATTGGAGGATGGGACATGAAATGAGATTAAATTAATCAAAGTTAATTAATTTAATGAGAGATTAGGATGATGTGACAAATTTGACTTAGATTTGTGGATTTATTTAAATCAAATATGAGAGGAAGGTGATAAGAGATTAATTAAATAAAGATTTTGATTTATTTAATTAAAAGAGATGATGTTAGATTAAACTAAATAAGGTTTTAATTTATTTTATTTAATATATAGACTTTAGAGATTTAATTAAATAAAATGGATTATTTAATTAAATGGGGATAATTAGATCAGATGGATTGATTTAATTAACAAAAGAGAGAGACTTAATTAGATAAAATGATTTATTTAATTAAGGGAAGGAAATTGATGAATTTAATCAAATAAGGAAACTTGATTAAATGGTTAGACCAAAGGATGATTCAGGATGAAACGATGTTAGTAGTCGGGATCAGATGCACAATGTCAATTGGTGCATTTTACGTGTCTACACAAACATACAAATATATAAACATACATTCAATATGCATTTAACATAAAGCAAGACATAACACAAACATGTTATGTCTTGCTAGACATGCTCCACACAAACCAAAAAAGCCATGTCAAAACTGGCATATAACATGAGCGTGTTATAACACGCTCATGTTATATCTTGCTTTGGGAATCCCCAAGCCTTGGGATTGGTATTTTCCTTGGAATACCAACTCAAAGTCTTGGAGGGCATTCCCAATGACTAGAGACATGTTTTTGTAGTTTCTACAATATTTCACATAATCGGGTTCGTGCTCACCATTAGGATTGCACGTGGTTCAATATCAAACAAATTGAACATATGGGTATGTTAGATTCTCTCTTAGCTATCCAACAATGTAATTTTTTTCACTTTCTGACAATGTTAAGTCATTCATCCATAATTTCTTTTGTTTGTCTCTTTTTTGGAAAAAAATAGTGTTTGGTGATTTTTCGTTATAAATTAACCGTTCATCAAAATTTCAAATAAATTACATTTTTAGAAACTAGACTCCATTCTAATTTTTTTAATTTTTTTTTAAATTCAATTAGTTTCCAAAATTTGTAGGGGTAGCACAACCAAAATTCTATTTTTTGGAAGTGTCCACTTCGAAAATTAGTAAAAAATAAAATATTCATTAAAAATTATTAGAAAATTCATGCATCAACTACATACTATTAGCTAACTTCTGATCATAGCGATTTTAAAAATACTAAAAAAAAAATCACCGTACGAGGGTCGTACAAGTGCTGCTATGTTATGTTTTTTTGACAAAAACAACACAAATTTGTGTACGTCCCTCATTTGAACTCCTTAATCTCAAGCATTTTCAAAATAAATTAGTAGTTTAGAAATTAGACTCGGAGCACTTGAATCCTTCTTTTTGTTCCATCTCAAAATTTTGTGTGTAACTATCCTCAATTTCACATCCAAGGTTAGTATTTCCTGATTTTAAAAAAAAAGTGGCCACTTAAGCCCCCTTTTTGGGAACCACCTCGGTGCACTTACCCTAATTGTAATCTTGATTTTTATTTTTGTGAGAATTTTATTTATGGTAAATAAAACCATGTTTAGTGTTAACTTAGTTCTCATTAATTTTGTGGTGTATTGGATCTTATTCATTCTAATGTATTTGGTCTTGTAGACATTTCTTCTTTTAGAAAATCCACATATTATGCTTGATTTATTAATGATTACAATAGAAGGACATGGGTATATTCTAAAAGAGTAAATATTAATTTTTTAATTGATTTAAAAATTTAAATAAATGGTTGAGTTGAAATCTAGAAAGAAAATCATTTTTGTGAGGAATGATAGTGGCAGTGAAATTTTCTCTAATGCTTTTTATAGATTTTGTAAAGATTATGGTATTCATAGACAAAATAAAACTCCATATTCTCCATAGAATAATGGAGTTGAAGAAATAATAAACATGCCATTGATGGAGAAGGTTATGAGTATACTTAGAGGTTCTAGTCTAGAAAAATGGTTCTAGGTTGAAGATGTTTTCACTTCTTGCTACCTAATTAACAAGTCTCCTACATCAACTCTTGTTGATAAAATATCTATTTAGGAGTGGTTAGCTCACAATCCTTCCATGAGACATATTAGAGTTTTTGGTTTCAAGGCATATGCATATGTGTCATAGGAGAAGTGAATAAATTTAGAGAACAAGGCTATGAAATATATCTTCATTGGGTACGATTGTGGTGTGAAAGGATACAAGCTTTGAGATCTTGTCACACAAAAGGTATTATATGTAGTAGAAGTGTGATTTTTAGAAAAAATAAGTGTTTTATTGTTACATTAAAACAAAAAAAATGAACAAAAGGATAAGACTCAACATCCTTTTATGCCTATTAAATTCAATAATCAAGGCCCCTAGATAGACAAGAAGTTGAGGGGAGCTCATCTAGCTCAGAATCTTCAAAAAAAGAGGAAGTACCTCCAACTTAGCCTGTTTAAAGGTCTACAAGGCATAGAAAACCACATAAAAGGTATTCACTTAATGAATGGAGATTTTTTTTAAATACTAACATGGATGAACCTATATTTTTAGAAGAGGGATTAGGTACATGAATGATGCAGAATCTTAGAAGATTTATATGGATGAAGAATTGAAAAAAACTGAAAGCTTTGAAAATCAATGATACATGGGATATAGTACCATTCATAAAGGAAAAAAACCTATTTTTTTCAAATGGTTGTTGAAAATGAATATTGGTTCAAATGGAGGTATTGAGAAGTATAAATCATAGTTGGTGGAAAAAGAATACTCTTACTTTGAGGGAATTGATTAAGATGAGATATTTTATCCTATTGTGAAAATGACATCCATTAAATTCTTATTTTTTATTGATACTTATTATGATTTATAGGTGGAATAGTTGTATGTTAAAATGAATTACCTTCATGTTTATTTGGAGGACATTTATATGAAACAGTTAGAGTACTACATGGTGAAAGTTAAAACTAATTCAGTTTATAAATTAAAAAAGTATTCATATGGCCTCAAACAATGTCTTAGGATGTGGTATTATAAATTTGATACATATTTGTTGAGTTTGGTATGTGAGTGTTCTAAATCAAAACATTGTGTTTAGTATAAAGTTGATGGTAATCATTTCCTATATATTATGTTATATGTTGACGATTTGTTATTTATTGATAAAGGAAAATTAATGATTTTAGAACTAAAGTCTCAAATTTTAACTAAATTTAAAATAAAATATCTTTTTGTAGCTAAAAATAAATATATCTATAAACCTAAAATAATAAAAATCAATTATTTTCCTTATTAAGATATTTTTCTATAAAATTGTAAAAGAGAAAAATGTGTACCTTGTCCTTTTTCCATCTATTTATGCACCTATTTTGGCTTCATTATAAGTGCACTTGTAATTAGTATTATTTTACACACAATATGACACAATATTAAAACCTATGATCACTTGGACTACCACAATCCCCGATGGTATATATTACTTCACACTTTAGTCACTCATGAATCCCACCATATATAGTAGTGTAGAGTTGTATCATAGATATACTTATGGTAATTGTCTCATGATCCTAATTAAAAACCATTCTCCTACTCTATAAGACACCCATTTTTAATATTTTGAGAATTAACTACCTACTTACGTGCCAATTACCTTTTTTTGAGCACCCATGGTAGTGTATTTGAGTATAATCCCTATAAAATTAGTTATCATTGAAAGTCATTATTAGAAATCATAATCTATGGATAAATAATAAAATTAGAAATAATCTATTTAATATCATATCTATATTATTGTACTACATTACACATAAGATGCTACAATATTGAAACATATGATTAGTTATCGTATGCTAATTCCCAAATAGTTTAGGTTAATTCACACTTTAGTTATTCATAAATGTCAAATTATATAATAGTGTAGAATTGTATCATAGGTAGAATTATGGTAATTTTCTCATTTTCCTTATTAAAAACCCTTCTCCTACCCTCTAATCCAACCCTTTCAAATATTTTGACCATTAACTACAAAATTACATGAAAATTACCTTATATTGAGCACCTAGAGTAGTGTATTTGAATATAATCCGTTGAACATTAATTATTAGTAAAAGTCATTATTATAAATCACAATCTACAAATCAAAAACCATATAATAAATAATCTATTAAAGAGAATCATATACACTACTATACTATAAATTGTAATTTTTTATATAATTTACATTTTGTGTCTTACTTGTCTTTAATTGTTGTGAAACATGTAAAGGTTTTAACTCAATGTCAAGGATACTTTATATTTAGCTTTATTTATACTAAATTCTTGAGGCTCTTTTTTAGTACCCCATCTTGTCCAAAACATAGGTATAGGAAAAAGGTAAACAAAAACTAAATTATTCAATCAAAAGATGAAATATTTCATAGACAAGTTGTCCAAATACTATATAATGGGAACAATCTATTTAAATATAGGATTAGATCCATATTCCTCATTCATTAAAATTTGGAAAAATAAACTGATTTACAAAATACTTACCTTAGTCACCAATATATTATACAACATAATCTTCTTATCAAAATTTCTAAATAGACACAGAGGTGTGCATATTTTAACTTTATATCCTATTCACCATATCAACTCATTGACTTTAGGTCTAATGTATTCTTCATTATTTTATAATTTAATAGATCTTAAAATAATCATAAGGTGAATTTATTTTTCCTTTAATAATAAAACATTTATAATTTAAATCAAACATATTGAACATAAAATATTATACTCCACAACTTGCATGGGTTTAATCATCTATTTATGTATAATTTTTAACTTAAATTGTCTAATCATCTATTCAAATTTTAAATAGATTCTTTTATAATAGTTTTAAATATTACTAAAACCATTAAAGCCATAGATGTACATGTAGAACCAAATATATTATAGAAAAATAATTATAGAGAAATCACTACTAAATAACAGTGATAGTCATAACAACAATAGAGTACTCATAAACCAAACCACAAACAATTACTAGACAATATAAAATATTAGTAAGAATAAGAACCATAAACTAAAATATTACATAATACTCATTAGAGAGATCAAACTATCAATTGAAACCTTATATGATACTCATTAAATATTTCCATCTATCATTCTCCCAAGAGCTAATGAGGATTCTCTAACCTGAAACAAGACATGATAACTATTTCAAAAGTCTACAAATTGCTTAGTTGAATATTTTCAAATTTTATAGCTTTAGATTTGTGCATACCTCAAATGTAGAGAAGTGTCATGTTCAACATAATAAACAAAATCTTCATTATGCATTTGTTGATTTGTAGGAATGCATTTACTCTCGTGTGATTGTACTTCATAACTTGGTGGTTCAATATCATGGAAAGGATAGATATATTTCCCTTGATGAATGGGATCTTGATTGACTATTGAATTCCTCTGTTAAGAAATAAAGATAAGTCATTGGAGTTAAGCATTAAAAAATTTAATATTACTATTTTTAGAAAAAAATGTTATATTCCAAAAAATAGGTTAATAAACGGTAAGGAACATCATGCCTCTTGTCGAAGTTTGTTGTTTTCTTCTTGCAGTTGCAATATCTGACCATATAAACAAGAGATAATATTTTATTATAAAGAAAATAATAATTAATTATGAAAACTATATATTTTTTCCTTAAAACTCTAAAAGCCTTTCATAATTCATAAAGTATTATTTTTTATGGAATTAAATATATTATAAATAACATTTAAAGGTGTGATGTGAAAATTTACATTGATTCTTTCATTTTTTTGAATTATATATTTTATAACAATCCTTTAGAATTATAGTGTGAAAATTCTCGTGGACTCTTTTGAAAAGTAATTTTTGAACTATATCTTTTATAAGAGTTATTTAGGATTGTACTATGAAAAATCTCATGGACTTTTTGATAAAATAATTTTTAATTCAATGTTTACTTATATAATAAGAAATTATTTAATTAATATGTAAATTTATATATGTGTCACTTTATAATATACACTTAAATATTTTTATTAATTAAATTTTTCATTATTATTAAATAATATGTATAAAAAAGTGCTATTTAATTAAAATAATAATAATAATAATAATGTTAGAAATAGTAGAGATAATTTAGTGATTTAAATTTTCATTTTTAAATTAATTATTTAACACTTCTATGTGTGAATGTTTTGATTGGTTGAGTGATATTATTTCCTATTTCAAAGAAGTGGGTCTAGTTTTGAATCTCACCATTTTGGCTAGTTTTTCTTTTTTGAAACATAAATGGCCCCTTAAACTTATTAACCTATTAGCCACTCCCAAATCTCAATTATTCAAAATTTTCAATCCTTAAATCCTTTGTTACCTTGGACTAAGTTCAATTTTCACATAAATAACTTTGTATTCATAAATATTCCAAGGGAATTGGTACTCATAACTAATAATGATATAATGGAATCATAAAGACTATATATATTTACACTAAATTAGTGCATACATTAACATAAATTACTTAGTATTTTTAGCTTTAATCAGTATCAAAGTAGTTGTAAACCTCCCCTTAAACATAAATGATTAATGTTGATTGTCAAAACTAACCCCGTTTTAAATATATAGGTGTGTGCAAAGGTGAGTAAATCCTAATAAAATTTGTAGAAGGAAAAACTATAAGTTCAACCTAATCTTAAACAATCTCTAATTTAAAATATAAATTAATCATAGTTTGAGTAGTGCAAATCAAATTCTATTATTTGTTAGATTACCAGACATGATGTACATCCAAATTAGCAACATTAATTCTAGAAAATTGAAAAAGAGATAAGATCCTTTACCCTATTTTAAATTATCATTTGCATTTACAATATTTGATATTAATTAATCTATGTTTAATTATTATTTTATTTCTTACGCACTAAATTATATATATATAGGTGGTTTATTTCATTATATTTTTCTTAACATGGGATATCAAACTCAACCCAATTCTTTGCTCTAGATTTATCCTTCTTTTATTTTCTAATTAAATTATAATTTTATTATTTTGAATTGTGTTCATTTCAATTCAAAATTGAAATGTAAAGTATGTAATATAGATCCTTATGATGATAAATCATGTAAACAATAAAGTAGAGGAAAGCTAAAAATTAAAAACACTAATAAAAGCTTGGCTATTCTAAAATCATACAAAACTACAATAGAGTGTGAAATGGATATGCTCCTTATTTCAATGATTGAATGTTTGTTGGTAATTTTGATGCAATCTACTTGCTTAGTATCAATATCAAATTTGGGATGAAGTGGTGGATTTCATCTTAATTAAAAGAATTTTTATGAGATGGATGTATAGATAGGATTTTATCTTAGAGCATGAATTTATCCCATTAAAAGTGGAGTGGTGTGGAGAGATGGAAGATATTATTAGATAATTATCTCATTTGTTTATATAATAAAAATATTTCATTATTTTGATCAAATTTATTTGATTTGATTTGTAGTTGATTCTTTTTCCAAGATTGAGTTATCTTGATTGATTGAGCCTTTTAACTATTTTGATCATTGTGTTAACTAATTTATTTTATTTGTTGATTTACCACGATTATTAAATTATATGTGGATAATAGATTTATTTAAATTATTGTAGGAAAACAATTTAATTAATTAAGAATATTTAATTAGTTTGACTTTGATAAAGTGGGTTAATTAAGATAAGGTGAATTATTTCAATGAGTGGATATTGTTAGGTATTGAGATTTGGGTAGTAGTATGAAGATGAGAATATACAAGATTGTAACATCTACACATGCAATGATGTGTTTGGAATTAATTTCATTTTCATGATGTTGTATTCTTTGTTATGTCCTTTTTTCTAATTGTTAGGTTCATCCTATCGAACACCTAGAATACTAAGAGGGGGGGTGAATCAGTATTCACTAAAGTTCATTAACTTCATCAACTTAAACATTCAACCAAATCATCTCATCAAACTTGCAAGAATTAAAAGGAACAATTAAAGCTGCATCACATCAATAAACACAAGAACACCAAATTTATGTGGAAAAGCATTGAAATGGAAAAACCATATTGAGGATTAGCTCACATTATACTATAACCAGTTACAATGGATTTATAGAGTGGAGACTCATTTTCTAGAAAGAATGGCTCACTACTAGAGGTTCACTGCTAAGGGCTCACTTCCAAGAAATGAAAGAGATAGAAGAAACAAACGCTTACTGCCAAGGATGAATTTATAGCAATGCATTTGCAACATGTTGAAGGCATAGTTTCAATTAAGCTCAAAAAAATAACTTTACACACCTTATACTTCACCACTATCATCTTTCAAACTTCACACTACATCATATCTCACACACTCTTAATCACATCCAATACACTACATCACATAATGAATTAACCCCTTATAGATACTGCAACCAACCAAAACATCAATCAAGTCATCCTAATTAGATGAAATGCATAGCACCATGACTTTTTAGCCCAAAAATCTATCACACACACCTTATAGAAGAAACAAAAACTTGTACCACCCCAAAATAGGTTGGCATAACCTATAATAACTCACGTGAATTCAATATATACACAATCCAACTCCCTATGACCCCAAACCCTTTAGGTCGACATCACACAACAAAATTGATAAAGCAACAACTGAATGAATCAAATGTTTATTCAAAAATCAACACACGGACCAAATTTCCACTTGGAGTGCACACACATCTAACACCTTCCAACACTTCCTCAAAACCACAAAACATATAATATTCATCCACAGTGGAATGTGTAGCATTCTAACATGCATTATGCAACTACAACTCTTCCATTACTAAGCCTGATGCGTTGTCATTGATATCTTCAACTACGAAAGATGTACAACCCTAAAAAATTGAATGTAGACTCCTTAAACACATTCCATCAACACTTCAAAACAACATGACAATATGATGCTATGTGGAGCAATTCAGACCATAAAACTATTGCACTATAAAATTGAAAATGCACACCGAGCCAACCAATTATTGAGTACACTTGATCGTCTTAGGGTAAACACTTCTACATTTCTACAATGAGTTTCCATCAATGACAAAACCATATACCATCATGGTCATGTTGCTAAAAATCTCCCCCTTTTTCATTGATTGCAACACACTTCTCTAAAAAACTCTCCAAAATATTCTCCCCATTGCACATCAAGGGCAAAGGGTTCCAAAAAGATACTTCTCTTCTTCACTCCCCCTTATTGATATATTTACATGAGAGTAGCTCCCCCTATCTACTTTTTTTTCCCCTTTCAATATTATCCATCACCAAAAATGACAAAAATGTACCAAAAATCCATCTACTAACTCCACATATGTACATTGAAATCAAAACATTGCATATACAAAGAAAAAATGTACACCTCAAATAGATGAGGTTAAAGTACCCTAATATGAAACCTTAAAGTTTGCAAGCTATGCCTCCTAGTCTTTATTTGCAACCTCCTAGTCTTTTTTAGCAAAGGAAAGCATATGGTACTGATTTTCAAACTTAACATGGAGGTCTTCTTCTTCCATAGAACTAGGCACTAGATTCTTTTTCACAACCTTCTTCGTATTAGCTAAAACTTTAGTTAAAGGAGTAAGCCTTTCAATTACCATATCTTTGAGGTCACCATACTCCATTATTATTTTCACCTTTTATTCAAGTGCAGTAGAAATAATTGACCATGTAGATTTTTAATGACGACCGTTGTAACTCCATCTACATCACTCACTGGATCTTATGCACCTAAGGCCTAAGAAATTTGGGACTCAATTGAGTCCATATGGTCCTTAATGCTCCTTGTATAGACTATCCTCTTTAAACAAAATTGATATAATTATTTGAATTCCTCCAAACAATTTTTAACATATTCCAAGTTGCCTTGCAACTTGGTGTGTGCAATAACACACTTATCAAAAACATCAAAAATCCTTTTATCATTAACTTTCTTTTCCATTTCCTTTTCTATCTTCTCTTCCAACCAAGAAAAATATTCCTTAAAGGAATTAAGAAATAGCCTCAACTCTTGACACCAGATAAAGAATTGTAAATAGACACTCTGATAAGTACTTTTTGCAATACTTTCATAGCTTCATCAATCAACTCAAAATTCTTCTGGTGAGTTTGAAGAATCTCCTTCCTTGAAGAGGCATGAAATACTTCACCAATTTGTAACTTTTGTAAAGAGGAAATATTATCTAGGTCCACCTAACTTTGTTGCATGGGAATCTATAGGATCTATGCAAACACCATCGATTCAAACTATAACTACATGTCCAATAGATCTTTCAATGAATCTCTAGAGGATCTGGAGGATTCACCACTAGTTTTTGCACTTTCTTCTTCATTTTTCTCACTCTTCTCCTTTTATCCACTACCAAATTACTCTTCAGCATTCTTCCCTACTTTTGAAGGAGGTGAAGTGTCTTCTTTTTGTGCTTTGGTCTTATCTAGGACAACTTGCAAGTCTTCTTTATTCTACTCAACATATATCTCCTTATCTGGAGGGGGGAAATTTTGTTCATTTTGAGCTTTATTATTCTCTGAAGCGTCTTCATCAAAAATATTCTTCACAATTGGAGGGGTGCTATAATTCATGTCTTCTTGTTGCACATGCTCATGCTCATGTTGTCCTACAACAGGCTCATTACTCTTTGAAAAGGGATTGTCATCTTGCATTTGATCTTCATTTTTTGGAGAGGCTCCCAACTCTTTATCAAGATCTTCAAATTTTTTTAGTGTCTCATGTCCTTCAACCTCACAATATCTTCCTTACCTCTATTGCATAGGAGGTTTTCATTGCACCAAAATATTGAAATTCCAACGCTCGATACAATGACTAGATGTATACAATATCCAAGATCCACAAGAGGAAATTAAGCGCCACACTGCACAACACAAGGATACCAAGGGTTAAGTTATTGTAAAAATCCCCCTAGTGCAAGCGAGGGGTTCAAACCTATGGCCTTGGCTCTAATAACAATTATTGCATAGGCAGATTGTGTTTAACCAAAAGATTGACTTGTCAATTCCTGATACATCTAGATTTATACAAGATCCAAGATCCATAGGAGGTGATTAAGCCATGTCACAAACCCAAGCATTGTGTTGCACAACATAAGGAGACCAAGGGTGAAACTCTTGCAACAATCTCTTGAATCTTTTGCTATACAAAATAGAGAATTTGAGTTTATCCTCATGAGATAGTGAGGAACCAATCTTCTCCAAGGTAAATTCCTTCATTTTTTCATCCTCCACAATAGCCTCTTGTCTTCTTAAATTCAACACACCTTTTAGATCATCTGGTAATTGGTCTTCTATCTTATCAGGGCCAGTATGAAATGTTATCATATATTTAACAATAGCCTCTTCTAAGGTTTCCTTATCTTCATTATCTACATCTAGAAACATTTTAGTAGTTTCCTTCAACATACCAAGCACTACAATGCTACTGAACAATGCATCCAACTTCATCGGACTATGCTTTTTCACTAGAGGGGTCTTCTTAGATTTCTTAGCACTCTTTTGTCTTCTTCAAAAAAAAACTTTTGTTTCCTTTTCTACTTCCTCTTCACTTTTTGTGTCCACTATATTAGTTTTCTTTCTTTTGAACCAATCTCTTCTTGAGAGACTTGAGACTTTCTTTTCCAAACCAATTGTGGTCCTTCTTATTCTTCTTTGTCTTCACAACTAATATTATTTTCTCTAATTTATTTTTCTTTTCTTCTCCTCTTAGGAGTCTTCTAATGCACATTGGTGGTAGATGTATCTTTTTTCTTTGAACCACTTGTAGGTTTTATTCTAGGAGGAGAGGGGGTAGAGGTCTTGAATAACCTTCTTGTACATGGAGTAGCCTATAGAGAAAGATATGTGGCTTTAGATTTATTTGTAGAATCCTTGGGTGGGTTCACCATCTCCTTCAACTTAGCTTTCATCTTCTCAACATTCTTCTCAATATCCTTCTTGTTATTTTATAGGTTTACTTGGATAGATTTCTCTGCATATATTCCAAACCTATATTTATAGTTGGATCTCTAGGATTACTTAACAAAATCTCTACAGTATTGGTGCATATAGACTCATCTACCTCATAAGGTAGTTCTAGAACCCAAATAGTTTTGGGTTCAATTACTTCCATAAAGCAGTGGTCTCTACTCACCATGAAGGTTGTGTCATTCTTATATTACTCAACAACACTTTTTAGAATCTTGTACCTCTCTTGCATCTTGTCTTGAAATGTTTCGAAGAATCTCCACAAGGTTGAATTCAGGGACCCAAAATTTGAAAACCTTCTTAGGTTATCTCTTATTCATACAACAAGAATTATACTATCCCATAGAACATTCTTTGTTCTAGGAAACTCTCTAAGAAAGTAAAATAATAAGCAAATAATGAGGGTGCCATACCGAAAGGGGTACCTTGATTCTTTTGTCTTCTATAGATTCTCCATCAATTTAAGTCTCAAGAGCTCACACAAATATATGTCTTCACCTTCCTTCACCATTTGGTGAGTTGTATGAATTGTAGTGGCTGAAACAGAGTTGTCTCTATTTACATAGAAGAACTTATAACTTATCACCATTGAAGCATACTTTACTACTAGATCTTCAATTCCATTTACCATTAGGGAATGTTTGTAAAACTTTTCTCTAGTGAGCTTCATCACCACATTGGTCTTCATGGCCTTCAATTTTGGAACTAGTCCATTAGAGAACAAATCTGTTACAACCCTAATTGACTCTTTATTAATCATGTCTGGCATATCCAACCACATAAATTTGTCATGAATTTTGCTAAGCACATACTTGACCCACTCATTCTCATAACAAAAATTAAAAAAATTATTCCATACATCCAATTTCTTTTCTATTAGAATTTCATACTCTGGTTTTAGCTCAAAGTCATCTCTAATCAACACCTTCTCCCAATATTCTACCATATTCAACTAATCAAATGATCATACTCTTCCATCTTCACATGAATGTAGATCCACACATCCTCTATGTGCATTATCACACTCAAAACCCTAGAGAATGGACCTTCATGGTCCATCTCCATATATTTATATGGGTGATTCTTGAATTTATGTCTTAGTCACTCAAGCAAATCAATCAATTGAGTAAACATTTTGAATCTTCAAAAAACTAGGGTTTATAGGAAACTAATAAATACCTTTGAAATTAGTTGGTAGGGTTTCAAACACCACTTGAAAATTGCTTCAACATTTGTTCTCTCTACTCTCCACTTCAAATGCTCGATCACAAATAACTTAAGAAAACTCAAAATGAAATATTTTCTAGTGACCTAATATGCATTAATTGCAACATTGAAAAGCTAGGTTGAAAAGTTGGTAGACACTTACTGTGTTGTCATAGGAACCTTCAATCACTCTGCAAACCTCTACAACAAGAGATACCACACTTGATATTTCACCAATAGATCAATCATATCAACCAATACATATACCAGTATGCTAAAGACATCAACATCTCATATTTGGCAGGGGGTGATTTTTTTTCTTAAAACTCCCCCTGAGCCAATGCTATTTATCTATTTTCTAGAGGAAACATTTGTATTAGTATTTGGCATAGATTCACTCTTCACCTCATTCTCTTCTTTTTTCTTCCATATCTTGTTCATCTCCTTCTTCATCTCAACTAGATCAACCTTATTTATCAGATAAACCTTATTTTGTGAACTAGAGGGTTTCACATTCTTGCTTCTACAAAACATATTCATGTGCCTTGATTTATTGCATTTATGACATATGACACCTTTTTTTCTGAACAAACTCACTTCTTTCCATTTTAGATTTGTATTCAAAAGCATTATGCCCAAATCCATTACATGTATAATAGTAACCATTGAATGATTGGAACATCATACCATTACTGTAACCATTCATCATTTGAAATTTACATTCACTAGATTTATGACCAAGTCTATAGCATGTATAGCACTAATCATAAAATGATAGAACATTTTGATTCATTATGCTTCTACACTCTACAACTCTATGTCCAAATTTATTGCAAGAGTAGTGGTAACCATTAAAAGATGAATACCTTTGTGTAGCTAGTTGTTTGATAGGTAGTCTTTTGAAATATTTCTTCTAGTTCTAGACATGTTTGATATTGCTCTTCCTATCTCTATTCTTCCTTTGTTCATGATTCTTCTTTTTAGCATTGTTTGGAGTTTAATTTTCCTTTGATATTTCTCCTTTTTCAAATCCTAATCCTTCTTTGTCCTTTGAAGGTTTTTAGTTCACAAGAATATCATCAAGCAAGGTGGAGCCTTTCTTGAATTTTTCTTCTTGAATATTTTCTTTCTCTAGATCTTTCCTCAGAGACACAACTTCTTCTTCAACCTTTGAACATTTGACAGGTTTATCTTTTAATTTGGCATTCAAGTAGTCTTCAACTCTTTTTCCTTTGTCAACTTGCACTTTTAGACTAGTGATTATCTCATTTAATTATTTGAGCTACTCATTTGTTTCCTTGAAACATTTTTTAGAATTCTTGATTTGCTCCCCCAACTTATCGATACACTCATCTACATCCTTAATATTTTCTTTCAGTTCTCTATTCTCACATTTTTCTTTATTCAGATCATCAAGGGATGATTTGAGTTCTCCTTCCATATCTGCATCATATTCTTCTAAAGTAAACCATTTAGGGATGATCTCTTCCAAAGGGATAAGATACCTCCTAAGTGCCATGTATTCAACCTCCAAGATCTACCTTGAAATGATTAAGTCAATTAGAGGAACTAAGATCTGATACCAATTTTTGAACACCCATAATACTGAGAGGGGGGTGAATCAATATTTAGTAAAGTTCATTAACTTCATCCACTTAAAAATTTAACCAAATAATCTCATCAAACTTGCGGGAATGAAAATAAACAATTAAAGAATGTGTTATATCAATAAACACAAGAACACTAGATTTATGTAGAAAACCCTTGAAAGGGAAAAACCATGGTGAGGATTAGCTCACAATATATTATAACCGGTTACAATGGATTTATAGAATGGTGGAATCACTATCCAAGGACTTATTGTCTAGAAAGAATGGCTCACTATCAAGGGCTCATTACCCAAAATAGAAAGATATAGAAGAACGGGTGGCTCAATACCAAGGATGAACTAATAACAATGCATTTGCAACATGTTGAAGGAATAGTTCCAATTAAGATCAAAAAATTGACTTTACACACCTCGCACTTCACCACTATCACCATTCACACTTCACACTACATTATATTTCATAGACACTCTTAATAACATCCGATACACTACATCATACAATGAATTAACCTTGTATATATACCATAACCAACCAAAACATCAATTAGGTCATCCTAATTAGATGAAACATATAGCACCATGACCTATCTTCCCAAAACTCTATCACACATGTAGTGTAGAGGAAATAAAATTATGTACCATACCAAAATAGATCAACATTACCTATAATCACTCCTGTGATTCCACTCTATACACAATTCAACTCAACACAACCCCAAAACCTTTAGATTGGCACAACACAACAAAATTAGTGAAGCAAAAACTGAATGAATCAATTGTTCATTCAAAACTCGAAATGTGAACCACAAAATAGCTTGCCACTTGGAGTGCACACACATTTAAAACCTTCCAAAACTTCCTCTAAACCACACAACATAATATTCATCTATAGTGGAATCTAGAGCATTCCAACATGCACTTTGTAACTGCAACTCTTCCATTACTAAGCTCAATACATTGTCATTGATATACTCAACTACGGAAGACATAAAAACCTAAAACTTTGGATGTATACTATTTCAACACATAACATTAACACTTCAAAACTTCATGACAAGATGATGATCTATGGAGCAATGTGGAATATAAAACTATTTCACTGTAACACCAAAATTGCACACTGGGACTTAGCCAATTCTTCAGTACACTTGGTCTTCTCTTGATCAAAACTTATGCATTTATATAATGGGATACCATCAATTACAACACCATATACCATTATGCTCATACTGTCAACACATCCTAATTGTGATAAATATTTTATTGATATTCTCAACATGGATCTTTATGATGACTCCTATCTATTTGCAATAACTAATTGATTCATCATACTCACATCTAGGCTATAGAATTGTATTTTATATTTAATTTTAAATAAAAAATACATATTACTTTAAAGTGACATAATATTCTAAGTTAACGCTTGTGCTTTATCAAATGTTAATACATAATTATATGAATTATTGTAATAGATAGTGTAAAGTGCATATTTCACATGGTTCACATATATTTCATTTGAGCTAGTGGTCATTCCTTAGGTCCTATCATGGAATTTTTTATGATTTCTAGTGATACAACATATTTAGATGTCAATTCTCAACTTTCTACTCCATAATGGTATGCTACCCAAGCAATATAACAAGTTATTTTTTATTCTCATGGTTCCAGTTTATTTGATATTTAAAACTAACCTCAATTTATACCAAATAATTTATCTATTTTAGACCTCAATGCTTGGAATTAAAGGTAACTTCTTCCAAAATTTTCCTTATACATCTACATATATATCTTCAAGCATTAGTGCTTGAAGATGGATCTCACACTCATAGTCCAAGAACAAACCATACTCAATTGAACCCATGCTTGCTTCAATAAGAATACAATTATCATGGTAGGAAATAAATTTCTAATTATTATGCTACTTTCTCTTAAATCTATATTAGATAATTGTAGTCTTAGAACTAACATAAAAATTATTGTATTAGAATGAGAAACTTATCATCATTTAAAAACATCAATACTACTCAATGAATCTTAAGCTATAAATTACTCTTAAAATGATTGCCTAATTCATAAATAGAAAATATTATTTATTCAAATTTTATCTTGTACACATAACTATCATATAACTTATAAAGCATATGTTTGAATAAAGAAGCCAAATGAGGTGATGAATTTTCTCATGAGTTCCTTTTCAATTATCTTAACCCCTTTCTAAAACATAACCTTTGTGTAACTATGAATATCAAATATTAAAACATCATTGAGTAACTATAAAAAATATATGAATGAGTATATTAGGGATCATGAAATCATAGATCATATAAAAATATATATTTTTAATAATTTTCTATTCTTTTCTTGTTAAATTTTACCACCATATTTTCAACAATATTCTACATCAATAAAGAGAGTGTATATGTAAATGGAATATTACAATGAGTTGAGATTTACTTTTCATATGAATATAAATTCTTAATTGATAGTTTCTAGATAACATAATGTTGGTGTAGGTTTCTACTTTCCTAGTGGGTAAATTTATTTTTCCTTAGTCCTAAGTTTTTCCTACACTTAATTAAGCTTGCTTAGGATAATAAAATGAGTTTATGACTAGGAGATAAGTGTGTGGTGTTCCCTTCCATAAAGGGTGGAACACTTTCCACTTTTGGTGATCCATATCCACTTTTGGTGGTAAATTCCTATTGTTTAGATTTACCACCTCCTTCATCTCTTTAGTTCTATATAAACTCACCACCTAGCTTGTATTTTTATTCAAACTCCTGTATCTTTTGCATGCATCTTTTCATTGTATCTTTGATTCATGTATTCATTCATGTATTGATTTAGCTTGAAATCTCTTAATGCAATATTCTCACATCGACATTGCATAATCTCTCAAAGTCCTAGCTTGCATTCTTATGTTTTTGTAGTCTACGTAACTTTAATTTTCCCTTTCTTGGGCTATTTAATCTATTTTAGATTTCTAACATGGTATCAGAGCATTTGCTTTAAAAATAATAATTTCAAAGATTCTTAATTGAGAGATTGATTTTTTTTGTAAATATCTTGTAAATTCTCATATGCTCTTCTCGTGTGTTTTAACGATCTAGAGAATCAAAAAGGATTTGCAATGATCTAATAACCTCTTCAGATTGCATATGTGTTTTGTGAGATCTAGGTGATTGCAAATTTTTTGGTTATATTGGTAGCATTTTTTACTATTCCAACATGTCTAGGAGGCTCAAGAAATTCAAGATTAGCTTTTATTTCATCCAAATTGGAGATCATTTGACAAAGCTACAAATGGGGGTTTGATACTCAGATCTGGAAAACAATTTTTTATTGAAGAATTTGCAGCCAAAATGGACCTTTCCGTTTCATTCAGAAGGCCCAAATACCCCTATTCTCATATAAAATTTGTCTATTTTAGATGAATTTTATTTTTGGAAATTTTTTCTTTTGCTGGGAAGGTCGTCCCTACAAGCTAAATTTAACCATTTAAAAAAAATCATAACTTTTCACCACAATGTCCATTTTTTGTAAACAAGATATTGTCAAAAATATGGAGATGAGCACTTTCCATCAATAGAGGTATTAAAAATAAATTTTCTCATTTTCTGCCAAACATTGCAGGTTGAAGCTGTTTGGTGCAAATTTCTCCAGAAGGCCATAAATTTTGCCCTGGTGTTCTGATTTTCAAAAATAAGTAGGAATTGGAAATGTATTGGAGAGAACTACATAGACATAAGGCTAATTTTTCTATATTTGGTCTCAAATTCATTTTGTATTAGAATTTTAAATTTTGTCTATTTTGAGCCTATTGAGCATTATATCTTAGAAAAGGCTTTGTAAACACACCGAATTACAAAGTTCCAACCTTATAATATTTTGGCAGGGGGGGGGGGTGATCTTTGATACTAGTGAAAAGGGTGGGAGTGTATTGATGTTCTTTTTTGGTGTTCTTTGTAATAATTTGAGGATTATATCATGGGTTTTTCTACTCATCCTTTTGTGATAATTTTAGATAAGGCTAATTATGAGTCTTGGAAAAAAGGTATTATAACCCATCTCAGATAGAAAAAACTATTGTCTTACCTCTATGGGCTCATGCCTGAACCAAAAAACCTAGAAGGAAATTAGTTTGGGGTAATAGAATTGATCATGTATTAGGAATAATTGGTTGTTATGTTGGTTATGATACTTTATTGGCTATAGCAGATGTTGAATGCTCTCGCACACTTTGGAACAAGATTAGGGAGATATTTGGAGAACCTCATGTTTCTCCATTTTCAAATGATCCTACTATAAATTTCCTCATTCCACTTGATGATATAGATAATATACCCTATGATGATGCTACTTTATAGGAGCTTAAGCATTATGCATGTCTTGAATGTTGACATTAACATCACCTATTGTAGCTTCAGATTCCAGAGATTCTTCTTCAAAAGCCTTTAGTGATTCATTGTAGCAGAATCATTTATGTCCTTTGGATTCAGTTCATTGGGACTGATTTCTACTAGACATATCTTGTTTGTTTGTAGAGTCCCTCATCTTAGATCTAGATGATACTATTGAGGACATAAATATTCTCTTTAAGGACAACTCTTTTGTCCTTACATCTATTGTTGCTACTTCAGAGTTTAGTGTTTCTTCTTCGAAAGCTTCCAATGACTTCGTGTAGTAGGACATCCATTGTCTTCCTAATTTAGCTTGGGATGATCTCTTGATAGGTATTTTAGACTTTTTTATGGAGATACATATTGCATATTTGGAGGACACATTTGAGGGGTTATCTCTCCTCTTTGATGATAGTCACTGCATACCTATTGTCAATCCATCATTTTCTTTGGATTGTTCTCTACATCAATCTCCAGGAGATTCTAATTTTTCATCTTTAGCAGTGTGGCCTAGAACGCTTGATTTTATTGTGACAACTTTCAACATCCACATGGGGACACTTGAGTCGACTTTAGATACTTCATAAATTGTGCACTTTCTTCCTATATATTCCTTTTAGGAATTGGGAGTTAGTGTGCATACATCTTTGGTTCTCTTTCTTCCTAAGGGGAGGAATGTTGTTCGATGATCATGGAACATCTTTTCCATCTAGTTTCAAGCATCTACCATTAGATCTCTTTTTTGGGGGGGCTACTTAGTCCTTCTTTCCTTCTCTCTCTATTGGGGGGGCGTTGTTCTCTCTCTATTTGTGGGGGGGTGCTTCTTCTTCTTTGGGGGGAATTTGATATGTACATGTATACCTAAAGGGTCTCATTTTCTAGGACCCATCATCTTTCCCATCCTCCTAAGTTGTACTTAAGGTGGGTGTTGGTGTAGGTTTTTATTTTCCCTTAGTCCTAGGTTTTCCTACACTTAATTAAGCTTTCTTAGGATAATAAAGTGAGTTTACGACTAGGAGATAAGTGTGTGGTGTTCCCTTCCTTAAAGGGTGGAGCACTTTCCACTTTTGGTGATCCATATCCAATTTTTGTGGTTAATTCCTATTGGTTGGATTTACCACCTTATCATCTCCTTATTTCAATATAAACTCACTACCTAGCTTGTATTTTTATTCATACTCTTGCATATTTGCATTGTATATTTGATTCATGCATTCATTCATGTATTGATTTAGCTTGGAAGCTCTTAATGTAATATTGTCACATCGACATTGCATAATCTCTCACAGTCTTGGTTTACATTCTTATATTTTCTAGTTTATGTAACTTTGATTTTCTCTTAAAATGTTCCTTGGGTTATTTAATCTATTTTATATTTCTAACACATAACACTTGTAACAATAGATGACCTTGATTATAAGTTACCACAATAATTTGATGCAGGAGCATCCAATGGTGTAAGAGAAATCTTGCATCACCCAAAAAATATGCATTCCATTTATGTTTCTTTTGGTTAGCCTTTTGCAGATGTCTTTTCATTTCTAGATACCCTTTTCATCATAATGTAAATCCCCACTTTTAGTTTTGCTTTTCTGCTTTTTCTGGTCAACTGCTATTTTTAGCAAATATTGGAATTTGAAGGTGTTTGGGGACAAAAACTATATGGAAGGATTTACAATAGAAAAATAAGAATATTGGTGAAAGAATCAAGTCGAGAGCATTCCCAGTTTGAAAGATATTGTAGTTTCAGTCTCTAAGAAATGCACCTAAAAACCTTCCAGATCAGGTTTGAGGCACTAAACGGCCCTGAAACAGCCTGAAAACTTTTCAAAATCGGCATAGTGTATTTCAAGCACGTTCTTGACTCTGAGACCTTTCCTATGGTTCAAACAGTTCGAAAAACAGAGTCCCGGATCAAAAGTTATGGCCCCGAAAGTTGGTACACTTTTCAAATGTGCTAATTTTTGAATGACGTCTTAAATTTTGAATTTAAAATTATAATTTATGGTGCCAAACCGCCAAAATATGATAATTCAAATGTTGTTTGGCTCCAAAATGGAAAGGGAGCTATTTATGGGGGGGATTTTCTGATTTTTGTAGCTTTTTGGGGAAAAAGAGTTCGCATGCTGCGAAAGGGGAACTCTGGAGTGACTAATTTTCTGTAACTTGCATGTATTGCAAAGCTTGAGGATTTGTGATCCTCTACATGTAAGAAGTAAATTTTTTGAATAATAAAATTATTTTCTAGTTTTGTGTGTAAAATTTGTGTCTCAGGTTGCACCCTTGTTAGGTGGTATCAGAGTGGGTTTTCTTGAGTGTGTGGATAGATCGCTAATCGTGAGGTAGTTTTCACCAGGACTGTGGTTGTAGGTTCGATATATTAAAAATTCCTCCAAGAGTGATGCCTGGTAGGCATGGTGGTTCCAAAGGTGGCAGACATGGCATAAATGTTGGTGGAAGAGATCCATTGGTGGCTGAGGGTTTCAGAGCCCTCCAGAGACAAATTGATGTGTTGCATGAACAAATGAGAAGAGGGTTAAACCTGATAAGGAGAGAAGAAAGCGAGGATGGAGAAGAGGTGGAAGATTCAGATGTAGAAGAGGAAGAAGAAGAGATTGATCAAGATAAAATGTGGTTGATTAGGGCCATTTCAAAGATCAGAAAAAATACCCAAAATATAGGTCCCTAGTTATTCTGGAAGTCTGGACCTAGAAGATTTGATCAACTAGATCAACAAGCTAGAGGGGTATTTCGAGTATGAAGAAGTAGAGGACCCAGATTAGGTTAAGTTTGCAAAAATGAAGTTGAAGGGCCATGCAAATATTTGGTGGAAAGTGGTCTAGTTGGAGAGAAATCGAAGAGGAAAAAGAAAGATCAGTAGTTAGGATCGTATGGTGGAGAAACTAAAGAAGCAGTTCATACCAGTGGACTATGAGTTAGATCTGTTGAAGAAATTGCAAGGGTTGAAGTAAGGGAGCAGATCTGTGAAAGAATACACAAAATATTTTCACAAGATGATCATCAGAATAGGCCATATAGAGGCCAACAAGGAGAAGGTCGCCTGTTATCTTAATAGGTTATGACCAAGTATTCAAGAGGAGTTAAGCCTAGTCAGAAGGACCACCATTGAGGATGTGTACTAGTTCACTCTAAAATTTGAAGAGAAGCTTAAAAAAAGATTTGATAACAAGCAAAAAGGATGAGGAGGTCAAAGCAGAAAGGGTGGTGGAAGATCTTCTAGAAGCAGGAATGAGGATGAGAAGAAAAATAGTGATGTAGGTACCAGTCGAGGACAGAGGAGTGATAATTTCTACTTCCCTCGTGATCAAAACAGTGGTGATCAAAGAGGTAGAGGACGAGGTAGATCTGGATAAGGATCCATAAGAGGTGGTTTTAGAGGTACTTTTTTTTAGTGTGGTGAAGAAGGGCATTGATCCTATGAATGCCCTCAACACCAAGGAAAGAAAAACATCAGGCTATAAGGTTGTGGAAGGGTTACACATGCAGATGAGGAAGCTCAATCTGAGCATTCAGATGATGCTGAAAGGGGAGAATCCCTAGTGGTGAGAGAGCCCTAGTGATTGAAGAGAAGGAGCCAAAACAGAGGAAGAATATATTTTGCACAAGGTGCAAATGTGAAGGAAAATTTTGTGATGTCATTATTGATAGTGGAAGCAATGATAATCTGGTGTCAAAAGAGATGGTTGCAAAACTAAAGCTAAAGAGGGAAAGGCATCCACATCTATATTTGATTGCCTGGCTATAGAAAGATCACAAATTTCTAGTCAATGAGTAGTGCTTGGTGAAGTTCAAAATTGGGAGCTATTGTGATGAGGTACTTTGTGATAACATCCACATGGATGCATGTTACATGTTGTTGGGGAGGCCATGGCAGTTCGACAGGCAAGTTGTACATGATGGCCATGCAAACACTTATTCCCTAATGAAGGATGGAGTCAGCCATAAGTTGAAACCCCTAAAGGAGGCTGAAGAAAAGGTATGCAGTAGTGCTAGGGTTTGTTATGTTGATGGAAGGAAATATTTAGAAGGCATGAAGCATGAGTGTATGTGTTATGCATTGATTCCTAGAAGGGATAAAGAGGATAGTGAGAATGTGCCAGTAGAAGTTTTTGGGTTATTGGGTGAGTTTCAGGAGATTGTTTCTGATAATGTACCTGAGGGTTTATCACCAGTGAGGAAGATCAGTCATCAGATTGACTTGATCCCTAGAGCCAATTTTCCAAATAAGGTAGCTCATAGAATGACTCCTATAGAAAATGAGGAGTTGAACAGACAAGTTCAGGAGTTGTGGAGAAAGGGTTTGATTCGAGAGAGTTTGAGTCCATGTGCAGTACCTATAGTACTAGCATTGAAGAAGGATGGGGAGTGGAGAATGTGCATAGACTCCCAAGCCATAAACAAGATAACAATCAAATACAGATTTCCCCTGCCAAGGATGGATGACTTGATGAACTGTTTGAGTGGAGCACAATACTTCACAAAGATTGACCTGAAGAGCAAATATCACCAGATCTGGATTAGGGAGAGAGATGAATGTTAGACCTCCTTCAAGACTAAAGAGGGCCTGTACGAGTGGTTAGTCATGCCCTTTGGGCTAACCAATGCATCGAGAAAATTCATGTGGCTCATGAATGAGGCATTGAAAGAGTTTCTAGGGAATTTTTCTATTGTGTACTTAGATGATATTTTGATATTTAGTAAGTCCTTGGGTGAGAATTTGATGCATATTCATAGAGTGTTTGAAAATTTGAGAGAAGAGAAATTGTTGATTAATCTAAAGAAGTGTAGTTTTGTGAGGGAGTTAGTGTACTTGGGGTTTATTGTCTCGGTAGAAGGTCTCAAGATGGACCTAGAGAAGGTGAAGGCTATTCTGGAATGGCCTACCCCAAGAACTACTACTGAGGTGAGATATTTCCATGGTTTGGCCAGTTTTTATAGAAAGTTCATTAGAAACTTCAGTAGTATTTGTGCACCCCTGACGGAAACAATGAGAGGGGATAGAAAAGAGTTCAAGTGGAGCACTGGAGCAGCAAAGAGTTTTGATCTATTGAAGTAGAAAGTGACAAAACAACCAGTTTTATCCCTTCCAGATTTTAATAAGGTGTTTCAAGTGGATTGTGACGCCAGTGGTTGTGCCATTGGAGCATGTTGAGCCAAGAAGGTAAGCCCATTTCCTACTTTAGTGAAAAGTTAAATGATGCAAAGAGAAAGTACTCTGTATATGATCAAGAATTGTATGCAATAGTTCAAGCATTAAAGAAATGGAGACATTATCTATTGTCGAAGGAGTTTATTTTGTTTACTGATCATCAAGAATTATAGTACCTGAATAGTCAGGGAAAATTAAATTAAAGGCATATGAAATGGGTATAATTTTTATAGAGTTATACCTTTGTTTTAAAACATAGAAGTGGGAGGTCGAATAGGGTTCAAAATGCCTTAAGTAGGAGGTAAACATTGTTGAATGAGATGTGGATTGAAGTGGTTGGGTTCAATGAACTCAAGACATTGTACCCTGAGGATCCTGATTTTGTAGAGGCTTGGAAAGCTTGCAAGGAGCCTATTACAGTTGACAGGACAAGGTGGCTGGATTTCATAATCCAGGATGGCATGTTGTTTAAAGGAAGTCAATTGTGTGTCCTGAGGATTTCAATGAGGGAGAACCTGATAAAGGAGAAGCACAGTGGAGGAATGGAAGGACATTTTGGTCGGGATAATACTATTTCCATTATCAGTGAGCATTATTATTGGCCTCAATTGTCATAGGATGTGAAGAAGTTTGTGTAGAGTTGCAGGGTGTGTTAGATGGCTAAGGGAGTGAGCCAGAATATAGGGTTGTATCAGCCCTTACTTGTACCAAAGAGGCCTTAGGAAGATATAAGTATGGACTTTATTCTTGGTTTGCCAAGGATGCAGAGAGGGAACGATTCAGTGTTTGTAGTACTTGACAGATTTTCAAAGATGGCACATTTCATTCCATGCCAGAAGACCCATGATGTAGTCCACATCGTTGAATTGTTCTTCAGAGAGGTGGTGAGGCTACATGGTCTGCCAAAGAGTATAGTCTTAGATTGTGATACCAAGTTTGTGGGATACTTTTGGAGGACCTTGTGGAAAAAGTTGAAGACAGAGTTGAAGTTCAGTTCTGCACACCATCCATAGACTGATAGGCAGACTGAGGTTGTGAACATAAGTCTGGGTAACCTACTAAGATGTTTGGTAGGAGATAAACCCAAGGGATGGGACCTAATCTTACCCCAGGCAGAATTTTCTTACAACAATTCTATCAATAGGAGTACGGGAAGATCACCATTCCAGATTGTGTATGGAGGTAGTCCCAAAATTGCTCCAGAATTGAGGAAGATGGACCAAGAGAAGAAGACTAGTGCCAAAGCCGAAGACTTTGCAAAGCACATCAAGAATCTACATGAAGAGGTAAGAGAACATATTAATAAGATGAATATGTAGTATAAGGATAAGGCAGATCAAAAGAGGAGGAATAAGGAGTTTCGGGTAGGTGATGAAGTGATGGTCCACTTAAGGAAAGAAAGGTTTCCAGTGGGAACCTATAACAAATTGAAGATGAAGAAGTTCGGTCCCTATAAAATTTTGAAGAGGCATGATTCAGGGAACACATATGAGGTAGAGTTGTTAGATGGAGTCAACATTTCCCCTGTGTTCAACATTTCAGATTTGACAGAGTATTATGAAGGTGGTGTAGAGGAAGTACCAGCAATGGAACAATGTGGCATTCCAACATCTACATTAGAGAAGGAGGAGATTGAAACAATCCTGAATAGCCGTGTGGGAAGGAGTACCAGAAACAGGCAATATAAAGAATATCTGGTGAAGTGGAGAGGAAGGCCTATGGAAGACTCATCCGGGTCGTCTAAGGCAGAGGTTGACTATTTGGGTTTTTCTCAACCATCTGTGACGTGACGGGGTCACTTATCAAATTACCCTCGGTGTCTAATGCAGGAGCATCCAATGGTGTAAGGGAAATCTTGCATCACCAAAAAAATTTGCATTCCATTTATGTTTCCTTTGGTTAGCCATTTGTAGATGTCTTTGCATTTTTGGACACCCTTTTCCTCATAATTTAAATCCCCACTTTTAGTTTTTCTTTTTCACTTTTTTCTGGTCAACTACTATTTTTAGCAGGTATTGGAATTTGAAGGTGTTTGGGGACAAAAATTATATGGGAGGATTCATAATAGAAAAATAAAAATATTGGAAAAAGAATCAAGCCGAGACATTCTCGGTTTGAAAGATATTGTAGTTTCAGTCTCCCAGAAATGCACCTGAAAACCTTCCAAATCAGGTTTGAGGCACCAAACGGCCATAAAATTCCTGAAAACTTGCCAAAATTGGCATACCATATTTTGAGCACGTTCTTGACTCCGAGACCTTTCTGACGGTTCAAACAGTTTGAAAAACGAAGTCCCGGATCAAAAGTTATGGCTCCCGGAAGTTGGTACACTTTCAAAATGTGCTGATTTTCGAATGATGTCTTAAATTTTGAATTTAAAATTATAATTTGTGGCACCAAACCACCAAAATATGATAATTCAAATGTTGTTTGGCTCCAAAACGGAAAGAGAGCTATTTATGGGGGGGATTTTCTGATTTTTGTAGCTTTTTGGGGAAAAAGAGTTCGCATGCTGTGAAAGGGGAACTTTGGAATGACTGTAATTTTCTGTAGCTTGCATGTATTGTAGAGCTTGAGGATTTGTGATCCTCTACATGTAAGAAGTAAATTTTATGAATAATAAAATTATTCTCTGGTTTGGTGCATAAAATTTATGTGTCTTAGGTTGCACCCTCGTCATAATTCTTTCTTCCAAATTTAAAGCATAATATATTTCTTTTCTTGGTGGATTAATTGTTGTCTTCTAGACCACTAGATTTTTGAATAAAAATATATAATTTACACGTTCCTTTATGATCACCATGGATAGTTTATAGGATCCCCTTGACAAAGGAAATAAAGAATTTTGTGGGTTATCTATGACTCGAATAATAAAATAGTATAACCTACACCAACATAGAGCCTAAAATAACAATATCTTTTAGATTACCAAAAACTAAAGTAGTTTTAAAAATGAATTAGATAGTATTTAATTTTTTAATAAATAACTATTCCTATTTGTTTTTCACTAATGAGAGTGAAGCTCCAATAAACCATTGTCATTGGTTCCACCATTATCACATTCTTGAATAATTTTACCACCATCTAAAAATTATTAAATTTATCCCTTCTATGTATATCATTGAGGGATACAATAAATAAAATTCATAGGAAAATAACCTCCCCATTAAAAATAAGGAATGCTACAATTATCAGGATAAAACCATGCCGAGTATCAATTTTATCAATACTTGGTGATGTAGGAGCATCTAGGGTGTAAGTGAAATATTGCATCACTTAGAAAGATCTTTTATTTTAATTTTTTTGGTTTGGAGAATACCAATGAATCTCATTTCACTTTAAATGTCATGGAGAGTGGTTTAGAACTTTCAAATTCTAAAAAAAATAAAAAATTAATAGGGCCTCTATTTTTAGTAAGTTCGTATATGAGAATGTAGGGACTTGAAATTTCCCCAAAGTTCAAAAACTAAATTATGTACATTTTGGGTGAGTTTTGATTCAATATTAGGTACAGTTAAGGAGATATTAAAGATTTTAGTTTGATCATATCTCTATGATTAGAAAGGAAGTGGAGAGTTTTCCTAATTGATTTCTAAAGGTAGTGAGCCAAATTCAAAACTTCTTGAAGGTTGAAAGTAGCAAGCTAGTAAGCTGTAGGGATGACATTTGAAGAAGTTGCAGAAGAGTTGTCAAAGTAGAATTGTAGTCACCAGAAGAGAAGGGAAAAAGTATAATTGCAATCATCAAAATAATTGAAGTTCATTGTTAGATTTAGACAATAGAAGGATTGTCATGTTATAATCTTTTCTAAGTTTATACTCATTTTAGGGGGTAGTTGCTTCCTTGGGTTGTACATCGAAAACAAAGTCTATAAGGAGTTGTCTAAGCTCCCTTGAGAGTGACCCTAAAACCTTTCTACAGGGAGTAGTAGCTTCTCTGGGTTGAAACCATAAAATAAAGTTTTAATTATTATTATTTTGTGAGGTTAGATGAGGATAGTAGCTCCTAACAATATTTCTCATTGTGGTTTTTCTCCTATGGGGTCTTCCACATACATCTAGTGTTGTGTGGTGTTATGAATTGTGCTCACCTTTCATGTTTTTATTTTTTCTATTAAGATTAAGTTTCAATTTTATTCACAGGGTTTGATATTTGATAGAATACTGATTCACCCCCATCTTAGTATTTCGATGTATGCTCAACATTCTTTGCTTCCTTTTGTATAAGATTTTGGTTCAAATTTTTACAACAATGCAAAATGTACTTGTTCATTTTCTCTTCCAATTTTTCTCTGGGTCCATACTCCACTATTCATGTCTCCTATAATTTTATCTTTAGGATGATTTTTATGTACATAACTTACAAGAGTCTTTGTAATAGTGTTCTCAAAATCAACTTTTGAGTCTTCATCATTACTATGGATTGGATCTTCATCATCTTCTACTTTTGGAACTGTGATAGACTAAATTTTCTCATCAAATATCACATTTTCACTTTCCACAATCCTCTTCAACCTCTTATTGGAGCACCTATATTTTTTTCTTTTCATAGAATACCAAAGGAAAATACCCTTAACAAACCTAGAAATAAACTTACCCAATTTTTCTTCATCCCTTTCAATGTATCATTTGCTTATGAATATCATGAGATGTCTGACTGAAGTCAGTCTTCCTCTCCATAGCTTATATGGTGTTTTATTAGACTTAGGTATAATCTAATCTATGTTCAGAATATACTTTGTAGTTTAAACTACTCTCTAGTACATATATAGTAGATTTTCTCAACTCAACATTGTTCTTTCCATTTCCTATACAGTATGATTCTTCCTTTTTGTAACTCCATTTTATTATGGATTCCTAGGCATAGAAAACTACCTCTATATTCCATGTTCTTCACATAATAAATCATACCAAATAGAAGTGAATTCTCCACCTTTGTCTGACCTCAGAAACCTTAATTGTTCTTATGGTTTCATTATCCACTAATCCTTTGAAGGCTTTGAACTTCTCAAATTCTTTTTAAATCTCTTTTAGAAAAGTAATCCAACTCATCCTAGTGTAATCATCAATGAGCATCATAAAATACATGTCACCTTGTAGAATCTTTGTCCTAATTGGCCCACACAAATCCATGTGGATCAAATCTAATAGATTTGATGTGGAAGATTCCTTTGTAAGAAATCTAGACTTTGTCTATTTTCCCTCATGGCATGTTTTACAACTTATAAACTGAGGTTTCTTAATCTTTGGTATATCCTTAACCAATCCTTTTGAGAAAATATTCACAACGTCATCAAAACTTATGTGTCCCAATATTTAGTTCCAAATCCAAATTTCTTCTCTTTGTATAGTAAGGTCGTTTTGTACATTCACCTCATTGAGATGATACATACCACTATTTGTCCTAATTCCTTTTGCAATCAATTCTCTACTACTAGGTTTTTTAATCTCACACCCTTTAGAACTAAATGAAAGATGATAACCTTTCTCACGAGTCTGACTAACACTAATTTAATCGTAGATATTTGGCCACTTTTGTGCATTTACAAAAATTATTGTCATGTCTACTAATCATAGACTAAAAAATCATCCTAACATTTTTATTTGATTTATGATATCTATTCATTTCTCTTTCAATGGTAAAACTAAATATGAATATTTTCAATTTCTATTTATTAGGCTTCATCAAAGTCTTTTATAGAATTATATGAAATAGTAACCTAAAAAATGTGATGCTCCACATTATCTATTTTAGTCTTCAAATTTTCATTGAAGTAAACCAACTAAGTCAATATTACTATAAGGTCTTCACATTGCTACAATAATCCTTCATTTACTTAATTCTAGTTTTAACTTTGGTTTTCCTCATTCACATTTATTATATCTTGCAATAATTTTTCCTATTCATTTTCTCTAAGGATTTATGCCTTCAATCTTTCTTTGTGACTATTCCACATCCCTCTTTCTATCAAAAAATTTCCTACTACCCCTTCTTGTTGTTGTTCTATACTCAATGAGGAGTCTAGAGCAACTTCTGGAAGTTGTCTCTAGTTATTATTCATGGCTCTCTTAACTTCTTCTACACTCATCTATTTATATAGGGTCATGAGTACTTGATCTAGAGATATTTGATCTTTACTTGTTTTACAAACAATACCTCCTACCTTCCCTATGTCTTTCTTTTAGTTGATTCTATTTTTCTCTTTAATTATCGCATCACTAACCTTGACGTAGGTACCCAATATTTTTAAGGTTCAACTACCTAGACATATGCATTGTCTATATTTATTATGAACATGACCTAATAGGCACAATTTATTACTATACTATAAGGGATTCTGTGGTTGGATTGCACATCTTCGTGGATGCATTAAAAAATTCACCTGTGTCAATTTATACTATACTAATGTTTGGAAATCTCTAATGTGCTACATGATTTGGCTTTCTATAGACCTACTCTTTCTATAATAATATACTAATATTTTTAGTAATCAATACATAAAAAATATGATTTATATAAATGGTAGTGTTTTACCTATCTAGGTCCTAATTATATCTTAAGTTCACTTAGGTCCTAGGAGGTAATCTTTCTAATAAGTGTTAGTTGTCACTAGATTTATCTTATCTTTTGGCATTTAGTGCTTGTGTTCTAGGTCATTTAATATTTGTTGAGGTAGTTGTCTCATCGTACATGATTAAGGAACATGTCAAGATCTTGTCTAATCTTATCTCACAATTTGCATTTATAAGTAAAGAATCATATGTACAATCTAATTTCAATCTTTCAATCTTACTTGAACCATAATCATAGCATGATATAATTTATCCCATTTCTTTCTCATGGAAGTTATTTTGTCTTGTAGGTGACCCTGGGGTGTTGAGAAGTTCATCATAAACTCTTACAAATTGTACTGGTATGATATCTCAAATACATCTATCAAAAAATGTTAAAAAATATAATTTGAGCTATTTTATTTATTTAAAGTTATTTTATTTTATTTACTATATAAACACAAATTTAATACTTCCATTTGTATTCATTATCAAATATTAACTAACATGTAAATAACTTTTCAATTTATATTAATAAATTTGTATATAATTGATACATCGTTCTTAAATCCAAACAAATTTGATAATAGTACCTTTGTTTGTGTCTTCTCCAATTCTCTTGTTTGCATTTCATTCTAAAAAAACAACATTAATCCATAATTAGTTGAGACTTGGAAAAACTCTTTTACCCATCAAAATACTATATAATAAAAATTAAAATATTATATATATATATATATATTCTATTCAACTTGGAAGACTTACCTTTTGTGCAATCTCCTGATATAGGTTTTCCTAAAAGATAAAATGATAAAAATTAACATATATTTAATTCCAATTGAAAAATATTTAACCACTACCATAGTTTGTGCTAATAAGTTATCTCATTTACCCTTCTTGAGCGAACTCTCAAGCGTCCCAGTTCAAGCTTATCTTCAAGTTCTTTTAATTTTTCTTGGCTTTCTCCTTCAATGTCTTCGCCATTCATCTGCCTAAAAAATAGTAGGAAACATTTTTCAAAAATAAATTTAGAAATATGTGTTTCATTGATCATTTAAAATAAAGTCATCCCATATAAGGAAATAAATTATTTTCTTACCTAAATTGTCGAGTGAGATGTAGATATTCTTGGCTTAGCTTTTCATGTGCATCATAACCAATCTGAAATATTTACAATATTTTTCATAAGTATTAATCCAACTTAAGTTGAATAATACCTTCCATAATGATACTATAATTGAAAAATAATGAAACTTTAATTTCATATTATATTAAAATAATAAACTTTACATTATTTATTTATATATATGTTTTATTTAATCTATTTTTTATAAACTAAAAATATTTTAAATTAAAACTAGAGTTGTTTAAAGTTTATACATGTTAAGAGGTGTAACTTACAATAGTAGAATGTGAGCATGTTAACAAAAATAATTAAAAATTAAATGTATTAAATGTTGACATGTATTAAATTAATAACAATGAAAAGATATAATAAACAATAAATAGCTAACAAATATAAATTAAATTAAAAGACATGTATTAGATATCATATTCTATTAAACTCTAATTGCATAGCATGGAGTCTATATTTTTGGTTTAATATGAAATATCTCATTGAATATTTACAAAATGTCAAAATAGTTTATTAAAACACAAAAAAAAGATGTTAAAATGTTCTTTTATATACTGCATTGTGGATGCTACTAGCATAGATATCTTAAATATATCTATCTAAAATACCTTGAGAGATATTTGAAAGGGTCAAAAGGTTGAAAGTGTTGTATAAATCAATTATTAAGTTAGAGATGCAAAATTTTATCCTAGTAAGCAAGGAAACAAAAAAAAAAGTCTAACATGAAATAACTATTTCTATTATAAAAAAAATGATATATTTTTAGAACGAATGTAATATATTTCAAGAAATATTCTATTAGAAAATTATTTATGTATTAATAGTAAAAAGTAAGAAATTTTAAGGAGTCCTTAATATTTTTTACAAAGCAAGAAAAATAGATCTATGAAATACGATAAACAGGTAGAAACAATAATGAACAAGAAGTAAAATAATTGCAAAATATTAGTTAGTTATTAACACCAAAAACTTAGGGTTAAACACATGAGACAAAGGGAAACCAGCTAAAGGAGCACAAAAAAGAGAAAATCAAGACAATTTAAAATCATAACATTACAAGGAGCATTGAATAACCCCTTCCAATGGATCCATACAACCTATATTTTCCTAGATAGATCCCTAGGTTGAATGAACTATCCTAAGGTGGAAAAGAGAAAAGGGCTAAGGTTCTAACTCAATACCATCATCCTCCATTCCTTATTTAAACTAGGTGAACCTTGCAAAGCATTTGAATGATTAGCAGTCTCCCAAGTCTCACCAACACCCCTAAATTATATAATTTCCCTCTCATGAGAAACCTCATACAACAACTCTTCTGAGATGGTATTTTTCCCCTATTTACCAAGAGATTAAAATGAAAGATCCCTTTTCCTCAAAAAAAGTTGTGAGCACTCATTATTCAAGCATTTAGCTATAGTATGGATTTTGAGGTATTCATTAAATACCATAAGAGAATCTTCAAATATAGTATGTTTCTTTTAGATGGATAATCTAGATGTTAAAGAGATCTCAAGGGGTAGAACATAAGAGGACCCCCATATAAGTTTTAGGACCCCCTATCAGGGATGCATAAGCCCCTAGGCATTTGAGTCCTCCACATCTCAGATCTTGCTCCTGTTGATAGGTACACATCATCCAACACTTCTCATATTCACTTGCAAATTATTGTTTTGGTCAGTTCATATTCAAGGGATTACATTTTTCATATTAGATCATATAGTTCATTTAGTTTAATCATTCCAAATCATTTCCCATCCATCTTCAAGAACCTCAAAGTGAAGACCCAGGTCTTATTGGATCACCTATATGGTTGATAGTCAATCTATTCACCTTGTTGATCCACACTTGAATGCAACTTGGAAATAGTTCCCACAAAAGAAACCCTAGGTTTACACACTAAATCTAGGGTTTACCTTTTTATACTTTACATTTTAGTGAACACGACATATTAACATCATAGCTTTCTGATTTGGTAGTCTTTCAAACCCTAGATCTAGGTTTTGCATCATAAATTGTCTTACATTTCTCATTTAGGATTTCATATTTACATCATTAAAAGTCATAAAAGTCCAAAAATATTGCATCCATATTTCATCACAGCTTACATTATGGTGTATTTCAGTCATTTAGATCATATTTTCATTTCAAAATTGCATTAAAAAAGTGTCATTTTGTTCCAAAATTGTCATACATTTACATTTGCATTACAATGGAAAATTATGGAAAAATATTCATTATCAAACTTTTTTGTAGATAAGAACAACAAGCTTAAAAAAAACTTAGGAATTCAATTTTTAAGTTTTGAAAACCCTGAACAAGGACTTAGATGTCCTTGGATGATCCTATCCTTGTATAGGTGCATCAACAGTCTTTTTCACACTTGTCTCTCTCTGTATCTACTCAATTTTTTTGTACTTGGAGATTTTAGTTTGAAACTCATAACTACATGTTCTAAGGAATTTTTAATTTAGTTCATTTGGTGAAAGAAAGTGCATTGTTTGTGTTCAAAAATATGCATTAAAAAGTCATCATTTCTAGGTCTTTGCATCTTGTAATTGGTGAATTTTTGCATTTCAAATCTGAAACTTGCATTCAAACTTGTTTAAACATCTTCAACATCATTTCATACTTGTATTTTACATCAAATTGGGATAGATTAAGGAAATTCTAAAAAATTGTTTACTATTATAGTTGTTTGTATGTAGATTCAGAACCCTTAAGGAATGTAGTACACAGTCAAAATTAGAAGTTTCAGAACCCTTGAGTAGGACACAAATTCCCTTGGGCGATACTATCTTGCTTGTCTTAGCCAAAAAAAAAAATTCTTTGAGATCTTTGTTACTGTGTTTCTTGTTTTTTTTCCTTATCTAATTCCTATTTTTGGCTATTCTTCTATGTCTATGTGTCAGCCTAGTGTTCATCTTGGGTACACTTAAGTGTTTTAAAACTTGTATGAATTTCATGACCTAGTGTCCCATTTCTAATACTTCAGTGAGATGTAGTTCCAGACTATGGAATACCACACTGGATTTACACTCGTTGTGCATCATGAGTCTTCTAACTCTTTCATGACAAGTGTTGTCAATACTCAACCGATTTTGAACTCTATTATTGATGTTACCATACCAATAACAACCTTACAAACTCCCACCTTTACAGATGTTAAAACTATGGTTACCCATATTCCTAAAGAAAATTTGGAAAAATTGGAAAAAGACTTAGATGGAATTGAAGACTATGTAAGTATTGAATCTTTGACTGGTATTGTTGCCCCTATACTAGAAAACATGAGGAAATTGATTGGTGATGCTCATCAATTAGACCTATTTTTCATGGCTTGGCTCATATAGCTGATAACAACATCCCTACTACAACTAGTTGTGCTCAAACATTGATGAACATTCAAAATCAAGGAGGAAGTCAATTCTCCCTCCCTACATCCATAACCTCTATTCCTACATACACAAATCCAACTATTTCTTGAACAATACAACCAAGCATTGGCATAAATTCAACAATAGGTCTTTCCACTAGAAACCCTTATGGTTTTGGATCTTCACATGTCACACCTCAAGTTCCATCCCCACTCATAAATTTGCAACATAGTAGCCCACCTAACACATACACACTTCCACCATATTCAACTCTTTCCCAAAACATGTCAAGTAATTATTATGTCATAAAACAATGCTTACAAAATGAGACATCACTTCAATAACAAATCTCAACAATGAATCAAAACCAAGATGGATAACCATCACAATATATCAAAATGACCCCATTGTCACTTGAAATATTGAAATCACAATGCCACAAAACATAGAGATAACCCAATTTGACAAGTATAATGGTAAAGGGAACCCTAGCAATCACATATTAGCATATACTGCCATGTGTAGTGACTTTATTTTTTAGGATAAGCTCCTAGATAAACTTTCCCCAAGTGATTGAAAGATACATGGTTTTGTTCATTACCCAATAACTTAATCCACTCATTTAATGATCTTGTTGATGCTTTCGTCATTAATTTTCAAGTCAACATTGGTCCTAAGATCAACATAATTGATTTAATGTGCTGCAAACAAAGGTAAGGTGAAAAGGTTACATATTTCATAAGCTCCTATTAGTTGATATTATCGTATTAATATAACTCTTCATGACGTAGATATCCAAAGAATTCTCATTGAAAACTTACAAACTAACATAAGGGATAGGGTCCTATTAATGAAATTTCCATCCTTTGTACATTTTTGTATGGTGCTTCATGACTATTAGAATTTTATTAGCAAGTATGAAGAGGTGTCTTCATTAACTCATGTTAAGAAATTAGAATCTATACCCCATAATAACTACCAACCATTTAGGAAGAAAAATAATAATTTCATAAAGATAAATCCATCTCGAACAACTAATCATGTTGAGCCTCAAGTTGCTGCCATAAGTTCAACCACATACAAATTTAGAGCAAAAGATAGACAATTTACCCTACTACTTGATTCCCTCCGTGTGATCATGCTATATCTTTTTAAGTAAGAACCTAATCCACTTTTCTTCAATTAGACCTATGGATACAACAAAACATGTACCTCCAAGTTTGAATCCAAGTGCCTTTTGTCAATATCATTGCATAAATGGACATGATATGAAATGATGCATTCATCTTAAGCATCAAGTTCAAGACCTCATTGATTCTAATCACATTTAGTTGGGTGGTGTTAATGATAAAGGGAATAAGTCTATTGCCTCACTAAACTAAAATTTGCAAATATTTACCATTCCAAAGCCTAATCATTCAACAAATTTTGTGCAAACTTGTGATATTAAGAATGATGAGATGAATATTAATATAACTAATGACATGAAAAGTGATTGCAATACTAATGAGGAAGGCCTACAAAAAATTGGTTGGTTTTTTATATGTGGAGCCTTGTAAGGTCCAAACCACCATATTATCCAACATCGCTTTCACTATTGATGATACAATTAGACATGGCCTAATGGTCCTCTACATTGCTAGTCTTATCAATGAAAAACCTATACAAGGAATAATCATTGATCCTATATGTGTATAAAATGTGATCATTGAGGAATTCCTATTTGTGCTAAAGCTTTATCAAGATTCATATGAACAATCAAAAGCATGGATAAAAAATCATAATGGTTTTTCTTTCTCTATGATATGTTTGATCACTCTTCCTCTAAAAATTGGACCAAAGCAATTAGATGTATCATTCTCCATTGTCCCATCATAGGACCAATTTTGTGTGAATCTAGGCTACCTATGGTTACACTCCATGAATGCCATCCCATTGGTTATTCACAAGTGCATGCAGTTCCCCTTTGAAAATATTTACAGTACATCATAGTTGGTTCAATCCTTTGTCTTCCCATGGGATTTTTCATTGGATTAATTTTGGGCTTAACCTATGGAACCTATAAAGCCTCATGAATTTTTTTTTGAGTCATACCAAAATTTCAAGGAAAAGAACATATTAGAGTTATCTCTTAGTGCAATATTCCTAAGAATGATAGGTACATGGTTGTTCCTTCTCCCCAACCCATCATGGATGAACCCATCCTTGAACCAAAGAAAATACCAAGTAACTAGAGTAAATATGTTGTCATTGCTCCACCAATCTCTTATAAAAGACCAAGAGATAATAAAATGATTTCGTTTGTGCCTCCAAAGATGAAAACAAGTATATAGACCTAAAGAGAAAGTGGTTTCCCAAGCCCTAGTGGTTCCTTTAGTTCCTTTCTTAAGGGAAGAAAAGAAACCAATTGTTGATAAACCTACTACTACCCCATCATAACTTGAAAATCAAGAAGAAATCCAAAAAAGTAGAGTTTGAAGAAGAGGAGGTAGGTGTAAAAAATGGAATGATGGAAATCTTTAAATTTCTTAGTTTTGATATAAGTAAGGGTGTATTGGTGAGTGAACATTAGGAAGAAGATACTTGGTGGATAAGGAAAGGCTATGGTGGGTTAACTCCCACACAAGAAAAATATGACAGATAAATTTTGTGGAGATGGTTGGAATATTGTGGGATGGATCCCACAAGAGAAGATGAAGAAAGAAGCATTGGGTGGAGGTGGATGGTTCATGGTGGGTTAAATCATATTAGAAGAATAATAAGAGGAAGACACAATTGGAGATTTAGGTCAGCTCATGGTGGAACAAATTCCATGAAAGGAAATAAATATGGAGATATTTGGTGGAGGAAGATGGCAAATATTTCCACCAACTACTAAAAAGACAAAAATAAATAAATTGCAAGCTATCTATCATAGTATGGGAGTATCTTATAAGTTGTTTACAACTTGAAAGATTATTCCTACTACTTAACTTCATTTTTTGAGTCCATGCTCACAAACGTTTTACCCTACATGTTTGATGCAGGAGCATTCGAGTGAACTGGCAATCTGTATCACCCAAAAATAGTTTAGTTTAGTTTATTATTTTGGTTTGATTTTCATTTTGAAATACAAATTGATTTTGGATTTTTGGTTTGGGGAGGTAGAGAAAAGTGATATTTTTGTCATTTCATTTGCAAAAAAGGGTCATTTTTCAATGTGCATTGTGAAGGTTTGATTGTTTTTTGAAATGAATTTCAATTAATTTCTTGAGGCTTAATTATTAGAATGGGATAAATTTTGATTCCTCATCTTGTTGGGGCATCATCACTTCCTATGGTTTTGATAAATTGACTTCCATTAAGCCAAGGCAATTTTTGGTTTACTATCCAAAATAAATAATAATAATAAAATATTTTCTTAGCATGGGAGTGGAATGAGAAGTGGAGCCTATGGAAGATGAATAGAAAAACATGGAGGAGTTAGGAATATGGGGCATGGAAATCAAGGTTCAATGCAGTAGTGAGAAAGAATAAAGAAGCTCATAGAAGAAAAATAAGAAAAAGCACACAAGTGGGAAAAATAGGAATGGCACTTTCTCGTTGCATAGTCATTTTGGGCACCAAATTGAGGAGTGGAGAAAATGTTATCAGTTGCTGGTGAAGTTTGCAACATACTTCCAGTGCCCAGAAATAGATTTTTTGGAGTTTTTGGGTTAAATTTTAGCATAGTGTTGTCGGTAGAAAAAAATATAGTAGCATGTATTCATATGGATGGATATGGGGCTTTAATTATACAAGTTTTCAAAAGAAAAGACTTTCATTTGTAGGTTCAAATTATTTTTCAAAAAGTGGTATGTCACAAGGTTCTATGTACATTTTTTTAGAAGTTTAATGGAACTAAATACATATCATTCTATGTTCATTCAATTGCCTGTAAATGTTCAATTTATTTGAATAGGTGAAGGATTTTTTTAGTGGATGCGAAGATTGAAACACTTCAATTCAGTGATTTTCAGTTTGCATTAGTATTGAATCATGGAATTAATATTTTCTATTCTACACATTTTTATATCTATTATTTCTAAGTCTTTATATTTTCATTATTTTATTTCTACAATCTATATCCATTTTCACCCTCTTAGGACAATATATTTTTTCTTAGAACTAAGAAAGACAAGGATTCATCTATCTAATCCTAATAATTGTCTAGTACAATCCACCCTCATTAGAAACCCATTCTTTTCTACAAGGATTTTTATGTTCTCGTACCTACATGGTGCATTAGCCCCTAAAAATTTGTTTACACTTACTCAACAAGTGGTTTTGTGGCATTTATTTATAAATAGATAAAATTGATGAGGAAAGTTAAATATACTAGGATTTTTATTAAACATGGATATGGGTGCCCAATATCTAGGTCTAACCCTATGTCTAAAAAATAAAAAAATATACTTTAAGCATATTAAAAGAGGTGTTCATTAGTTCAAAATATTACATGATTGTACCACTAAATGTGCAATCAAAATGTAATATGAACTTTCATTAATTTACAATCTAACTCACTCAAAATATAATGTAATTAAAATCAAATTATAAAACAATTAAACTAGAATAATATTTGTTTTGATCCATAATATAATTATCTTATGATTTAATTGTACTTAAAAAATTAATATTACTACACCTTATTATTCATTTTAGCCACCTTTTCCTAAAAGTTTTATTTAAATATTAATTCAAAATTTCTTATCTTGTTTAGTTATAAAGGATAGTATAAATTAATAACTTGTAACAATTTCAATTATTAATTCAAGAGTTCATTTTTATAGGAGATGAATTTCTCATATCTACATGTTTATCTTTTATCTTCCATTCCAATTATTGAATACAAATGGTTTATATTTTAGTTTAAATATAAATTAGAAAATTCGATATAATGACAATTTACACAATTAAATCTTACTGTGATAAAAAATAAAGCTATAAATTTAGTTTTTCATTGATATTTTTACAACACCTATTATATATAAAATAAAAAGAAAATATCTCAACTTACATAGGAAAATTTATTATACTTACATTGCTTGAGAGATTTATCCTAGATTCTTCTTTAAAGGTTTCTCCCATGTCATGTAAGCTTTCCAATGATATACCATCACTCTCATCTGCATTCACTTGTCTAAAAGAACATATATAAAAATAAAAAAGTCATAATATGTGTATAAACATAAAATTTATATAAGGAATTTTTTATTTATCTTACCTCCATACATGATTGAGATCTATATATGGTTCATTTTTTTCTTCAGCCTTGATCTGAAACATTTATACTATTTTTATCATTATAAATAATTAATAAAATTTTATAAATAAACATCTTTAAAAAAATACAAATTGAATAAGCTTCATGTATCACATTAGAAATTTATTTCATATATTTAATTCACCATAAATAATTAAAATAAAGTGATCAAATAATATTTACAAATTAGAAAATAGAATTATGATCATGTCAATATCAAAATTAACTTCATAATTAATAATTTCATATGAACTGAAATAGTAATATATTTAGAAAATAGTCTCAATAACAAAAATGGAAAAAAGTGGCAAAATTTATCATAATTATTAAACATCAAAATAAATAATAATACTTCTTAGGTATTATTTAAGTTTATATTAAATTTTAAAATAAATATATTTCTTTTAATTGAATTTACAATCATCAACCTTAAAATTCTATTTAGATTTAACTAATTTATTACTCTTAATTATCTATATTTAATATATTTTATTTTTTAAACTTATATTGAAACTCATTTGTAGAATCCACCAAGGGTTTTCCCTAAGCATTTTTCTACTATTTTAAGCTTAATTTTTTTTATTTGCCTAGATTTTTTTCAAATTTAATTTATAGTTGTGCATATATCTTTATGTTCTATTATCACATGAAATTGCACCCTTGTTGGCCACAATCTAGCATTTTATTGAAACAATGGAATGATCTCAAGTTGTTGGACCTTGTAGTTGACATCAACCCTCCAAAGAGAAGGGAAATTTATTTTCTAAATCTAGATGCGGGGTGTTGATCCAACTCAACACTAAATAAAACTAAAATAAAAATACTATTCTACTTATTTTTCAAGGAAAATGGGAAGAATGAATGCATCAAAGGGAAAGAATGGTGATGCAACTATATTTATTGAGTTTCTTTCTCCTTACTATAGAATGTAAAATTATTAAAATTTATAAAAATATCACATAAGTTTCAACATTGCAACTCTTATAATAGCACATGAAGGTAAGAAATATTTACGTAGTATATAAGGATAGAAAAGAGGTGACAATAATATTTTTGTATTAATCTAGAGGCATCAAATCTATTTATAATAATAGAAAGACGCATAATAGAAATTTTTATGATTGATAAATTAAGAGAACTCCTTTAAAAATGAGAAAGGTGTGCCTTTTATTCTTTTAAAGATGCACTAAAACTATTAGAACTTGTGGAAAAATAAGAAAGAATCACAATCAAATGATCCACAAATATGTGTAGCATGAGATCTAATTGATTGGGGAAAGAAATTTCTTCATATATGACTTGACAATTAATCAGATCCACCTAGGAATTCCACTAAAAAATAGTGGGCTTTTCAAATGGTGTTGTTAGGAAGGGTTTTTCACAATATTAAAGAAACGTGGTTGATCATATAACAATGAACCTAGGACTATGACAAGTCCAAGTATTGGTGAATGTACTACATGGGAATTATTGGTGTTGCAGAGTGATAGGTGGAAGAAAGAAACCTTGGCATCATCATTTTACACTTATTGGAAGTTGGTGTCATGGAAATGGTAGGTTCTATGAACTTTAAAAAGCTTCAATAGGGTATTGGGAACCTTATCAATGTTTGAGAATGGTTTTATAATCTCATAAAATATTTTTTGAAACTTTCTTCTTTCCTTCTTATTTATTTTATTTATCTCTACTTCATCTTTTCTCTTTCTCCATATATATATTTTTAGTTATTTCCTATGTTGGCACTATGTGTTGGAAAAGGAACATATTTTGAGAATCTTGTTAGGGGATGATGGAGGTTATAAAAATATTTAGAGTTATAAAAAATTAAATATTCTACTTACTTTATTCAAGATATTATCCTTTGGATGGTTTCAAGAACCTTTTTAGGGGCTAATGGTGTTTCAAAAATTTCTAGAATTCTTTGAAACAACTTGAAGCTTTCCTTTCTCGATTTCCCCTATTGTTGTCACCATTTGAAAAAAAATTGAGAACTTAGGGAGGTTATCAAACCTTATGAAGTCTTATAAAAAATATTAACAAAAAAATTCTAAGGCATGAAGGTTCACAAGTTTGGGAGTAAGAGCAGTTATGAACTTGGAACTAAAAACTTGAGGTTCTAGGTTCCAGGTTCTACCCAAGGTTCATTGATCAAAGAGAAACATTGGTAAAGAAGAAAAAAAATGGATATCAATAAGTGGAAGGAATCAAGGACCTAGAACCATTGGTTACAAGTTCCTATTAGCTCTTGAGGCCTTATAGGCACTAGAGGAGAACAATAGTGGGAGAAAAAAGAAAGGATGACCTAAAACCATTGTTTGTAGGTTCTTGTCATGTTTGGAGGCCTAATATGAATCTAATAAAGAAGAAAAAACCTAATTATATTTTTTAGGATTTTGATTTTCTAAAATTGATTGAAGCTAGGAAATAGGAAAAAACAACCTCTAAAGGCACATCTTAGCAATACTAACCCATTTAGATCTCTCATATTAGTTATAATTAGTGAGAAATGCAAGGAGGGCATGAAGTGATAATATTTTGGTGACTTTTTAAGGATTTAAACCTACTAAAAAAGGGATTTAGGAGACATATTAGTCCATTAGGAATGGCCTCAAATGGCCTTATAAAAACAAAATAACATGCCTCAAAACATAAAAAAATAGAAAATATGTTTAGACTGCACTTGGGGGAAATATACAACTAGATCATACATTCTCCTAATGATAATATAGAGTGTCCAACAACACTTATTGGAAATAAAAAAACATAACATAAACTAATGAATAGAAGAAAAATTCAAACAAAACCATTGATTGGTTTGTCAAAATAACTACATTTTCTTATCAACGTAGGATTATTTTCATTCTTGTGGATAGCTAAACAAAGTTGGAGAAAGGAATTTTTTTTACTAAGCTACTAAAATTCTTCTCCAAGGATGAAAATGAAATCAGCTACCCACTTCAATGGACTATAATACAACTACTTTAGAATGGATGGGTAAGTCAATTATACTCCTTTTGATGCTCAAATTCATTCTTAGGAGAAAGCTTGACATGTGATGTTTTGTTGGAATCCTAGGCTAGATTCCTAATAGAAAATCCTTACAGTGAAAGGTAAATGCTCAAATAAAAACTGTTAATTTCATGCTTATTCTCTAATTTTTGACCATAGGGTATGTGCAGGATCATCATAGAAAAAATAGGCCCTTAAGTGGCAAAAAATTTAGAAAAATCAGAGTTAGGCAACTTGACGTAAAAATTTGAATAATTTATCTATATTATTTCAAAAATATGTAAGAATAAAATCTATAGAAAATTGAATGTAGTTTCTAAACTACTAAGTTTATTTTTATTTTTAAAATCTATTTGGTGAATATTTGAAATTTCAATATAGTAGTACTTAAATTTCAGGGAAAAATAAGAAGTAGGTGTCTGTCTGACCACCCTAACCACAATAAAATGATAGTTATTTTTTATAATATTTTAGATATAAGTAGAGGAATCATGTCCCGATGTGATGCATATTTTTTTGTAATTTTTTTCCGAGTAAATAATTAATTATGAATTTTTTATTACAACTTTTAAAAAATATAAAAAACTTGTATGTTTGACCACCTTAACTTGGTCACTTCATGAAATTATTATTATTTTTAATCCTATAGTATGGAAAGCATAGAATGTGACACATGTTTCAGATTCAAAAAATGTGATACCATTTGAAAGCTATAGATGTTTTTTCATTAGCCTATCAATCAGGACTTTAGTCATAATTCAAATAGAAAATCAATAATAATTATTTATTAAATTCATAGTAAAGCATAATTTATATTGGTGGAAAGTTGAGAATTTCCTTTAAAAACCCTTTTCGTTTGATCAATTTTGGGTAAAAAAAAATTGTCAGCCACATGGGCCATCATATCACTTACATATCACCACTTTTTGGCCCATCATGATCGTGCACATACCCCATATAGCTAGCCTAAATGGCTTTATTCTTATTAATAATTTGAAATTATAGCCATTTCCTCCCCATGTTCATGTTTCCCATGATTTTTTAGTTTAGGAGATGTATTTATTTCAAAACATAATTATAATCATTCTAGTTTATCCAATAAAAGTTCTTCATTAATATCATCCTTTCTTTTGTGAATGGCATGATTTATTTTAAACCCAGTGTATCTTTCTTGATGGACTAAAGAAACAGCAAAGTCCTCCCTCTTGATTATAAATTCTAGTTTGGCCTCTTATTCAAATTGATGAACAACCTCATGTATATCGATTTTTCCATTCTTCCAAGAAAATTTATCCTTATGTTTTTCTTCGTTCTCAATCTTATTTCTCCAACAAATCATCAAGGTCATCAATATCCTCATGCTTCTCCAAACCTTTTTTTGATTTGGGTTTTGATGTGCTCTCTTCATCTTCATCTTCATCAGAAAAGCAACAAAGTTAATCACATGGGAACACCAAATCCTCGTTTTCATCACCCATTTTTTTAGTGCCATGTTTTTCTATTCTATTATGCTTATTTAATTGTATCAACAAATCTAATTTTTTAATATCCATGAAATGTGAGGGCTTGTAAGTGATAATTTGCTTCTCTTTTATCTCAAACACCTCCCCCTTTATCTCTTTAAATAATTTAGTTCACCAAAGAAAATTTATATATTAAGGGAGATTGAAGGGTTTGAGGACTTTCATGAAATCTAATAGGCCTTTGAATGGGCTTTTCTTATACAACAATATACTATGTTTTCATAGGTAGAAGACCTTGCAAGCAACTAGGACTTCTAAAACTTGGGATCTTGAAATGGGTGATAGGGGAGGTTGATTCAGTTTCTTACCTTAATTTTTCTTCTTCATCCAAAATTTCCTAGCAAGACCTTCTTCATATTTCTTCCTTTTTGTTTCTATCTCTTTCTAGTGAAGATAAGATTGATAAGCAAGCCCCACCTATTATAAAGTATACTCTTACTCCCTTTCAACAAATTTTATGATGGAAGAAGAACTCACCTCACAAGAACACTCTCATAAAATATAAAATATTGCTAATGCAAAGGGATACTTTCTCAATAACCATACTAAAAATGAGAAGAAAATATCAAAGGAAATATATTAAAATTCATGAAAGTTTATTGTTTGTTGTAACACATTGTGTTATTATAATAGAAACTTAAAACTCAAACCAATAATTTCCAGCTCTACCCAGATAGTGAAATCTGGTCCTTAGGTCAAAATTAAACTCCTTTCCAACATGCAATGACATGCATTGATAAAAACTTCACAAAAATGCTTCCAAATGGGAAATATTTGATGTTTTCTCATAAAATCTGCAATACAATTTATTTCTTTTGCATCGAAATCTTCAACAAGTTTTAGGAACTTCTTAAAATCTGGTCACAAAGGAGTTTTTCATCCAAAGGATGATGAAAATAAATACAAAAATGAGTTAATTCTAAAGTACAACAAAATTAAATACAATAATAAACTCCTTCACCTCCAACTTTAACAAGATCCTACTCCTACAACATGAAACTTTCGATGGAAATCATTGCTATAACCAAATCATGGATTTATAAATCCATTTGCTGCTGTGTACACATCCTCAAACCCTGCATAAAAATTTCTTCTTTCATCCCTTCTCAAAATGCTATGCTTGGAGATTATAATCTCCAATTTCTGGAAGTAATAACTTACAAATTGTCCAACCAAAACATGATAAATCTTCCCTTTTTCACCTTCACCTATAACTACTCATTCTCCACAACCAAGATGGGAAAAAATGCCTAAAATATATTAAAGAAATGCATTAATTCCTCAAAAATCATTTTCCCACCCACTTCCAAAAGTTTCTAAAACAAGCTGCCAACTAGGACTCCTCTCTTCACATGGAGGGACCCAAATTTTTTTTTTTTTTGCACAACTCAACTTAGGTGCCAAATTTGAATTTGCAAACATTATGGTGCATTATATTCCATGTCATAATCATGTAAACCACAAAATCCCACACCCAAGTTAACCAAAGTTACAATTTCAAACATTAAATTGCCTCCTACATTATCTTCACACAAAATTGTCATAACAATAACAAGTGACCAAATATTATTTTAATGTTTTGGTCTAATAGTCAAGATTTATTCACCTACAAAAAACTTCAGAACCTTAGCAAACAAAAATTAAAATACTTTTAACTTTTGGTTGTTGGGGATAACCAATCAACCATGGATGCTCTTGCATCAGACACCCATGGTAGAAAGAAATATTTCATTAGTTGCACTCAGAAATGTTTATAGAACCTTTTTTTGTATTGAATCCATATCACTACCTTGTCCACTGGGATCTTCCCACTCACCAAATTCTACAACCTCACAATATTATATCCTTTCATTTTTACTCCTCTACCCTTCAAAAATTTTAATCTAACCTCACGCCAATATATTCTATCAAAATTAACAATCAAACATATACCTCCACCTTCAAAAAAATAAATGTACTTTATTACCTCTATTGTTGTTTTACCTTTCTCCTATCCTTCCACCATGTCCCCTCCATTAAATCTCACTGTTTCAACATCTTCTAGAAGACATAATATCACTACAATTTGATTTATTTCACTCAAAATAGTATCAACAACACTATCAAGAGACTCCTTTTCCACTTTCCTTAACAAGGAATCATAGTCACAAATCAAAAAATATTTATCTCCACCTTTTTCTAACAAAGATTTATCAAAAAATTCTCCATTTACCTTCACTTTCACTCTTCAAATTCAACTTTGTCAAATTAATCTACTATTGTAATAAAGTCTTCATCAAAGAAAACATCAAAATATGATTTTGCCTCACCTTCTGCTACAACCTTCGTCCCACCTAAGATTAACTCATTCCACTCTATTTCAACTATTTCCATTTGCATCAATAAATCATCCCCTTCACTTTCTTCTACATCCTTCAAAGGACACTCTTCTATTGCAACTTCATTATACTCACAATATTTATCAAAATTAAATTTTACCTCAGTATCCTCCACTATTGCAACGTTTTCTTCCCTTGCAATAAGTTGATCCCATTCTCTTTCAATCTAAATGGGTAAATCATCCTTCTCAACTCGATAGGTGTTATTTAAATAACTTTCTTCTACTATTGTAATCACTATAGTCTCATCCTCCATGTCTTCCAATAAAAATCCCTTAGTTTCAGGTTCCTCAATATTTTCATACTCATCCTCTTCCTCTTCCTCGATGTCACATGCATGACACTTTGTTGCATCCTCTTTCTTTCCTACATTCAAAACATCATTAGAAAGATAATAAAAATTACCTTCAACTCTTTTCTCTTGTTTTCTCCTCTTAATCTCCACTCTCATTTTATCTATTTGTTGTTGCATCTCTATCATTTCTCTTTCTCTAATTTTCCAAAGCCTCTCTTATATTTCCTCTAGTCTGGGAATCCTTAGAATCCATCCAATGAAAAATATATTTTCCTTTTTCTAATTTCCATTTTCAATACCTCTCAATTCCTTAACAACATAAATCTTCAAACCCTCGAGTTTTACTTATGTAAATTGCCTTCTTTGACAATCTATTTCTAATTCCTAGATGAAGTATTCTATTCTTATTTAACCTATGGTAGCTATTGATGGCATGAAAATATGAAAGAAGTGTATGGAAGTATTTTTGTATATTCATAAAACATACCCATGTGATTTTCAAGATGTTGATTAGCTACTTTGGTGCTACATTATGTCTTGAGTTCACTTTCTAGTTTATTTGTAGATATCTAGCCAACAAGGCTTGTTATTTTTCTTGTGCCTTGTGATTGGGGGTTTGCAACAAAAATTAAAGATGTATTATGATAGATTTCAATCCTAGCCTATCTTGTTTGGGACCACATCAAGTAAATTCAATTGGAAGAATGTTTCAAGGCCAACTAGTTATGTGCTTCATGTTTCATCTACATGTTTCCTTTGATGTCGACTTAGATTGATGTGCGCCAGCATGTGAATTATTATGGATTACATTGGAAGATATAATAAGGTTGTTTTTGGTCGTCTCTATCATCACTATAGGACCTCATTATGATTTGGTGGCCAAATTTTTGAATTCATTGTGTATCTTCTTCTAGCTAACAAAATTGAATATTTGAAGTGTTGTGGTGGATATAAATAAAAGATCATTTTGGATGCAATAAGATGTAGGAGTTTACAAGTGAAAAAAAAAGTGTGTGGAATGTATTGAGTATCCAATAGAGTTAACTATGCTACATTATGAAGAGGAAATATTAGATGTTCTACAACACCTTAGTCAGTAGAGTGTTATGTTGACAAATATTGTAATACTCTCAAAAAAAATTTGTATATTGCTCTGAGATAGTGAATCTCATTAGGTCCTTGTATCTTACATGTGGAGTTGTGTTTTCTTCAGTATTGCAAGTGCTTTGTATTTGGCATTGAGGTAGTGAGCGTTAGTTTGCAAGTACCTTTCTGGTAGTGAGCTTTTATATTGTGAGTTGAATCTCACCATGGAACTTTCAAAGGATACTTTTGAGTACCTATGGTAGAATTTGGGGGTTATTTCCCTTCCTTATTCTAACTAGATGAATAGATAGTGCATCTTTCCAAGGGGAGAAATTCATGACATCATTTCTCCTAGATTAATGTTTTCTCCCACTCAGGGGAAGTTGGTAGTAAGGGGGAGATATGATGTGGTTGTGCAAGAATTGTGAAATAGTGTTGTTGATCAAAGGGGGAGAATGTGTTGTTTCAATTAAAGATCTTTTTCCCTTTGTTATTGAAGTCAAAAAATGTATTGTTGTGAGAAGGTGCATATGGCCCTTTGTCCTTGATGTCAAAGGGGGAGAGTGAGAAGTTGTGTTGTCATCAATGCCAAAGAGGGAGGTTGTTGGTAGTTGTTGTTACTGATGCCAACACTGATTGTTGGTTGTCATTAATGTCAACACTTGGTGTTGATGCTTGGGAGATTATTGGCATTAGTTATGCTTGTTGTAGTTGGCATTAGTTGTCATTGTTGACAATATTTAGTATAGGATAACATTGATATATGGAAGGGTTGTTGAAGTTCAAGGTTAGATGAGTTGTTGAAGTTCATGATTGGATGTCCTAACTTATTTGATGTTTGTTGAATTTTATGGGTGGATTTCATTGAATATGATTTATGTTAATGAAGTTAGTTTCATAATGATATATTATGATGAGGAATAGAATCATTAAAAGTATTTATGATAGTGGAGAGATGTTGTTAAGGGTATATAGTATGTCTTATGCTCTCTTTTGATGTTTGTGATAAAGCATGTTTTACTAAAAGAAAAATCTGGTGTTTGCAAGTTGCTTACGTGTTTCTAGTTCAAGCAATTGCTTTAAAGTCTTCTTGCGAGAATTCTTCACATTCCTCTATTGTTGAAGATATGATCTTGTGGTTTGGGATTCAAATTTAGTGATATGTGGATGTTGCACTTCTATCTTTTCAAGTCATGAGTGTTACCAAGGAGGTTTCTATGTATTTCAAAAGGTTGGTAGTGTTCTTTGGACTAGTCCATAAAACGCTCACCATTCCTCTACATTAATGTCTCTGCTCCTACAACTTGGTGGATGTGTTCTCAAAATCTATGTAGTGTCTAAGTTAAAATTTCATGTGTTGAAGTGGCCCGGAAGTTGATATGTTAATGTTATATCTTTTGACTATGTGTTATGTGCTTCCTTGATGAAGTATTTTGTTCCTATTTGGCCTGTGGTGGCTATTGATGGCATGGTATTATGAAATAAGTGTATGGAAGTATTGTTGGATGTTCATGGAACATCCAAATGTGATTTGCATGATGTTGATTAGCCACTTTTCTGCTGCATTGTGTCTTGAGTTGAATTTTTGGGTTATTTGTAGATATTTTTCTTATAGGGCTTGTTCTTTTTCTTGTGCCATGTGCTTGGGGGTCTATTCCAGAAATTGAACATGTGTTATGATAGATTTGGGTATTGAACTATCCTATTTGGGACCTCATCAAGTAAATTCAATTGGAAAAATGTTTTAGGGCCAAATGGTTATATGTTTCATATTTCATCTACATGTTTCCTTTGATCCTAAATTAGATTGATGTGTGCTAGCATGTGAATTATTTTGGATCACATTGGAAGATGTAATATTGTTAGTTTTGGTCCTATCTATCATTGAGATAAGACTGTATTATCTTTGGTGGTCAACTTGTTGAATTCATTTTATATCTTCTTTTGGTTGACCTAATTGATGTTTTGAAGTGTTGAAGTGGATATAAATGCATGATCATTTCTGATGCAACAAGATGTAGGAGTGTATAAGTGCAAAAAATAAATTGTGTGGAATGTATTGAATATCTAGCATAGTTAGTGCTACATTATGAAGAGGAAAGATCATATTTTCTACCACACCTTAGTTAGTAGAGTGTCATGTTGAAAAATATTATATTTCTCTCATAGATTTTTTGTATCCTTCTTTGAGATAGTGAATCTCATCAAGTCCTTATATCTTGCATTTGGAGTTGTCTTTTATTTAGTACTGCAAGTGCTTTGTACCTTTCTTTAAGGTAATGAGCCTTAGTTTCCAAGTCCCTTTTTGGTAGTGAGCCTTTATATTTTTAGTTAAATCTCACCACGGTTTTCCCTCATTAGGGTTTTTCCATGTATATCTGATGTCATCTTGTGGATTTGTGTTCTTGTCTCTTTTATCATTAATACTTTTATAGTTAAGTTTAGGATTGTTGTATCTCTCATTGTTGATAGTTTTGAATTAGTTAAAGGATTAAACCACTACATTTTTCTTTGTTGCTATCTGCACAAGGATTTAAAGTTTGTATTAAGCTAAAAATATCTTGTTTTGGAAGGGTTTTAGTGTTCGTATAGGATGATTCACCCCCCTCTCAATCTCAAGGTGTGTTCAATAAACCCTAGAATCTTATGCACTCTAAAAATTTATCCACTACAACAATGGAAAACCCAACTATAGTCAAAATATTTGAGAATCCTTTACCCAAGTAACCAAAGTAACCATATAAATCATTAGCGATAAATAAAGATGGAGTGGATTGGTTTCTGTAATTGCCAACCAGATATCACAGATAATCTATGGTTTTTCCACTTCCAATTTTTAATTATCTAGAGGGATTGGTGAATGAACAGGTGAAAGTTGAAAGAAATTTCCCTCTACACTTAGGGCTTTGCAAAACCTTGGAGGTTGATCCCTTAAAATGTAACTATGATTCTCCCTTTCCAATTTATTTCATACATTGTAAATAATAGATATATTCTCATATAATTTTCTTGATAAATGAAGAACTTACAAGATCTGGAAAATCATTTAAAGAATTCGACAATATATAGTAGGAGAATATGAAATCACATGATACTTCTAAAATATACTCAAATGAAATGAATCTTTGTGATTTTAAAGTGTGAGAGATCCTAGAGATACAACTTTAGACAAAGATCCTAGATCGATGCCTTTAACCAGGGTAAGGAGTCATATAAAATGCAAGCTATATGTTATAAAAAAATTCCATCTAAGCATTAGAGAGCTTTACAATAGTGCACTACAATGTTATACTCAAAATCCTTAACCGATTCTTCTTATTAGATCCCTACACAATGCTATATAATCCTATACTTCCATCAAAGCAATTAACCTATTCTTTAAATAAGAGCATCAATAGAAGCATATATCCACTAGAAATATAGTGGATGCAAATCAAATGATCTTTGATCAATTTCATTTATAGTTTGTATAAAGAGTATAATAGGAGATAATTGGCTTTATAATTTCCATTATATTCATTCAAATGCTAGTACTATTATACAACATATGAAAATGCATGATACATAGACTAAAAAACCTAAGAGAATACTCAAACTCTATTCTCTATGTTAAATTACAAAATTCTCTAAGAGATCAATCATGTTATATGAGAATGTATATGTTATTTACAATGTATGTCATAGATTGACATAGTAGAATCATAGTTACATTGTAAGGGATCACCCTCACAAGTTTCCAAGAGACCAAAGTGTAAGGGGAAATTTCTTTGAACTTTCACCTATTTATTGGCCAATCCCTCTAGATAATTAACAATTAGAAGTGGCAAAACCATAGATTATCTCTGAGATCTGGTTGGGAATTTAAAAAAAAAATTGATTGGCGAATTTTTTGGGGATTAACTTGTGATGTAGACCAGGGTGGGTGATCACAAACTAACACAACTCAAACATTTCAATCTTAGAACCCTAATTTGGTGGGTTTCTCTCACAATCTTCCTATTTCCCTAATAATACTCCTCAACTAGTTTTTCCAATATGATTTCCAAAATAGACCTCATACCCAGAATATGAACACAATTTTGAGTAACCTTTATGGCATTTGACAAGATACCAAATTTGCAGGTGGGGTTGTTTTGGAACCTAAAGGTCAAATTTTTCCTGCTACGCTTTGAGTAAGGCCTAATTAGGCTTGTTCAACTAGGTCACAATAGGGTTTTTAGTCTCCAAGCCTCAATCCTCCACACCAATGCCTCAAACATGTCTTATAAGGTCTACCTCAACCTTTCCAAGCATTTCAAACAAATTTTCAAAAGCTTTTCAATAAACCCTAAGTCTTATGCAGATCTAGTGCTTAAAAATATGAAGAAATCAGGCTAGGGCATCCATCTTGCCCATGTTAAACACCAACCATGCTCCTGCAACTTCAAAAAAACAAAATGCACCTTTCCTAAATCCATTTTTCTAAGTTTGAGGTTTCTTCACTGGTGGAATGGAAAGAAACTTATTTTTTTAGCCTCAAACCAACCCTAAACTAGGGTTACATGGAGTTTCTAGGAAAAATTCTCTAACACACTCAAACTTTGATGAAATCAGATGAAACAAGATGAAACATGGAATAGAATCAATAAATCATGAACTCCTATTGAAATTAGTGCCCTCTCAAGTCGTACGGACCCATACAAGTCTGAGAAAACAACAAAAAAGCCTTGAAAACGCAGGAAAACAAAATTTTGTTGATGTTCAATCTTCAAAGTAATCACCAAAACCTTGTCTTCACCTCCACAAGGTTTATTTAAGCCTTTACAAACCAAAACTAACCATTTACATATATCTTTCAAATCCCAACTGTTCAACTTCCCTAAAAACCCAAAAAGTGCAAAAGTTGCTTATACAACTTTTTGCAATTTTTTGCAAAATGGACAACTTTTAACAAACTAATCCCAAATGACCAAACCATCACACAAGACACAAAACATGGTCTTAAATATCTTATTACAAACAAAAAATGACTTAACGAACATCAAATAATAACACTTTGCAACTTTCTACATGAAGACCTAGGTGCCCTGCACCATACTCCCCAGGAAAAATGAACTCAAGTCCCCTTTGAGTCAGCAACCATGTATCCATGTCTAAGGACATAATCCTCACTCATCCCATTAGCTCCTTCAGAGAGTACACCCTTCCATTCAATCAAATATTGAAAATAAGCCTTATGCCTTGGTGTTTTGAGTGACTGAGTGCCTACATTGCTTTCCAACCTTGGTGGGAAATATTGTATCCTTCCAACATATGTTGATGCTTGAGAACCTGTATCATAGCCTGTAAACAAAATCACTTGTGAAAATTCAACTCAAAAGGTAAATCTACAACTTTGAAATTAATGGCCCCTTGATTACACTTTTCATCTCCAACATGTAGCTACTTCCATTTTTATGAGGGACTACAAATACTGTCACAGCTTGTTCTCATTAAATAGCATGTTTCATCTTGCATTTAGGCCCCTCACTCATTAGGTTTGCAATCACAACAAAAGTTTTGTACAATCCCTCTTTGTCCCTGCTGATCATAGCATAAAACCTAGTCTCTTGACCAGTGCTACTGCCCTTTTCTAAAAGACATAAATCATGTCTAACCTCCCATTTCCCCTTTTGTAACATTTGTAATGAATGTGTAAAGTCTTCATTCTAAATGAAAAAGAGAAAAAATTGAGTTACACTTTCCTTTCCATTGCCAACACCTCTCAAATTTGGAATGGGCTTGGATTGAGAGTCCACAACACAAATCTTACCACCTAAACTTGCAATGTTGTATGCTGCTCTCTCCTTGAGGTATGCACAATAAGTAGACCCTTCCTTCCCTCTGTTCTTTTCACTTTGAAATATAGAAAATGGAGCCTCTTGTTTGAAATGAATTCTCTCAACTTTATTCATTTTTGTTGTCACAATGTCTCCAGGTTTAGGAGTGATTGCAATGTCCATGAGCTTCTCTTCTTCTACCTTTATGAACTCCTTTCTACCTACCGTCATCACATTAGATCCTATGGTTTTTCATTTTTCCTCCTTCAATGGTGTCAAAGTATAGGATACCCCATCTTTTTTTTTATCTCATAAGTATTTCTCCTTGCATCATACATAGCATGCCTATCAAATTTCCAAGGCCTCCCTAGAAGAAAATGGCATACATCCATGGGTAGTATGTCACACAAAAAAATTTCCTTATACCCTCCTATGTTAAATTCCACCCGACTTTGTTCATTCACAAAAACATATTGACCCTCATTCAACCAAGAGACTTTGTAAGGGGTAGTATGTGGTATTCTTGGAAACTTAAGATTTTCAACCATCTCAACTAAAACCATGTTATCTGTACTACTTGAATCAATTACAACTTTGCAAACTTTACCCAAGCACATACAAGTTTTCCTGAAGAGAGTATTCCTTTGTGGTGGCTCCTTATCTACTAGTACTTTGATGAGGGTTCTTCTCACCATAAGTGATTCACCAACTTTTAGAGCAACATGCTATGATGTTGAGTTCACACTTTCACAATCATCTCCTTGAACAAGTTGATTTCTCCTTTCTCCTCTAGTTTAAGTAGTGGCTTGTTCTTCATTGCATTTCCATGTTTGATGTCCAAACTTGTTACATTGGTAACACCTTCCTGTGAACCCACTAGATCCTCTTCCTTGACCTCCAAATCTTCCTCTAAAGCTTGATCTACTTCCTCTAAATCCACCTCTTGCATCTGCAACTTGGTCTTGGACTTTTCTTGTATCTTCTTGGCTCTCATATGACTTCCTTGGATTATAAAATGACCCTCTTCCTCTAGAATTATTGCCTCTTCCCCTATTTTTCTTGTCTTTCCTTCTCTTTATCTTTTCTTCACCCTTAATTTCTAATTGAAAGCATTCCTCTGCCATCCTTGGGTTTTCCAAACTTAACTCATCTTGAATGTTAAACCTTAACATACTGAGATATCTATCCACCTTCTCCACATCATCCTCCATGCGACCTTCTCTTATACTCAGCTTATAAAACTCATCAGTATATGCTTTGACATCTATATCTTTTTGTTTCAAATTTTGGAGTTTCTTGTAAAATTGAATTCCATAATTAGGTGATAAGAACTTACCCTTAAGATTTTCCACCATTCTTTCCCAAGAGACAATTTTTTACTTACCTTTCTTCCTCCTTTGAGTCTACTCATAATCCCACCAAATTAGGGCATGACCCTTCAATTTTGTTTTTTCCAACTTTACCCTTTGTTCCTCTGGTATGTCTTCACATTCAAAGTAATTATCAAGTGTTGCAATCCAATCCAAAATCTCTTCATCATTCAAGTTCCCTCCATACATAGGTAAATCAATATTTATCTTGAGTTTATCTACCTTGACTGATGTTAGTAGCTTGTCCATCATTTTCTCGTCAGGATCCAACTCTTCCTCTTCTTCTTCTTCTTCTTCATTCTCCTCTTCCCCTTCTTCTTGAGGGTCACTCACATCACCTGGACCATACCTCTCCTCTGAATAGTTTCAAAAACCTCAAGCCTTCATACCACTATATCTTATAGTTTTTTCAATCTCATAATCTCTTTTCCAGTCTTCTCTTTCATCTCATTCATTTCCCTAGCCAAAGGGTTACCCTTTGGAGGCATCTTGTTCTCTTTTTCTTCACACTTTCTCTCCGTTATAGACCAACCTATTCTCTAATACAAATTTGATGCATTGCAGGGTGGGTGATCACAAACTAACTCAACAACTCAAAATTTTCAATCTTAGAACCCTAATTTGGTGGGTTTCTCTCAAAATCTTCCTATTTCCTTAGTAGTGCTCCTCAACTGATTTTTCCAACAGAATTTACAAACCATACCTCATACCCAAAATATGAACATATTTTTGAGTACCCTTTATGGAATTTGACAATATACTAAATTTTCAAGTGGGGTTGTTGTGGAACCTAAAGGTCAAATTTCTACTACTATGCTCTAAGTAAGGCCTAATTAGGCTTGTTCAACTAGGTCAAAACATGGTTTTTAGTATCCAAGCTTCAATCATTCACAAAAATTCCTCATACATGTCTTATAAGGTCTACCTCAACCTTTCCAAGCATTGAAAACAACTTCTCAAAAGATTTTTAATAAACCCTTAGTCCTATTTAGATATAGTGCTTAAAAATATGAAGAAATCAGGCTAGGGCATCCATCTTTCCCATTCTAAACACCAACCCTACACCTACAACTTCAAGAAAAAAAATTATAGCCTGCCTAAATCCATTCCACTAAGTTTTAGGTTTCTTCACCAGTGGAATGGAAAGAAACCCATTTTTTTAGCCTCTTCAAAACCAACCCTAACCTAGGGTTACAAGCAGTTTCTAGGAAAAATGCTCTAACTCACTCAAACTTTGATGAAATAAAATGAAACAAGATGCACTAGGGAATAAAATTAGTACATAATGATCTCCAATATAAATTAGTTCCCTCTAAGGTTGTATGGACCCATACAAGTCTGAGAAAACAATATGAAAGCCTTGAAAATGTAGGAAAATAAATTTTTATTGATGTTCAATCTTCAAAGTAATCACCAAAACCTTTTCCTTATGTCCAAAAGGCTTATTTAAGCCTTTACAAACCAAAAATAACCATTTACAACTATCTTTCAAATCTCAATTGTTCAACTTCCCTAAAAACCCAAAAAATGCAAAAGTTGCTTATGCAACTTTTTGCAAAATGGACAACTTTTAGAAAACTAATACCAAATTACCCAACAAACACACAAGACACAAAACCTGGTCTTAAAGACCTTATTAAAAACAAAAAATTACTTAACCAACATCAAATAGTAGCACTTTGCAACTTTCTACATGAAGAACTAGGTGCCCTATACGAACTTGTGTAAAGTCTCTAGTTCGAGATCTTTTCAAATCCGGAGTCATAAATTTTGAAGTTCTATGATCATCCATGGATAAATTTTCCAATGTATCTTATCATTCACCAATTTGAGGTCTTTCAGTTAAATTTTCATATTATCTTTGCATGCCTCTGTGAGTCTTCATAAAAAATTGTCATAGATTTGTCTGAGTTCTTTCCATATTTATAAAATTTCTCAAAAAATCACCAAATATTTACTAATTCCCATTAATTTGGGTGGAAACTCTGAGTATCCTATATTGGTGCACTAATATTTAAAGAAATCGAGAAGAGAAGAGAGGTGAGAGTTTGTTGAAGCCATGAGAGGAATGAGGAATCATCTCAAGAAGCATATTTGGCAGAGGATGGAAGGATAGTTACAACGAAACACCACAAAATCTTGGAAAAAAAAGCTACAGACACAAGTAAGTCAATTCCTCCTATTTTAGGATCAAAATGTTTTCATGATGATGTTAATGATAATATGTATGAGTATGGAATGCCTCCTATAAATGAGGAAAATCTCATCACAAAGGAAACTACTGATGGTAAACAAGCTAGTTCAAGTACTTTGGTTTCAAAACTAGTAGAATAATTAAAGTTCTTGGATAGGGATTTTAATGCTACATTGGCATCTCAAAGGTTAAATCCTAAGGACACTTCCACTTCGAATTATCCTAGACATAGCTCATCTAGACATCCTCATAATAGAACCCATAACCCCTTTTCAAGAAGGGACACTTCAATTCTTATGAACTATACCCCTGAGCATTCAGATTCATATGCAACTCTACCTAATGAGGATGAGTTAATACAAGAAATTTAGGGACTTCAAAAGGAAACCCAAATACTTCAAGAATTGAGAATTAAAGCAAGAAAAAAGGAAGAAAAGATAAAGGATGTTATTCTTGTGAGGGATCAATGAAGGAGAAGGGTGGAAGTAATGAAGCTAATGGTTCAAGAGGAAACTTCCCCTATTCCTACCACATCTTATGGTCCTATCTTAACCCCTATTCTTCAAACCACTACTTTGAATGTTCCTATGCGGACTACCCATACTAACACTTGCACTAGTTCCATTGTTACAAGCTCAGTTGTAACCCCTTCCACTATAAGTAAACCATCGCAGCCTGTGGATACAGGAAAAAGGTCCTTTGGTTCATTCTAAGGGGATAAATATAAGTGAAAATGTACCATCTGGTGGTACTCCCACAACTGCATCACTTAATCCTTTAAATATCAAATTGCAAATGGAGAATGAGAAATAATAGAAGGAATTAGAGAGGATACAATTTTTTTCTACTAATGAAAATATACAAAGAAAATTTGCATTTATAAAATCCTCTATTAGAGTTCCTTCAACCTCTATTTCTCATAACCTACCTCATTCTACACCTTATTATCTTAAACTACTCCCATGCATGTTTCATCTGCAACTATTCAATATGTTCGCCATTCCCAGCCATAAAATTCTAGTGGAATGGGACAACGCTCTCACCACCAAAGAAACACCAATACTCAAACTGGTTGAAGTATTTACAATCAAAAAGAAAATCATAATAGTGGGGGGAATAGTGGTGGTGGACCTCAACTGATTCAAGGAGATCAATTTTCCAAAATACTAATGCAATTAGACCAATATAGACAACTATGTTTTGATGGGATACCTAGTTATCCCAATCTTTTTACCAATGACATAAGAAATAAGTTGGTTAAATTCTATTGAAATAATTCCATATCAAGGGAAGATCACTTGAGATAATTTAACAATATGATGGATGATTTTTAAGTTGACAATGAGGATGTAATGATGAAACTATTTAAGCAATCACTTACTAAGGATGATCGATGCTGGTATAGAGCTTTACCAATGAAAAGTATAGGATCGAGGTAAGAATTCAAAAGGATTTTTAGAGAATAGTATGGGGACAAAAAAAACTCCATATTCATGTTAGATGAATTTAATACAATCACTAAAGGACTCAATGAAATGGTTCTTGAATTCAACACATGATTTCAAAAGGCTATGTTCTAAATGTTGAAATGAACAAGACAACTAAGAGGGGGTGGGTGAATCAGTTGTAGAAAATTAAACCTTGAAAACCCTCAATAGTAATAAGATCCACAAGCATTCATTAAACCCTTATTCTGTAAGAATGATTAAACATGAAATGCACATAACAAAAACTAAAATCACAACATCATACACATGAAACACTAAATTTACATGAAAAACCCAATGAGGGAAAAACCACGGTGAGGATTATCTGACAATATAAGTACTAGAAATATTGGTACAAAATGGTTCACTGCCACAATAGGACACACTGTCCAAAAGGCTCAAAACAAAGGATCACTACCACAGAAAGAATACAAGAAGATAGAAGAAGAATGTTACATAGAGAACACTTCTCAATGCAAAAATGAATCCACCACAATTGCTCACACACTTTCATAGTCTCACATGAAAGATTTCAGATGCATGCAACTCACTACCTTCAGGAACCCTAACATGAAATTTGCACTACTCTACTCAAATTTGCATCACACAAATCACTCACATCGATATTACATCTATCTTGCTTCATACTCTTTTTCCCTCTCCCTTTCATCAACACCATACATATTTATATCAAGATCTACCTCAAAAACCTTGAAAACCATTAGAGAAGTTCAACAACTAGTCATTATTCATACAAATTCAAAATAGGTTGGCACCTAAACATTTTTGTGATGGATAGGAATGAAAGGCAACCTACATAAGTCCTTAATTAGGACCTAAATAGATCCCAACACACTTCAACATGCTTTTACAAGCCTCGCATGTAGTATTAAACACAAGGTCAGCCAAAAACCATGTAAAACACCATAATCATTAAGTACAAACTTCCTTAAATCAATCTAAAACTTCTGGACAACATAATTTTCTTGAACATAATCTAGAATAATCCACAAACTACTTAAGATTCATCAAACACTTCATCCAAGCTCGCATCATATAAACACTTCAGCTCAAAACAACTTGTAACCCTTATTTGCATATTGATAAATAAAATTCACTTTGTACTACACCAAATCAAGTAAAAACTTGAATACACAAAGATAAAAGCATTATGAGAAACTTCCCAAATCCACACAACCTAAAGCCAAATAGAAAAGAAATATGGAGCAAATACATTTCTCCCAGGCCATAGAAAACTTCATTGAACAACTAGTTCAAACACTAGTGAAAATATCTTGTACTGTACAATGATCCATAAACCAAAATTCTAAATATAACAACATCTGACAACCTTGAATAACCTATAAGATCCACACGGGAATAGCATCAACATAGAAGAAATGTGGAGCACAATAATAGAGCACATATGAACACTTGTACAACATAGTTTACTCTTTTTATCAAATTTTCTCCAAAGCGCTTGGAAACCAAGTACCATAGACATTATCTCAACTCATTACTTCATTCCAACTCACCTTTAGAATCTTCAACAAAAAACTACATCTCCATGTACTCACAATACTTCCTTGAGGTCTCAACTACACATGCACAACCTGTTTTCCTTTTTTTCACAATTTTCTCAATATCCTCAACATCTTCATCCTATAGTTGACATCAATGACAACACCAGTTAGTAGAATTCATGTTGAACTCAATGAAAAAACCTTCATACTTGCAAAAATCTCCCCCTTTTTCATTGATGGAAACAAAAGATGTGAAAATCCACCAAAGACTACACAATAACTCTAAATACTCTCGCTTTTTTATATTAGATATCCTACACAACATTCCTAAATCATCTCCCCCTTACAAGAGTCTCTCTCTCTAACAACTTTCTCTACTTTTTCACATGATTCTCTCTCCCCCTTTGACATAAATGGACAAGGATAAATTTTTTTGCATTGTTCTCCCTCTTTCAGGCTGAACCAAAAAATACTTGCTCTGAATACTCCCCTTTAGCAGTACACTTAACTAAATCAGCAACACAATGACAACACATGGTCCACTACCTATTACCCTTGAGAGGTAGCCACCAACATCAGTCCAAAAAAGAGATAGATCCATAGATCCACTGGACTGATGCATCTCCATATGCATCTAGTTCAAGAAAAGAGGGGTAATAACCCCCAACTTCTCCTGAAGATACTCAAAAGTATCCTTAGGAAAAGACAGTAAATATATCAAAAATTTGATCCTTTGTAGGTAGATACTCAAGCTTCACTTCATTCTCCATAAACTTCTCTCTCAAAAAGTGATACTTGATAGATATATGCTTTGTCCTTGAATGCATCATTGGATTCTTTGAAATGTCAATTGAACTTGTATTATCACAAAAGATAGATATGGGTTTGTCATATAAAACTTTGATATCCTTCAATGTCTTTCTCATCCATAATCCTTGTGTACAACATGATGTTGCTACAATATACTCACCCTATATAGTGGATAAAAAAATTGATTCATGTTTCTTACTCAACCATGACACCAATCTACATCCAAGAAAGAATGCACCACCATTTGTACTTTTTCTATCATCAACACAACCAACCCAATCTGCATCTATATAAGCACTTAATGTGAAATCGGTATCCTTAAGATATCACAAGCCATAATCTGGTTTGCTTAAGCTTAAATATCTGAATATCCTCTTCATTGTTGCAACATGTGTTTCTTTAGGATCTTCAAATCTAGCTACAAGAATGATGCAAGAGCATCTACCAAAACCAATCAACATTAGGGGTACTTCATACCCAAACTCAATTGAGAAGATCAAATTGTAAACACCATTATTTCACTTAACTATTCAACACAAATCCATCAAATTTACTTGCCATTCTTAAGGCTACCAATCATCAATTTCACAAAATCAATAATCCACATCATTATCAGACTCAAATTCATCTTTACCATCACAAAATTTGATTAGAAAAATAGAACCATTCATCTCTTTCACTATTCATTCTTTCACCATTCAATACATCACTCTTCTCAAGGAAAATAGACAACTAAACATACATTATTAGTTTCAAACTAACACCAAACCTTCAAATCACTATAATCCTCATCAATTTAATTGAAACTTACCAAGAACATATTCTTATGACATTGTACTTATCAGATCCTTTACCTTTTAACAAACAAAACACCATTTTCCACATAAGGTTCTTATTGCTCAAAACATCAAATTTTCAAGTTTCCTTTCTAAACCTTTCCCAAAACATTTAGACACCTTTGAAAACCTCAATAAGATAGTTCCCAAACATTAAGTAACATTCTTTTCTCTATTTTATCAGATTTTCACTTTTTAGGCATTCAAGGTACTATTTGCCTACTAGTTTTATGTTGTGAAGCAAGTACTAATGAATCATCTTCAAAACACCCAATCACCATAAAGAGTCTTGTGTCATGTTCTAAAATAACATAATCTACAAAATTTTAGTCATTTATACCCTTCCATGGGCTTCAAAACACAAATGTTTGTTCTAGGCCTAAAAAATGCACAAATTACTGAGGGTTTAATGAAAATGTGGATTCCAAACTCCCCAATGCCTTACTAATGCTTCAAAAAAATTATATTAAACCTTCTTATTCTATTCAAACCATAAAAAGTTCATTTGCAATAATATTCCCATGAACCCTAGGCCCAATTCATTATGACTGTTAGAAAAAACTTTGTTTCAAAACTAGGGCCTCCTTGAAAATTTCAAAACCTCAAAAAAATATTCCAAAACCCTAGAAATTATTTAAGTACATCCACATACCCTTAAACACACCAAATATTAGGAGGTTTCACAAACATAGGAAGAAGAAATAAATTTCTGACATCTCATTGTTTACCCTAGGTAGGGTATTGACTGTTTCTAGAAAAAACATAGTAACTAACTCAAAACTGCACAAAAATACATCAAACAAAAAGGAAATGGAAGGAGATTGATAAATATATCAATTATAGTAATTCAAATGTGCTTCCATTCCTGTACAATTCCGTACAAAGGTCTGAAAACATTGTTTTCAATAATTTATGAGAAAAAGGCAGATTCTATTCATGGATCTTCAATTCCTCCAATTCAATACAAGCCTATACAATCTCCCCCTGCCTTAGCAATGAGTTACAATTGATTTTTAAAGCCTTTCCAACTTCCTTCATCAAATGAAGCTACCTAAACTACCTTATGACCTTTGGTATTCTGTGCTTCTTGTACATTTCATAATTTTGTGCTCTTTTTGCTTCTTTTTTGCATTATTGACAACTTTGCAATTTTTTTAGCAACTTTTTGCAAATTTACCCAACTGACCTCCTAAAGACCTATTAAATACTTTAAATACATTAATTGTGACTTCACAAGACCTTTTCAATTCTTTTACACTTGAAAATTCAAATTTTGTAAATTTTTCCTTTTGAAAGTATTTAGAGGATGTTGGAAAATGTACCTCAATCTCACAGGCTGAAACCTCTAAGAAAGCATGGTCGCTGTGACATTCCTAGTGTCTGGACAACTAACAGTTCAGTAATCTTGTGTTTTTCTCATGTTGCTATGACTTTGCTTCTGTCTTGCTGAAGGAGCCTATCACTATGACTTGGTGCATTTTGCTGTAACCCTTTGTCGAGTGGGAATGTCTCGGCGATAGAAGGGTTTGTTATTAGGTGCCTAGTGTATGTCGGTGTGACCTATGGTGAGTGGATCATCGGTGTAACCTATTTTCTTCGATATGAAGTCTTAGCGATGGAGGGTTGTCTCATCGATATGTTTTCTCTTGGAGCCATCGGGGTAACTCAAGTGTGTCAGTATGTGGTGCTAGCGACAGGGAGATGTCTCACCGATTGTATTCATCGAGGTGACTTGAACATTTGGGAAGATCTCTTGGCAACTGGGAGATGTCTAGCCGACAGGTTGGTGTCTAGCGGATGTCGGGGAGACCTGTGGTGAAAGGAGTCATTGGTGTAACCCATTTACTTTGGTAAGAAGTCTTACCGATGTGTGAATGTCTCGCCAAACCGGGGATACACTTGGGTCTTCGTGGTAACTTAAAGACTTTGGCATGAAGTCTTGGCAACAGGAAGATGTCTCGCAGACAAATAGATGGACTCATCGGGGTAACGAAAGGGGTTTGCTATGACCTCTTGGCGACAACAGTATGTCTAGCCAAGAAAGCCACATGTGATTGGGTGTTTTCGGTGAGACTTCTAGTGAATGGAGTCATCGGAGAAACATAAGGACTTTGGTATGAAGTCTCAGTGAATGTGGAATGTCTAGCCGATGGTCTTTTTCGGTGTGACTCTTGGCGAACACTGAGGTCTTCAGGATGACATGTTGTGCTCGATGTGAGGTCTTGGTGAAAGACGATTGTCTTGCCGACTCAGTATGACATGAAGTACTCAGTGGGATGTCTTGGTGAGAGTAGTAAGTCTTGTCAATGAGTGTTCTTCTTGGCATGACTTGAAGACTTCGGTATGAAGTCTTGGTGAGCTGCGATGGTCTCGTCGATGGCTGTGTGGTCTTTGGTGTAACTTGAAGGCATCAATATGATGTTTTGGCAAAGAGTGTTTGTCTTGCCGATGGGAATCCTGATGTCGGTATGACCTCTCAGTGAAAGCGATAAGTCTTTCTGACAGTTGCTTTGTGTTTGGTATAAACATAAAGGCTCAGTATGATGTCTCATCAAATGGCGATTGCTCACTAATGAGAATGCTGAGGTTGATGTGACTTGGGAACTTCGGTAAGATGTCTTGGCGACAAGAGGAAGTTTGAGTGACAGCTTGTGAACTCGGTATAATGTCTTTCCAATAGTGAAGACTCTTGGTGACAATGATGATATAGGCTTTGTAGCTTCGGGGAGACACGGTTAGTGTCTCACCGCCATGCGACACAAGTTGAATGCCCTTGACCGAGTGAAGACTATCCGACATGGTGTGATTTGGACAAATCAGAGAGAGAGCAGAATGTGAACCATTTGTTGTGAGACCATTGCGACCGTTTCTATGTGGAAGGGAAAAATCTACATGAGGAAATGGAAACATCTTCGACGATAAGGATGTTGAGCTAGAGATTGTTGTTTGATAGTTATGATCTTGAACTGATTCACAGATCTAGATGAGAATGAATGTGTATGAATGCATTGGATGTTCTATAGTGTGTGTTGATAAGCCAAGGAGATGAAGAGCCGAGAGCCAGAGAGAGAATGATAGAGTGAGGAATGAGTGGCTGGCCGAAAGGCCAAAGCCATGAGGTCAAAGTAGAGGATTGAGAGGCAGAGTTAGGCTATAGGAACCTCTCGTGATCATGATTGCTTTGAGTGATCTCTTAGGGATTGTTTGCTACCAGTTGTATCTAGATGAACAAGATGTAATCTCTGAAAAGGCTAAGATCTTGAAACTGTATTGTAACTCTCTGTTGCTGAATAATACAATGGATCAAACTTTGGAGAGTGGGGTTTTTACCCAAAAGGGTTTTCCCTATGTAAAATATTTGTGTTCTATTTTTTGTAGTATATTTCATCTGTGTTGTTGCTTGCTATTGAATTACATGTGCTTCTCTCAGAAGGATCAATGTGGGAAATAACTGTGTTTGTTTCCACTTTAGGACATAGTTGTTTGTGTCTTTGAGGTAATCTAATCAAAATTGAAGTTACCAAAGGCACTACTGTTTGGAGTTTTATAAGATGCGCTCACTAGAATTCCTTACAAGTGGTATCGGAGCCTTCTTCTGGTTGTTGGTTCTAGATATTTCTCTTGTGAAGATTTTGTAGCTTGATGGGCTGGAAGAAATCTAGAGGAATGGACTGATGTATTGATCCTTTGTTGAGTGGAAGCCTTGTGGTATTCTGAGACAGCATATAGCTTGAAGGATGGTCAAGATGGAAAAGGGAGTTGATCATGTTGTGATATATGTCTCCTGGCTGGTAGCGGTATAACCTTGAAGTATGAGGTGGATTTTCTTACTCTGTGGCTATGTAGCAGTAAAGCTTTCATATTGGGTGTCTGTGTGATAGGCTCCTGGTGATATGGAGAAGCCTAGGTTGTTTCTCAGTCATGGAAGAGAGTGCTTCTGATAGGTGGTGGTTCCTGGTGTTGGGAGGCACTATTTCCTATTAACCTCGAATGATTGAAGGCTATGGAGTTAATCATTAGATGATTTGCAAGCCTCTGAAATAGCCTTTCTCTCTTTCTTGGATGCATGTACATGGTGGTGGTTTTAGAGTTGGTTTGAAAGGGGCCTAGATTCTTCTGAATTGCTAGTTTTCTTTCTTAGGATGATTTGTACTTGCATGGCTCTGTGGTTTTGTAGGTTTTACACTATTAAGCAAAACTTGTGATCATGTGGAGTTGTTGTTAAGCTATTTTCTATACACTGGACTTTTGGGGTGTTGCTAGATGAGATAGTTGTAGGTTTGCATGCATGCTTGGTGCATGGTTTGAGGAGGTATGATTTCTTCTCTGCATGGGAGTGTTAGTACATGATTTGTCACTCAACATTCTTGTGGTGGTGCTTATGGGTTTCTTGACTATGGTGCTTGTTGTGGATGTGATTGGCGAATCAGATCTGAGCTTGATCTGATATTTGAGTCATGTTGTCTACATGGTTATTCTCTTTGAAATCTTAGTTTTGCATTTCCAATGTGATGATGGGTTTGCACGTTTCTGTTGAATGGATCTACGGGTTGTGCAATGTTGTGGGATGTCTTTACCTACATGTTTGCTATGAGGCAACTCGAAAGTGGACTATCTATATCCACGAGGTTGATTCATTGTTGGTGCAAACTTGTTAAAGCTGGCCTTGTATGTGGTCACTTGTGCATTGGTGTGGTGCTTTGAGATGAGAGGATGGATACTATTGAGTACCTGCATAGTCAGGAACCTGTAGCAGGTAGTCATGATGCTTGGAGAGCTCGGGTGTCACGTTTTAGTGGGAGCTATAGCAGTGACTTTGGATTCATCATGTGGTGGTGAATGGTCTTCTTTAGTGTTGCAGATGTTCCTTGGGAGAGCTCTTTGATTATGTTGCTGCATAAGGGTTTCTTTCGCATTTGCATGGACATTACTTGAAGATGTGCAATATCTTGGAACCATGGAGGACGCTTGGTGTCTTTGGCTAAGGTGTTGGTGGTGCTTGACAGATCATGATGTCATGATAATTTCCTGATTCAGCTAATTGGAGCTTTGACAGTGATCTGGTAATTCTTTGTTTATTGAGTGCTTTGATTACTTGCTTGATACTTTGTGATAGTGCAGTAATGTAGTTGAATTTTAGCATGAGATGATCAGTTGCTAGTACTCATGGATACATGAAGAATAAGGTGAGGCTGTCTTTCTCTTATGAGAGAAGTGTTGTTGCTTGTTACTCTTGTTAAAGTTTTTCAGCCTAAAAGTCCAAGAAGCCTACACCTTGGTTGAACATGAGTTCAATAAGAGACCTATGAGGAGATTGCTCTTGGATTAGTCATGATGACTTGTATATCTTGAAGGAGTATTCTCGTTCCCACTCTTGGTCTACTCGGTATTTTATCTGAGAGGTATTTGGCCCTTTATATCCTTCAGATGTGTTTTAAGTTTACTTTCATGATATGGATCTTGAATTGTAGTCTAATGGTTCTGAAGGATTCATAGTGGAAGTTGTACAGTTTTGTTTTATCTCCTTGTTACTAATAAGAATTGGTAGGAGATGTTGAATGGGTTGATTTCCTAAAATGGGGAATGTAGTAGTTTGATCTTCTTTAAGAAGCTTAAATCCATGTTTTTTAAAGTCGGTTTGATCTTTGTGATTGAATGGATGGATGTTGTTAAGGTTTTTTTTTCTTTTGGGATGTGAAGAAGATCATTCTTGACACAGCTGGCTGTTAGAAGTGTATGTAGAAGGATGTTATATAGGAAGATGATGTGCAGAGTTTCTCTCTGTGGCCTTGAAGGTTTGTGGTGAGAGAAATGTTCCTTGTAGTAGTTTGTTGCAGGTTGTGCATATCATTGTGGATTTTTCCTTGGTACTACAGGGTTACATTTTCTATGTACTGGTAGTGGTAGACTTGCGATGCCTTTTGATCTTTCAGATCTGTATTACTCAGGCAGTGGGAGTTCTTGTATGTGTCTTGTCTTCTTCGACTGGTTGACACTTGGAGCTTGTATTTGTTGTTGATGAGTTGGTTCTGGTTTGGCATAATTTTATTAATGTTGATACCTATTGAGGTATGTGTGATTGAATGGAATAGCACGAGCTATGTGTACTATTTTCAGTCGCATGGGTTTATCAGTTGGATGGGAGCAGTCAGTTTGATTGTTGTTCTAGCTGATGTTTAGTATCTTGTTTCTGGATAATGACTTCACTATTTTGTTCTATTTGAAGCTTTGAAGTTGATATTGCTTCTGTATAGCATTTGAGCAAAGTGAAGTGGTAGTTGTATCTTGTTGATGGTATCATTGGGATCTTTTGCTTGTGTTCATTGGAATGGTGCTTATACACCTTGGCATTGTATCCTTCTTCCACAGGTGGCATGTTGGAAGATGAGAGGATTGTTGCCTGAATGGTGGACATCTTGGATGTTGGAGCAGAATTCTTGATGGAGCATGAGAGCATGTTTGAGATCTATGTAGTTTCCTGGAAGGCTATGATCGGTTGCTTTGTTGGTCAGTGAGTTGCAGTTGGATGCCTGGTCTTTCTTGCAGATTGTCCTGTGGACTATTATTTGTTGAATCATGTTGATTGGGTTCCTTGAGTATTGTAGGGTTTGAACTGGTGGAGCTAGTGTGATCTTAGTTCCTAGTTGCTTTGGAGGTTCCTGTGTGATCTTCGTTAAGTGGGAGATTGTTGGAAAATGTGCCTCAATCTCCCAGGCTGAAACCTCTGAGAAAGCATGGTTGCTGTGACATTCCTAGTGTCTAGCCAACTGACAGTTCAGTAATCTTGTGTTTTTCTCATGTCACTGTGACTTTGCTTCTGTCTTGCCAAAGGATCATATCGCTATGACTTGGTGCATTCACTGTAACCCTTTTCCAAGTGGGAATGTCTCAGCAACAGGAGGGTTTGTTATCAGGTACCTAGCTTCTGTCGGTGTGACCTATGGTGACTGGATCATCAGTGTAAACCATTTGCTTTGATATGAAGTCTTAGCGATGGAGGGTTTTCTTACTAATATGTTTTCTCTTGGAGCCATCGGGGTGACTCAAGTGTGTCAGTATGTGGTCGTAGCGACAGGGAGATGTCTCACCGATTGTAGTCATCGAGGTGAGTTGAACATTCGAGAAGATCTCTTGGTGACTGGGAGATGTCTAGCCGATACGTTGGTGTCTAGCAGATGTTGGGGAGACGTGTGGCAAAAGGAGTCATCGGTGTAACCCATTTGCTTTGGTAAGAAGTCTTATCGATGTGTGAATGTCTCGCCGATAGTGGGGATACACTTGGAGTCTTCTCGGTAACTTAAAGACTTCAGCGTGAAGTCTTGGCGATAGGAAGATGTCTCACCTATAGATAGATGGAGTCATCAGGGTAACGAAAGGGGTTCGCTATGACATCTTGGCGATAGCAGTATGTCTGGCCGACAAAGCCACATGTGATTGGGTGTTTTCGGTGAGACTCCTAGCGAATGGAGTCATCGAAGAAACACAAGGACTTCGGTATGAAGTCTTAGCGAATGTGGAATGTCTAGCCAATGATCTTTTTCAATGTGACTCTTGGTGAACACTGAGGTCTTCGAGATGACATGTTGTGCTTGATGTTAGGTCTTGGCGAAAGATGATTGTCTTTCCGACTCGGTATGACATGAAGTGGTCGATGGGATTTATTTGCAAGAGTAGTAAGGCTTGCCGATGAGCGTTCTTCTCGGCATGACTTGAAGACTTCGGTATGAAGTCTTGGTGAACTGTGATGGTCTCACCGATGGCTGTGTGGTCTTCAGTGTAACTTGAAGGCATCGGTATGATGTTTTGGTGAAGAGTGTTTTTGTTGCCGATGGGAATCCTAATGTCGGTATGACCTCTCAGCGAAAGTGATAAGTCTTTCCGACTATTGCTTGGTGTTCGGTATAAACATAAAGGCTCGGTATGATGTCTCATCGAATGGAAATTGTCTTACCGATGAGAATGCTGAGGTCGATGTGACTTGGGAACTTCAGTAAGATGTCTTGGCGACAAGAGGAAGTCTGAGCGACAGCTTGTGAACTCGGTATAATGTCTTGCCGATAGTGAAGACTCTTGACGACAATGATGATATGGGCTCTATGGCATCGGGGAGACATGGTTAGTGTCTCACCGACATGCAACACAGGTTGAACACCCTTGACTGAGTGAAGAATGTATGACGTGGTGCGATTTGGACAAATCAGAGAGAGAGCATAATGTGAACCGTTTGTTGTGAGATCGATGCGACCATTTCTATGTGGAAGGGAAAAATCTACATAAGGAAATGGAAACATCTTTGATGATAACGATGCTAAGCTGGAGATTGTTGTTTGACAGTTATGATCTTGAACAGATTCATAGATCCGGATGAGAATGAATGTATATGAATGCATTGGACGTTCTGTAGCGTGTGTTGATAAGCCAAGGAGCTGAAGAGCTGAGAGCCAGAGAGAGAATGATAGAGTGAGGACCGAGTGGCTGGCCAAAAGGCCGAAGCCATGAGTTCGAAGCAGAGGATTGAGAGGCAGAGTTAAGCTACAAGAACCTCTTGTGATCATGATTGATTTGAGTGATCTCTCAAGGATTTTTTTCTACCAGTTGTATCTAGATGAACAAGATGTAATCTTTGAAAAGGATAAGATCCTGAAACTGTATTGTAACTCTTTATTGTTGAATAATACAATCGCTCAAACTTTGGAGAGTGGGGTTTTTTACCTGAAAGGGTTTTCCCCATGTAAAATCATTGTGTTCTGTTTTCTATAGTATCTTTCATCTATGTTGTTGCTTGCTATTGAATTACATGTGCTTCTCTCAGAAGGATCAATGTGGGAAATAACTGTGTCTGTTTCCACTTTAGGACATAGTTTTTTGTGTCTTTGAGGTAATCTAATCAAAATTGAAGTTACCAAAGGCACTACTGTTTGAAGTTTTATAAGATGCACTCCCTAGACTTCCTTACAGAGGAAAGGTGCTCCTGCACCAAAGAAAAACTACATGCATGATATCTAGTCTAGTAGCAGTTAGATATAGCAGTCCACTAATCATAGATTTATACTTTCTCTGATCAACCTTAGGTGATTCATCATATTTTATTAATTTGTAGCTAGTCACCATAGGAGTACATATCGGTTTGGAGTAATCCATTCCAAACTTCTCTAACATCTCTTTGACATACTTAGACTGTGAAATTAAAATCCCATTATTTGTTTGATTGATTTGTAGCCCAATAAATAAATTCATCTCCCCAAACATTGAAAATTAAAACTCCTTTTGGATTTCCTCTATGAACTTCTTACACATAGCCTCATTTCCACCAAAGATAATATCATCCATATATACAACTACTATCAAGATTTTGTCTTCCTCAATTTTAAAGTAAATATTACTATCTGCAGTGCCCTCATTGAATCCTTGTTGTATCAAGTACATGTCCAATCTTTCATACCAAGATCTGGGAGCTTGATTCAATCCATATAGTGCCTTATTCAACTTACATACCATATCTGATTGATTTGACAATTGAAATCCTTCTGGTTGTTCCTTGTAAACCTTTTCTTCCAATTTTCCATTTAGAAAAGAAAACTTCACATCCATCTGATAAACCTTAAAATATTTATTTGTTGCAACTTCCAAAAACATTTTGATAGCTTCCATCCTAGCCAAAGGAGAAAAAGTATCTCAAAACCTATAACTTCTACTTGTGAGTAACCCTTACATAGAAGTCTTGCCTTATTTCTTACTACCTCTCCATTCTCATTTAGCTTGTTTCTGAATACCCACTTAGTTCCAATTATGTTCTTGTTTTTCAATCTAGGGACCAATTCCAAAGTCTAATTTTTCTCTATTTGCATAAATTCTTCTTTCATTTCCTTCATCCAATGCTCATCCTTACATAATTCACTCACTAATTTAGGTTCAAATTTAGAAAGTAAACACAAATTTACCTCAACTTCAGCACCTTTGCTTCTTGCCAATACACCTTTCCTCTTATATCCAATGATGTGATCTTTAGAATGATTCTTTTGTACATACTTAGGGGTTTTAGGGGTTTTCTCTAGAGATTCTCCCTCTTCATTCTGTATTTCTTGTCCATCAAGTTTTTCTTCTACTTCACTACAATAGAATTATGTAAGTTTTCATCAACTTTAATATTTTCACTTTCAACTATCTTTCTCAGTCTCTTGTTATAACATTTGTAAGATTTACTTCTAATAGAATATCTGAAGAACATAACTTTAGCAGAACTTGCATCAAACTTTCCTAAGTTTTCTTCTTCTCTTTTGATGTAACATTTTCTTCCAAACACTCTAAAGTACTTCACAGTAGAAATCCTTCCATACCATAGCTCATAAGGAGTCTTTGCGTTGTTAGCTTTAGCTTGAACTTTGTTAAGTGTGCAAAAAAAAAAAATGAATAGATTCTCTCCAATGGACTTCTAGTAGATTTTCCTATTTCATCATAGTCCTTGTAGCTTCTTGAACAGTTATATTTTTTCATTCAACAACTCCATTCTACCGAGGAGTTCTAGGGGTGGAAAAATGTCTCTTTATTCCATGAACTTCACAAAACATGTCAAACTCATTGGATGTGAATTCACTAGCTCTATTAGATCTTAAACATTTTATTTTCAAATCCATTTCATTCTCAACCATAGCTTTTAATGCCTTGAGTTTATCTAATGCATCATTTTTTTCTCTAAGAAAAGTAACCCATGTCATTCTAGAATGATCATCAATTAAGGCATAAAGTAGGACCACAAAAATATGTATGCACTAATTCTAGTAGTTCAATAGTAGATTATTCCTTTCCCTTAAACTCTCACAAACAACATTGATAGGTTTTGTGATTCTAGGTAAATCTCTCACTACATCAACTAAACTAATTCTTGCCAAATTATCAAAATTCATGTGACACATCCTTCGGTGCCATAACCAACTATCATTAATCTGAGACAAAGCAATAACCATCAGCACCCTTTCTAGTAGCAATCACAATTCCAAACCCTTTATGGATCTCACATGCTTATCCTTAAACACAAGATTATACCCTTTGCTACACATTTTTCTGACACTCAAAATATTATGTCTTAAGCCCTTAACATAGTAAACATTGTCAGTATTATGCTTTCCATCAAAACCGATTGAACCTATTCCACAAATATTAGCTCCTGAATCATCTCTAAATTTAACTAATCCTCCATCATAGTTTTCAAGGTTAACAAAATTAATTTTGTCTCAAGTCATATGATTAGAGAATCCACTATCAACAACCCAGTAATTATTATCCTCCTTGACATGAAAAGAAAATACTATAGTACCTTCAACCTTATCCTTTATCTCTAAAACACTTTCCTTCACACTAATTTTAGAGTTAGCTGAACTAGATTCTTGTTTTATAGCCAAAACGAAGAATTCATCATCATCAAAATCTCCATAATCAAATTCATCAATAAAAATACCAGCATCTTATTTCACATAGTAATCTCTTTTAATCATTTTTCCTTTGTTTTCCTTGTTCCTATTATTTAGAGCTCTTTTTAGACATCTTGAAGCATAATGACCTATATCACCATAGCTAAAACATTTGAAAGGTAATTTACCTTTGTACTTACCGATGCCCTTTTTCATCTTCCTCACAAAGTTAGCTTCCAAATCATCACGGTCTTCTTCACTTGAATATTCAAACTTCTTTGATTTACCAACCTTGAAAGAAGTCTCTACTTTTTCACCTTTCTTTAGTTTTCTCATTTCAAATGCAGTTAGAGTTCCAATCAACTGATCTATGGAATAATTGTCAAAATCAATAGTTTCCTTAATAGCAAATACCTTTTCATTGTAACAATCTAGAACAGATTTGATAACTTTCTTCACTACTTTAGATTCTTTAACTATTTCACCAAGGCCTCTCATAGCGCTCACTAACTCATCAACTAGATATGTATGTAGCCTTTAATTATTTCATCTTCAAACATATGCATCATTTCAAACTTTGCCTTCAAGATCTACAACTTTGCTTGTTTGACCTTTGGATCTCCTTCATAAATTCTTTCTAGCTTATCCCAAACTTCTTTAGCAGTCTTCAAACTCATAACTTTAATTAATTTATTATTTGAAAGACTTCAAAATAATGAATCTTTCCTTAGCATTGATCTCATGAGCCTCTATTTTTTCACTTGTACTTGGACCATTTGGAGGTGGAGTATATATGTATTCTAATAAGCCTTCTCAATCTCATATCCCTAAGAAAATAGATATCCTTCCATCTTTGTCTTCCAGAATGAATAATATAAGCCATCTAATCTAGGATATTTCAAAGAAATCTTCTTCACCATCCTCATCTACCTCAAGTGGTTAAGCTCTTCTTCAAGGAACCTTTGATGCAAGGACATCTTTTGACGCATTTTGGGTCATTTTACAAAGTTTTTATTTTGATTTTTTTTATGTGTTTTGGGTCAATAAGGTCAATTTCGACCATTTAAGGTTATTTGGGGGCATATTGGATTAATTTTGGGTGATTAGGTGCAAAACTGTCAAAAAATGCAAAAGTTGTCAAAAGTTGCAAAAACTTGTCATTGTTGTCAATGCAATTTTGCAAAGTTGGTTAATGGGAGTTAGGTTTTTATTTGAATGGCTGTGGAAGGTTTTAATTGCATAAATATGGCATGTAAATCAAGCACCGAGGTTGGAGAAGAGATTGAATGGAAAAATGAACATTTGGAAGCATTTTCTTGTGTTTTTCATGGTGAAACATACTGTAAATTGGATTGTACAACCTTTTACTATATAGTATGACCCTAAAAGTGATTGAGAAATTTGGATAATGTGGTTATATTTCTAATTATTTTGGTTTAACTAATTTTCATTATGCTTTGTGAAAGTTATGATAAAAATAGTGATTGCCATGTATAAATTTTCATTGTTACCTTCCTAAAAAACCTCTTTTGTACGGATTATATGACCTAATACAATTGAGGGAAGGAATGGAGATAATGAAGCTATGAAATACATAACTTTTTTTTTTTTTGGGATTTGTTTCATTAAGTTTTGTGAAAGTTATTGCATTTTTGGTGATGACAGCCATGTACCCTAACTAGGGTTTCCAACAAGTGTAATAAATTCATAACTTTTATTTTAATTATGAAAAAATTAATGAAATTTGGTGAAAAGCTTCTTAAATCTATTATACAAATACCCATTAAATTAAATTTCACCAAACAACTATATGTGCAAGTTATACTAACCTATGTGTTTTCATTTTCATGAAAATAGCCAAGAAACCCTAGCTACTTGAGGGTTCAATAAAACCTATGCTTTGTTGGATTGTGATTGGTTAGGAAATCATTAAGATGTGTTGTAATATGGATGAACTATCCAATAATATCATTTTTCATGTTTTCTCCTCTTTTTTGAGTGCCAATAGGCTTTAAGAGAAAGTTACCAAGATGAACAAGAATGCACATTTGTATCTTTTGTGTTGAAACCTTGTTTGGAATGTGTCAATTTTGTTGTAAGTCCTTCCTTTGCATCAACATTTATTTGATACCAATTTTTGAAATAAAAAATAAAACTGAGAGATGGGGTGGGTGAATTAGTTGTAGCCAATTATACCTTTAAAACCCTCAACAGTAATCAGATCCACAAGCATTCATTAAACACTTATTATGTCACAATGATTAAACATGAAATACAAATAATAGAAACTGAAATCACATCATACAGATGAAAACACCAGATTTATGTGGAAAAAAAAATAAGAGAAAAACCATGATGAAGATTAGCTCATAATATAAGTAATAGAAAAACTGGTACAAAAGGGCTCCTTGCCAGAATAGGACACACTGTCCAAAAGGCTCACAACCAAGGCTCACTACCACAGAAAGAATACAAGAATGTAGAAGAATGTTACACAAAAAATAATTCTCAATGCAACAATGAATCCACCACAATTGCTTGCACACTTTTGAAATCTCACATAATAGATTTTGTATGCCTTCAACTCACTCCCTTCAGGAACCCTAACATGAAATTTGCACTGCTTTGCTCAAATTTGCATCGCAAATCACTCACATAAATCTTGCATCTATCTTTATTCTTACTCATTCCCCTATCCCTTTCATCAACAACATACATATCTATATCAAGCTCTACCTCAAAAACCTTGAAAACCATTGGAGAAGGTCGACAACTAGTTATTATACATACAAATTCAAAATAGGTCAGCACCTAAAGATTCCCGTAGTAGATAGGAAGGAAAGGTGGCCTACATAAATCCTTAATTAGAACCCAAATAAATCCTAGAACACTTTAACATGCTTCTACAAGCCTCACATGTAGTGTTAAATAAAAGGTTGGCCAGCACCCATGCAAAACACCATAGTCATTAAGTACAAACTTCAATAAATCAATCTAAAACTTTCAGACAACATAATTATCTTTAACATGATTTGAAATAATCCATGAAATATTTAAGATTAATCAAACACTTCATCCAAGCTTGAATCATATAAACTCTTCAACTCAAAATAATTGGTAACCCTTATTTGCATACTGATAAATGAAACTCACTTTGTACTACAACAAATCAACTAAAAAATTGAATACAAAAACATAAAATAATTATGAGAAAATTCCCAAATTCACACAACATAAAGTGAAACAATGGAGAAACACGAAGAAAATACATTTATCCTTGGCCATAGAAAATTTCATTGAACAACTGGTTCACACACTCATGAAAATATCTTGCACTGTACAACAATCCATAAACCCACATTCTGAATATAGAAACCTCTGAAAACCTTGAATAACCTATAAGATCTGAAAAGGAATAGCATCAACATAGAAGAAATGTGGAGCACAATATTGGAGCACACTATGAACACTTACACAACACGGTTTACTATGTTTATCAAATTTTCTCAAAAGCACTTGGAAACTAAGTACCAGATAAATCATATCAACTCATTACTTCATTCTAACTCACATTCAGAATTTGCAACAAAAAAAGATAGCTCGATGTACACACAACACTTCCTCAAGGTCTCAACTACACATGCACAACCTACTTTCCTCTTTTTCATAAATTTCTCAATATCATCAACATCTTTCATCCCATAGTTGACATCAATGACAACACCATTCAATAGACTTCCTATTGACATCAATGACAACACCTTCATACTTGCAACATAAAATCCTAGCTTACTTGAGACCTAATGAACATGTATGTTTGGTCTCATATTGTAACGCCTTTGATTCAATGATGAGGTATCATCTCAAGGATAAAAATCCTCAAACTTTGAGGGATGCTTACAATGTTGCTCTGCACATTGAGAGCAATAGAAGGGCTACTTGTAAAGCAGGGAGAAGAGATTATGTTAAAATTTTGAAAAACCCTACAGGTCACCAAGAAAAGGGGTCAACCTCTGATGATAAGATTGACAAGGTGATAAGTAAACTTAAAGACTTGATCTATAAGTTGGAAAATACTAAAAAGGGATCATCAAATGACAAGTCTAACTTTCATAGTAATCAAAGGCCACCAATATTGTAAGATCACCCTTACAACTAAAAATGACATGATGGAAAGACCATTCAAAATAACCAAAAGAATGTGCAGATTAAAGATACCCTTGATCCATTATAAAAGAACTTTTCTAAATTTTTTTATGAGGCTCCATGGTGCATATCTTGTCAACTGCTACACTCTCCACTTTAATGTTTGGTAGCACAATCATTAGAAGAGGAGAAAAACACACCTGGTGATTTTGATTCATCCCATGAGAATGATGGAGATATTGAAGGGATAGTAAATGATATCCCTCAATTTTATTTAGGTGCCACCATTATAGCCTATCCTAACTAGGTGAACCCATTTTAAATGTAACCCTCATAATTGATGACAAGTTGGTAAAGAATTGTATGATTGATTCAGGGGCTTCATCTAACATTATGTCTGTTGATATCATTAAATAAATGGCATTGTAGATTAATACAGCATATGGAAAATGTTATGCTATGGATTCTAGGGAAGTACCAACAATTGGGATCATTAAGGATGTTGTTTCTAGACTCGTTGATACCCTAAGAAGGAGTTCACAATGAGTATTATAGTGGTAGATATTTCTCCAACATATGGAATTCTTTTTTCAAGAAAATGGGGTGTTACAATGGGGGAAGTATGCAGTGTGAAATGTCTTTTTCTAATTTTCCAATTGATGATAAGGAATTTTTTTTTTTTAGGGAGACAAGGGCTTCACACATGATTTAAGAAATAGTCCTTGAGGAAAGAATTCATTTTGTCAACATTGCTCCAAATAATTTTAGAGTTGAGGAGTTACAAGAGGAGGAACATAAACCTACACCTATAGAGAAATAGGTCATGAAACAAGCCAATACGAATGAATAATGGACAATGTATTTTGATGGGGCTTGTTCTAAAGAAGGATTTGGTATAAAATTGATTTTCATTGCACCTAATGGTAAAACCTATAAGTTTTCATTCTTATTATTGTTTTCTTTGCACTAATAATGTTGTTGAGTATGAAGATTTGTTGATGGGGCTGAGGTAAGTAGAAAAGCATGGAATAAAGAAGTTGAGAGTCATTGATGACTCATAATTAATTGTGTCCCAAGTTAGATCAAGGTTTGTATAGAAAATAAGAGGTTGAAATAGTATAGAAACATTTTTTGGGACTTAGTAGAAATGTTTGATGCTTTTGGCATTGAATGGATACAGAAGAGTAAGAATGTTATGACTCATTTTTTTGAAAACATAACATTAAGGCCTGATAATATAACTTTTTATGGTATCTCAAAGGTTGAGGTATAGACAAGGCCATCCATTCCTAACATTCAAATTGACAAGTATTCAACAATGATGATGAAATATTGAAGTTCTTACAATGTGTTGGTCATTATGAAAGTTGAGAAATTGATTTTAGAGCATTTGTTGAGACTATTGATGGAAATGAAACAATGTTTGGTAATGAGGTTATCCAACTAAAGACCAATAATATTCATAAGGGTTTAGTTGCTTTAGAAAGAGTTTTTGATGGTCTAGACAAAAGCACTATTAAACGAAGTTCTACACACTAGGATGACCTAGAGGAGGTCAATCCATGGATAGAAATGCTCCAAAGAAAGTATGTGGGAAAGAAAATGAAACCCCAGATTAAAGTAGTGCTTGTTTCTTTACTAAGAAAATATAGGCATGTATTTTCCTCATCCAATGATGACTTGAAGGCATACATGGAAGAATTATTTCAGTGTGAGATTCCTCTTAAACAAGATGCAAAGCTCTTCAAGTAGAAACAAATACCAATAAATTAAACCTTGGCACTCGAAATGCAAGAAGAGATAATTAAGTTGAGGGATGGTGGGATTATCAAACTCATAAAACATTCTTCTTGGGTGTCAAACCTAGTGCTCATTAGAAAAAAGAATGGTGATATTAGACTATGTGTAGATTTTAGAAATTTGAATATATCATCAGTAAAAAAAAAACTATTCATTTCCAAACATTGTGGTAATGTTACAAAAGGTCACTAGTTATCAGTTACTCTCAATGATGGATGGATTGTCAAGGTACAACTAAGTGAAATTCAAGGAGTCTGAGCAGTGTAAAACAATATTTACAACTCTTTGGGGCACTTATGTTTATGTTAGGATGCCTTTTGGCCTAATCAATGTTGGTGCTACATTTTAGAGGGCTATGGATGTAGCCTTTGTAAATTTTATTGATATATTCATGGTAGTCTATAAAGACAACCTCATTGCATACTCTAAGAAGGAGGAAGAACATTGTATGTACTTAGAGAAGATTTTATTAGAGCACTAGAATATGGATATCTCTCAATCCTAAGAAGTGTGCCTTTGGGGTTACTGAAGAAAAATTGCTAGGACATATAGTGTCAAAAAGAGTGGGGATAAACCCGGAAAGGTTTACTACCATAGACAAAATACCACAACCCAAGAATGTAAAGAGTATACAATCACTCTTTAGACAAGTTAACTTCTTGAGGGGGTTTGTGACCAACTTTGTTGAAGACCCAAGAACAATTCCCAAGATATTAAAGAAAAGAGAAATAATGGCTTGGGGAGAAGAACTAACTAAATACTTCAAAGGTATCAAAGAATCCATCAAGGACACACCTATTTTGAAATCCCTTTACTTTTCAAAGTCATTCTAGTTATTCTCATTTGCCTCATTTCGCATAGTTGTTGTAGTATTGGTGTAGAAGAATGATGAAGGCTATGAGAAACCTACTGCCTTTTCAATAAGTCATTGCAAGAAGCTATGATAAAATATGAAATGATTGAAAAATATGTTTGTGCTTTTGTAAAAGTAGTTTAAAATTTCAGAACATACCTAGTAGGTGCAACAATTGTTGCATATGTACCAAGTGTTGTAGTAAAGGACATCTTCACACAACAAGAAGTTATTGGGAGAATATATAGGTGGATCAATAGGATACAAGAGTTTAATATTGACATGAAAATTACTAAAATGGTCAAAGGTCAAGGATTGGCCAAATTGACACCAAAAATAAACTTGGAGGTCGATTAGGTAAACAATGTTGACTATGTTGATGTAGCTCCTATTTGTGATATGTAGTCCTTAGGGTGGTTTAGGTACATTGTTAATTAATTTCACAATATGTAATTTCCTAAGGGAATCACAAATAATAAAAAAAGAACATTGAAGCTAGAAGCAACAAAGTATGTGATAGTGGACAATAAGTTATGGTGGAGGAATGTAGATGGAATGTTGCTAAAATGTGTTGATGGGAAGAGAGCCTTAGAAGTTTTAATAGAGATACATAATGGTGTTTGTGGTGGCCACAATATGGCCAAAACTACCACTCATAAATTCCTAAGAGCGATTTTTTGGTGGCTCACATTATTTAAAGATACACATAAGTTGGTCAATGCATGTGATGCATGCCAGAGGTTTTCAGCGAAATTAAAATTCTTAGGAAAATTTCCTCTTAGACCAATTAAAGTTCAAGAACCCTTTTAGTAGTGGGGAATTGATTTAATTGGAGAGATTGCAAATAAATCTAGTTGAGGAAACTCCTAGATATTGGTAGCAACATATTTCTAAGTCAATTTTTAATCTTAAATTTGTAAGTCAATTTTTTTTTTTAATCTTAAATTTGTAAGTCAATTTTTTTTTTTCCTAAGTCTAAAGTTTTTCCTAGGAATAAAATATTTCTAAGTTATAAAATATTATGTCAACTTAGTAAAGATACCCCTTTTATGTCATAACTTGCAGAATGTTCTTTAAGTTTTCTTAAGTCACACATCCTTCAGTCTGATAGAAATATGTGTTCAACTCTCATTGGCCCGCACTCACCTGCAAGAAATAAAATACTCTCACAAAATAAAGCATGGGGATGTGGTGAGGTGCAATGTGTCTGGTGGATCCCATGGGCTCTTTGTAGAGATTGTTTGAAGGTGTTGGTGGACCCAAGGTTTTAAAAGGCTTAAATTGTGATAGTTGGGATCCACATGTTAGTTCCTTGCTATCTTACGAGATATAGTTAACATTTAAAAAAGAAAGTGCACGAGTGCAGGATGCTACCACATCAAGTCCTCTAACACTTCCAAAGGTAGTATGACCAAAAGAATGAAATCAGATGTGATTCTCTACATAGTGGCACCTGATAGGCCCAAGACTACAGTCAATGATGATCAATATTTCAAACATGAATTGACTTAATCTAAGTTGTTTGAAGGTACAAATTGACACAAGATCAATTACTCACATTCAAAGTTGAGCTAATGGGTAGTTGGAGATTTTCTACTTCACATGAGCGAGTAGTAATGGTAGAAATGACCCTATTTAATAAAATTGAAGAGATTTTTTTCCATAAAAGAAAATATTAAATCATAATTCAAAATTACCAAAGAATTTTAAAATATCTAGAGATCAACTGTGGTGATTCTTCAATCTTCTTATGCTAAAAACTAGGGTTTATAGTGTTTGAACACCAATAAGTAAAAATTTCCTTCTTTGTGTTCAACTTCTAGTAAATTTGTGTGTATTTGCTAGCCCATTATTCTAAATTTCTTGCTAGAGAAGGAAAGAGTTAGACAAATTGAGCCAAATCAGATAAGGTTTTTGAATTTGGGCTCTGAGGTTAAGGCTTATTCCTTAACATTGAGAAAAAAAAAGAGGGAAGTAGAAAGGGTGAATGTCAGATACCTGAAAAGGTTTAGGGTATAGGAGGTCAATGTTAAGGCTTATACCTTAACACATTGCTAAGAATGGAGTATGAGGGATACCTAAACCCTGAACCCTGAAAAAGTCTCGGTGTTCGCTAGTCAAAGATAAGGCTTATGCCTTAATAGGATTTTGTGTAAGGTGAAAGATGAAACCACGAAGGATGATGCCCAAAAGGGTTGAAATTCTTGATTGCAAAGAATGGTTTTAGGCATCATGAGTCAGGAGAATGGCTTATGCCATGTTGAAATTCATGTAAGCAATAAGGTGTAATGGCGAAATTTGATGTCCAATTGCTCAATGAAAAGTTCAGTGTTTTTCACTCTAAGTTTTCAAAGGTTAGTGTCTTGGCTTATGATGGAGTCAAAGATGGTAAAAGGAAAAGAGTAAGGTCAGTGTTCAAACCCTGATAGGTTGGAAGAAGACTCAGAAATTGTTGTTCATACTTGCTTCTTAAGTCTTACCATACACATCAAGATTTTTTCTTCACTTGCCAGCTCAACACTCTCGGGTTCACATCAAGAAGAATGAAGAAAAAGGGTGGAAAAAATCAACAACCAACATCAAGGAATTTTTGAAGGGATAATTATTGTAGAGAGTAAATATTACTATTTTTGTCCTCAGAATATTCCATCCACAAGCAAGGAGTTTAACTTGTATTTTGAAATGTAAATGAATAACAAATGAAAATATGACATGTGTAAATGGCTTGAGGCTTGTTGATCCCTTGTTTTATAAGAGGGAATTCATGGCCATTTGCATGGGATGATTGATCTCTTGGAGAATTTTATAATGTAACAAAAAGAATAGAATTTGAGTCTTTTCTTAAGTTTTTGAGTCTGTGTATTATGTATTTTCATATGTTGTATAACAATACTAGCATTTGAATGAATATAATGACAATTTTGAAGCTAATTATCTCCTATTTTACTCATTATACAAAATATAAATGAAATTGATCAAATATCATTTGATTTTTTTCAATTGTTGTTCCAGTGGACGCATGCTTCTATTGATACTCTTATTCACAGAATAGGTTAAATTATTTGATGGAAGTATAGGTTTGTGTACCATTGTGTAGGGATTTGATAACAAGAATTGGTTAAGGATTTTGAGTATAACATTGTAATGCACTATTGTAAGGCTCTATAATGCCTAGATGAAATTATGTTATACCATATAGCTTTCCTTTTATCTAAGTTCTTGTCTTGAGTTAAGGAACCATTCTAGGATATGTGCTTAAAGTTACATTTCTAGGATCTCACACTTTAAAATCACAAATTTGTATTTCACTTGAGTTCATTTTAGAAGTATCATGTAATTTCATATTCTCTTGCTATAGATCATCGAATGCTTTAAAGGATTTTCCAGATCTTCTAAGCTCTTCATTTATCAAGAAAATTATATGAGAATATATTTGGTATTTACAATGTATGAGATAAATTGGCACAAGATAATCATAGTTAAATTGTAAGGGATCACACTCCTAAGTTTTTGCAGAGCCAAAAGTGTAGAGTTAAAGTCCTTTCAACTTTCACCTATTTGTTGGCCAATCCTTCTAGATAATTAATAATTGGAAGTGGAAAAACCATATATTATCTATGAGATCTAGTTGGAAATTAAAAACAACCAATAAAGAATTCTCACAAATACCCCACAATGCGGTATACCTTAATGATGTTTGCAAGTGAATTCATTAAAAAATTGTAGAAATTGATCATGCCGAGTTTGAGGAGCTCCACCGAATACTCATCCAAGATGATGAGAAGGAATAAAAATAATAATATAAAGAGATTTCTTGGAAATATATGGACATTTGGAAAGACTACCCAGACTTCTACGATGAACATACATGGGTAAGAATTGTACCAAGTTGGGTGCATGAAAAGTTCATGTACCTAGATAGCCCTGCCAAATAATGGAGGTAATTCATGTAGTGATAGGGCTCAGCATGGTAGGTGACATCCTTGAAAATAATTACATTAAAAATAATGAGATACAACAACTAATCGAAGCAACCCTTTATGATTGGAGCATGAACATAAAGATAATCATAGATTATGGAGTCCACTACGCCACAATGGAGATTGCATAAAAAGTCTACTATGCCAACCAAGAGGACTCAGTCACTACCATTTCAATTCACATCACTTATGAAATGTTGGTGGAGGGTAAATATTTTAACCTCTATGAAGTAATGTTGGAGAAATTGAAGGAGACCATCCAAAAGATTAAAAAATACAAGTACCACTTCTAATATGGTACATTATTTATCTATTTTAATTTTTATTTTATCAAGGAACTACAAAAATTTGAAGGTAAAATCTAGCAACATTAGTAGATAGTGGCAACTCAAATCAAATACCACATTCACCAATTATCAGACACTCAGTCCTATAAAGTCTCATATTAGGGGTTCTTCAAGACCTTCTAGGAATAGATGCAATAAATGGAAATGATTCCCCATAAGTACACCACCCAATATAATAATAACATAACCTTCATGGTGGATAAGGACTACACCTATATGAAGGTGGTAGAACCATGCACAGTTTGGGTACCGCAACTACCCTATAAGTTCACCATACAAGAGGTAGATTCTTATGCTGCTACCTTGCAAATACCACCTAAGGATCCTAACACAGAGCATTTTGGAACTTATAAAGAGGTGATCGAGAGAAGAATCAACAAAGAAGTGTAAGAAAATCTAGAAAAAAACAAATACAAACTCCACAAATAGTTGGGAATGCTAGAAAGGGGTTTGCTCAATTCTCTACTACCATAGTGTGGTTAGAACCCACATTTGTAAGGAGGTTAGGGAGGCTCCATAACACTTCACCAGAAAAATTAGAAGGTACCACCACCTCCTCATAAACAATATCTACGCCAGTGATTGGGAAACTATCGCAAGTTACTCTATGAAAGAGATCTCGACAAGCAAGGCCCAAATAGATGGCAACAAGGAAAATTCATAAAGAGGGTGTTAGGAAAGCTGAGTGTGGAAATGCATTCCTAATGCAAATTACTAGAAGATAAATAGATATATTACATTCAATTTCTATTACAGTTCCTTAAGATGCACATTAACAGAATCATAGAGTAGACAAATTTAACACAATCATAAAATGAACACCAAATTTATGTGGGAAAAACATTATAGGAGAAAAAACCCACACACCAAGAAAAGTCACTTTGTATTACAGTAAATGATGTTTACATACAATTTTACAAACTATGCTCTCAGATGTTAATTCATAGTATCAATTTCAATAGAAATTTCCCTGATCAACCTCATTCATCATATAATTTGAACAACACAACTCAATGTTATAGAATGTACAATGTTGATACAACATTCGTTCTACATTCCAAACCACCAAGGAGCTGTTCGATTTGAATTCCCCAAGAAATTACAGTAAATAGTCTAACTTTTTGCCATATTGAACCATCGAAGAGACAACATCCAAACTCTCCCCGATCTTTCAAAGTCACATCGACATCCACATTATTCACCAAGTCATACATCGCTTAACCAATCCTTGTTCTCCCACAGAAGTCACTCAAGACCCACCAAAAGAGGCATGGGATAGCAGGCATTGTTGGATCATTATAATCACAACCGTTAATCAAAATATGTATTTCATCATATTGATCAAACAATACATCATCTCCCACTGATATAAGTATGTCACTTCAATGAGGATCATATCACTCCATGTTGTCCCCACTACCATGTCACTACCATATACCACTGGCTTATCAACCAAAGGGACTTTACTTAGGGTCCCATTGATGTCATTAAGTCCTACCGATGAGAGCCCTTTACACCGTGCTCACACTATTCCATCAATCCATCGAGGAGACCCTAGAAGAAGTCCCCCCAAAAACTTTAATTCACCCCAACAGCTATTGGTGCATCGAGGAGACCCTAGTCAAGGTCCCTCCGAAGTCCATGAATTCCACCAAAAATATTGACTCCCACTGACAAAGAATACACCATACCAAGTGGAATGTCATCAGTCCATCGATGGGATAGAGAATATGGTCTCACTGATGAAGAAGATTTGGCCTGATAAGGAAGGTAAACTCAATGTTGCAAAGGTAGAACACAAACCAGTAAGTTGAGGCATGATTTCCAATAGAGGGGATAAAGGAAGAAGTAGAAGTACAAGTAGAAGAAATTATAAAGGGAGAAGAAGAGGTCATATAACCTCTCAAAAGGATGAAAAGAGGGAAACAAACTTTGATAGCCACTCCTTAGAAAAATTTGGAGCAACCCCAACTTCCCATTAACATCTTGATGACTACCAATGGCATGTTTCATTATGGGATGTGTAGTGTAGAAAAATGTATCCCTTTACATTTTCACACTTGTTTGGGCCCTCCCTGCTAAAATTGGGCTTCTTTATGCCTTATTTGTTCTTATTTTACATCCACAAGCCTTATTTAATGTGTCTTTCTGAGGATAATCCTAAAACATATGTAATGACCACTCATAATTTAATGATTTTGGATTGTATGGCCTAGATTTAGTGACTTGGGACTCATACACCACCTTGGGCATATGGGTCCCACCTAAGTTTTAGGGCCTAGTCTTGAATTTGGCATAAAACTAAGAATTTCTTGAAATTTGTGTCCCAAGCTTAGCCTACTAGGACTTGTTATGCCCTCAGCACACACACCTCATTCAGAATGGGGACCCTCTCTTTCCTTTGCCTCATCGGGTCACTTTTTGTTGCCGCTTCATTTTGTGTGCCCCCTATTTGGTGTTCAAAATGGCTAGTGAGTCCCAAAGGAATCATCTTAAGGTAACCATATCCCCCCCCCTCAAATTTTCTAAGTCCTAACTCCTTGCAGAATCTAGTTGGCTCTTTAAACTACCGTCCATCTAGCTCATCAGGCCCACCATGCTGGGTCACCCTTCTTGGACTTCTGTCTCTTCTTCATCGTTTCTAACGACCTTTCGTTGGTGGCTTTCCACCCGCTAGGATCCGATATCCCTGGTGTCATCCGATCAACACTAAACTTCCAAATGTCAAAAGCCCAATGACTTTTTGCTAGTCGGGACCCGATCCCTCCAGCACCATCTATTTCTCGATAAGCAATCTAACAGCCATCCGCCAACGGCCGCCCGACAGTCAGACTCTAGTGCTCCCATGAATATTTTTGAATTTACAACCCACCAACCTGATGTGCGACATATAAGCATTCATTACTGACATTTAATGCACTTAAGTCTATAAATAGGTGAGTTTGAAAGGTCATTTTCACATATTAGTTTGATTAGAATGAGTTAGAGCCACCCCATGATTGTCACCTTTGAGCCTGACAAGTGCCACTGCCAATCCAATGCGTTTGCCAGCTGATCTTTTGCCTCCTTCATCAGATTCTCACAATGAGTTTGCTGCCCATTCCTTGCCTTGTGTTTTCCTTGATTTGTTGCAAAAATGATAAATTGAAAGGAGGAAAAACACATGAAATAGGTAGAGAAAAATGAGGCGCTTAAAACCCATATGGAAAAAACTTGAAAAACCTTCAAAATCAACCATCTTAGTGGCTGCGGAACCTTGTCGTCTTGATGTCATTCTTCCACTAGAGCGTTCACACTCTGTGGGCCTGGGCCTCCTCATCATCATCACCAACACTTGAAACAAAGGTTAATTGCAAACATCAAACTTCTCTATCGAGTCTGCCATCATAGGAGGACTCCACCCTCTTGTCGTTGAAACTTGGTCCTCTCACAAACAAAATGGAGCTCAAAAAACTGCCTGGGTCCGCAATCGCAGGACTCTGTCCCTGGGGTGCTATTCACAATCCGCCATTTCAAATGACATTTTGATCCCGACCTTCTGATGCTTTGGACCTTGAATCCTTTTTTGGTTGACCTCATGAATGAACGACCAAGTATTTAGTATCCTCTGGGCCCCACCTCGTAGACTTCCGTCCATGGGCCGCCATTCCAAACTCACCATTTGTTGTGGCCACCATCATCTGTCCTCCTGGCCTTTGGAACCCGACCACATCATGGCCGCTGAAATACAAAGACACTTGGTAACCAGCCTTTACGGATCATCTTTGTGAGGTTTCCTTCATCGGGGCTCCATGAGCACTCCACCGTCTCTTACAGCTTCCAAGTTGCATCCTTCTCTCATTCGGGTCCCAGTTCCATAATGAATGTTTGAGTGCAAAGTGAAGATCGCCAAGTGCCCAACCATCATCAGGTTGTCTCTCGTGGATCTCTGTGATTGGGACTTTGTCCCATCACTGCCATAACTTTTAGGGAAAACTGCTCTCATCCTCTCGTGACTTGGAACCCAACCTCACCCTGGCTGCAAAACTTTCAAATGACTAGGTAAACACAGCGTAGACAACCATGCCTTCATCTAGACCCAACTCCTCGGGTTGCTCCCATTGGAGCTCCGCCCGACATCCACCATTCCCAAACAACAATCACCCAACATCTTTTCACTCCCTTTGGCCTGAAATGCCCAAGTGATAAAGTTAGTGACCACCTTCCGAAGCCATGGGTCCCACCCAATAGAACTCCACCCCTAGAATGCCATCCTACCAGAGTCGTTCCTAACGACAAACATCAAGTAGCCAAGTCTCCTTCTAGTTTCGATCGCCCAAATGAGGATCTTAATGCTCTCCAATCACCAAATTGACTTCGACCCATATGCTAAAATAGGAAACTCCCCTTAGTGGCCCTCAAAGTGGCCAAATTTGAAAGTAGTTCAAGATAGGTGGGCCACCGTGCCCTAATTTTTGTCCCTCCTACAACAAATCTAAGACAGACGTCATGCCAGGGAAGTTTGACCCCTGGGGCCTGAACCGTCCAAACTCCCTCCTGTAAAGTGTTAATGCAAATCTAAAAGATATGTTGGATTTCTTAAGTGCCAAATTATCCAATCTAACTCCGTTTGGAGGGTTTTAGCTAATGCTCCCATGTTTTCATGCTTGATTGTACTCACCTCTCTTTTTTTCATAGGATATATGGAATCAAGTATAGGACCCTCAGGAGAAGCCGTGGAGAAAGACAAAGGAAAGAAAACTAAGGCACCTCATGGAAAGGATGAAAAAGATCAGATGAAGTACAAGTTCCAAGGGGAACTGTTGAACTCCAAAGTAACCTCAACCTGGAAGGAGGTTTCTGACAAAAACACCGAACATATAGACATCGATGAATTCAAGCAGAGAGTCTAAATCAGCCCTAAAATAGAGAATGCAAGGAGTATTAGAAGCAGTGGGATGGCTAAAGCTATGGGATTTCCTCATGCCCTCATCACCCTCAACCTTGTTATGGCATGTAGAGAGGCATACCAAGAGGAGACCAGAACCATAGTGGAAAAAGATGCAAATGTTCTAGCTGACATGTTTGCTAAGGAAATAACAAGGACTTTTCATATCCCTACCTTCGAGGAGATGGAACTACCAACCATGGATGATGGAAAGGATATGTGGGATCAAGACCCCATCAATTGTAAAAAACATATTAATTAGTATTGGTTGAAGGAGAAGAGGGGCAGCACTGTAAAGGTTCCCAGGAGCTCTTTTGCAATGACTTTTATGAGGATTACCATTATTTGGTAACCCTACTAAGTAGAGTAATGGGCCTTCCCACTGTGACCTACTTCCAAGAATGGATGCTATACTTCATTAAGGAGATTCTCTGAGGAGAAGCCAAGTTTTACTCAGTGGGGATAATCAGTGACCACTTCCATGAGCAATTTATGGCTATTAAGAAAACCACCAAGTTTTACATGAAATCTTACTTGGTCTATTCATTGGCCAAACAAGTGCAGTACAAAGGTTTGTTCAGAGCTTCGGATGAAGAACCGGGTAGGGAGCTGAAAGTTTATGACAAGTACCCTAAACTACAATTCAGAAATTTCAAGAGGGACTACTACAGGGTTAATGACGCTTTCAAAGGTCATATTGTTAGATTGCTTAGGGTTGAATTCGAGAGGAGAGTTTCCCATAGTGCCAATGCATTTTTGAAATAGTTTTCCTTCTTATTCATCCAGTATCGGAAGTTCACCTACATTCATGTCGAAGGCTTTTCAGAAAGACCATACAAGCTTCCCTAGTATCCTAATGACCGGATAATACTGCCAGAACTCTCTCGGAAACTATGACATGCACACACCCTTTTGAGTAGCAAGCATAAGGCAGGGATGCCTTATCCCCTCTCCTTCGGCCAAGGGCTATATCATCTCCATACCTCTCAGTGTGCTAATAATTTAGAAAAGGAACTAGTAGAATACCATTTGAGGCTCCACATTGCCTGACCGTAGATGGATCCCTATGGCAAACTTAAGAAGGCACTTGGACCTGAATATGCCCATCTACATAATGTTGAGGACTTTTGGGCTAATTGAAAATATGATAATGAAGTGTGAATGAGGTACTATATGTGAATGACGACATATTTTGTAAAGAGGGTCAACATGTTCCTCGTACCGGATCAAGTAGAAGAAGATGAAAATATAGTGATAGATCCTTGGTACAATGTAGTTGCCAATCTCCTGTTGCCACTGATCAACTATGATGAGGAAGAGGTCGATGACATCAATATTCTAACCAAGCCCGTCAAGGCCCAAACAAAAGAATGGATTGATGGGATAATTTCCCAATTAAAGAAACAAGGGGTCACTTTGACCTATGAGGGGCTTGAGAACAAGCCAACAAGTGAAACATACAGTGGGAAAGTTTATGCCCCATTAGGAGAGACTTCAAAATCTCCTCCATCCACTAGATCAAGGAAGAGAAGAGAGGTTGTTGAGCAACAACCCAACCATAAGGTGTACGTGAGAAAGGCTTCAGAGGAAGAACCTTCCAAGAAACACAAGAGATCAAGCATCTTCATAGAGATGCCTACCATTCAAGAAGATATGCTCCATGAGGGAGAGGAAATGGAGGTTGAGTAACCAAAAATCTCCACCTATTGCTTCCACTGCTGCTACCCTTCTACCTACTTCTCAGGTGATGGTAGCTACTTCCCCGACTGCGGTGGATATTTCGGTCCACCTTGCCTCTTCTCCACCCACCATGTAGGTTGTAACTGTTGAATCTTCTTCTACCACCACTTCTCTACTTTCTTCTGCTTCCATGTCTCCAACTACATCACTACCCTTGGCCACAACAACAATACAAATGCCCGCGCTCTCACTTCTAGAGGCCTCCTCTCGACATATACAGATCGTTCCTACTAAGCTTTTTGAAGTATTGATGAATCCAACCATCCAAGCTGCCCTGGCGTAGGTTCTTGCAAAAAATCCTGCCTCAACCCCTCTAATTGAACCACCAGAGATGAAAGCTACAATGTAAATATTCAAGGAGTTAGAGAGACAAGAAAAGGAAACAACAAGGGAGTTGGAGGAGGAAGTAGACAACTACCATGAACACCTAGAGCACCAACATTTGTAGATTGATAAGGTGGTTTGCGACGGAGAAGAAACATAGTCCTCTAAAGTGATGAAGAAGATTATAACACCAAATAGTTGTAGAGACCTTTGATGTAGACCTTGAAGAGGAGTTGGCTTAAAAAATTAAAGGATGTGGGAGAGGAAGTAGAAAGATCACCTTCTGAGGAAGAAAAGGAGTCAAGTGATAAAATGAAGGAAGATACTAGACTTCCAACTGGGGAGCAGGAAGAAACCTCCAAGCTTGGTGATGAAATGCCTCTCTTGAAAAAACAAGAAAACAAGAAAAGAAAAAACAAGATGTGCCACCTCAGCATGAGGAAGAGGAGAGTAAAGAAGAAGATAAACCCAAGGAAGAGTCTGAAATGGGTAAGCCTAAGATAGAGTCTCACAGAGAGGAAGAACATCCTAAGGAACATAAGCATGAGGCTAAAGAAGAGGAAAAGACCTATAAAGAAGAGGAAAGCCCCAAGAAATGAACACCCACCAAGTCCCTGATCAAAGACACAATGTCCATCCAGGACTCTGATGAAGAAGAAGGAGAAGACACGAGGATGAAGCAAGAAGCTCCAGGTGATAAAGAGATTGAGGTCAAGAAGGACGAAGAAGAAGGTGATCATGAATCACCCAAGGAAGAGTCTCAAATTCCTGAATGGTTAGAAAAGAAATTAGAGAAGAAGACTCTGACTCCTAGAGATCCCAAGGCAAGACTTGAGGCTATCTTAGCTCGAGTACAAGTCAACATGAAGAAAGAAAAGAAGCCTAAAGTCATATCCAAACTGATCATGGATGCTTATGGGTCTAGGACTGTACAAATTATCATGCCAGTTGTGGGTGAAGAAGGAGTAAGCTATGACGTCTCCACCATCAACTTGGGAATGGCCACTAGGGATCAGAAGATAGATCACCTCCAAGAATCAGTCGCCACAGTGGTGCATTAAATGCACAAGGAAAAGATCTCCAAAGAAGAACTAAAGGCATAGGTGGTTGATTTGACTAACTATATTCAGCAATGGTCGTCCACAGAGGAATTTCCCACGACATCCTCGGCTCCACCACAATTGCTATCCAAAGAGAAAATTGACAAACTTGAGAAAAGAAAGAACTAGACTAATACTACGAAGGATTGGTTCCAATAGGTCCTGTATGCTAGAAACATGGGCATTAATCATGCTGTCAGGACAAAAAATAAGTTCTTAGAAGTACAAAGACACCTAGAGAGCACAAGGAAGTTCTACACTAACTTCCTAGGGATATACGGGTCCACTTATTCTAAAATTGAGGCCATCCTCAAGCTTCCTCAGAAAACATGGGAAAAAGAACTTGCATTGATAGAGGACGATCACTGGCTGGTGGATATGTGGAAGCTATATTTCAATCATAGAAAAGAGATACTAGAACATGTGCTCCACAAGGTGGAACCTGACATTGATTGGGAAAAGGATGTTAGGGAAGATTGTGTTCAATATTTGAAATTAATCACATGTTATAACATGCCCGCCATTGAGATTGATCTAGAAAAGATAAAGCCTTATTTCCATAAGAAGATGGAAGATGGAATGTCAGGCGAGCTTACCACAAATTTTATGAGTTTTGTCACGCGGGCTTTCACCCAATCTGAGTAGGTCAAAGACAACATGGCCAAGTATGGTGGAGATTGGGATACACTCACAGGCCGATCCAAGCAATGGAACTACTAGGTGCTCCACTCTAATATAATGGAGATTGATAAGCTCCAAGCATTAATCAAAAAATTTATGGAGTATGCCACTTTGAAGAAGCAGGAAGGAAATCCAGTCATTGATGACAAGCTCCTCATGGGATAGTTGTAGCAAAGGAAATTAGCTAGAGGACAAAAGTGCTACAGTGTTGTCATATAAGGAAAAAATAGGGAAAAGAAAAGGATGTAATTTTAAATTGTAATATATTTGGGGGTAGGTGAAACCCTAGTTTGTAGTGAATTTTGGCCACACAATGCAAATAAATCTTGTCCATTCATTTTTCTTTTTAAAAACTATAAATAGGGGGTCTCCTCTCATTTTCAAGAGAGAGTTGAGTTGTTGTAAAGGCATGTTGCATAAATTTTAATAGAAGTTCATTGGATTTTGGTGGAATCTTGAGTTTCTATTGCATGTTACATGGTTCATCTCCCATAGTTAGCTGATTTAGATAGATTTACTTTGTTTTTCTTCATGGTTTTAGATCACTTTGATAGATTAGTTAATGTTGTTCAATGGTTGTGTAGATTTCTGCTATGTTGATGCCTCTCTTGTCCATACTTTTTGTTGTTTACTAATGGTAGATAGTTGTATAAAGTTAGTCTGGGCATAAACTAAAAGATGCTCCAAAATTATATCTTTTATTCATGCATGTTTATGGTGAATGAATGGTTGAATATTTGCAGTCCTTAGAAGCTCAAGTTTCATGATACTGTGAGTCAATCTGGTTAAGTGAATTTTTTTTTTAAGGAAGTTGTCCACAGTAGAACCCTCCATGATCACTGTTCATTGCTTGTTTTAGATCCAGGAACCTCTTCTCTTCCCTGCCCTTTTCCTTTTTTTTAATAAGTAACCTATGCTAAGGTTCATTGCACATTGTAAAGCCAAATCTTCAGATAGGATAGGAGTTTAAGATTATTGTTTGAACCTGCAACAAATTGCACTCTAACTTCCCATCTCAAGAACTCCATTTTAAAATTCACCTCGCTTCCAGCCAAACTCCATAAGTCTGCCCTATGATTACTAGCAAAATCACATCAAATATCAACTAAGAAATTCCATGCACATCAAGACCTGACACTTGAGAGACCTTGGGGTAATTTTCAGCAACTTGTTGTCGGAGATTTCCTTTCAAGAGAGTTGATGCACCTATGCATTACCTATGTTGAGAAGTGCATAAAAAATACATCAATAGGACTCATACACTCTAAATGGCATATGAGTCCCGCTTAGCTTGGACATAATTTTGAATTCAATTCTTGGTAGGATTTTATTCTCCTAGATCTGATGTCGGCTTATGTTGTAATTTTAGGAAATTTGGCATAAACAAGTATAAATACAATGTTATTTCACATATTTTCTCATATAAATTTAAGTGATCTTATGAGAATTCAAGTGAGAGCATTCACGAGTGGATTATCGAGAATTTTGGAGCATTATTCATGATTCAAGCATCATGTCAAAGTCATCATGCATCATGTCAAAGTCATCATGCATCATGTTTTTTTTTTAGCTAACCTTTGTGATGTAGGTTCTTATGTTTCAAGAAAGCATTCAAGTCAAGATCTACAACATTCAATCAAGACTCAAGATCTAAATTCATGCTAGTCATTACTTATAAGATTGTATCCTTTACTTCAAGGGTTTGATGAGTTGCAACATAACTTATTTGTGCATTCATCATTCCTTCCTTCTATTTGATTTCATTTCAAGGTTTGATTACCAAAACGAGGTTTAACTAAGGAAAATCACTATCCACTAACAAAACAACATTTTTCCCTCTCTTTGATGTGTGATTTGCAGATTTAGGTTGAAGATCCATTAAAGAGCAATATAAGAGGAAAGTTGTCAAGTTGCAAGTTGTCAAAGTTGTCATCTACATTGCAAGATCACAAAAAGTCACCTACAAGTTGCAATTCAACATTTCAGAATCATAGATTTGATAGGAGAGAAGCTACAAAAGAACATTAGAGGATATCAAAGTTTTATATCAACCCTAATACTAGGACTAAATCACCACTTGTGGCATATGAGTCCCAGTATTAACTATTTTAAGGGCATTTTTTGTAGATCTTGGTTTATCAGTTCCAAATTCCACTTTTGGCTTCAAACCCTAAACTAGGACTAAATCACCCCTACTAGACTATGAGTCCCAATGTGCATTAAAATTCAAAATTTTAGGATTCCATACCTCGTTTCAATCTTCTTCAGTTTTCTAGGTACACCAATGTCCTTTCTTAGTTCATTCTTCTGATTTTTAGTTTCATAACTTGGGTTGCACTATTAGGTTTATGTATTATTGCATTTCTTTCTTTCCAAGCTCTTGCTTGGTGTTGAACCCCCCTTTTTAGTCTTTAATCACACCCTAGGACACCTTATTGCAAATCTCTTCTCTCATTTTCGTCCCTAGATTAAGATCTCTAAGGTTTCCTTGAATGAAATCTATAGGAAGGTGGTGGTTCAATCTCACAAAACATAGAGTGACAATTTTCAATGTTTCATTTTGGTGAACCTAGCCTTTAGAACACCTCATTTCTGATTTGGAGTGCATCACAGTCCTATATTTCACCTACATTAACTTTGCATTAGGTCTTGCATTAGTTAATTTGTATCTAGGGTTTCTTAATCTTGCATTAGTGAAAATGCATATAGATTGCATTTTTGCATCTTGTATCATTGAATTTCACTTAAAAATTTTAATTGCACTTAGTCTAGACATCATTCAAACTAGAAACCATATATTCACTCATAATTTGCTAAAATTCATGTCAAAACCCTAATATAGGACTCATACGCCCCTTTCAATAATTTAGTCCTAGTGTAGGTATTTACCTGATTTCTAGGTATTCTGTGTGGACTATTTTGCAACATTTGAATCCCTAAAAAACTATGATTGGGACTCATAGCCCCTCTTGGTGATTTAGTCCTATTTCATATCTGAATCTACATTTAACAGTATTAAAAATTCTATTTTTTTGTTTTTCTATTTCATTCATTTTGTTGCACCTTGCTTAATTTCATTTGAATTGGAATTAGAGAATATCATTTATCTTGTGTTCATTGTATCTTGTATTTCCTTGATTGTCTCTTGCATGAGCTTTACAACTTGGTGTCCTATGGCTAATGGTATAGTGAGATGAATTTTGAGACTCGTGTCATCCTGTGATAGCACAATCATCATGGATCTTGGGTTATCTATCTCTTTCACTCTTGGTATTAACACTCGTTCAGTAGGTATGACCATACCTCTTTGCCTTCAAGTAGTGTGACAAGTGTTGAAATGATGGTTGCTAGTATTCCACAACAAAATATAATCCAAATCCATAAAGACTTAGAAAATCTACAAAATCAACAAAGTAATGAAAAAATTTCAACCACTACTATCCCTACCATAAATAACATACATCACATGATTGAAAGTGAAGAAGGAGTTGAACTTGTGCATAACCTAGCTCAATTTTTCAGAAAACATCTTACCTCAACAACTAGCTTTGCTTTACCTTTGAACAATGTCTAAAGTCAAGAAGGAACTCAAATTCCTCCTCCCACAACCATTTCCTCTATTCCTACCTATACCAATTTCCTCAAGTTACTACAATGATGCAACCTACTAGTAATGCCATTCCTACCTTGGGTATTTCTGCTAGCATTCCTAGTACCTATCTGGATTCGTACATCATATCTCCTACCACTTTACCTCCCATAAGCATTCCATTCACTTCCCCCTCAAACACATATACACCTCTACCATATTCACCTCCATCTCAAAGCATAACCAATAACACCTTCATAAATCAAATTTTCCAAAATGTTTCATCCCTTCAAAAGAAAATATCTACCATAAATCAAAATCAAAATGGCCAACCTACATACTATTTCAAAAATAATCCCTTATCCTTGGAGATATTGACAACGTTGATACCATAAGGTCTAAAGATTCCTAGGTTTGAGAAATATTGGGAGAAAGGAGATACTTCTAACCATGTTTCCACTTATACCTCCTTATGTAGTGATTTTGTCCTTGAGAACAAGTTCTTGGCTAAGCTTTTCCCTAGGTCCTTGAAAGACACCGCCTTAGAATGGTTTTCCTCATTACCAAATAACTCAATTCATTCATTTAATGAACTTGTTGAGGCCTTTATAAACCATTTTCAAGTGCACATGACTCCTAAGATGATATTAACCAATTTGATAAGATGCAAGCAAAAATATGATGAAAAATTTAATGACTTCATTTCACACTATCAATTAGTTTATTCCCAAACTGATGTAAAGATTCCTAATCCTCACCTTCAATGGATGTTCATTGAGAACTTACAAACTAAGATACAAGATAATATTAGCATGATGAAGTTTCCTTCCTTTACACACTTGTGTACTGCCCTTCATGATTATCAAAACTTGGTTAGTAGTCATGAAACAAAACCCACCTCTAGTTGTCCTGAAAAGTATGAATCCAAAAACCAAAACAATTATCAACCTTTTAGGAAATAGAATAAAGGCTTCCTTGAACTTAATCCTCCTCAACCAACTCAACATGTCAATACCCAAGTGGTTTCTATAAAGAAAACAAGTCCTTTTAATTTTTTGGATCCAACTAGACAATTTACTCCCTTACCCAATACCCTCCATAGCACAATGACACAACTTGTAGAACAAAAAATGATCACCTTGTCTCCTGTTAAAAATCTCAATCCTAATAACCCTTTACCTCTAAACTTTAGATCAAATTCCTATTGCCATTATCACCAAAAAAATGGAAACAACATGAAATATTGTAAGTATCTTAAACATCTTGTGCAAGACATCATTGATTCCAGTCGACTTCAAATTGGAGGCGTTAATGATCAAGGAAATACGTTTGTTGCCCCTCCTAACTTAAATTTACAAATCATTACCAATCATATGCCAAATCATAACATTTCATTTGTCAAAGCTAGTGAAACTAAAAAGAATGATGTGATGAATGTTGACATGGATGATGACAACATGGATACTATTGAGAAAGGTCCTATGGATGATATGGTTTGATGATTGAAATTATACCTTGTATAGGGCCAAACAAAATCCTCTCGACATAGATTTCTCATATAAAGATAAAATTAAAAATGCACCTAATGGTCTTCTTTACATAGCTAGTTGAATCAATGACAAGCCCACTAATGGGAGATTAATTGATCTTGTATGTGCAAAGAATGTGATCACTAAAGAATTCTTACTTGTGCATGAACTCTATCAAGAAACATATGATAAGCTAAAAGCATGGATAAAAACACATAATGGTTTTGCTTGCCCTACGATGGGATCAATCGCCCTGCCTTTAAAAATTGAACCAAAATAATTAGATGTCTCATTCTCCACCATCTTGACATCGGACCAATTCTGTGTGAAGCTTGGTTATCCATGACTACACTCCATGGAAGTCATCTCATCAATTGTGCATAAATGCTTAAATATTCCCTTTGACAATGAAATTTTCACTATACACCATACTGGCTTTAATCCTCTGTCTTCCCGTGGGAAATTTTCATTGGATTTCTTTTGGCCCAAGCCTATGGAACCTATTAAACCTTGTGAGGAATTCTTTTTCAAATCTTATCAAAAGTTTAAGGTGAAATGCATAGCAAAACTATCCCTTAGAAACATGCCTCAACCTATGAATCAACCACTATCCTTGACGAAACCATGATTGAACCTAAAGACATTCAAAATAGCCAATACCAACCTAAGATATATCCTCTACCTATCTCCTATAAAAGACCAAGAGACAATGAAAAAAATCTCATCATGCATCCTAAGATAAAAAAAAGTTTACAAATCTAAAGAGAAAGTAGTTTAACAACCTCCTTTGGTTCCTTGTGTTCCTCCCCTTACGGAAGAAAAGAAACATATGGTTGATAAACCTACTCCTACACAAACACAACTTGAAAATTGCACTCAAAGAAACAAAAATGCTAGAGAGCATTGGCGTAGAAATCATGCTCTTGCTCAAAAGTTAAATGAAGAAAACAACAAAGAAAATCAACATCTAAACTTGATTTAAGCAATACACAATGAGTCTCCCTCTTCGTTGTAACAAAAGGATTTTATACTACATCTGCAACAAGAGTTAAACCCTTCTTTGGACATGATCATTTGACCTCCCATTGTGATTGACCTAGATGAGGATGATGAGGTTGTTAAAATTGATGAAAAAGTGCATAATTAATTCAACTCATTATTTTCCTCTTCTATGAGCTTAAATGAAAATTCTCTTGAGAAGAGTGTTGAACTTAGTGATGATCCTAGTACTGCACTCGTTATTATTTCTTTACCTAGTTTTCCACCTTTTGTATACGATGAACATGATTAGGATGTGGACAACTTGCTATAGGTTGAATCGAATGTGCCTTACTAGTCTGCTACCTTGTTTTTTTTTTTTTTTATGTTATGTGTGTGATTGCATGTGTGTAATGTGATCCCCCCATGCTATTTTGTTTTATGTACCTCTCTCTTTGTGACATTCCTTTATTTTTACCTACATTCTTCTCTATCTCATAAGCACTTTTATTCTTTTCATTTGTCTTGTGTTTTACTTTTTGGGATGACGCAAGGCATTGAGACATTTAGGTCACTTCCATGTTGACCCAAAAGTATTTTCTTTGTTTTTTCTCTCTTTGTGTCATTCTTCATATTCCATAAGTATTTGTGGAATGATGTCATTTTTGAGCTCTATAAAAACATTGTAGCAAAGACATACTGACCCCGAATCCATGGATCCCTTGTGTTATTTTTGGGATTTCATTTTGGGGGAAACCCCTTTTTCATGACGTGGCTTCATTAGAAAATATATGACTTGGAATAGGGATTTATGAATAAGCTCTCATGTCCTGTTTATTGTTAGCCTTTATCATTTACTACTTTAAAGTAATTGCTCATAGTATGGTGTTTAGAAATTTCTTTAAAGTGGGGGCATACATTGCTATTATTCTTTTGCATTTTACAACTCATGATTCATTGTGTAGTCTTCTTACTTCATGCAACACATCTTTTAGTTTGTGGTGATATTGGTTGTGATGTACTTAAAGAAAGTGATCTTTCTTAGCATATTATATTCCTCTTAGTGGCTTGATGTGACACATTACATCCCCTAAGTTGTGAATCTTCTATTCTTCAATTGGTACTCTCTTGGAGACATTAGGAATGATCCTTAAGTTAAGACCCTACATGAACTAAGAAAAATTCATTTGAGTGTTCCTTACACTATTTTGCATTTACAATATCAGTTATATGGCCACCTTGCATAACACACTTTCCTTGCCTTTGGTGCCATCTTGTCCATTCATGGGTGTCAAGCATATGAATTTTTTCTTGCCTCATGAATCCTAATGTTTGTGTTGTGTGGCACCTCATCAAAGTTATCAGAAGGTATAGATTTGGTATAGTTGTAATTATGGGAGCCGGACTTAGGTGTAACTTTCCCATAGCCACTTGCTTGTATGTGCGAGCACATACCGGCCTTGTGCATGTGTCTCACTGGGGGCTCACCTAGTGGATAGCCTGAGGTTCCACTAGCCCTTGTGAGCATGTGTTTGGTTTGCATAGTGGACATCATGTTCCACTTATAAAAATCCTTGGAAAAAAAATATTAGATCTGATCCATAACATTGAAACAAACGATTGAGGCTTGATCCACCCCTTTTGTTTTTGTTTTTGTTTTAATTTATTCTTTATGTCTTTGGTAGTGTATATGTGTGCCTTGTTGTTTCTCCTTACATCATTTACATGTGTGTTATCTTGTGCCTATGTTATTATGGCATAGGATCTTGATCCTAGGGGCTTGATCATCCCTCTGGATTATTCTAACTGGATCTTACTAGCATTGGTACACTTGAACCCCTCTTGATGCGAGTTTGTCTACTTTAGTGTGAGTTAGAAGAAATTTCATCCTCTCACTAAAGTGGGGGCTAAATGTAGTGTAAAAAAGTGTATCCTTTACATTTTTTTCTTTTTTGGGCCCTCCCTACTAAAATAGGCTTCTTTATGCCTTATTTAATGCATATTTTTGGATAATCTGACACATATGTAATGACCACTCATAATTTAATGATTTTAGATTGTATGGCCCAAATTTAGTGATCTAGGACTCATACGCCACCTTGGTCATATGGGTCTCGCCTAAGTTTTGGGGCCTAGTCCTAAATTTTGGCATAAAACTAACCATTTCTTGAAATTTGTGTCCCAAGCTTAGCCAATTGGGACTCATATGCCCTAACTAGCGTGTGAGTCCCACTTAGCTTGGACCTAATTTTTAATTCAATTCTTGGTGGGATTTTATTCTCCTATATCTAATATTAGCTTGTAGTGTTGTAATAATTTCGAGAAATTTGGCATAAACACATATAAATACTAGGTTATTTCACATATTTTCTCCTAGCAATTTAAGTGATCTTATGAGCATTCAAGAGCATTCAAGAGTAGATTATCAATCATTTTGGAGCATTATTCAATATTCCAGCATCATATAATTGTAATTAAATCACCTCAAAGTTACATACAAGCATCTCCTTCAAAATTAAGCATCATGTCTTGAGAACAAGACATCATTTTAAAAGGGTGGATAATGTTAGCAAGTCAAGCATAGAAGTAGATCTTACTATAGGTTAATAAAAAGGGTATACAGAGGGAGGAAGAGACATTAGATAGAATTAGGAGTCATTTCCATTAGTTGAAGCACAAATATATAATGTAAATTAGATGCAGAGATATGTGGAAATATATAGGACCTATATAAGATTAGAGACTAATACCTACCTTTTATATAAAATTATAATATAATATAAGGAGTTATAAGGATTTATGTGTATGTGTATTATGGATGAATTAATGGTTATCTTATTATTAGCATAGTATATTTTATCTATCCATATTAGTTGCTTACTACAATTTCTTATTTCTCTTACTACATACTCCAAGGTATAAACTAATTACATAAGAGGTCTTGGGATATAGAACTCAAGACTATACTTCCCCATTCTTCTTTTCAACAATGACCTCATAGTGTTTTCAAAGAAAAGGGTAGAACATGTAGGGGACCTACACTGAATCCTACAAATGTGTAAAAAGTTTGGTATTTCCCTGAATCCTAAGAAATGTATATTTTGGATGATTGAAGGAAAACTCTTGGGTCATATAATTTCAGAAAAAGGTATTTTGATTGAACCATAAAGGATTGGTTCTATGTTAAATTTTTCCCTACCTAATAGCAAAAAGTAGTTGAAATCTCTCTTTGGGAAAATAAATTTCATAAGAAAGTTCATTAGTGGTTTCCCTGAGATCATTCACCCCTTAAATGAGATGTTGGAAAAGGACAAAAAGATTGAATGGGCTTCAGAAGCTAAGAAATATTTTTAGGAGATTAAAGAATCTATAACTATCACTCCTATACTATCTAGGCTTGATTACACCAAACCTTTTTATATATATTTGCTTTTGATTGCTATTGTGCCAGTGTTCTGACTTAAAAGGGAGAGGATTGTGTTGTAAGACTAATATAATTCTTGAGTTCCCCATTTAAAATATAGAAATCAAGTATCTAAACTTGGATAATCAATCTTTCACCATAGTAAAGGCTATACATAAATTCTTATTGAACATATGTTGTCATTGATGTCAAAGGAGTAATGTCAAGGAGCATTTTACTTGATGTCAAAAGAGCAGTGTCAACAAAAATTTTAGAATTAAATGTAGTCATACTTGTACATCAAAGAATTTTGAGTACAATAAAGAAGACTTACTATATTATTCTTGTATCTATTCATGTTAATAGAGGAAATTCAAAAGTCTAATCTAGAATGTTTCAATTCAATTGCTTAAGGAAGAGATATTTTTCTAGCAATATGTTCATGATCTATATTTTTTTTGGATGGGAGTTTTGGTTTTTGGTTTGATAGGAGAGTATTCCTACACTTGTTCTATCTTATTCTAGAGTTTTTAGGATTTATGTTTAGCATGTAGAAATATTGAAGTGACAAAAGGGTCACTATGCTAGTTATTTAACTAGTTGTTATTTTACAACTATGTGGCAATGACTTGTACTGTGTGACCTCTAGAGATAGTGTGGGATGATGAAATAGGTCAAAGTTAAGGATCCTGAAGGAAGTGCAAAAAATCATGTTCTTCTGGTGGCCAAAAAATTAATTTAGGACCTACCTACTACATGTTTTATGTAAATTTAAATTTAGGTCTGTGCCTTAGTTGACCTGGTTAATTTTCAACTCTTGGATGACATGAAATAATGTTAATGTAATGTGTTATATACAATCATTATAGTTTTAGATCACATTTGAGATGGATGTGGATATGAATGTGTGTGGAAGTGTGAACCTATGTGAGAAAGTGTAATTCGAGTGATGTAATGGGAGTTTCATCTCTCAATCATTGTGTTCCATAATTAGAAGATCATAATGAGTGTAGGGGAGTGTCTAAGGTGAGGTAAGGTCAAATGTAAGTTGTGTAATCAAAATTGAAGTTTTGCAAGCATTATCTTTGTAATTTGGTAGGACTGGTGTCTTAGTTATTGAATTGGTGCTCATATCTTGGTATTGGTGATTGGTGTCTCCAGTAGGTTGGTGCCTATAAATAAAACATGGTATTGGTGTCTCAATATGTTGTTTCCTACTTACAATTCATGATTATAACTTATTCATTATTTTTGTAAGGTTAGATTTGTACAGTACCTCTAAGAAGATCTTCTCAATTTGGTTTTTCTGATTATGGGTTTCCAAGTATATTTGGTGTTCATTGTCTGAATGTGTGATTTTGTGTTGCTTGATTGATAGTAGCTATTTTGATTCATGTTTTATGATTCATGTTTGGAGATACATGTTGAATTAAATATTTTTAAATAGATTTGATATGCTAATTCATCCCCACCTCTTAGTATATTATGTTCCCTTTAATTGGTATTAGAGATAAGTTCCTTTGAAGAAGCTTACCAACTTGAGGTAGATTTTGGATGGAACACTCAGTGGTTGAAGAAGGATTGTATTCAAGTAAGGAAACACTCTTTAAGGGATCCAATTATGCATTTTTGAAAGTAAGAATGGAAGAATACTTGATGGCCCTATGGTTTGAGGTTTGGTAATTAGTTGTGGATGAATATGAAATCCCTGAAAATCCCTAAAGAGATCAAGTTGGAAAGAAGGCTTGTGTGAATAATTCTAAAGAAATTAATGTTATTTTATTTATTTTATGTAACTTTAAGTTTGTAAAGATCATGCATTTCTAGAAATCAAAGGAAGTGTGAATAAGTTAAACAAAATTAGTGAAGGTGATGACAAAGTCAAACAAGAAAAGCTTCAAATTCATAGAGGCTAGTTTGAAATCTTGAAAATGAAGGAAGAAGAGAATATTGCCACATTCCTACTCTAGGTTGATGAGGTTTTCAAATCTATCAGAGGTATTGGTGAAGAACTGAAAGAAGGTATGATTATGAAAAATGTACATGGTATTGGTGAAGAACTGAAAGAAGGTATGATTATGAAAAATGTACATATCCATTCCTAAAAAAATGATGCAAAAATTTCTACTATTGAAGAAACTAGAGATTTGAATACTCTAACTATGGATGAATTACATAGAATTCTAATTTCCTATGAAATGAGAATTGTAATGAAATTTTTTTAAGGAAAGAGGCTACATTCAAGGTGTCCAAGAAGCAATATTATATTGATTCACGTGATGGATCGGATTTGAAAGAAGGAAACTTTATTTGAAGGCTATAAATAGGTTTTTGAAAGTATGAAGGTAAGTTTCCTTTCAATTGTTTTAATTATGGTGAATTAGGTCATTTCATGGCTAAGTGTCCACATAATGAATCTAACAATGATGAAAGGAAGTCATTTTGAAAAGGAAAAAAGATTCAAAAAGTTAGAAAAGTTTCTTTATCAATGAGGAAGGCTATTCATTTGAAGATGATGACCAAAGAAATTCTAGAAATAAAGGAGAAAGGGGTATTTTCATGGCTATGGAAACCTCTGAAGAAGATGTAGAAATAAAATTTAGAATTGAAAATGATGCAGAAGTAGACCTTGTGGAAGAACTACTATGTGTTGGTAAGGAAATCAAAAGGCTGAAGAAGATAATTGTAGAAGTAAAAGCTAAAGAAAAATTATCTCAAAATATTGAGGAGGTAGAGAAAATGATCACTGATATAAAGATTCAAGTAGAAGAGTCAAAATATTGTGAAAAACTTGAAGCAAATATTGTATCACTAAGGAAAGATCTTGAAAAGGTAAATCATCAATTGAAGTCAAAATTTGGGAAGAGCACTAAAATTTTGGAATAGAAAATAGAAATCCATAAATCACCACATATCAAAACCAATATTGGTTTTGCTATAGAACAAAATAATAAGGTAATTGAATATCCTGTGAAGTCTATTGTTGAGAATCTAGAAAGGAATGGAAGTTCAGAGTATGAGAAATTTACTTTAAAAAATGAAAGAAAGGTGGTTAACGATGAATTCGTTTAGGTGCAGACATAATAGAAGATCTAGAAGATAGTTCTTAAGAGTATAAGACTACAATACCAAATTCAATCATTTTTCAGTTATTATTTTAATTACAAAAAAATTGGTCATAAGGTTGTGAATTGTAGAAAGGCTTAGGAAAGAAGAAACAATTTTGTGAGTATAAATGCAAAAATTATTCAAAAATATCATTTCAATATCATTTGTCACAAATGTAGCAATTTTGGACATATTGCTAGAAACTATAGAAGAAATTTTATGAGTTATCCTACACTGGATACAAAAGGAGATAAGCCTAAATGTTAGAATAAACCAAATGAGCAGAGAATAGGTAAATTTATGGTGGCTCAGACTTCTCTACATTCTGGAAAGCAGAAGAATCTATGGATCAAGTCACATGAAAAATGATAAGAGAAAGTTCATGCACTTCAAGAAGTTTGATGGAGGATTTGTAACCCTTGGTAACAATTATGTTGCTAAGATTATCAGTCAGGGTATTTTGAGTCTTGATGGTGGAAAGAAGAAAACTCATGATATTTGTATGTACAAGGTTTGAAGCACAATCTTCTGAGTGTAAGTCAAAAGTGTGATAAAGGCTAAGAGCTCTCATTCAATGCTAAAGGTTATGAAATTAGAAAGACCAACATTGGAAAGCTAGTTGTAGAAGGAAGAAAGACTGATAGTGATGTATATCAAGTAATTGAGGTAAATGGATTGAATTATTTTGTAAAAACAAAGAGAAGAGATTTGGCTCTTGCATAAAACATTGGGACACAACAAATTTGATGATCTTGTGAGGATTAGTTCAAAAGGAATGATAAGAGATATGCCAAATATTAAGAAGCCTCAGTCTACTATTTGAAAACCATGCCATGAAGGAAAATAGACAAGGACTAGATTTCCTACTAAGGAATACTCTATAACAAAGCCATTAGATTTTATTCATACTGATCTATGTGGACCAATGAGGATAAATAGCTTACAAGGTGGCATGTATTTTATGATGCTTATTGATGATTACTATAGAATGAATTGGATTAATTTTCTAAAAGAAAAATTAGATGTTTTTGAGAAGTTTAAATCATTTAACTCTATGGTTAAGAATGAAACTAGAAGAACAATCAAGTTTTTGAGATAAAAAAGAGGTGGAAAATTCTATTCTGGCCACTATGATGAATTCTAGGAGTTGCATGGGATCTAAAGATAGTTTTATGCTCCTAGAAATCTACAATAGAAAGGTGTAGTTAAGAGGAAAAATCAGACCATATAGGAGTTGGCTAGAACAATGTTAATTCAAGCTAATTTTTTTGAAATGCATTAGAGATAATTAGTTCAAACCACAAGGTATATTTTGAATAAAGCTCAAATCAAACCAAGAATAGCTAAAACACCATATGAACTATGGAAAGGAAGACCAACTCCACTTATACATCTCAAAAATATTTAGAAGAAAGTGCTACATCAAATGGGATGAGGAAAATTTGGGTAAGCTTGATTCTAGATCTAATGAAGGATTTTTTCTTGGTTATTCTATGATAAGAAAGGCATATAGATGCTATAACAAAAGTCTAAAAAGGATTTTTGAAAGTATCAATGTATGTATTGATGAAACAATACAATCTATTGATATTTTGGAAGAGGAAGATAATGAAGATCCAATCCACAGAAGTGATGAAGAATCTAAAGTTTGTTCTAAGAATACAACTACAAAGAATCTGACTAGGTATGTTTAGAGGAATCATTCTGAAGATCAAATTATAGGAGATAAGGAAAGTGAGGTCCATACTCAGAGAAGAATTGGGAAAGAAAATGAATAGGTACACTTTGTACTATTATCAAAAATTGAACCAAGTTCCTATGCAAAGGAAAGAAAAGAGAAAGGTTGGTTAGATGCTATGGAGGAAGAATTAACTCAGATCAATAAAAATGAAACTTGAGAATTAGTTCCATGGTGTAGGAGCACCTGCTCATTTTGATGAATTTTCTCAAGTTGCTACATGGAGAGTTGGGTCTAGGTGTTAGAGTTAAGTTGTTGTGTGTTTTGAGTTTGAATAAGGTCCAAGGAGACCATTCTTGATGTAATTGGAAACTTTGGGGGTCTTTTGAGACCATATTGTAAAAGTTGTAAATCTTGTTGGAAAAGTTGTCAAGTTTGATAAAAAGTTTCCAAGAAGGGTTGAATGTTATTTTTCTTGTGTTAAATCATGTTTATAGGATTAGTAGGGTCTAAAAAGGTCATTTTTAAGGTTTTAGGTGATTAGAGAGTCATAAAATGCAAATGTTGCAATTAGGCAAAAAGTTGTCAACAAAAATTGTCAAGAAAATACAGCTTTTGGAATAGGAAGGGTCATGGTCATTTAAAAGTCAGTTATGAACGTTTTGGTGGTTGGAAATGAATTGAATATGTATAAAACCCCTCCAAAGGATTGAACAAGAGATTAATGAAGGTTGTTGAAGCATGTTCTAAAGGTTTCAAGCCATAAAAAACATTTTTTCTGCAATTTTACTATTTTTTTGCACTTTGCAAGAACTGTATGAATCCATAGAGCCTATATATGCCTTGAGACTCATTATAAATTATTGGGGCATGTGTTAGCTTTCATTTTTATCAAGTGGGAGGTTATAATATTGAGTTTTGAGTGATATATCTTCATTTTTTTGGAATTGCATGTTTATACCCTGTCAAGGGTTTTGATTGGTGTAAAAATGAAGTTTTAGACATTCCACCTACTGTCATGACTTGTAACTTAGTGGAATTTCTTGTTTCATGATAATATAGGTTTTACAATGGTTTTGGATGCAAGGGATACATTTTGTATGGTTTTAGGGTGATGCCCTAGGGTGTTTTCATGAGTTTTCCATGTGAATTGGAGGAACTAAAGTAAGGTTTTGACAAAATATGAATGGAACTACATGTGTAATGGTGTTTTGAGTTTGTGCAGATTTTCTTATGAAGGTTTGAGGCAGTGGAAAGTTTTGGTAAGGTGTGGAACCATTACTTTCAATAAACCCTCCTCAAATTGGCTTAAAATGAGGGCTTTGTGGTTTGGTATGTAGAGGTGAGTTTCTCCTAAAAAAAAATTTATTTTTGAGGGTTTGGACACATGTAAATTACTTCCCCAACAAGTATTGAGGGTTTTGAAGAGTTTAAAGGGTAGTTACTTTGTAAATTAGGCCTAATTAGCCTAATTAGGACAATGGTGAAGGCCCATTTTGAGGCACATGTTCCAAAACAACATATGATGATTTTGAGGTATGTTTTGTAACTCACTAAGAGGTATATAAATCTCTTATTTTTTTGTGAAGTCCTTTGTGAAGTTTGAGAGAAAAATCCCAAATAGGGTAAGCAGACGTACTAGGAAAGGCCTAGTTGAAAAGTGAAAATTTGAAGAGTTCAGGAGTTGGTGTTTTGAAATATGTTTGAGGCTCATTGAATTGAGTTTTTTGAGTGATCCTAACCCATTTATTACATAATTACAATACCCAAGGATAGTAATTTCATTGGTACCAAATGGGTCTTTAGAAACAATTTAAAACTGCAGATGGAAATGTGATATGTAACAAGGCTAGACTTGCATGTAAAGGATATGCTCAGGTTGAAGGAATTGATTTTGAAGAGAATTTTTCTCAGGTAGCAAGGTTGGAAGAAATCAAAATGTTTTTGGTCCTATGAGAATTCAAGAACTTCAAGGTATATCAAATTGATGTGAATTCTTCATTTTTGAAGGTAGATTGGGCTACCATAATTAGCAATGCTCTTCATTCACAACTTAAATGTGTGTTGAATAGAGAAAGTTCTACATGACCTCCTATATGGTATACATGTCTTATCAAGAAACCTTCTCTAGAATTAAACATATATGATCCCTTTAGTTGGGAGATTTCAAGATATATCATAATTACCCATAGTTGGAGCTAAATGCTAGCAACAATAACTAATGTGTGGTAAATGATTATTTCCTCTATGCCATCATTAGTGGATTGGAGAATGATTTCACCAAAATAATATCATTGGAAGCAATGGAAAAGCTAAAGAATTGGGGAAATTGGTACATCCAATTCAAGACCTTCTCATACATCAAAGTGGAAGGTTTCCCCAAGGCCCCCCTCAAACTACCAATGTACCAAACTAATAGGATAATCTTATTATAATTATGAAAATGGGTGATAGAGATTCACAAGATATTTTTGGAAAGAACAAATCAGGATATTATTTCCCTATAAAAGTGGGTGTCTACTCTTTTTCCAATATGCAAAATGTCAAGACAACATAAGAAGAGTTGGCAATGTACACAATGAACCTATATGATGACCCCGGATCCAAGTTTGATCCTATTAGGAAAATAAGAAAATTTATATTCTCATTTTTTAAATATGACCCCCCTCTCAAGGACTATTGGTCCAATTATGAGGATAATTTTGAGGTAAGAATGAAACACTACTATATATTGATATTAGATATTATGAAAGCTTATAATTTATCAAAAAGTGTCAAAAAATTTCAAAGATAATGGGAAATTCTCAGTCACTATCTATAATGTCTAAGGAGTGTATAACTAACTAATCTAAAACATGGTTAGCTCCATAGAAGAAGAAAAAGACATGAAAGTGAGAGCAGCTAGCATCATAACCTATTCAGAAAGATGATTAGTGTCTCCTTTTCCCATGATGGAATTACCATGAACCTAATTTCAGCCTAATAAATCCTAGGTAGTCATAGGTCCATCTACTACGACAATTGAGAAAGAAAGACCATCATCTTTGGTATTTGGATAAAAATGAAGAAGGATAAAGAGAAAATTTACATTGAAACAAGTGAGGAAGAGGGTGAAGAAGAGGTTACTCTTAAAAGGAGAAAGAGAACTTATAGTTCATCTCAAGCCACATTTATCCCTAGGGATGATTCACACACTCCTTCCTCTTCTACCCCACATGATTCTCCTCTTCCATCTCCTACTCCAAATCCTCCTCCATCACTTCATAACCCATTTCCTCCTCCATCACCTCAAAATCTATCTCCTCCACCATATTATCCTCTTTATGTATCTCCTCCTCACATTCCCACTTCTCCAATTCCTCCTCCTCCTCCCTCATATCCCATTTGTTCTCCTTAAGAAAAATAAAATCTAAAAGTAGCTTGTGGAAAATATGGGATCCACTTTCTAGGAAACCCCTTAGTGGCTTTACTGAGCAAGATGATTAATGCATTTGAGAAGTTTCTACATGATCAAATTAGTCAAACAACCATTGATCATATGATGACACAAAAGGGAGATATTTATATTTGTCAAGAAGAGATTTCTATCTTTAGCGACTTGCAAGAGAAGTTGGAGAATTGCACATTTTACCAAAGGATAAAAGTTGAATATCACAAGGGGCCTACCATGGACACAATGAATGAATTCATTAATTATTTTCTAGAAATATTTCCTAGTGATAAGTGATAGTTCTTTGAAATTTATTATTTTGAGAAATTTTGTAATAGATCAATGCCCCAAGTGGTAAAGTACCAATCTAGTATTGAATTTCTAGTTATACTTTAATTAAGTAGCTGTTAAGTTTAGTTAATTCTATTTTTAGATAAGGGCTAATGGACCAAGTTGAACTCTCAGTTAATTTTTTTAGATCCATAGGATATGGAACATGCATGGTTCCTATACATTTTGTATGTTTGGAAATTGTTAAGGATTGGAAACTATTTTATTTGCAAGGAACTAATAAAATTTTAGTGTGGATTTTCCTAATGTAATTTGTGAACACTATTAGAAAGAAAAATGGGGAAAAATTACCCAGAGTTATGAGCCCAAAGTAATTTCTAAGTGTTGTAGATTATGCCCTAGAATTGATCATATAAAGGGAGTAATAGTTTGACTTAGATAGAAGATTAATTGATTAGCTATATAACAGAATATTAGACAACACAATATGGATAATATTTTAGTATAATTATATTATTTATATTAACGGAGTACATTTATATCTCCTTGTATCTATTTTACATCATATCTACATTTATCATATATCTTTTCCTATATGATGTACTCCTCTATTCATCTTACATATATTATCTCATACATATACCTTATTACACACAATCTCATACATATATTCTTATACATGCATCTTCTTACCCTATTATTTATATATTTTCATATGCATATATCTGCAAGATGGGACATGGCTCGTCTATCCTACCTCTACCCTAGATGGTATCTCTTGAATATGATGGTCTGTAAGCTCTTTTATGACAAGGTGCAATATGATTTACTTGGTAGTGTTTGAACTATTGTTCTTTCCTATTAATAACATCCCCCCATTCAAAATTTTGATTTGTACTCAAGTCACCTCTACTATGTGGGGAGAATCGTAGTTTTTAAGGAATTCTCTATTAATGAAGGATTGTAATATTGTTCCCTCTAATTTTCTTAGTTGTATTATTATTGATTCAAGAATGTGGAAAATTTGATAAGGGCCTAGTCATTTGACTTTTAGTTTTCCTTGCCACTTAAATTTTCTATCATAGAGTAAGACCATATCATTGACCTTGAATTTTTTAGACTTAATATTCTTATCATTTCATACTGCTGATGTATTTTTATCCATAGATAGTGTGTCACTAGTTGTCTTATTTCATCTATCTTATCTAGTTCTTCAAGGTGATGTTTCATGGATTCTTCATCAATGAGTCTTTTGGTTAGTGTTGTACAAAATTTTTGGGCCATGAAATTTAGAGGTAGGATAGCATCCATTCAATACAATAGATCAAATGGAGTGTGCTTGGTAGATCATTTGTATGTAGTGTGGTATTCCCAAAGCACTACAATAATTTTAATGTCCTACCTAGCCCTATTTTTATCACAAATTTTGGTCAAAGTATTTCCTATAATCTTATTTAGTGCTTCACTTGCCTTATTTTCTTGTGGATGGTATGGTGTGTTGTGGTTATGGGTGATAATGAAATTATCTAGTAATTCCTTTATTATCTTATTAGTTAAATATTTTCTTTGATCATTGGTTACACTCAATGGACACCTAAATCTAGTAATAATGTTATGGTAGATAAATTTGGATGTAGTATATGCGGTGCAATCATTGGTTGGTTTAGCTTTAGACTATTTAGCTAAGTATTTGATACTAGAAGTAATGAATCTAGCTTTGGATAGTTTTTCTAGAGGGTCTATATGTTCTATGAAGTCAATAGCCAATTTCTCAAATGGGACTTGTGCTAATACTAGATAGAGGGGAATTTCAGCTTAAGCAGTAGATCACCCTATTCTCTAGAAAATTTCACAATTATTTGTATAGTTCTTAGCATCCTTATATAATAGTCCACCATAATCTAGCTAGTAGTATTTTCCAAGCAGTAGTGTCTCTGCAATTATGTCCCCCTACAATTCCTTCATGTGCTTCTCTTGATATTTTCTCATGTTCATGTCCATATTCTACTCTCTAGAGGATGTTATCTCTCCCATTTTATATAGTTCTCCCTCAATTAAGGTAAAAGGAAGATATTTTATAGTAATATTTATTTATCATGTGTTGTCATGTTAGTGGGATATTGACTTATAGAAATAAATTGGGCTACATCATGAAACTATTTTAGTATTGTAGTTATCCAAAATAGATGGGTGTTAGGCTCTTCCTCAAGATCCTTGGGTTCTTAACCTATATCAACTCTAGATAATTAGTATGGAACTTGATAATTGCTCCTTGGTTTTACCATTATTTGAATATAAATTCTTGAAATAACAATAACCATTTGCATATTATTCCTTGTACCATTGGTTATTTTAGTAGAAATTTCAAAGGCTCATAGTTAGTGTAAAATGTGAATGGTGTGGATAGGAGATAGTGGTAGAATTTGTGAAATGTGTAGACCATGGCTAAGGCCTCTCATTTAGTGGTAGTGTAATTTCTATCAACATGGGAAAGTTTGTGGTTGGAAAAAGAAAATGGGTGATCTTTATTTCCACGTGGTTGGGAAATCACTACTTCTATCACTATTTTGAAAGTATTTGCATGGTCATGAAAAGGTGCTATTTTCTATTTTATTAGTTCTCTTTATGAGTTCTTCTAAAGGAGTTACTAGGATGGCATATCCTTTGATAAATTTGCTATGATACCTAGTATAGCCTAGAAATTTATTAACCTCTAGTGCTATTCTAGGTGGTGATAATGCCAATATCAAGGAAAATTTTATTGGATCTATCATTTTCCCCTTTTACATATGATGTGCCCCAGCAATGTGTCAAAGGGTACTATAAAAATATATTTCTTGATATTCAGGGATACTTGCATACTTATGTATTTTTCTAGCATGGTTCATAGTGACTGAATGTGGTTATTTACTAGGTTATAGAAAATGCAATCATCTAGATATACTTATAAGAATTAATGGATAAACTCCTTAAATATATTCACAATAATTTTGCTAAAGATTGTTGGTACATTTTTCAATCCAAAAATTATTACTATATACATGAACGATCCCCACTCTATGGAAAATATAGTTTTAGATTGGTCTTCTTCCTTTATCTAGACTTGGTGGTATCCAAAAAATACATTAGTGAATAAATAGAATTCTCTCCTTGTGATGGATTCAAGTGTTTCCTCGGTGAAATGAGTAGAAAAGGGATCGTGAATACATGCTTTTTTGCAGGGTTCCTAAAAGTCGACACATATCTAGATTTCTCCTATCTTTTTATTTTGTACAACCATAGGTCTAGTCCATTCAGAATCTTCCACCAGTTAAATAGTCCCTATTGCTAAAAATTTATCTATTTTTGTTTTAACTCTTTTCTTCTTGTTAGGGTTGAGGTGATAAGTACTTTTTTGATGTGGTTTGGTTCCTTCTTTTAGTTTTATTTTCATGACTCCCACTTATTTTATGCCTTTCATTTGAGTGAATGTTTTTGGGAATAGTTTCTCATATTTTAATAGTAATTTAGTGATTTATGCCACAATTGGTTCTTCATAGTAATCACCAATTTTTTCCATTTTAGGATTCTCCCTAAGGGTTATATTTTAATCTCTTAACTTGGGGGGATGGTTTTAATAATGGTATTTAGAATCCTTATTCAAATGTGTTTCATTTTATCCTTCCACAATGATATTATTTTTTTGATTTGGTTCTTCTTCATCCTTTTGTATTTTATAACATCTTTTGACTAGTTGTGCTTATTTCTCGATCCATTATATTAGTTTATAGATTCCTTTGTTTCTAGGTGGTGGATTTTGCAGTCTTTGAGGATTGGTGTTTTTTGGAACTCATTTTAAGATAATCTCCTTGATTTATTTATTTATTTTTAAACAAAGGGGTAAAAACTTTATTGGAAACCAGAAAAGAGCATTACAATAAAAACCAAGGGAGCTAGCCCTAGGAAACAAGGAAAAAACCCCACAACAAAAACAAAATCAACTATCCCCATGTATCCTCCTATCCTCCTTAAAGAATCGGTCCAAATCCGAACACAGCTCAGGGCTAACCTTATCCAAATCCTCAACCTTCTAGCCACTATCATGCTAAAGGCCCATTTAGCCAAGCAGTCGGCATCACAATTCCACTCCCTCGGGATGTGAACAAAGGATGCCTCCTCCATCCAAGAACTAACCTGAAGAATCCACTGAACCACCGAATCCAACTGCCAATTTATATCAGAATCTTTCACTCATTCAATAGATTAATCAAGATCTATGAATCAACCTCACATATAACCTTCTGCGATCCCAAAGTAAGGGTCCTCTCAATACCATAAAGAATCGCAAGACCCTCCATGAATTTAATAATCTTCACCCCCTCATGAATAGAGAACAAAAAAATCACCGACCCAGCTGAGTCCTTGCCAACCCCACCAATCCCAGTAGGCCCCGAATTTCCCCTAGAAGATCCATCTGTATTGATCTTTAAAAATACATTTGGAGGAGGTAACCACCTTCCAACCCATTGAACTCTCTTTTTCCAAGGCCTGTAGTTCCTGGAACTGACAAAAGAGGAATAAATTTCCTAAAGACCCAGTCTATCCACCAACTCAGCATCACCTCTCTCTAAGGGGAAAACCACATCGCACTTAGCCAAAACTGACTCCTGTACCATCGCTAACATTCACAACCACACTTGCCGACCCACCAACTTCTGATCACAAAAAAATTCGGCTGTTCCGCTCTAGCAAAATCTACCAAAGCAGAAAGGTAGGGCCCACGTACCAAATATCCTGCAAAAAGGAAGCCACAGAGGGAGGTCTTCCCATACTATCCCAGAATTCAACCAAAGAGAAAGCATGAATACAAGGTAGCTTCCACACCTCCCACCACCAATTCCAAAGTTGCACAACAAAGGGGCAACTGAAGAACAAATGCGAAGAATCCTCTTCTGCGCACCCACACAAGACACAAGTCGAAGGTCCCTGGAATCCCCATTTATGAATGTTATCCTAGGTCAAGCACCTATTCCACGCCACAGTCCAAAAAAGCAGTTGCATTTTGGCCATGAGAGCTTATTCCACACCCTTTTCTACTAATGAACCTCTGCCCCAGTCAACTTCTGAGCCAATAGCACCTGATAACCAGAAGCAACAGAATAAACCCCCTTAGGATTATGGGTCCAAGCAAGAATATCCTCTTCCATAAGAGAACTACAACTCCTACTACAAAGAATCTTGTAAAGCTCAGCACATTCTTCCGCAAGTCCCAAATCCGGCCACTCCGCAGGATCCTTCCAATGAGCCACCTCCAACTGACCAAAAGAAGCGACAAACTTGAAGTCACTCACCCTAGACCAGCCAGCCATGAGAAATCTCTGGCACAAAGGAAGCAGGTTGGGGAACTGAGAAGTCAGTGGAGGGAATCCATCCCAAGAATCCAACCAGAAAAGAGCATTAGTGCCCCTTCTGCAAATCCATAATAAACCATCCTTGATGAGCTTTGCACCCTTTTGAAGAGTATTCCAAATCACTGAACCTTTCCCCTCAAGAGGGTAACGAGGGAGATCATGCCAAGGAATCCCCAGGAAATACTTATGCAATAAAATTCTGGCCCACAGCTGATCCTGCTCCACACACCATCTCTAGAATAGCTTAGGAGCCATAGCCACTGTGAATAATGTAGATTGGCGAAGACCAAGACCACCAAATTGCGTTAGGCTACACACAACATCCCACCTAACCAAGCTCCACTTTGAAGACACCAAACTTTCAGCCCATAAGAACTTCCTTTCAAGGGAATCCAACTCCCTAAGAAAACCCATCGGAGCCACCTAAAGCATACATCAGTAGGTAGGGAGAGTTTGCACCACTGACTTGAGAAGTTGAACCTGCCTAGCAAAAGAAAACCATTTATGGGTCCAATGATTAACTTTTGCACAGAGCTTATCAATAATATTCTACCAAGAACCCTTGGGGAATCGATGAACAAAAATTGGTATACCCAGATACGTCAAAGGGAGAACCCCTATTTGAAACCTCAAGATATTAGCAATTCTTCTCTGAATGGGGGTCAACGTATTAAAGAAGAAGATGGATGATTTATCCTCATTAATCAATTGCCCCGAAGCAACTAGATAAACATCCAACACTTGCCTCAAATTGGTGGCTTCCCGAACAGTGGCCAACCCCATCAAGGCAATATCATCAACAAACTGTAAGTGAGATTGTGAGGGAAAATATCTGCCCCATCACCAACCCTAAATGATGCCAAGCTCCACATTTCTTTTCAACAAACGTCCAATACCTTCCACAACAAGCAGAAAAAGATATGGAGAAAGAGGATCCCCTTGGCGCAAACCTTTAGAAGCGCCAAAAAGTTTAGAATGATCTCCATTTATCAAGACCGAGAAGGACATTGACGTGACATAGCTCATGACCCATTGGATCCACTCCTCATTAAAGCCAAAAGAAACAAGGATTCTTCGCAGGAAAGACCATCTAACCCTGTCATAAGCCTTTGCCATATCTAACTTAACAAACATTGCCTTCTCATGGGAGCTGTCCATGGAATGGATGGTCTCCGTAGCAATGACAACCCCGTCAAGAATTTGATGACCCACCACAAAACCACTTTGTTCCTCTGAAATCAGCACTTTAAGCACTTATTCAACCTCTCAGCCATTAACTTGGATATGATTTTATAAGCCACATTGTAAAGAGAGATAGGTCAAAACTGAGATAACCTATCAGCCCCTTCACACTTGGGGATGAGAGAAAGGAAGGTGGAATTCAGGGCACAAAGCATTTGCTTATTCCTCTAGGACTCAAGGACAACCCCCAGAAGATCCAACTAAATGATATCCTAGAATTCTTGAAAAAACTCAATCGAGAAACAATCGGGGCCAGGAGCTTTACCTTCATCTGAAACACAATCCCCTCCAGCTCATCAAGAGAGATCTCTTTCATCAGATACTCATTCACCTCCCTGGAGACCAATTGAGGAATACAAGAAAGAACCTATGCTTCCTCAATAGAGCCCCCCCGCGAATCCTCCCTAAATAAAGCAGCAAAATACTAAGAAGCCTCAGCAAAGATTTCCTGAAATGAGGCAAGACATTCCCCCTATCATTCGCAAGAGTAGAAATGGAATTACCATGCCTCCTGTCCTTCACAAAATTAAAGAAGAAAGCAATGTTTTTATCACCCTCTTGTAGCCATTCAACCTGGGCCTTTTGCTTCCAATAGATCTCTTCCCGCAACTCCAATTCCTCAACCACTTTCAGAGTCTTAGTCTCCTCCCTTAGAAGATCCTCAGAAGCCACATTTTCTTGAATCAACCACGTAATATTATTCAACTCATCCTGAGCAACGACCTTATCATGAAAGATATTACCAAAACATCACTGATTCCACCTTTTAAGCTGATATTTGACAAATTGAAGAAGCTTGGAAAAAGTGTACATTGTCGTACCAAAAGCAGGTCTCCCAATCCTCCACCACACCACATATTCATGAAGAGTAGAATACCATAACCACATAAGCTAGAATTTAAAGGAGGGAGAACGAGGTGCCTGAGCAGAAATAATATTAAGCTTAATGGGCCAGTGATCAGAACCTCTCCAATCTAGAATTTTAGATCTAGTAGACCACAAGTCTCCGACCCAATAACAGGAAACCAAGAATCAATCAAGCCTCTCGGAAACACAACTCTCACCGATTCTCCTATTATTCCAAGTGAAACGACCATTACTAGGCTAAATATCAATAAGATTTAAATCTAAAATGATATCCTTGAATAACAGAGCATAAGGCTCCAACCTAGCAATACCACCTCTTTTATCAGACAACTCCACAATAGCATTACAATCTCCAGCCATAATCCATGGTTTTAAAGGATCTAAGCTACGAACAAAATGAAGATGGGACCAGAGAAGTTGTTTACCCTAAAACTCAATAGGTGCATACACATTAGAGAGGAGAATACACTCACCAGTCTCAAAACAAGAGGCAACCAAGGACATAGAGGATCTAGAGGATGTCCACCAAAGAGGGAAAATCTTCTAAGGATTCCAAAATCAAGCCACCCCCCGGAAGCACCAAGAGCCCCCACACACTGGCATTTGCTATATTTCCACAGCTTAGGTGCCATGTCCAACATATTATCCATAGATAATTTAGTCTCCTGAAGAAAAAGAACATCCGAAGAATGATTCCTCACCAAATCACGAACAACTTTTTGTCGAGGGCCACTGTTCAAGCCCCTTACATTCCATGAGAGAACAATCATTTTTGGGGGCATGAAAAATGCGAGTCAAAAGTCTTGATTGATCTTGACTCCACCGAAGTTTCTCCAACTAATTTAATCTTATCCATATCCTTTTTTCCTTCCTAGCTTGGAAGTCCTCTCACTAGCCCCTTTCTTTAGTTCCTTTTGTAAAATACCCAAGCAAGAAGAGGACAAAGAGCTCTTACCCACTTCGGTACCTTCTTTCAGGGGCAAAAGAGATCCGCCTCCTTCACTCTTCATAGCTCCAATAGTAGAATCATGTTCAGCCTGGACAACCAATTGTTGAACCATATCCATCTGCCCAACACCAACCTCCTACACAACTTGCATAGCTTCCAAAGGAGGCATGTCCTGTCCTGTACCCAAAGTTCCTTGATACAAGTTCATCAACCCCGGATTCATTTCCTGCTGGCTGAGATCATCCAACACCTCAAACCTATTAAAAGTGTCATCATCCTGCCTCTTCCTCAAGGTCTGCTTCTGCCCTCAATTCCTATTGTGAGCCTTGATAGGGAAATAACCATCATCACCGTTACCATCACCCGGAATAGGCTCCTTCCCCTTATCAACCCTAGGCAAATTGCAAGAAGGCTGACAAGGCTGGGGCACCACAGGCTTAGTCCTAGGGCACCTACGCTGCAAGTGACCATATTCATGAAAAAAATGACACCGAAAAGGCAGGGTTTCATAATCTAGCTGTTGTACCCAAGTATAGGATCCAACACTCACTTCAACAGAATCTAGCAATGGCTTGCTTAAATAAATTTCTACACAGATACAAGAAAAGTCATTACCTTTTTAAATTGTATTTGCTGTGAAGACCCAACAGGTTTACTGAGCATTGAAGCCACCAAATGCAACACATCATCCCGCCAGCACTCAACTAGAAACCACGGCAACCGAACCCAAACCAGAATCCCACTAGGTAGCGCCTCAGTTGGGTTGAAGCCTACATGCCATGGCTTGATAAACAATCCCACCTAGTTATAAAAATAGGGACCACCATCAAAGACCCGATTCTGATCCACCATGCAATCAAATGAGACCATAAAATAGTTGTTCGCAAGGCCCCTAATCTTCATCTCCCCCTCCAGCATCCATGTTTGCTGAGCCCAGAATTCCAAAAATTGTAGTGAAACTCTCACACCCATGAACATGAAATAAAAGGAGTGCCTCAAATAGTATTCAATATCATCTACAAGCATCTCCATCATAATAATCAATTTTGGTCTCTCTTTGCATCTTTCCAAACACCCATTAATCTTCATTATCTAGGAACCACTATCTGGTCCTAGATCATTCATCTTCGTCTCCGGTGAAAACAGTGTATTGTCAAAAACATTCACACTATGCGCTGAAAGCTTCGAACCACATGCTAATCAAAAATCCAATTTGGGGCTAGCCTCGGATGTTTCCCCACACGGCCTAGCTAAAATAAAAAAACCCTGGTAGGAATGTAAGCCCCCAGGTCACTATTGCAAGAAAAGGAAAAACCCCAAGGGAAAGAACTAACCCCCTCCACCCAAAAGCCACCCAAGTGGCAGCAAGAAGGCCTCGAGAATAAACAAAACCCACACAGCAGTGGGAAGAACCGAGGCCCCACAAAATGGTCGGCCAACCAAGAAACAACCCCAAGACCACACACCCTCACCATAGACCCACGCGGGCAGAGGAGGAGATCAGGTGCCAAGACAAGTTGTACAAAGCTCGACAACACTAAAGAAGAGTCCCCATCAATAAAGAGGGAGGTCATGCCCAAAACAATGGATGCCAACCCTCACACAACAGTCGTTGGCACCAAAAGAAGGAGCCAAAAGAATGGTTTAGCAGATGATACCCCCTGCCACAGACCCCGAATACAGCAAAATACCCCCCACAGTGCAACAGTGAACAAAATACAAAGAACGAGCTAGGGTACGGATGCCCTAGCTCGGGTTACAAAGCATGTGAATGCCATCCTTTTCCTCATCTCCTTGATTTTTTCAGTGCAATACATATTTTCTTATTTTCATCCCAGAAGGAAAATGTGTGGATGAAATCTTTTGGAAGTTTCCCGAATCCTTAGTTTCTCTCCTTCTTCATAATTAATATAGAAAATTTGTGCTATCAGTGTGAGGGTCCAACAAAGTAGTTGACTATAGAGGTGGTGGTCATATTCTTTATCTCCTTTCCATGTGGTGACATAAATTTGAATATGATCCTCTAGGTATTTACGTCTTCATATTTGGGGGTTAGGGTATATTCTCCTTCTTGTGTGTATTGTGGCGTGATTAAGATTCAAAAGGCATGCATGTGGGAATAGTATGCTTGTGTGTATGCCACCAACAAGTGGCATTAAATACCAAGGTGTCCTAAAGGGAAAAAATCCTTGTTAATTCATCTTCAAATGTACTTTCCATGTCTAATATATACTCCTTTACATCTCCTACTCCAAAAACCTTGGTAGTTTGATATGTCATATACCTCTTTGGATGCGATTAATGTTTTTTGTATTTTTATCCTTATTGATTGATATTTTTCTAAGATAATGGCTAAGTGGATTTATGTCAAAAATAACCTTCTAAATCCATATATTTTGTGTTGTGGTAGTTTTGTAGTAACAATTTTTTTGGAGATTGAGTAGACCAATAGTGATTTTTTTGCTTCCACATAAGTATTTTCTTCTCTTTCTCCTAGTAGAATATGTACTATCTTAGTGTCATACACCAAAGATATCTCTTCCTTTCTTGAGTCTACTATCCCATTAGAATTGACAAACCATCTCAATCCTAGTAATGCTCTAAAAATGTTAAAGGGTTCCTTCGTCTCCATGGCCTTAAAATCTATAATTTTCTTGAGTCCTTTAATATTTATTTCCACATTCTTCCATGTTCCTAAAGTTTTCATGCCAAAGCCATCTTCCAAATTGATGTTGATTGGTGTTCTGACTAACTTGGTTCTACCCAATCTCTCCCAAGTAGTTTCTACAATAATATTTTGGTCTGCACCTAAATCTTCCATGACATGATTGACTTTATTATTATTATTATTATTATTTTTAAGCAAAAGGCCAAGGCCTAACTATTTATAATAATATCATAATAAACATTACATGCATAATCAGATTTATAGTACTGATTAAAAGGCTGCAAAACTATTCAAAATTATGTCTAACCTATAAGACACCATCCCTTTACATTTTTAGAACCACCCTGGAAACTATTTAATGTTTGACTTTATTATTATTAAGGTGTGTGGTAATTAGGAGAGGGTCCATTCTTCCAGTTCTGGTCTTCTATAAGTTGATGTATTTGTTATTGTTTCTATTTGTTCCAATATTTCCCCAATTATTTTAATTTGACTATAAGGCCTTTTTGTTGGGCCAAAGAGACTAAATTATTCAACATCATTACTTCTTCTAAAAAATAGGCTATGTCATCCTTTTTTTTTGTATAATTTGTTTTCTTTCTTTTCCTACTATCTTATCATGTTTTTGTTTGTTTCATATAAATTAATCACATTCTTCTTCTTCCAAAATTGAATCATTGCTAACTTCTTCAATTTATCTCTTTATTTTTTTATTTTTATGGTATCAATTCTTTGTCTAGTCAATATTGTAACCTTATTTTTCTTTTCTTTGGAAATTTTCCTTTTCTTAATTTGTATTTTTTTGTTCTTCCCTAAAATATTCCTCATTCTATGTATGAGATGAAAATTGATCTATTCATTGAGTAATTTTTATTGCTTTTGATGGTATTCTTCTTATTACCCTAGCTCCTTATGGTCATGTACTTTTCATCACTTCTAGAGTGTACAGTGTTTTGGTAATACTATTGTGCTTTATCACAATTGAATATTTCATTAGAATCATCTCCATAAAATGGACACTTCCTTTTATTTTCTACCCAACACTCTATAGCATAGTGGCCTATTTTTTTGCACTTAGAACATGTAGGAGCACATTTTTGGTGGATGTTTCTATCACGTCATCTTCCTCTTCTATAGTTTGATTTCCTATTATATCCTATGTAATCTTGTGTTGGATTATTATGTAATGCATAAACACTTCTATTATCTCTCCAAGGTGGTTGTATGTAACTTGCATCATAAAAAGGGTCTTTTGCAAGTCCTTTAACATATGCTATCTTTCTATCCATGCCTACATCATAGTTGTAGTTCTTTGGGAATGTTCGATTTGGATGACTTGTTGTATTGTAAAGTTGAAACTGATTTGTAGGACACTCCTTCATGAGGTGATTGTCCCATTTCTATCAAGTTCCATAGTATAACGTATTTGTCTTGATTGGTACCATTTTTAATTCTACATGTAATATTGTTGCAATTATTTCTCCTTGGGATGTAGGGAAATTGTTCTTGAGATAGCCTTCCCTTGAACAATATGTTGAAGAAAATATATTTACCTTTCTTTACCTCTCCTCTTTCTAAAATACCATTTTGTATGGTTAGTTATTTTACTACCAATTATAATTTCTTAAGGTTCTCATTTATGTCATCTTTTTGAGGTATGCACCATGTCTAAGCTTTTGTGTGGTATACCAATGTGATTAAGTTTGTACAAGTATTAAATTTTCTTCCATCTAAGACTACTCTGGGTAAACGTGCACCAAATTGGTTTACAATTCGAATGAGGAAGGAAAATTAACAAAAAATGACTCCATGCCAAAAAAAATCATTCTTGGGGTTCAAATGAACTCATTTGTTCGAACGAACCAAAGAGGGTTCGCTTGAACCTAGGTTCGAGTGAACCCATTAAATGCATCCTGCCAAAAAAGCACATGCAAACCCCTAGTTTTTGAAACCCTGGGGGTTCACTCAAACCCCCTTGGTTGAGCAAACCCCCCTTTTCCCTGATCCCTGCTCTCTGCCACCAAAAAAATAAAGAAAATTTCCCTTTGAAGCTCGGGTTGAGCATGAAAATGGAGGAGACTTCACGAAACCAACTGGAATCAAGTAGTCATCAGAATGAGCTATCCAATGACTATAATTTTAATATGTTTTGGTTTTATTATCTATTTGTTTTTTTAGTTTTATTAAACATAGGCTTTTCACCGAAAATGAAGTTCTTTGTTCTGCACATGTGGAAAAATAGAATATTATCAAAAAAAAAAATTGAAAAATATGAGTGCACCAGATATTGAAGTCCTTGATCCAACAAAAAAATAAAAAAAAGAATTGTGATACATAAAAAAAAAGTTACGTGAATTATATGGTTTGCCTATGTCTAAATTGTAATTAGTTTGACTTCAAAACTTGATTAAGGAAAAAATATTCTATAAAACACTATCTAACCAAGTGGAAGCACTAGATATCAGAGTTACAAATCTAAATTTGAAAGAAGTAGAATTTTATCCTTCATGGAAAAAAATTTGCGCATTGTACGGTGAGCATCACTCCTTAAAAATGTTGTTTTTTGAAAAAAAAACTAGTTTTCGAGGGAGATGGAAAAAGAGGTGCAATCTAATTCCAAAATTTTTGAAAAAAATATATTTAGAATCTACAGAAAAAATGTCACAAAACTCTGGTTTGCATCATCTTCAAATTTCTCACGGTTTAGCCACTATAGGTGTTCGAAAGTGAAGATTTAGTTAGAAAAAAATATTTCAATGTCCAATTTGGCCAAAAATTGTAAACCACTATTGTGGGATCACCCCTCTTATATCATTTTTTAGTTCAAAGATGAACCATTCAATCTTTTTTCACTCTGTTAGAGGTTCCTCTAATTTTTGGTAGACTTCCTTAAATCTTTTGTCAAAGGCCTTTATAGATTCCTCTTCTCATTGATCTAGGTTCGTCATTTTATTAACACTCTCTATAGGGATATTCAAAGTGTTGAATTTTGTAAAGAAGTATTTTTTTACTTCATTCCAACTTTTCCCATACTTCGAGTAAGTCCTTTTGTACCATTCCAGTACTTATTTTCTTAATGAAGATACAAAGCCTAAAAACTTTGGTTTGTCCTCATCAATTTCCTATCTTTCTAGCAAAGATTCTAATAGGAATATATGTTTTGTAGCCTCTATTATATCTCTTCCAAATACTAGAATTTCGATTGATGCCTCCATTTTGTTCTCATTTCTTTCTACTTTAATTTTTCAGATTTGTGGACTATTCCTTTTTCCATTTCTTTATTTACTTTCCAAACAACATGGGGCTTCTACTCTCCACCCTTATCTCTTATGAATATTGTTACAAAATATAAATAATTGTTGTATCAAAAATTCATCAAAACTATAATAATTTATATCTAAAATCCAAAATTAGAGATACAAATTTAAATTGTCCATTTTTTGAGTTTGTAGATTTTTTTAAAAAAGTTGTAAAATTATTTAAATTCATATGGTCGTATACCATAATTACTCCATTGAATTTTTCTCTATTTCACATGATTTATCCAATGGTTACATAATTTATCCATTTATCTTTGTGAGACACTTTTTTGGTTTAATTTAGTAATGTGGGGGTATTATCTAGTAGGTTTTTTTTTTTAAATTCATTTACCACCACCCCATTAGGGGCCTACTCAATCGTAGCATCATGTGACATAAATCCAACCACCACCATCCTATCACTAGTGGCCTGCCTTGAAAGTATTTATTTTCCCTTAATGGAGTATATTATTCTTATTTACATAGCTTTAACATATAAGATCAAATATTTACAAATTTATAGGTGTTGAAAAGTTAGTTCTAAGAAATTATCTCAATTGATGTTGGTATTTTTTCCATATTTTTAATTCATTAATTATATTGCTATTTGAATTCTATATATTTTGTTTTAGGATTTTGAGCTTATTTATTTCACCCAAAATGTCTATTTTTTACAAATATTAGAAAGGTATTGATGACCACTTCTTAGCCATATATGTTATTTTTAGATATTAATCCTAAGACATATTTTATTTATTTTATTAATTTTGTGCATTTTAGCTGATGTCCATGAAACTTGAGCACCTCAAGATGTTTTTCATGAGTAGAATTAATTTATTATAATTGTTATATATTGAGATTATTGACATTTGATTTTATTATTTGAAGATGTATCATGGGTTTTCTTACTAATAAATTGTAGGTGGATTAATATTTTTCCTTATCTTTATGCATTCATACCTAAACTAGATACACTTCAAAGGAAGTTAGCATGAAGAAATAATGTTGAGATCATGTCATGAGATTATTTTCTCTATAGTATTGATTATGAAACTATTTATGATTTTCTAGACCTTGAGTTCCCATGTACACATTAGACCAAGTTTTTGGAGATGTATGAAAACTATTGAGTGTCACCTAGATGATCATGTTATGGATTACTTTATAACCATTGATGATGTAGATAATATACACTTTGATGAAGATACCTTTAAGGAGAATAAATATTCTAAATTTCTTGAGCATTCATATGGTACAAAAACTTATCTCATTGTTCCTTCTCCTCCTATCAAGAACACATCTATCGGTTGATACTTTAGAGTCTAATGTTTCTTCTTCGAGAAATTCCATTGATTAATTTTAATAGGAAAATTAAATCTTGTCTCTATTAACACTCAAGTTCTTCCCATAGATAAATCAAAGAATAATATGTATTCAATCCCCTTAAATCTATATTATAGAAAATTCACCCTTTAGACTCTTGTCTAACCACATGAGTGGTCATAAAATTTATTTTTATGTCTCTTTTTACCCAGTAAAAAATATGGTTTTTTCTAAATTTTAGACCTCCTCGGGTATTTTGAGAAATGAGATTAATAAGAATAACATGAATAATATTGTTTGTAATCAAGACAGTATTATGAATTTTCTCTCTTATATAATTACCTTTAGGTAATTGCTAATTTGGAGATAATTGAATAACATTATTATGCTCCACTTAGACAAAGAGGAAATGAAAAAATATAACCAATCTCCTCCTACTTTTGGTAGCATCAAAGGCAAAGGGATTTTTGGTTAACCACACAAGGTTATTGATAATATGGAAACAACTCCTCTATTTGAGGTGAAGCAAATGATACGTGAATTTACGGTGATGACTAGCCTCAATTATTTTAATTCTCTACAATGTCACAACTAATATCTCCACTTCTTGGTGGTTTTTGTTGCATGTATTTGCTAAAAAATAAAAATATGTGTATGTTCTATCTCTTATAGGATCCTATTTTACTGACCTTTTTGAAATTTGTAATGGGTGGGGTCGCTTGTAACAATTATTTACTTTATTAAAAATAATTCAATTATATAGAAACCCATCACCATTTGCATATTTTGCACAAGATCGCTCACAAATATTTTAATTATATAATACAATATTATCTCATTAGGGTATGTCAAATATATAGTTGGATATGGTTGTTTAATTACTTACAAATTTAGCATTTATAGATATAAAAAATTATCATGTCTTTATGGATTTTTAAGCATAAGTCTCCAAAATAACAATTCTAATAATTAAACACTTTATATTACATTTTTATTAAAGTTAGCTTAAATTACCATGTTTCATCATATATTATTAAATCATGCTGAAAATCAAAAATATATTATTTATTGATTTCATTTCATTCTCTTATGATTTATAATTTATAAATTTCCTAATAGATAGGGGATAGAGGCATACATTGAGATCCGATACAAAAGAGGCACCACCTTCGATGTCATTTTGATACTTCATATATCTTTCATAAATACTTTTAATCTCCCTAAAATAAAAAGTTAAAATAAACATCAATAACAAATTTAATCTTAATCTTAATCATTTCATGGATCAAAAATACCCCCTTAGCTAGCAATTTAAAAAAATTAACATGAAAATTTATCTTCCTATAAATATTAATCAAAATGATAAAAACAATTTTGGCTATCCTCATGTCATGAATTAATGGACCAAGACATCCAAATTTGTAGCATATACTTTACATATATTTTAAAACAAGAAAATTTAAAAAAATTACCCATATTTTGAGCACACATATTAGTAATCATTTAATAATACTTATTCCAACCTCTCAAAATATATAATTTATACTTTAACTAACATTTAAAGTGGGAAAAGTATAAGAAATTCACCTAATTTTATAGAATAAATAATTTTCTTGTGTGTATTCAATATAAGGCATAGAATTTTAGCACTTTATACTTGTATATTTAAATTATCACTTTTTACTTTACTTGTATATTTAAAATAAGAAATGTATAAAAAAACTAACCTAATTTTAAACATAAACATTTGTCTTGTATACATTCAATGTAGGGTATAGTTTACAGGGTTAACTTCAAGTGGTAAATTCATGTAATGTAGTGTGTGTGAATGGAAGGTGTCTTAAGTGAATAAAAGTAAAAAGAAATTTGAGAATGAAATAGTAGAAATACAAATAGTAAGATAGTGTAAGTAACTTACTAAAGCAATCATACAAAAATAAAATATCAAGGGGAAGGATGAGCATACAAATATGGCTCAATTAGAAATTCCAATAAATATTTCCAAATAAAGATGACCAATAAGGAAGATGGTCATAACAATCACATTTCAATTAAAATTTCCTCATATAACTAAAAATTAAATAGGTTTTTTATTAACATAGGTGAAAGTGTGTTAAGAATATTCCATTCATTTGTATCATCTAAATTTGAAAGGGAGAAACAAAAAATAAAATAAAAATGATAACAAAATAATGTAAGAAAAGGAATTATTGATGACCTCATTTGTGCTAGCATGCACCATTAAAGGTGACTAAGTTGCATCATCAACCAATGAGCTATGAGTATGAGAAGGAAAATTAGGGTGAAAAATATGAAAAAGGAAAAATTAAAGAATGTGAAATATATCAAAGCATAAAAAAATTTAAGTGACAATCAACCAATATAATGAGTGTAGATATAATTATCTAATTGGTCATCATCTTCCCAATAGTCAACTATAAAATCACTAAAAATGAAATATTGTTCAAGTATGGCAGACCCAAATCATCATGTAAAGTAGGTATTTAAAAAATTACTTGTTAAATTAATGATTTTTTATATGATTATGACACTCATATATTCTTTTGTTTTTCTTCTTTTGTTACCACATTACCTTTTTTATCTTGTCCTTTAATTTTAAAGTATTGATGTACTATTGGTTCCTTGATTATAATATTAAATTAGGTTTGGAATTACCATTGTATCATCTATTTAATTTTAGCATCATTGAAATTTTATTCTTATTAATATCATATTTTACATAAATGTTTTATTTTTTGATAACCATTTTCTTTGTCATTATTGTTTACACTTGAAGGACTTATATATGTGTTTCAAGGAACATCATTTATATCATGTTCTAGCTACTTTTTCTTAGATTTAAATATATTAAAATTAAAAATAGTATGCTTTAAGAGAGGTGTTAGGATTTACTGTTTATCTACCTTATAAGTACTAGGTCATTTTACATGTTTCCAACATCCTTGAAAAGTGTCTCTAGATACTTAGGGTGTTGATGGAGATTAATTTATAGTATATAACCCCACCTATTATTTGTAATGAATTCATAAGAGGACTCCATTGACAATAGTAAATACAAATTGTGCACACAAAAATAAATTAATTAAAGTTCTACCTAGAAGTGGAGTGGCTAGAAAAATGTGGATGACTCGTGAGTTTCAAATTTGTTTCTTTTGACATTTACTAAGTTGGAAAATGACAAGAGTAAGGACAAAGAATTGTGGGATGCATTTGTAATGGCTTTTCACTTTTCAAGAAACAATATACAAAGGTTGGAAATTGGAAGAGCCATTCTGGGTGCCATCTTTGGGTTTAGCTCTATAACTTGGTGCCTTGGATAGTGATAAAAATATAGATAGAAAATAAGGAATGGAAGAAACAAGTTGCAAGAATAGGATAGCGAGTTGGATGTGTTAAAGAAGTTTGTTGTATTTATTATTTTATTTTTAATAAAATACATACTTGGCATCTCTTCTTGGTAGATTTTTTCCCACAAATATTTTGTAATGATGTTCTCATTGATAAGATCAAGGTGTCGTCAACCTTGAAAATAATATGTATGTAATTACTCTTAATATATTTTTTTAAATAATTTGGAAGGGATGAGGGATTCACCATCAACGGTGAATATTTTATTGTCAAATTTTTACTGGTATGGTAATTAATCTTTACAAAGGATCAACAACTAATTATTTACTAGTATGAATTTACCATTTACTAAAAGATAATATTAAAGGTTAGGGTTGTTTTGGATGGCCAACTCCCTATGATGTTTTGAACACTTGTGATGTTGTTTTGGAAGGTTATGAAATTTCCACAAGAAGAAAATAATCACCTTGTAATATAAGAAAAATTAGGTATCCATAAGGATAAATTAGTTGTTCATGTATAAGAGGTGAGTGGTTGAGTAAAAAAAAATATGCATACAATTATTCAATTTATCCAAGGGAGGTCTTCGGATATGATAACCAACTTGGTTGTCCCATTTAGAGGGTAAAATTGTTGTATAAATAGGGGTAGTTGTGCTAGAAATTAATCTTTTTGAGGTATAGTGAAAGCTTTGTTTGTAAATACTCAAGGAATGAAGAATAGTGAGGAGAAAGAAAGGATTGAATTTTATCTATATTTTTGAAGACATTACATTGTTTTCCTCACTTCTTGGAGAAATTTTTCCCAAAATGGTTTCTCCACATAAATATCTTGTGTCGTGAGATGATCTTATGGAGTTTCTTGCATTCTTATGTTGCTAATTTGTGCCTCTTTTTCAGCTATATCTTAGGTGATAGTATATTCCTTTTATTATTTGTTAAAGTTCATCTAAGGTGGTTATATTAAGTATATTAAAGTGGCTAGTATTGGTAACATAAAGAAGATAAATCACTACATGATAATTCCATATTAGAGGTAGCTTAATATAAGATTTTCCTATAATTTTAAGATTTTTCATGTTTTCATAGTCTAAGCTTTGTATCTCACCAATTGGTATGATAGAATCAATGGAGCTTTGCTAATTAAAATTTTCTCTATGGATTACTATTTTATCCAACTCATGTGATTTTCTTATCTTTTATGTTTTCAATTCATAAATTTTTTAATGGTATTCTATAACTAAAAACACATAATAGAATGGTTTATTTATGAACAAGAATACTTAATTTAGATTTTCATGTAATTTTCAAGTTTTCATATTATAATAAATTACCTTTGTTGTCCCAACAAGAGGCTAGTATGAAGCTATTGGTACCATGAAATTTTTTCCATCATGTGTGAACTTTACACATTGATGCAATAAGGAAAGGATAGCTTCATATTGTTCTATCCATGATTGACCAAAGATGAGGCTAGATCTATCAAAAGTTGGAATTCATGTAAAGAAATAGTGGATCAACTTTGTTCAATATGAATTTTCAATATGGTCATGAAACTTATAGTATATTATGTATGTCACTAGAAAATTTTATGCATACTTTGAAATGATCATATTGATATTAATGAAAATTGATATTTATAAACTATTCTATATAAATAATTAGATAAAATCTAGGATCAACCATAATTGATTTAAAGTGGAAACATGATATGTCTCATCTAATATTAGAGAACCCATGGTAACTATTGTTAAATACTTTATTGTGATAAAATATAATGGATAAAGAGGAAGGTGTGATAGGTTGACCATCAATAACTCTATCAAATTCATTATGAGATGATAATATAGTGCATCAAACATACATTCAATTGTTTTATCATCTTCTAGAAGAGTCTCCACATGATTATATTTATCATGTTGTGGAAAGACATTGGTATATATTTTAATAGTTTGGAATGTGCAAGAAAGAAATTTACTTTTCTCATGTTCTATTCCCTCCATATAAATTAACTTTTAATAGTCAATTATTGCATCTTATTTCTTAAACTCAAACATTGTGTATTATAACCATTGACTATGCTGTTAAAATATAAATTATAACCATTAGGAAATTACTCAAATATTCAGAAATATAATAAGCAATAGTGTAATAATATTTGATCATAAGGATTTTCCAAACACATAATATTAGGGATAAAAAATCCTTGTAAATTTCCTTTATATTTATTGTATTACTTGGTATTTATATTAAACTTATTCAAAGATACTTTTCCATTAGTAACCTTTGGGCTTAGAATCTTTCTTTCAAAATGGATTATTGCTACCTTTATTTTAAGTATGTTTCATTGATATTTAGGACATGATGAAGAATATGGATTATTATATGAATCATAAGTTAGCATATTAACATTTTATAATTTGAGGTCAAAGTTTCAACAGTTGAAGAAAAATTCATAAATGTAGCATGATAATCAAATTCGGTGTTATCTCTAATCAATTAATCATCCTTTTCATACATCATCTAGTGGTGGATTATTCATCCTTACAAGCAATGTTTGAAAGAACAAAACATATTTATTATTATTTTTATTTGATATGTTGTCACAACATATAAATTTTGTAGATGTAACCCTTATAGCAAGATTCAATTAAAATTGTCTCAAAAATAACTTACTAATTGGGTATATAAAAGGATAGATATGCGTGGTATGAGATGGAACAATAAAGAGAATATTATTTTATTGTATATGGAAAATGTTTGCATGTAATCTATCATTGCATAGAAAAGGAAAATAATTTTCATTCAATTCTCTTATGTATGTCATTTGATCACCCTTACCATCATACAATTCAAATCATGGTGTCGAAAATCCCATTGGAAAATGATATGATAATATATCATAAGTTAATATTGGATTTTCTATTAGTTAACTAGTCAAATCCTTTTTATTAATGGTTGTAAGACTACTAAACCTAGTATTAGATTCCCTAATATTTTACATGACATTGAATGGTTGTGAAATGCTAGAGAATGAGTAGAATTATGTGTGGCAATGGGTTGGGTATATGTTAGTTGAGTTGGAATAGTAGAGGAAAGGATAAGAGGAGGTGATTAGGAAAGATTTTGTGAAATGATAGTGATAGCATGGTGGATATGTAAAGTGGGAAGAAGAGTAGGGGTAAGGAAAAGAGGGGTATAGGAAAAATGAGGTTGACAAAGCATTGAGAATTCTATAGAATTTGAAATGAAGGAAGCAAGGTCTTGGATGTAAAAATTAGTTTATTGTATTTATGAAGAGAGAATAGAAGAATATTTAGGATGTGAGGAGAGGGGAGCATCATTAAGAGTATGAGATAATTTTACTTTTTGACCTATCCCTATAAACACTTGCACCCCATTAGATTTTTCCACAAGTAAACATGAATTACCTCCACTAATGTTAGAGGATTAGAAGATATAGCTTGTCAACCATAAATGTTCTATTTTGACTTTCAACATTTTAAGATAAACACCATGATCAAAGGGTTCCCCCTTATTTAGGTATATAGGTTTTTTAACAAATTTTCATAATTGGAACCTCAAAGTGATGTATGGTTGTAGAGGGGTTGACTCTAGAGAAATGCTTAATAAGAAGATGGTATCATTGAATATTTGTGGTATGCAACTCTAATATATGATTGATCAAAGACGAAAAAGATAGTTAAAGTATACAATTTGTACATTTTATTAGACAAAAAAAATGATCAAAATTGTTAAATAAGAAGTACGTTAACCCTAGGAAAAAGTACTTGGTTGGTTTGAGAGAACAAGGTTTACCCAAATGTGGGGAAATAAATGACCCTACACTAATTTAGAATCTCGTTAACTCCAATATGAGTGGTAATTAGTAACTAGAACTAAATTAAAAGTTGAGATTGATAGGCATAAATGACAAAAGAGGGTTAAATTGTGGTTAGTTTTGTTTATTACATGTGTATTTGATTATGAGTTTTTAATGTACATTGCGATCAAAATTTGAATTTAGAATTGTTGGAATTTATATTACATACACTATCAAGGACCTACAAGAATGTGAAACTTTCTCTTGGATAAGTTGCTTTTAAAACTTAGTCTTCCTACTATGATTTGGTTCTTGTGTCATGGCTCTTTCATCTACTCTTTCTTGCTCTTTCAAACATACCATGACCTCAAGAGAATCACATTCTATGGCTAGAAGGGTCAACTCCTTTGACTAAATCATACCTTCATTCTTTAAAGGATTCTTATAAGTTCATTTGTCTTTGTGTGCACTTAATGAGGAAGAAAGCCACTTCTCAAGGAAGCACTTGAGGTTTCTCCATACAAATCTTTATCTAATCTGCCACAATTTGGAATCCATTTATCTAAACAAATATAGAATGAACCTAAATAATATTAAAACTACACTAGCTTATGCTTTAAATGGTTGTAATTAAAATACATTCCCTCGAAATTAAGAAATTGAGCCTAAGAAGTCAGAGAAGTTTTTGATAAATACACCAAATGTACAAACCTACACAATTTTATACTTAAAAGTCATCGAACTCCTTGTCAATGTGGATAAAATCACCACATTTTCAACAAATAGATGAACAAATCTAGGAACCTTTGTTATAGTACTAATTGTTGTAGATTTGTCATTACACTATTCAACCATTCAACTAGTATTTGAATTTGTCTTGGAATCTTTGTGATTGTAACAATTGTTGTAAATTTATCATTACACTAAAATCTGTTAGTGTTAGTAAACTTTCAAACCCAACATATTCACTTCTGCAAGGTGACAATTAATCTTTAAGATCAATTCCCAAAGCTGTGACAATTAATCCCACAATTGTAAAATAAAAAAATGGGTTGAGCGATTGCGAAACACCAGCCTTAGCAAAGAACCAATGGTCATTGTTCCACAAAAAGTAACGATACTCGCTAGACTAAAATTTAACCAGGAAAAGACCTCTCCAACGAGGACAAGGAGGAATCCACAATTTTGCTCTAAAAAGAGCGCATCAAAAGCATTATTTCCTCACCAGAAGGTTTCTTCCTCATACAAAAGCAGATCATATATCTATTACGAAGATCCCCACTGATTGGGATTCGTCTAAAATGAATGGGGTACTTCACCAATCATCATTAACTTCCCTCTCGTCACATCACAGCCCTTGACCTACCCAATCTACTGCTGCCAAAACTATCACCGCCTCTGCATCATCGTCTCTCTGAATAAATGGGGTACGTGTCTACCTGTAGTGCCCCTTCCACCCGAATTATAGTTGTCCCGTACCCATCCAGTTGATTAGTGCGCAAGCACTCGACTGTGTATCATAGATCAATTAACCCAGAACTCCCCCCTCGGTGTTGATAGAAATATGTGAGCTCAACCCCGGGTATCGACTATCATTGATTAGTTTAACTCAATGCATATAAAAATAATACAAAACCAGAGTTCTATTGAAGCAGAGCAGTTGTGTAGTTCAAGGCATCTTGTGAAAACATGCTCAGGGGTCGAAACTCAACATAATCTTTTGCTCAACCAACATGTTTTACGTCGACAACATCAGTGGATTTCTGACATGGACAACAACTGTGGATTTCTGATCTGGACAACGAACAACAGTGGATTTCTGACATGGACAACAACTGTGGATTTCTGATCTGGACAACGAACAACGGTGGATTTCCAACCTGGACAACTGTGGAGTTCTGACCTGGGCAACGAACAATGGTGGACCTATGGGCTAGCTTGGTCTAAATTTCTGACCTGGATGACGAACAACAGTGGACTTATGGGCTGACTTGGACATTAGATAAGCTGTTTACGTCTACAATAACATAAGTACAGTGGATTTCTGATTTAGACCATGTCTATAACAACAATCATAATAATAAAGTCATTTAGGAGTGGATTTCTGACCTGGACAACGAACAACAGTGGACATATGGGCCGATTTGGTCTAAATTTCTAATCTAAACAACAGTGGATTTCTGACATGGACATGGATTTCTGATTTAGACCATGTCTATATCAACAATCATAATAATAAAGTCATTTAGGAGTGGATTTCTGACCTGGACAACGAACAACAGTGGACATATGGGCCGATTTGGTCTAAATTTCTAATCTAAACAACAGTGGATTTCTGACATGGACATGGATTTCTGATTTAGACCATGTCTATAACAACAATCATAATAATAAAGTCATTTAGGAGTGGATTTCTGACCTGGACAACGAACAACAGTGGACATATGGGCTGATTTGGTCTAAATTTCTAATCTAAACAACAGTGGATTTCTGACATGGACATGGATTTCTGACTTAGACCATGTCTATAACAACAGTCATAATAATAAAGTCATTTAGGAGTGGATTTCTGACCTGGACAACGAACAACAGTGGACATATGAGCCGATTTGGTCTAAATTTTTAATCTAAACAACAGTGGATTTCTGACATGGACAACAGCAGTGGATTTCTGATCTGGACAACAAATAACAGTGAACTTATGGGTCTAGATGGACAGTTTATTATTAAAGTGGATATTTGATTTAGACAATGTCTATTAATAATAAAATTGTTTAGGAGTCTGACCTGATCTAATTACACGTAAAAAAAAAAAAAGGTTAAATCTTAATGAATAGTATAATCAAAAATCATATCTTTATTCTTATCAATTAAACTCAAACAAATTTATTTTCAAAATTTAAATTATTATAACATTTAATTTCTTAAAGTTTTCATGAGATTAGAAACACATAAATGGAAAGATTTTATCTTTCAACTTTAAATTAGACAGGACAGTGAAATGTGGAGGGCACATTCATAGTTCACATCTTATATTACCCAATATTCTTCAACAAAATCTATCTAGAATTCTTGTGGAGGGCACATTCATAGTTGGCATCTCATATTACCCAATATTCTTCGGCAAAATTTATCTAGAACTCTTGACGCATATTTGAACATATCATTAATTAATTGACATTCTGAAATTTATCAATTAATAAATACAGTCTAATCATTAAAATATATATCACTATATATCAAATATATTTATATAATAGATTTAATATTTTTTAATGATTTATTAAAATAATAATACAATCATATGATCCTTAGAGATTCACATGCAATTGTATTTCAACGCAAAACCTATAAAATCTACAGTCAAAGGACAATAGTCCAATCACAGCACCATACGCAAAGGGATCTCTGGTTCTCAAAAATCAGTGAGTCGTCTATTATATATACAATGACCAAAGTAAACTCCTCCAAATTGTTCCACCCATTTCTGCAATTTCTAATTCTTGATGTTTTTTTCTTTTAATAGTTTTTATATAAATCAGTGAGTCATCTATTATATATACAATTCATATAAATCATAATCATATATATATCTTTTTATTTTACATTTTTCCTAATTTCTTATAGATTTTTTTTAGTTTATTTTTAATTTTTCCTAGTTTTATCCCTTCTGTCTTTACTTTGTTGAGCCATCCTTTCCCACCTGTTCCTCATTTTAAATCTAAGTTTGCAATCCTTCTCTTTACTCTTCCTCTTCTTAACGATGGATTGTTGAATACAATCCAAAATGTTGATTAAAAAATATACACAATTTCTTGTGAAGATATTCTTATACCTAAACTTTTGAATAATTTTTTTTAGATTAAACTTCATTAAAATATTAATAAACTTATTGTTACTTAATCTTGATGAATCATATAATATAATTCGAAACATTAATTTGATTAATAACGTTAACACTATTTAATCCAAAAAAAAAATCAAAAACCATAAAACAAGTAGAGAGGTGGTGAACTGCTACCGAATTTTTGTTGTTGCAACTCTCAGTGAAATCTAAAATCTTCGGAGGTTATACGTCAAGTAACTGGGGAAATAAATAAAAAACCTACCGAGGTTATACTTTAAACATTGTTTAACAGGCTCTTGTCGCCTCTAAAGAGGAAAAGAAATATGAACGTGTACTGAATCGAGCGATGTAGTATTGTATTTCTAAACACACAAGAAAGTTTTACCGTCAAATAGACTATAGTTGGGCGTAGTTATTTCATTGTTTTCTTAAGATTCAAAACGACTGTGAATCTCAATGACCCCGGGATTACAAAATCTAATATTTTCTCTGTCTATCATTGAAAAGCAAAAGAAAAATATATATCCACAGATGTTGGCAAACGAGCATGAGTAGTTCTCCTGTTATATACACACCAGTTATTTTTACATAGCAAACTATTGTTTGACCACATATCCAGAACGCTACTTTAGAATTTTTTGTATGAAAAGGAAACTTAAACTAGAAATGCTGTGCAAAGCAGCAACGGCAGTAATAATTTTAAACAATACATACTTGTTGCTGGGGTATTCAAAATATTTTCCACAGGAGGCAAACACAACAAGCGCGACCTTTGCATCACATAATATAGCTAACTCGTAGGCCTTCTTGAACAATCCTTTCTTTCTCTTGTTAAATGTAACCTGCCTGCTTGCTGTATTCTCTATTCTCTTCATCTCTCGTTTTCCTCTACCCATCTAACAACAAATCACCATCTTTCTGTTAGACAATCTTATGCAGTTTTTAACAATCATTTTCAGTATTGTCTGATATACCGAAGTTTTTCAATTCCCTCTAAGCATAGACATGATTGAATTAGAACCTAAACATTAGCATAGACCAGGTAAATAAAATTATTGACAGGTTCTGACCTGAAAATATCACTGTAACACAAAGAGTTGACCTTGTTTCAGAGTCTTTTTTGAGGAGGAAAAAGAAAGAAGGAAAACAAAGCTATATATAACAAGAACCCAATTACCTACGTTATACTGGTAGCTTCTGCTGAATCTTCTGCTATCTTAAGATTCTTCCTCCTGCACATAAGGAACTATTTCTCAGTCTCTGTGTTTCTCAGGCCAGAAGTTTCAACTAGTCTCCCAAACAGACATCTTATACAGTCTACAAACCTTTTTCTTTTTGTCTCCCAGTAGAACAAAACTGTATGAAGACCTCCTTGAAACTTGATTTATAATACTAACAAAGAACTGTCATTTAACTGCAAAACCTTGAGATTATATACTTATATAGGAGGGTTTAAAGAAGTTTAATTGAAGTATAACGTATATTTTATATACTATTTACTATTTCAGTTGTGCCACATACGTATGTAGATAACTTAGAATTGAAAGCGAAGGGGCAATGCCGTAACGTTATGAATCTCGGTACGGAGATACTTTTTACTGCTTCCACACCCCACCACAGCAGTGTCAGTTTAAAAACATAACATTTAACCGGGCATCAAATGCAAATAATACCTGTCCAGATAAAGTCGACTAGATTTTCCTTTTTGTCTGTCTGCATGATAATTTGTACGAGTCTGACCACAAACTACAGGCTTATAGCGTTCTTTAGTTGTTGGAGAAGTAATTATACCTGATTCCAACAAAAAAAAATGTTAAATGGTGCTAAGTTCCAATAAATCCGACACCTATTGTTAATGGTGACTTTTTAAGTTATTGGAGTCGACACCTATTAATAGAATGTCTTTTGTAGTACTAATATGTTTGTGATGCCAAATCTGTGGGGAGTTATCATTGTGACTTGTTATCATGAATATTAATGCTAATAGTGACAACCATTGAATCACAGCTCTATGATTATTGGATACCATGTTCGAATGGTTGAAAATAAATAGTTATGCTTTTTTTATTGTTTTTTCTTTAGGTTTGATAATTATATTATAATATTATAATTTATTTTATTAATTCAAACGTGGGGAGACTATTTTCTATCATATCATATTTTAAAAGGTACTTATATGTATATGTTTGTTTGGGTAGACAAACAATGTCATTATCTATTGTATACGATTTAGAATTAATAGGGAATCATCTCTCACCACCCAAATTAATAATAGTGACAAAGGAAAAATCTTGATATGACATGGTTTTTAGGACTATAAAAAAGCCAATATTGGCATGGTGTGATGGTTTAAAGGTGGTGTTGTTGATCTTGCCAGAAAGGTTCAAACCCCGTTGGGGTGGTATTGTTGAGTGGTTGTATTGGGGATGAGGTCCCCCATTTGTGACCTCACCGGTTTATAGGTCCAGGTCAAAAGCATTTACCCCTTGAATAAAAAAAATGACTATTAACAAAATAGATAACATAGAACAATTGTTTCGAAGATACATACGCTAGATAGAAATGAGCCCAAGAAACCCATGAGTTAAAAACACATGGCTAGGAGAAACACAAATGTTACACCTATAAGACATAAGAAATAATATATTTAAAGTGAAGTTGTGAAAAAAAATGCATTAATATAATTGATATGAAGGCAACATTAATAGTCTATATAAATATTAAAGATATAAATGATATCTATGATAAATTGGTAATGGTTGTATTTTAATTTATTAATTGAAGAGTATCAAATGTATTTAATCGGGCTTTGGATTCAATTAAATTTCATTTATTTTTATTGTAAATAGGAGATGGAGAATGGATGAGTACTTATAAGGCGTTTTTCATTTAAAAGAAATTTGAGACAAACCCTTATATAGGTACCTTGTGAAGTTATAATTATATAACTAATAGAGGGAACATGAGAATCACCTAAAACATATATTGAAGTGAAACAATATATTAATAATTTATACAATTAAAAAAATTAATGTTCAATTATAAATTTTAATCTACAAAAATCCTACCTTCCTTCAAAAAAATATGTAAAAGAATACACGACTTCAAATTGATATAACTTTGTGTCTTTTGATACTTAGAAAAAGAAGAATGACACTCTAATTGAGTTAAACTTTGATGAGTGTCATGATCTCTTTGTTGTACAATTGTCTTGCTACATACAAAAAGGTAAATGCATCTCTTGACTTAATGGAAGTGGGTGAAGTATATAAAGCACAATAGTTTCATATGTTTGATATTTGGACATGTGTCCAACACATTATACTTTTATTCCAAGATAGTAATTATTTTGTCTATTGCATTCCTCTCTTTGGGGACCTACACTTAATAGGGACACTTCCCATGCATTAAACTAGAACGTGAAGAGAATGTCTATATTTTCATAGGAAAAAAATGGATAACATGTTAGAATAGTTAAAAGCAAACACTTGAAACTTTGTTCTTTTCATGGGATCTCTACTAGTGTAAACAACTAAAATGTATTATTAATTTTGGTAATTGTATATGAAATTGCTAACTATATTATACTATTTTTTATTTATGTGAAAAAAGTAATAGATTCAAAGTCAAGTTGATAAATTTTTTACATTAATTTAATTGATATGAACACAAAATTAATAATTAGAAAAGTATTAAGTACATTATTGATCCCTATGATAAACTGGTGAATATTATATTTAAAATTATTGATTGAGAAACACTATGTATTGGGTACAGTTTGGAACTTGTTAGAATTATTAAATTTTTTATAGTAAGCATGAGATCAAAGATGAGCAAAAATCTTATATAAAATATTATCATTGAAGAAAATTCTTGACAAAAACTCTAACTAATTTTTGTATAGTTATAAAATTCTAATAAAGAAATAAATTACATGATTTAATTGAGTTAAAATTGTATGAGGGTCATCATTTATTTGACGTATTTATTTTTCATACAACTGTATTAATACTTAAAAAAGATAAATGCATCTCTTGAATATAACAAAGGGGATGGATAATATCAAGAACAATAATAATATACCATTTGTTGTTAGAAAATTGATCATAATGTGTATTTCAAGCTAGTATTTATATTGTGTTTTATCTATTTTTTACATTGGTCCCTATTGGAAGTTTGGAGATTGTTGGAAACTTGTGTTGTCATTGATGCCAACCCCTAAGGAAGCAAGTGTGTTCAAGTGTGTTGATTGCATTATGTTGTCACTAGTATTATCATTGGTGTCAACCTCTAATGTAGCAATGATGAGTAAGTACTTGTGGATATCAACCTATTATATGGTTGAGATGCTGAGAAGGTGTTGCAGATGCTGAGTTGGTTTTTTTGGTGCTTGGTTTCCAAGTGCTTTTGAGAAAATTTGAATAACATAAAGTTCAATGTGACAAAGTGGTGTTTAGTGTTTTTCTCCCCATTTCTTCATGGTTGAAGATATGCTCATGCGGTTTGGACATGATGATCAAAGGTGTTACAAGGTGTTATTTTTTGAGTTTCAAGTTTTGGATCCTATGGCAGAAGAAGTTGTGTTCACCAATGTGTGAACTATGAAGAAATGTTGCTTGGGAGAAATGAGATTGCTCCACACTTCTCCGTAGTAAATTTTTTGGTATTATGGATCTAGAAAAGAGCTTATAATGCTTTTATCTACCTTCCCTTGAATTTTTAGGTGTTGATATGTTCTACAAGATTTTCTAATATGTTGGATATCTGTACCAGTTTGCTTGGTTATACAAAATGAAGGTGTTCTTGAGTTTCAGGTGGTTGTAGTGGTTGTGCAGAATATTCTTATGGTGTTGGAGTATTATGAGATGTTGTATGGATTGTGTGGAGTGTTTTTGTATGATCCACGATACGTTTCTAGAGCTTGAGAGATGTGTTTGGTGTCACTTGTTAGTGTTAGTGTAGGTTTGTCAGACCTAGTGTGCTAGCACTAATTCTAGGGGATAATTGTTGATGGAGGAAATGTTGAGAAGTGTGTTTGTGTACATTTGGGTCCTAATTAAGTAGTGGTGTTGACCTATTTGGTATTACACATTAGAGGTGTATACGTTTCATTAAGGATGGCCTATTTGAGATTGTTTTAGGTTGTGGAGGGTATATTCAAGGAGAATTGTTATGTGGATTAAGAGTGAAGAGTGTGTGATGTGAAATATGTGAAAGTGACCAATGTTGCTAATTTGATTATGAGCCTTAATGCTTATAACTTCCTAACGTAGTGAGCAGAAGGTGTCTACATTTTAGTTTTTTTTAATGTGTTTTTTGTGCTTCAGTAGAACTATATCTTCGACATATGAGAGATGCATTTTTAGAAGTTAAAACTAGTAGTGAGTCATGCCTTCTTTCTTCTTTCTTCTAGACAGTGAGTCCTTTGGCAATGAGCTAGCAATAGTAAGACTTTCTTTATCTTTTTGGGCAGTGAACATTATTATATTTAGTGTTACAATTCATATATTAGTGAGTTAATCCTTACCATTGTTTTTCCCTCCTTGGGTTTTCCACATAAATATGGTGTTCTAATGTGTTAGATGTGTATGCATTATTGTTTTACATGTTTACATTTTATTAATGCATTTTAAGGGTTTAATTTTGAATAAGAGTTTAAGAACTAACACATATTTGAATGTTAATGAGGGTATCTAATGTCTTAAATGTATACAACTAATTCATTCCCCCCTCTCAATTTTCTTCTACATTCTAACAATTGGTATCAGAGTTGCGGTTACCTAGAAGAATCTTAGGTAAATCCAGATGGCACACAAGAAAGGTGTCAAAGCTCCTTTGTTTGATGGAACAAATTATACCTATTAGAAAGCTAGGATGGAGTACTTCTTAGTCTCCCTTGTATTTGGTGTTTGACAATATGTTGAAAGATGTTACACTATGCCTTCAAATGGACCATCAACTGATGATGAGATCAAGGCATATGAGAATAATGGAAAAGAAAGGAATGCAATCCTGAGTGGTCTTAATAATTCAAAACTTATGAAAGTTATAAGCTACAAGTTTGCTAAATATGTCCAGACAAAATTGAAAGGAATCTATGAAGGAGATGAAAATTTCAAACAAGCAAAGATGTAGATCTATAAAACCAAATTTGAAACCCTATAGAAGTTTGAAGATGAATATATTTCTTCCTACATGCTCAGAGTTGATGATGTTGCCAATGCCATCAATGGTCTTGGTGGAAATATGGATGAAAGCGAAGTTGTGAAAAAGGTATTAAGAACTCTACCTAAAGATTATAGTCATAAGGTTCTGCCATTGAGGAAAATCATAATTTGGATCGTTATTCTAGAGATCTGAAGTTTGGTGCCTTGAATTCTTTTGAAATGAGAGAGTTTGGTCAAGATACCACAAGAAAATAAACTACTTTTAAAGTCCACATAGTGGAAAAGGATCATGGATCATATTCAGATGATCTTGATGAGGTGGAAGAAAACTTTGTGAGGAGTTTGAAAAAAGGTACTGGAAAATGCAAAGGTAAACTATCTTTCAAATATTTCAATTGTGGGAAGATAGGTCATTATGCATCTAAATGTCCAATCAAAGTTACTAATGACAAACAAAATGATCATCTAATAAGATTTTTTATGTTGAAAAGGACATTGGTGTAGTTGATGATGAAGAATAAAATTATTAGAATGAAGACAACGATGAATCCTTGTTCATGGCTCCAAATGTTGGAACTAATTCTACTAATATTAAAATATGTATGAAGGAAAGTGCTTCAGAAATAGGTCATAACATTAAAGGACCTATGCTAGCTACTTTTCATGCTAGAGATGAGAAGAATTATTGGATCATTGATAGTGGATGCTCAAATAATATGATAGGTGATAAGATTTTTTTAAGCTTGAAAAGTATGATGGTGGTCTTGTTAAGTTTTGTGATGATACATCTACTAATATCTATGGGAAAGGTTCAATTAGTTTTGATGAAAATCATAAAAAATGATGTTTTTTATGTCAAGGGTCCCTAACATAATCATCTAAATGTAGTACAAATGTGTAGACAAGGATATAATCTTGTATTTTAGAATGGTGGTTGTGAAATCATAAAAAGAAGCTCTAGTTTTCTAGTTGTTGTTGGAAAAAGGATATGAGGTAATGTCTATCAACTCAAATGGAATGGTACAAAGTGCTTTATGTCTCAAACTAATGAAACTTGGCTATGACATAAAATAATGGGTCACATCATTTTTTATAGCCTAGCAATGATAAGTTCTACTGATTTTGTGAGAGATTTTCTAATGATTACAACTTAGCCTATCAATGCAATCTACAAAGAATGTCAATTTGGAAAGAAAACAAAGGAAAGATTCAACACAAAATATTATTCAACCATAGGTCCCTTGGAGTTAGTGCATACAAATATGTGTGGACCAACCAAAATTAGAAGCTCATGTGGTGATAGTTATTTTATGTTACTAATTGATGATTATTCTAGAATGGCTTGCATTACATTTCTCAAAGAAAAATTAGAATCTCTAGACAAGTTTAAAGAATTCAAGGCTATGTTTGAGAATGAAATGAATATAAAAATCAAATGCTTGAGGTATGATAGAGGTGGTGAGTTTACTTCAAATGAGTTTAACTTTTTTTATGAATATCATTGAATAAAGATGTATTTGTTAGCCCCTAGAACTCCTCGGTAGAATGGAGTTGTGGAAAGGAAAAATAAAATAGTTTAGGAAGTAGCTAGGAAAATGATGAAGGGAGCTAATCTTAGATAGATGTTTATTGGAGAGAAGCAATTCATACTACAGTCTACATTCTTAACAAAGGTAAAGCAAGTGGAGATAGTTGAAAAAATCCATATGAGTTATGGTATGGAAAACCCCTTACTGTGAAATACTTTAGAGTTTTTGGAAGAAAATTCTATATCAAAAAGAGATGAAGAAAACTTAGGAGAGTTTGATGCAAGATCTGATGAAGGAATCTTCCTTGGATACGATAAAAGAAGTAAGGCCTATCATTGTTACAATAAAAGGTTGAAGAATATTATTGAGAGTGTAAATGTCAAAGTGGATGAAGAACCATATCAAAGTTTAGTATTGATAAATGATATGAATCTGATGAATCCTCTTGTAGTGAAGAAGAAAAGGGTGAAGAGAAAGGAAAAGAGTTGATAGTTGAAGAGGAAAAAGCTCCAGAAAAGAATCCTAAGACTCCCAAGTATGTGCAAAAGAATCATTCAGAAGATAAGATCATTGGAGATAAAAAAAAGGTGTGCCAACAATAAGAAAATCTTCAATGATAGAGGAACAAGTAAATTCTTGTTTACTTTATGAGGTGGAATGAAAAAATAGTGACTGTGTTGCAAAGATGAAAGTTGGGTCAAAGAAATGAAGGAAGAGTTAGAATGGATAGAGAAGAATTTGACTTGGGAATTGGTCCCAAGATTGGCAGATAAGAATGTGATTTACACTAAGTGGGTATTCCAGAAAAAGTTGCATGAACATGGAAATTTTGTTAGAAATAATTCTAGACTTGTGTGTAATGAGTTACTCATAGGTTGAAGGTATAGACTTTGAAGAAATTTTTTCTCTAGTTGCAAGAATGGAAGCTATCAGGATGTTTTTAGCTTTTGCAACACAAAGATTTCAAAGTATATTAGATAGATGTGAAGTCTACATTCTTGAATGATGAATTGGAAGAAGAGGTATACATTGAACTTGACTAGAAGGTTTTCAATTGTTAGAAGATACTAATATGGTCTGTAGATTGAAGAAAGCATTGTATGGATTGAAGCAAGCTCCTAGATCTTGGTATGCAAAGTTAGCAAAGTAATTTTTGATGCAAGGATTTAGAAAGGGTACTCCAGATAGAAATTTGTATTTCAAAGTTTAAGGAGAAAAAATCTTGATTATAGTGGTATATGTTGATGACATAATCTTTGGAGGAAATGAAGATATGTGCAATAAGTTTGTAGAGGAAATGTAGAAAGTATTTGAAATGTCAATGTGTGGGGAGATGAATTTCATCCTTGGTTTGCAGAAAAATCCATCAAATAAAGGTATATTCATATCAAAGTCTAAGTATGTTAAGGAATTATTGAAGAAGTTTGGAATGGATGACTCTAAACTAGTACATGTACTCCTATGGTTACCGGTTGTAAGTTGAGAAAGAATGATGAATCTCCTAAGATAGATCAGATCAAGTATAGATCGATGAATGGTGGACTATTATAACTTACTATTATGAATTTGGGTACGAAGATACTTTTTACTACTTCCACACCCCACTATAGTACTGTCAATTTAAAACATATCATTTAACCAGGCATTGAATGCAAATAATATGTGTCCAGATAAAGTCAACTAGTTCTTCCTTTATGGTTGTCTACAATATAATTTGTATGATTCTAGCCACAAATTGTAGGCTTATAGCATTCTTTAGTTGTTGGAGAAGTAATTATACCTAATTCCAACAAAAAGAATTGTTAAATGGTTCTAATTTGCAATAAATCTTGGGTGGACACCTATTCTTAATGTTGAATTTTTAAGTTACTGGAGTCGACGCCTATTAATAGAATGTATTTTGTAGTAATAAAATGTTTGTGATGCCAAATTTGTGGGGATTTATCATTGTGACTTGTAATCATGAATTTATTAATGCTAATAGTGACAACCATTGAATCACAACTCTATGCTTATTGGATACCATGTTTGAATAGTTGAAAATAAATAGTTACTCTTTTATTTATTTATTTATTTTACATTTGATAATTATATTATAATAATCTATTTTATTTTATTAATTCAAATGTGGGTAGACTATTTTCTATCTTATCATATTTTAAAAGGTATTTATATTGTGTATTTGTGTTGGGAAGGAAAACAATGCCATTATCTATTATATATGATCTAGAATTAATAGGGAATCATCCCTCACCACCCAAACTAATAATAGTAACAAAGAAATAACCTTGATATGACATGGTTTATAGAAGGACTATAAACAAAATAGATAACATAAAATATTTTTTTGAAGATACACACACTTGATACAAATGAGCCCAAGAAACCAAGGATTTAAAAACACATGGCTAGGAGAAACACAAATGTTACACCTATAAGACATAAGAAATAATATATTAAAGTGAAGTTGTCAAAAATATTTATATTAATATAATTGATATGAAGACAAAATTAATATAGTTTATATAAATATTAAAGATATAAATGATATCTATGATAAATTAGTGATAGTTGTATTTGAATTTATTAATAGATGAGTAGCATAGGTATTTAGTTAGGATTTGGATTTAGTCAAATTTCATTTATTTTTATGATAAATAGGAGATGGAGAGTGGATATGAGTACTTAAAAAAAATCATTTAAAATAAATTTGAGAAAACCCCTTATAGGTACCTTGTGAAGTTATAATTCTACAACTAATAGAGAGAACATGAGAATCACCTAGAACATATATTGTAGTGAAACAATATATTAATAATTTATACAATTAAAAAATGTAATGTTCAATTATAAATTTTGATCAACAAACATTCTACCTTCAAATAATATAAGACTTCAAATTGATATAACTTTGTGCCTTTTGATACTTAAGAAAAAGAAGAATGACACTCTAATTGAGTTAAACTTTGATGAGTGTCATGATCTCTTTGTTGTACAATTGTCTTGCTACATATAAAAAGGTAAATGCATCTCTTGACTTAATGGAAGTGGGTAAAGTATATAAAGCACAATAGTAACATATATTTGTTGTTTGGACATGTGTCCAAAACATTATACTTTTATTCCAAGATAGTAATTATATTGTCTATTGCATTCCTCTCTTTGGGGACCTACACTTAATTGGGACACTTCCCATGCATTAAACTAGAACGTAAAGAGAATGTCTATATTTTCATAGGAAAAAAATGGATAAGATGTTAGAATAGTAAAAGGTAAACACTTGACACTTTGTTCTTTTCATGGGCCCTCTACTAGTGTAAACAAATAAAATGTTTTTGTTATTTGTTCTAATAATTGTATTTGAAATTGCTAATTATATTATATTATTTTTTATTTATGTGAAAAAATAATAGATTCAAAGCCAAGTTGATAACTTTTTACATTAATATAATTCATATGAACACAAAATTAATAGTTTAGAAAGGTAATAATATAAACACAAAATTAATAGTCTAGAAAGGTATTAAGTATATTATTGATATCTATGATAAATTGGTGAATATTATATTTAAAATAATGAATTGAGAAATAGTATACATATTAGGTAGGGTTTAGAATTTGTTAGAATTATTAAATTTTCTATAGTAAACATGACACGAAAGATGAGCAAGAATCTTATATAAAAAAATTATCATTGAAGACAAGTCTTGACAAAAATTCTAACTAATATTTCTATAGTTATAAAATTATAATAAAAAAATAAAATATATGATTTAATTGAGTTAAACTTGTATGAGTGTCATGATTTATTTTATGTATTTATTTTTATAAAAGTGTAAAAAAGATAAATGTATCTCAAAATGTATTTGTTGAATATAAGATAGGGGACGAATAATATCAAGCACTTGATAATAATATAAAATTTGAACATTGGTCATAATGTGTATTTCAAGCTAGTAATTATAGTGTGTTTTTTATCTATTTTTACATTGGTTTCGTCCACTCATTAGAATTTTTAACTCTATAAAAATAAATTGTTTTTTTAAATTTTATTCTCCTCACACACATTTTATTCAAGTGTGGTAGTTAAAATTTAAAATTTATTAAAATTGAAATAACCATCATTGTCTTTTTAAATTTAGAATTTAATTTAGGTTTTAATTTTTTTAAATATTATGTTCAGCAAGATCAAATAAAAAAAAATGATCAAATGGAAAAGTAAGAAAATATTAAAAAAATTATAAATTTAGAGAGAAGAAAGTATATATCTTTTGTAATTTCCTAGATCTCACTTTATGCCACTTTGTTTAGATTTCATAGACACATTTTAATACCTAATTGAAGTTTTTTGAATGTTGGTTCATCCCAATCCTAAATCACTCGTGTTATTATGCTAGTTTTTTTAGTTTGAAATAGTTAAGGTCTATTTCCTAAGATTTTTACTTCTTTGGATTTGAACTTGTAATGTATTAAATTACACCATATGCAATTTTGTGTTATAGATTTCTTCCTCTTTAGATAAATTAAGATAATTATGCTTTCATTCAACCTAAAACCATCTCTCACCATCTGGCATACCTAGTTTTTGGACTGTTGATTTTGATTTTCTCACTAACCTATACACAACATGGAGACATCTATGAGATGCCCTCGCTTTCAATAAAAATACATGACTAAGTTGTCCATTAAGATGTTACACTTGCTACATTTTGGCAGTGTAACTCCTCTACCATCTTGCACCTCATCGAGAGTCAATCAAGTAGGCCCTTTGAACCAAAAATTATCTCTTTCTTGAGGATTATTCATTCATTAGAATTCTTTTTCAATCTATCTCTCTTGGAAAAACACACACAACTCTCTTCTTTTCTCATTATCTGCCATTCTACAATACCCCTCTCATACACAACATTCTCCTTCTTTCTATACACATATCTTCCAATAAACTCTTCTATAAATTCTAGAGTAAACTCCATTGTTGCAAATAGAAGATCATCTTGCAAAGAGGCAATTGCCATCTTGGAGTTTCTCATTATTTATTCACTACACCTACAAGATACATAGCTTTTGTGCTTTGGGGTGGTAACTATTTAATTATTTTCATTAAAGAAAATTATCTTTATATGTTAATAATATTGTTCTCTTTATCATTTCACGTCTATTTTCATTATCTTGTCTAAGGCTATTCGTGGAGGTCCCAAAGTACAACTATTCTAAGCACTCCAAAAGACCATATCTATATTTGACTATAATAAACATACAGATGAACTATGATTATTAAAATTGAAAACTAGATAAATCCTACAAGTCTATGGCATCTAAGAGAGAAATCCTAATTGTAATAAGATAATAGTAATACAATAAAAATTTGGTCATAAGATCTTCATGTAATATGCAAGTTCAAACAAACCATAAATCCAACACACTTGTAACATCTCAAAACTAACAAAAAAAACTTTGCTAGTTCTTTAACTAAACAAAAGAGAAATGTAAAACTTAAATATATCAAATAATGCAACACATAGATCCAACATCACATTAATAACATGCAAAATAGAGATAACTAGAAATAATGCATGCATTTTTTCCATGAATTAGGGATAAGATCATATCTAAGTCTAACTTAACATAATCCACAACATAGTAAGCATAGTTCAATAACCTAACAAGTAAAACCATAAAAAGTGTTGAACACGTATATAAATACTTATGCACTAAGAGGATTACAACCATATCTTTCAATTAATGCATGAATTTTACATGAAAATATATGACTATCTCCATCGAAATAGTATTGAACAAAAACCTCCATGGATCTACCATACTATACATATTTATTAGCATGTAATCCCTTTAAAACTACACATATAAATTTCATTTTATTTAAACATTTGAAACCCCAATTTTTAAAAAATTTCAATCTATAAATTAAAAAATAATTCAATATCATAGATAGGAATAAACATAAACTTGTAAACAAGATATTTATAAAATATATAGACTCAAGGAACATGAATTTGAAACATAAAATTATTATTTATAATGATTAAAGGGTTGTTAGTAAATATAAGTGATCAAAATATTATTTCCTATTTACCCACATACAACTAGGACCAATCATATAATTCTTTCACATATATAGGTATTGAAATGATAAACCTATTGCAATTGATCATCATGGTAGTTAACATAGTGATTTATCATGCAACTATTGAGATAATCAAGCATTGAACATTAGCACTCTTCTACTAGAAATTCATACCAAAGTATAAAATAACATAACCTCCATGTCAAAGGGTAGTCCAATACTTCTAAATAGGAGCTCCAAGTCACAACCATGCAATTTGCAATCACATTACCAAGTTCTCCAAAATAATTCACCTTGAGATTCCAAGGCCCAACATTAGTTCCATTGAACCTCTCTACCATTTTATGAATTCTCACCACAATATTTATTGAAATAAAAAACTAGGTAATATAAAATCCCACTCATACAAGGAATGATAAACAACCAATTCTCTCTAATAGATTTCCATGAACTTGAAAGGCTAATAAATTGAGTGGGGAATACCTAAAACCAAATAATTATGGATCAATCAAATTCAATTGCATGCAAGAACATGTAATAAAATACAAAAGAAAAAAGAAAAGTGCAAGTACATGCAAACTATAGAATCATGTGTGTCTAGTTTTAAATGTTAGGGAAATCTCTTATCAACCTCTTAGAAATTAAAATCATAACATAACTCAAGAACTAAATATATATGTATTGAAACAATAACCATTTTTATAATATTATGCAAACCAAATATATACAAAATTTAGCACCATTCTAACAAGTAAATAACACTAAAAAAAGGAATGAGAATAATATAATAGAAAGAATTGGAAGGAGATAAGAGACATTGATTTAACATGAGAAAACATTTTTGAGAAATATCTACATTTGAAAGCACCACAACTCAATACATTACCAAATAAATGATGGTTGTACTACATCATTAATATTCTCCATAAAATACTTCAATAAGGTCAACAATCCTCTTCTCCAATGAAAAATTTGTAGTATGACCTTGTGAAATATATTCCAACACATCCTCTACCCCATGCTTCTAATATGTTGACTTTAAAATGCATAAAAAATAACCAAAATATAATACCTTGGGTCCAAAAAAGTTCTAAAAATACCATGTGGTTTGGATTTTCACAACCATCACATGAGTGGAGCCATCCCATAATATAAGATAACTCGTGCACAAACATCTCTGACTTCTTTCACTAAATTTAACATATCTCACACCCTCAATAACAAAAGAATCTTTTAGAAGTCCACTATGTAACTACCTCATGAATGAACCTTACTACAAAAATATTTCTATGTTTTTAGATCTAACAACGTCATAATCACATATATGCGCACCCTCAAATGGGAATCCCATTTTACCCCTTCCATGATTCTTGGAGGTGCATGCAAACAATAAAAATATCAATTTCATTTGACCTTAGGGTATGGAACTTGATGAATAAAGAATCTATCCTAATACAAAAATATATGAAGATGTTTTGACCTATTATAGTTTGATGGATATAAAATATTATTATGATTTATATAACCAGTTAGTAGAGTCTTTACCATTAAATTTAGAAAATGTATTTTAGGTACTATTTAGGCTTGGCTCAAATTCTAGGAATTGGAAAAAACCCTTAGTGTTAGAATGTTAATTCATATTTGGATATAATATTTTGAAGATGTTTGTGAAAATGAAAGTAAGGAAGCCTAACCAAGTATCATATCAGTAAGCATTTATAGCTTGGCCATAGGTGCATCCATATCACCAATCATATTTAGCTTCTTTGAAAACCTATATCTATATAAGTTCATAATTGGAGAAATTCTTCATTAGCCTATTATAAAAAAATCTCTATTTATTCTTAGGATTTATAACCTCTAGCCATAGTTGACACTATTGATACTAGAAGGATTACCTTGAGGTTTTATGGAAAAATAATTAGTGTGGAAAGTTGATTTTATTGGTGTAGGTGTCTTGATGATGTAAAAATTAGTCAGTGAACCAAAAGGGCTCTTGGATTTATATGTCAAAACAATTAGTACAAAGAGAGTATAACAATGGGATAATCACAATGAGGAGATTTTCTAGCGATAAAATTATTTTAAAATCCAAGTGTAAGAAAATAAATATCTAGCACGACTCAAGAAATATATTTAGTGCCACTGCTTTTGTGGCCACAATTTAATCACCAATATCTTGAGAGGGAAAGATGAGTGGATAGTCTTAAAAAATACTAGACTTGTAATGTTACTATCAATTCCAAGCTTAGAAAGATATTCGGGTATGTGCAGGATCATGATGGGCCAAAAAGTGGCAATATGATGGGTATGTGGCTGACGACTTTTTTTAACCCAAAATTGATGAAACGAAAAGGGATTTTAAATGAGATTCTCATATTTCCACCAATATAAATTATACTTTACTTTGAATTTAATAAGTAATTATTATTCATTTTCTATTCAAATTATGACTAAAGTCTTGATTGATAGACTGATTGAAAAACATCTATAACTTTCAAATGGTATCACATTTTTGAATGAAAACATGCATCACATTCTATGCTTCACATAATATAGGATTAAAAAATAAAAATTTAATTTCATTAATTTTTGACCAATTAAGGTGGTTAGACATAAGTTTTTATATTTTTAAAAGTTGTAATAAAAATTCATAATTAATTGTTTAATTGGAAAAAATTACAAAAATATGCATTACATGGGACATGAGTCTATACTTATATATAAAATATTATAAAAATATATTATCATTTATTGTGGTTAGGGTGGTCAGACAAACACCTACTTATTTTTTTCCCTAAAATTTAAGTACTACTACATTGAAATTTCAAATTTTCACCAAATATTTTTTTTAAAAAAAGGAAAAACCTAGTAGTTTAGAAAGTACATTCAAGTTGCTACACATTCTATTCTTACATATTTTTGAAATAATATAGATAACTTATTCAAATTTTTATGTCAAGTTGCCTAACTCTGGTTTTTCTGGTTTTTTGCCACTTAAGGGCCTGTTTTTTCCATGATAATCCTGCACATACCCATTGGATATAAATTGTAATGTACATGTACACAAAATAAAGATGATACACACATATTGAAACCTCAGAAATAGTGTTCCACCTTTTGGGAGATGGAACTAAAGGGGAATTAGGGATCCTCCACCTATTTCACTTATTTTTCATTAAAGGAAACCAAGATCCCTCTACCAATTGGCTTGATTGAGGGATGGGTTAGGTAGTTAGGATGGTTTCCTTGGGTGTGATTAAAGACAAAAAATGGGGTTCACCACAAAGAAAAGGCTTGGAAAGAAGAAGATAAAAGTAATGTGCCAATCTAGCTATGAAACCTATAAATTTAAGAACCTAAAATTAGATTGATAAAGGAGGATGAAACAAAAAGGTAATTGGAAGAAAGATTTTTTCAAAACAAGATCAAAAAGCCTAAAATTATGCTATTTTAAGCTCATTGGGACTCATATGCCAAACTAGGCGATTTAGTCCTAGACTAGGGTTTCTGGGAAGGAACTGGAATCTCTTAGTGATTGATTTGGATCTTCTGAAACTAGAAAAAGTGTTGGAATAGGACTCACACACCCAAGGTGGTGATTAAGTGCTAGTATTAGGGTTTTGTTGAAACATAGGTATCCTCTAGTGGTCTACAGTAGCTTCTCTCATGCCAGATCTCTAAGTCTAAAAGCTTGAATTCTGGCTTGTAGGTGACTTTTCGTGAAGATGATAACCTCTTGAGAACTTGACAACTTTCCTCAATCTTGCAACTTAGTCTTCAAAGGATCTTCAAGCTCCAAAACACCTAGATTTGTAATCACACATGTAGAGAGAGAGAGAAAAACTTGTTGATTGTTAGGAAATAGGGGTTTGCCTTGGTCAAACTATGTTTAGGTAATTAAACCTTGTGATGAAACAATGAAACATGAACATGAAACTTGAAACATTAAACATGAAACATGAAACATGAACATGAACAATGATACCTTGAATGATTTCTTGAAATGTAAATCAACAATCTAAGATGAAGTGGCCATGAAGAATGTAGATCTTGATCTTGAATTAGATGTGGAATAATGATTAACTTGGATCTTGAATGATACATCACGACACTAGCTCAACAACATGCTTGATGCTTTATGCCTTTGACATGATAATGGATCTTGAGTTGCTACAATAATCTTCTTCAAATCTGCCTTTCAATGCTCTTGAAATTCTCTTGAATGTTCTTGAATGCTCTTGTGAACTCTTGTGAAAGTGCTCTTGATTGCTTATGAAATTCTAGGAAGAAAATATGTAAAATAACCTTGTATTTATACTTGTTTATGCCAAATTTCTTGAAATTACAACACTATAAGCCAACATTAGATCTAGGATAATAAAATCCCGCCAATAATTTGATGCAAAATAGGTCCTAGTTAAATCAAGACTCATATGCCAGTTGTGGCGTATGAGTCCTAGTAGCTAAAACTTGGGACACAAATTTCTAGGAGTGTCTTGTTCAATGTGCAAATTGAAATCAAGTCCCAAGATCTAGGTGGGACTCATACACCAAAGATGGTTTAAGTCCTAGATCACCAGATCTGAAACACATGGCCCAAAATGTTGAATTATGATTGACTGTTAGGTATGTGTCAAGATTATCCTCAAAGAGATGCATTAAATAAGGCTTATGGATCTACAAAACATGACCAAACAAGACATAAAGAAGCCCAATTTTAATAGGGAGGGCCCAAACAGGTGTGAAAATGTAGAGGGAAACATTTTTCTACACTGCATTTAGCCCCCACTTTAGTGAGAGGAGGAACTTGCTTCAAACTCACACTAAAGCAGACAAACTTGCATCAAGAGGGGTCCAAGTGTACCAATGCTAGTGAGATAGGACAACAACAATAAAGAGGGATGATCAAGCCCCCAAGAACAATATCCTATGGAAAACTAACATAGGCATGAAAGAACACACATGTGGATAATATAAGGAGCAACAACAAGGCACAAGCACACACTACCAAAAACATAAAGAAACAAAAATAAATAGAAAAAGGGCTGGATCAAGCTTCGACCATTTGTCCCACATGTTGTGGCTAGATCTAAGTTATTTTTCCAAAACGTATGCTCACTTTTCAAGGCAATGAAAATTTAGGTTGTCCGATGGGTGAGTATCCAAAAAGGGGTAGCTTAGTGAGAAATCCATTCCCTCATTTAGGCTTCTCATCATACACCAACCATACCAAAGTTATACATCTTGATAACTTTGACAAGGTACCACATAATATGAACAACAGGATCCATGAGACAAGAAAAACTTTGTATGCTTCACAGCCATGAACAAGAAAGATGGCTCCATAGGCAAGCAAAGTGTGTTAAAGGCAAGGTGGCCATATAACAATTATTGTAAATGAAAAATAGTGTAAGGTAAATTCAAAGGGGATTTTCTTAATTTGTTTAAGGTCTCTCATTAGGGAACATTGTGCCTAATGTCTCCAAGAGAGGACAAGTCAAATAAATATCACACTCTTAGAGGAAATCAAACCCAATGACACCACCAAGAAAAAGACTCATCATAAGAAGTGAGAAAATCACATAGTGAAATATGAGTGTCGATGTATGCCCCCACTTTAAAGCGGTTTCTAACACCATTGCTATGAGAAATTACTTTAAAGTAGAAGAAGACATGAGAGCTTTTTCAGAAAGCTCTATACCAAGTCATATGTTCCTGAATGAAACTACAACATGAATAAGGGGTTGCCCCCATAATGCAACAACTAAAGATAGCTCAATACATCACATGTGAGCCAACTTAAGGCATGTCTCCCACATCCCAAGCTTGCTCTTATATTTATATATGGAAGGTGGTCAACTAGCTAAAAGAGACAACAACAAGTGTCATATGAGGACAAGGCTACCTAACCCATTGCCCCAACTTAGTGTAGGACAAGGATGAGCTGAGATGATTGATGAAGACATAATAGAACTAAAATCAGTATCAATTATAGGAACTAGGTGTTGCAACACAAGGAAAATCACCACAATCCTTAAGATGTTGAATTTGATTACCCAAAGCCTTACATTCATTAGTAGAATGACCATGAACTCTATGATATGCACAAAATCAACTCTTGTAATATAATTTATTTCATGTTATTGGAGGAATCTAGATATCAAACGATCTTGGAGGAGTCTCGACAAGATACTCTCTTAATCAATGGTAGAAAATGTGTCTTTATTTTGTGACAAAGATCTCTTTTACTTAGTACAAGATGTCATACTTACACAAGACTCTTTAGATTGTGAGATTTTGTTTTCTTCTCTAAAGGAAGGTGTAAAATCTAATGAACTCTAATCGTTAGTGTTTTCCATGATGACATTAACATTAAGTGAAGATTTCTCTTTTTCTTTCTTTTCTTTAAAAGTATAATAATCACTTAGATCACTAGTGTCTATCAATTCATGATACACTAATGTTAAAGTTGGCTTAGAAGAATCTTTTGTAATAGTGTTGATATTAATTGAAGGCTTGCTTGTTTCTTTCAAGGGACAATAACCAAGACCATTAGTCATTCCTTGTGTGTTATGCTCTATAGGGACACAAATACCTTGTTCTCTAGCACCACATCCTTTTCCACTATATCTGAATTGTTTCATAAGTTCATAACCTTTTCCATAAATATTTTTCATTTCTTTTGGATTCGACAGCTGTTCATAATCAACTTCATTGAAGTTTGTTGTATAATTTGCTTTTTTTTCTAAAGTGGTTGAGGTGGATGCTTCCAAAGGGTCTTCTGAATTTTGTGTTGACATTACTGTTTTTTATTTTCCCTTTTCAAAATATTTTGTTATGATCTTGTATTCTCCCATGAATGTAGGTGTGAAATCTAAGGAACCCCAATCATCTTCCAATAACTTCATGACTTCCTCAATATTCTTTTCTTTTTCTTTCTCTTTTACGGGTTCCACTTGTGTAGTTGGTGTCAATGTTTTCAAAGGATTTTCCTTATTTTTCTCAATGTTTAAACAACTATTTGGTTGAGGGCTAGCTTGGAGTGTGTATACTTTGTTGTTGTAGACATACTTCATTATACGATGAAGAGTAGAAGGCACCCAATTCATTGCATGAATCCATACTCTTCCTAAAAGAAGATAATATGAAAGATCATGAGGCATAACATGGATCGATGTTTCTAACATGGCCTTTCCAAATGTAATAGGAAAAGTGATCACACCAAGTGGTTGTTTTCCTACATTGCTAAATCCCCGAATAGATAAAGAATCAAGTTGAATTATTGATTTATCCATGCCAAGTGTATCCAAAAGGGTTACATTGTACATACATTAAGGGTTGAGCCATTATCAACAAGGATTTTCTTTATGCCTATTCTATTATATTATTACCATGAAAGCATCATTTTTTTTTTTTCACTTCCAAAGGAGGGAGCTCACTTTGGTGGAAAACAATGTTCGCATTCATTCCTTGAATCATGGCTGTTATGCCATTTGGTTGCATATTAGGGGGGTAGGAACTTGTTGTAAGTCACTTTGAAGCATGTTATGATAATGAGGGGAGGCTTGAATAAGGTCCCATATGGATATCTTAGTAGGATTATTCTTAAGTTGTTCAAAAAGATTATACTCATTTCCAATTTGTAAAGGAAAACAAGGAGGACTAGGAAAGATAGGGTTATGAAATGGGAGGGATGTTGAAGGTATTTGATTTGGTTGTGAATTTTTTCTAGTGTTATATATATGAGCAATGGTATTGTAACTTAGTTGCTGCAGCATATTACTCTTAGGTGGTTTGAGGATGAGGACGAGTTTGTTATTTTTTTTAAGGTGGGTAAAGGATAAGTTTGTGTTTGTTTTGAGTTTTTGGTCATTGTGAGGGTGGCTAAAGAATTATAGGATTTCCCACAGGGTATTTGGGAGGTCCAATAATCAAGGGGGGTCTAATAGAAACTTGCACATTCATAACCTTAGTGGTTTTGGTTTGATTTCTTTCTAATGAAGAGGAGTCTAGTGTCATCTTTTCACCATCATCTGAGGAAGTCACATCACTATTATTTGAAAGACACATATCAATTCTCTCATTTTTTTCCACCATGATATCTTCCCTAGTAGGACATATTTTAGGTGAACTACAAACCAAGTGTTCATGATATTCAGAGATTGGTTCTTCTAAAATGACTTCATCACAAGTAAGGGAGTTACCAATGGTTGTATTTTATTGCTTATCAATGATGGTATTCTCTTGTTCAATGATATTTTTCCTAGGAGAAGAGAGGCAACTAAGATTCTCATGACTTTCATTGATTGGATTTTCTAGCATCAAAGTATCTTCTTTAGCAATAGTAGAGATACTAGGAGAAGAACAAATGTGATTGTCATGATTGTCCATAATTTCAGTCCTTTGTCCCATAATTTCTTTCAAACTAGGATAGGTAGGGGGAGAAAAATAAATAGGGATGTCATAGATCTTAAAGATTCGATCATCTAATACCAATATATCATCCTTAGTTACAATTGCATCCTCTTTCACTAAAACATTCTCACAAGCAAGAGGTGAATGGGAATTAGGTGATGTGATTTTTAGAAATGTTTCTACAATCTCGTTTTCTTGTGTCATAATATATTCCCAAGGGGGACAAGGAGAAGGACAAACAAGACTTTCATGATTCTCAATGATTGCATCCTCTTTCATTAAGATACCTTTGTCACTAATAGGAGACGTATCAAGATAAAAGCATTTGTGATTATCATGATTGTCTATGCATGCATCTTCTTCTATCACATGATTCCCACAAATAGGAGAGATAGGAGGGGATGTAGATTTAAGGCAAGCATCAATATTTTCACTCTTGCACTAAGAGACTCTCATAACTAGGAAATGTATTCAATGAATTACTAACATGCTTATTGACTAACTTTTTCTTTGCAATCTTGGAAAAGAAAGATACTAACATTTGTGAAAAGTAATCTATACCACTCAAAATGGAAAGAGACTTAAAATGCAACAAAATGACCTAGAATGAAATGTGTAAATGCAATTTTCAGATTCTAAACAAGGTAATTTGTTGTTTACACTATCAAACAATTTGAAAATGAAATGTTCTAAATGTCATTTTGAAATTAACCAATGCAATAATTGAACCAAGTTGAGCTAGATCTAATGAAATGAACAAAACATAATCTCAACAAACTGAAATAGATAGTTAACAGCAGCAAACAGAAACATAGAAATGATGTTTTTAATGCTATAAAAGGAAGTTTTAGGTCTGATCTAGGACTAATTTTCCTGGAGGGGCATATAAGTCCCATTTAGGGTTTTTAGAGGTTTCAAACAATGAAAAATAGTCAACATAGAACTCCCAAAAAGTAGGGAAAACAAATTGTATAGGGACTAAATTGTCTAGAGGTGAATAAGTCCAAGATTAGGGTTTTTGTACCAAATTCAACAAATTATGAGTGAATGTTAAGGTTTTTGATTTGTATGTTGTTTATATACTATGTGAAATTTCAAGCTTCAAATGAAATTTAATGATGCAAGATGCAAAAATGCAACCTATATGCACTTGCACTAAAGCAAAATTTAGAAACCCTAGATGACAATTAACTAATGCAAGATCTAATGCAAATTTAATGTAAGCTAAATCTAGGACTATGAGGCACTCCAATTCAAAAAATAAAGTGTCCAAATGTTTGGTTCACAAAAATGAAACCTTAGAAATAGTGTTCTACCTTTTCGGAGATGGAACTAAAGGGGAATTAGGGATCCTCCACCTATTTCACTTATGTTTCATTAAAGGAAACCAAGATCCCTCAACCAATTGGGCTTGATTGAGGGATGGGTTAGGTGATTAGTATGGTTTCCTTGGGTGTGATTAAAGAAAAAAAAGGGTTTCACCACCAAGAAAAGGCTTGGAAAGAAGAAGATAAAAGTAATGTACTAATCTAGCTATGAAACCTAGAAATTTAAGAACTTGAAATCAGACTGATAAAGGAGAATGAAACAGAAAGGTACCTAGAAGAAAGATGTGGTCAAAAAAAGCTCTGAAATCCTAAAATTCTATTGTTTGAAGCTCACTAGGACTCATACACCAAACTAGGTGATTTAGTCCCAGACTAGGGTTTTTGGGAAGGAACAAGAATATCTCAATGACTGATCTAGATCTTTTGAAACTAGCAAAATTTTTGTATTAGGACTCATACACCCAAAGTGGTGATTTAGTCCCAATATTAGGGTTTGGTTGAAACATAGGTATCCTCTAGTGGTCTGTTGTAGCTTCTCTCATGCCAGATCTCTAAGTCTAAAAGCTTTAATTATGGCCTGTAGGTGACTTTTGGTGAAGATGACAACCTCTTGACAACTTGACAACTTTCCTCAATCTCGCAACTTAATCTTCAAAGGATCTTCAAGCTCCAAAATTCCAAGGTCTACAATCACACAAGTAGAGAGAGAAAAAAAAAACTTGTTGATTGTTAGGAAACATGGGTTTTCCTTGGTCAAACCTGAATGAACCAGACAAATGAAATACATATAATTATAAATATGAAAATGATACTAATGATGAAACAACCAAGAAGGACCTGATCCAAATGAATTGATCACATGTTGATGATGACCTGAATAATTTTCAATGTTTTAATTTTGTCTTTCAACAGAACTAGAATTTTGATCAGATGAAACAACTATTATACTACAGAAATTTCAAACAAGATGATCAGAAATTGAATTGATCCAAACTTATAGTTTGACCACCACTGCAGAATGAAACTTGATGAGAAGAAACTGAAAAATAACCACAAAAATTTAGTCTAATGAATGAATTGATATTCATCAACCAGAACTAATAATAACCAAAACACAACTATACTAACCTCGGTTCAAGCAACCTCTGTTTGAGGAACTCTTTCCCCGATTCTGCCTCTACCACCAAAAAAAGTTAGAAAATTCTCCCTTTGAAGCTCAGGTTGAGCATGAAAATGGAGGAGACTTCACAAATCCAACTAGAATTAGGTAGTCCTCAAAACAAGCTATCCAACAACTATAATTTTAATATGTTTTGGTTTTATTATCTATTTTTTTAGTTTTATTAAACATAGGTTTTTCACCGAAATGAAGTCGGCGTTTCGTATATGTGGAAAATAGAAGATTATTAAAAAATTGAAAATATGAGTGCACCAGATATTGAAGTCCTTCAATCCAACAAAAAAAGAAATTTGAATTTCAATACATACAAAAAAAGTTACATGTTATACGGCCCACCTATGCCTGAATGGTAATTGGTTTGACTTCAAAACTTGATTAAGGAAAAAATATTCAATAAAAAACTATCTAACCAAGTGGAAGCACTAGATATCGGAATTACAACTCTAAATTTGAAAGAATTAAAAAAATTCCCTTCATGGAAAAAAAATTATGAGTTCTACGGTGAGTGTCACTCCTTAAAAATGTTGTTTCCTAAACAAAACTAGTTTTCGAGGGAGATGGAAAAAGAGGTGGAATCTGATTCCAAATTTTTTGAAAAAAATATATTTAGAATCTACAGACAAAATGTCACGAAAACCTAGTTTGCATCATCTTCAAATTCCTCATGGTTTAGCCACTATAGGTGCCCAAAAGTGAAGATTTAGTTAGAAAAAATATTTCAGTGTCCAGTTTGGCCAAAAATTGTAAACCACTATTGTGGGATCACCCAGTAGCTAAAACCCAAGACATAGATTTCTAGGAATCTCTTGTTCAATGTGTAAATTGAAATTAGGTCCCAAGACTCAGGTGGGACTCATATGCCCAAGGTGGTGTATGACTCCTAGATCACTAGATCTAGAATATGTGACCCAAAACATTGAATTATGATTGGTTGTTAGGTATGTATCGAGAGTATCCTCAAAAATATACATTAAATAAGGCTTTTGGATGCAAAATAGGACCAAATAAGGCATAAAGAAGCCCAATTTTAGCAGGAAGGACCCAAACAAGTGTGAAAATGTAGAGGGATACATTTTTCTACACTACACATATGTACATAGTAATGAGAGAAACATAAATATTTAATATTATCTTCACCTTACCAGTTCAAAGAGGGAACCTCCCAATAGGATATAAGCTTTAATTACAATATCCAAGATGATTTGCACTTGAGAAGTCATTACAATATATAGAGCCTTTGTAAAATAAATAGTACTCTATCTAAGATGTGGGATAACTACTTTTATTCAAACTTATCATATGGGTAACTTAAAAAACACATGTGACCGACTTATGCTAACTAATACTAATACATATCAAATTTGGGAATACTAAAAATTTAATAAGTAACCTTAGTTTTATCTCAAAATTTATAATCATTTAAATCGAGTTGAATCTAAATTCTTTAATTTGTATAAATAAAATAACTCATGTTAATTTAAGGTCTTTATGAGTTTTCTAGTGTTAATATGTTATTCTTCTCGTCATAACCTCTAGATTATGTAAAAATCACATTTAAATGTTAGAACTACTTCAAATATGGACATTTTGGTTCCTCTTGCACCAAGTTTGAGAATTTGATTTAAGAGAATACTAAAAAAACCATCTATTTAATCTATTATTAGTGGAAGGAAGTTTCTACTAACCATCATCCATAGGTAGTGGAGGCTAAATAGAAGGAGATTGGGTTGATTTCTTTAATAATGAAAAGGATTGATCAACCGTCTTCAATATACTCAAGAAATAACAAAAGGAGGGAAAATATCCCTCTTGGATGGTATCACTTTGAATCCCACACTAAGATTAAGGCAAAATATTTGACTTCGTTTGACAATGAAAAAATAAAGAACTTTGAAGATAAAATTTTAACAAATAGATATGTGGCAGAAAAGAAAAGAAAACCATATCTAATATTGTTTTAGTATATTAGTATTGATCATGAGACCATAGACAAAAGATTAGTTGGATTTTAATACAAAAAAAAATCCTAAGAAAAAAAAAGCTATGCATATTATGATACTTCAATCACACAACAAAATGAGAAAGAAAGGCAAGTGTCAAATCTAAATCTAGAAGTGAGCTTTCTTCTTTTCATGCTACTAAGAATTTAACATTTGCACCCCTTCTTGACAATCTAGATTGCATTCACTTATTTTAATTCTTTCTCTTCTAATCAAATAGATAAGGGTCATCTCCTATCTTATAGATAAAAGACAAATATAAAGTCTAAACTTCATTAGTTACTTTATCATTCCTTTTAAACTTTTTAATTAAAATTAATTGCAACAATGAAAAAAGTATCCCTCTACATTTTCACACTTGATTTGGGAATGGTTAACATTAAAATGGACCTAATGTCACCTTGATCTAATGTTGTAATGTGTTTTACACATTTACATTGGATTTAGGACCCCATTTAAGCTAAATAGACCTAATTTTGCTTTAATTTGATGTTGTAAAGTGTATTTATTTGCACCTTCACATTAAGTTTTGGGACCTTACATTTATGACCTTCATATCATCCTTAATAGGCACCTAAGACCCTATATTATGCATCTGGAGGCTTATTTCAACTGAAATCATGACATAAACATCAAATATACTTAATTTTCTAACTCCCCAACATTTCCTCCACCTGAAAAAGCTTGGTGGGACCCATATGCCACCTTGGGCGTATTAGTCCCATCTATATGGGACCTATATGCCACAAGTGGTGTATGAGTCCCATTTGGCCCCTTTTTAATATTTTGAGTAGGAAATTAGGGTTTTAAATTCAAATTCCTTGAATGTCGACTTCTCTAGAATCTAGAATAAATGGTAAGTTCTAGATGGATTTCCTATATAAACAAGGTCTCAAATCATTATTTCACTAAGAAATCATAATATCAATCCTATCACTCAAGAGTTAAGCATTCAAAGACTTCAAAAGAGCATAAAGAGAGTTTACAAGAGCATTTCTAAGGCATTCAAGGGTAGAATTCTTCATCATTTTTTGCAGCAATTCGAGATCCATCATCATGTCAAGGTCATCAAGCATCAAGCATGTTGTTGAGCTACTATTGTGATGTAGCATTGGAGATCCACTTGCAAGCATTGTTTCATATCCAATTCATGATCAAAAACTACATTCTACATGGCCACTTCATCTTAGATTGCTAATTTACATCTCAAGACATCATTCAAAGTATCATTGTTCATATCTCATATTTCATGTTTCATTTCCATATTTCATTGTTTCATCATAAGGTTTAATTACCTAAATGGGGTTTGACCAAGGCAAACCCCTATTTCCTAACAAATCAACAAGTTTTTCTCTCCCTACATGTGTGATTGCAGATTTAGGTGTCTTGGAGCTTGAAGATTATTTGAAGATAAATTTACAAGGTTGAGAGAAGTTGTCAAGTTGTCACAAGGTTGTCATCTTTATGGAAAGTCATCTACATGTTACAAATTAGGGTTTTAGATCCAGAAACGAAGTGTTGAAGGAAGAGTAGAGATAGGAGAGTAGATTCAAGTCTTGATCCTCAAAAAAAGCAGAGTGGGAATGATATGCCACTTGTGGCATATGAGTCCCAATATAGCACATTTTCCAGATTTGAGTGAGTTTAGATCAACCATTGTGAGATTCCAGTTTTGGCACATAAACCCTAGTCTAGGACTAAATTTCTGAGATTGACGCATGAGTCCCAATGGGCACTAAACAACAAGATTTCAAGGTTTTGAAGCTTGTTCTAACCTCATCCTTCTTCCAGGTGCATCTCTATACTTTCTCAGTCTTTTATTTTGTATTTCAGTTTCATTTCCTAGGTCATTTTAGTTAGGTTTTGCATGTTTCATTCATCTCTTGTATTTCCAAGCCATAGTTTCTTTAGTCATTAGTCATACCCTAGGATACCTTATTGCAAGATCTTTTTCCCCCTTTCTACATTTGGATTGAGATCTCTAAGGTTTTCTTGAGTGAAACAAGAGTGTGAAATAGGAACCCTATCTCCTAAAAGATAGAAAGCCCCTCCCCCTATTAGCATGAATTAATAAAGATATTTAAACCCTCTAATATCGGAGGGTGTGTCATACGTTGGATTACATGAAAAAAGTTTACCAAGTGCATTACAATTTATGGGAGGGCTACCTAATTTTTGTAATCTAAAATATATATATATATAAATATTTGAACTTTTATATTTATTTCTATACATTAAATTTAACAAAAATCCAAACTAAAAAAATTGTTAAATTACATGTTTTGATGCATAAATGTATAAGCAACTTTATTTTAATTTATTCATCTAAATGAATTGTAGTTCTGCATTCATTCAACTGCCCAAATTTTTACTTGAAATTATACCATTCCTTTTTGTTTTTAGTAAGTTTGTCAGAAGTAGATATTGTGTGACCAGTTACTTTACTTGGTAGTTATAGGATCTGGACATTGGAAATGTTAAAGGTACCCCCAAAAATATACACAGTTGCTTCTCTAAATTTAGCATGAATCTAATTATCCAAATATAGTATTCTCATTTATAGAGAACACAGTTAGCTCTTCAGCACTTGTCCATTTGTTCCCAGGTAGTACATTTAAAACAGTCAAGATATTTTTCAACTTAAATTTGTACTTACAAAACTGGGTATGCACTGCAGTTTCAAGCAACTCTTGTTACCAGCCAATGGCTAAAACTGGCAGTCCCGATATTTTTTAACCTAAAGTTGTACTTACAAAACTGGGTATGAACTGGAGTTTCAAGCAACTCCTGTTTCCAGCCAATGGCTAAAACTGGCAGTTCCCGATATTTTTTAACCTAAAGTTGTACTTACAAAACTGGGTGTGAACTGCAGTTTCAAGCAACTACTGTTTCCAGCCAATGGCTAATATTGGCAGTTCCCGGTATTGCCTGTCAACATAAGAAATGGCAGAGATGATGGCAGTGTCATAAATCATAATAAAATTAGAGTACTAGAAACTGAACTCTTTTCCAGCCCTCATCAATAGTATGAATCCGTGTCAATGGATGAATTGTTGATGGCTGCGGGATATCTTGTCGAATCTCAAACGTAAGTAAGCAGGTGGGTCATATTGTACGTGATTCCTCACTATTTCAGTAAGTGGGCACTTACAGGCTTTGCAAATCACGAGTTAAGAAATATGAGCTGTCTGCTGCTGCATTGGCTTACAACATGCCTTTCACCGGCCATGTTTTAGTCAATCAGAAACCAAAGCAGAACAATGGTAGTCTATCACGATGCTCTTGTGCTGTACTTTCCCGTTCTTTCTTGTCGACCGGCATCTTATTCTACAGTTACTTGATTGAATCGGTCTGTCGATCTGATTGTATATGAAACTGTCTTATTATGCTTGTTTTAATCCTGGGTTTTTTCTATGGCCTGTAAATTTTGTTCATTTAAATGTTTTAGAAATTATAATGAAAAAGTAGTTTATTTGTATTTATTTCCAAGATATTATGGATTGAAAACTTGTAATATAACTAAAAGATGTTTGCCTCCCTTCATAACAAAACCTTTTGGCATAATGCATATGGTACTAGATCACGATCATAACTTCCCACAAGAATAAAGTGCTCTTGTCCTCTTGTCTGTAATGGATCTCCCCCTTTTCATTATTTTCTTCTTTCCTCTAGCAACTTTCCACTTTAAATTTCTTTATAACAAACCATTTTTCTCATTACTCGTTTCTTGTTATCTTTAGAAACTAAACTTAGACTCTTGCTGCTCTCACAGCAGTTCCTTGCATCTTCTAGTCTGACTTATTTCAATATATATGACTTTTCTCAGACTTCCTTGGTGCAATCTTTTATAATAAATATCTCTTTCTCTTCGTATTTCAAACATGTTTTCCATCTTTTGAGATGGTACAAGATATGTCAGTGATAACCTATATAAATTACTAAATAGAATGAATTATGTCATTCTTGATATAATTTATTAAATAGAATCAATGATGTCATTCTTAAAATTTTGTAGTGGTATTCAAATCTAATTATTTAATAGTTGATGTTAAACACAAATAATTTATGACTATTTTTTACACTGCAGGAATTCGATAGCCCTTCAATAGATTGTTTTGGTAAACTTTTTTCATGTGATAGGTGATGCTAGCGCAACATGCCCTCGAGTATCATGGGGACAAAGGGGAGACTAGACCTTGTGACCTCGTGACCTCTTGCAATAGGATGCTTTAGCAAAACGAACTAGGCCCTCCACCTCATTTATGACAATATTTTTATTGTTTCTGATTTCAATAATTTTTTTTGGTCTAATGTTCCTCTTAAATGATGATTTAAACATTATAGTTATTTATGTTTTAGAGAATTATTTATCATTTTTTACCATTCTATCAAGTATTTTTTGACTTATTGATTCCTATATTTTCCTTTCTCTTCTTTCTTTAGGATCAAATATAGTATTCAATAAACTATCTTTATAAATGTGAAATGTTGATAAATTAAACATACATAATTCTTTCAAAAGCCTTTATTTATACATTTGTATATGTTAAAATAGATAGAAAAAACACAAAAATACAATTAGAGAAATGGGAAGGATAAATTGGCAAGTCTTTTGTCAAATAATTTATACATGCTTTATATATCATACATAAATTTTTCATTAGTTCAATTAGTTCAATTGCACTTTTTTATACATAAATTTTTCTTTATATATCATACATTTTTTCTTAATATTTAGCAAACTCCCACATAATTTGTTAGCGTCTAGTCCTAACGCCACATGTCAAACTCCATCAATTCTTAAGTTCACATTTGATCATAAGAAACTTTAAACTATTAGAATCATTCCAAACTTGTTGAAAAATATTATGTAGTACATCTATAAACTATAATAATAGCCCTTGCTTAATAATATTTTATTTTCATACCAACATTATTATTAAAGCGTAATGCATCCCATATCTTAGCAATTTGTTTGCTTCATAGAATAAATAAAATGACCAAACTAATTAATATATTCTAATAGTTAACTTTTTTATTTACATTTGTCAACTCTAAATAGTAACAATAACTAATTCTCTATCTAAATAATTTATTTTAATTTAGAAATACTAGTTTTGTAACCTTACAAAACCATGGCAGTTGTAGTAAGTATACGCTTCAAACATACGCTTTGGCAATAACTAAAGTAATCTCTCTATAACATATCCCTAGGTTCCAACCTCTTGCTCAGGGAACCAAATATTTGAACTAAAGGCTCTATAATTTGTAGACAAAATAATAAAAATGCTTCATCCTCACATGTGGGATGAGATCCCTAGCCTTTCCTTTGGATTACAACCAATAGGTAAGCTATATTTACACCAAAATTAATGTACAATATAATATTATTTTCCTAAATAGATGTTAATATGATGTCAAAAAAATGTGTGAAACGGAAACCACATTGTAACTAGCTCATACATAAATCATCTATACAAATAGTGACAAGTTGGTGATATGAAGCAGATGCATCTCTACTACATCTATCTTCTATTATTTGGTTCACTAACACATAGGCTCTTTATATTAAGGTCACAATAATGAAAAAGAAACTTACCACCTCCCATAATATAATGTGAGTCCATCTTTATCATATTCATACCCAAGTATGATAATAAGACATGCATACCATACTAAGTTGTTGGAAGTTTGTGTTGTCATTGATGTCAGCAAATCTTTGTTGTTGAATTGATGTTAACTTATGGAGATATTTTGATTGGTTGCATTATGTGGTCATTAGTAGTCTCACTGTTGTCATCATCTAGTGTTGCTTTGATGAGAATATATTTGCAGATGTTTAACCTCTTGTGTGGTTGAGATGCTAAGAAGGTGTTGCAAATGTTGAGATGGTGTTTGTGGTGCTTGGTTTCTAAGTGTTTTTGAGAAAAAATGATTAAAAGAGAGTTTAGTGTGGCAAAGTGGTGTTTAGTGTTTTGCTCCACATTTCTTCACAGTTGAAGATATGCTTGTGTGGTTTAGATATGTTGACCAAAGGTTTTATGAGGTGTTATATCTAGAGTTTCATGTTCTAGTAGATCATTCAAAAAAAGTTAATGTTCAACAATGTGTGAACTAGGATGTAGTGTTGTCTAGGAGAAATAATTTGTATCTACATTTCTCTATGTTGAGGTTTCTGGTCTTGCGAATCTGGGAGTGTACTTATATTGTTCATTTCTAACTTCAAGTTGAGTTGTTTGAGTTTTAGTGCTCCACAAGGTTGGATTCATGAGTTACAATCTATAGAAGTTTAACTAGGTATTCAAAATGAATATATCGTTCAGGTGTATGATGTTGCGAAGGATTTGTTAGATTTTAGAGTGTTGATGGAATATTCTAGATTGTGTTTTAAGTGTTGTGTGTGGTATGTGAGTTTTCTTTGGATTTGAGGAAGCGTGTACTTAAATTTTTAATGGTTTTAACATAGGTTTGACTAACCTTGGGTGTTTACACTAATTGTAGATATGCTTTAGTGTTTGTGGAAGTGTGGCATGGTGTGTATATGTGGATTTAGGTCTAAGTTAAGGTATGATGTGGTCTACCTTCATTCCTCTCCATTGTGGGAATGTTTTGGTACTTACCCAATTTGAATTTGCATGTTTGAGGTGCATAGCCAACCTTGAAAGATGCTTTTAAGGCTGCGAATTGTTGGACAAGAGTGTGTAGATGCAAGGATGTGTTGAGATACAATTTTAATCAAGTGTAGAGCTTAATGCCTATGACTCCAATGTAGTGATCAAAAGGGTCTACATTTGCAAAGTACTTGAAGTTTCTAATAGCAGTGAGTTGGAGGTTACTGATGGTGTAGAGTTCTAGTGGTGGATATTTTCTATTACTCTAAGATGGATTTCTCATTGTAACAATATTATTTCTTCTTCTTTCTAATATGGGAGTGACCTCTGATAGCGAGCCTATTATATTCATTGTTGCAATTACTTTATATTATGAGATATAATCCTCACCATGGTTTTTCCTTTCTTTGGTTTTGCATGTAAATCTAGTGTTCACATGTGTATGGATGCATTTTCATTATTGTTTCTCATATTTATATTTTGTTAATGCATGATAAGGATTTGAAGGTTATTAAGGGTTTAAGGATTAACATTTGCAAATCTGAATGTTAATGAGGGTTTTGATGTTTTAATGTACAACTGATTCACCCCCTCTTAGTTGTCTTGTGTATTCAATAATTGGTATCATCTAGCAAGGTTCCTTTGAAGAAATATTAACTGCTTGAGGTAGATTTGATGGTGCACAAGAAAGAGGCTCCTTTGTTGGATGGATTAGATTATGCATTTTGGAGAACCATGATAGAAGGTTTCCTTCTTTCCCTAGGGTTTGGAGTTTGGAAGTCAACTGAAGATGGATATAGAATTCCTACAAATAGACCAACTTATGATGAGATCAAGGCTTATGAGAATAATGGAAAAGCAAGGTATGCTCTCTTGAGTGGTCTTTCTAATTCAGAACTTGTGAAGGTTATGATCTATGAATCCACTAAAGAAACCTAGAAGAAATTAGAAAGTGTCAATGAAGGAGATGATAAGGTCAAGAAATCAAAGATGAAAAATCTAAAGATTAAGTTTGAAACCTTAAGGATGATAGAAGATGAATATATTATAGGCTACAGGCATAAAGTGGATGAGGTTGTCAATTTCCTTAGAGGACTTGGTGGAAAATTGAAGAAGAAGAGAAGAATGATGGTAAGGAAAAATAAGTGCAAGTTGAAGAGGAAGAAGTTTGAAAAGGATCCCTAAGACCCCTAAGTATGTGCAATAGAATCATTTTGAATATTAGATCATTGGTGACAAAAGTAAAGGTGTATTGACAAGAAGAAAGGATGTTATGATAGAAGAACAAGTAAATTTATGTCTACTTTCCAAAGTTGAACCTAAAACAATGATTAAGGCATGCAACGATGAATTTTGGATCAAGGCTATGGAAGAAGAATTGATGCAGATTGAGAAGAACCAGACTTGGGAACTTGTCCTAAGACAAGTGGACAAGAATGTGATTGGAACTAAATGGGTGTTCCAGAAAAATTTGAATGAGAATGGAGAAGTTGTTAGGAATAAGGCAAGGCTTGTGTGTAAAGGCTACTCACAAGTAGAAGGAATAGAATTTGAAGAGACATTTTCTCCAATGGAAAGGATGGAGGCTATTAGGATGTTTTTGGCTTTTGTAGCACATAAGGATTTCAAAATTTATTAGACGGATGTAAAGTCTGTATTCTTGAATGGTGATTTGGAAGAAGTATATATTGAACAACCAAAATGCTTTCAATTATCAAATAATCCTAATATCATGGTCTAAAGATTGAAGAAGGAATTATATGGGCTCATGCAAGATTGGATAGATACTTGTTGCAGTAGGGATTCAATAAGGGTACCACCAACAACAATCTTTATTTTAAAGTTGAGAAAGATCAAATCCTGATTGTGGTTGTATAAGTTGATGATATAATATTTGGATGAAATAAAAGTATGTGTAAGAGATTTGTAGAAGAGATGCAAAAGAGTTTGAGATGTCTATTTTTGGGGAGATGAATCTCTTCCTTGGGCTTCAAATCAATCAGAATGATATATTGTTGCTGCTCCCACGTAATGAATATATAAATATTCAAAATCCGCAATACATAAAACTTATTAGGTCAGCACTATGAACTAATAATTTTTTTTACCAACTATAAAGCCACATTCGGACAAACGAGCCTCCAAACTCTATGCCATCTAGAATACAAACTCTATTTTCACCTATAAACTTCTCCACAAAACCACAAAGCTAGATTTCAATCCTCTGAAAATTACAAATTCACCAAAACATATTCCCTGAACTAGAAAACACCTATTACTGCTAGATCGATATATTGTTACTCATAACTTCAACACCAAGAGCCAAAACAATTTATATTAAATTTTGGAATTAGGTTCCTCTATCATGAAAAAAATTATATCAAAAGTGCAGATCAAGATCTTATATAATGAACCAATGCGGATGCAAAAAAAAATAGGATGTCTTGTACACAAAATTATCTATATTGACACCTAGTGAATTTTCCCTTCATCTATCTTCAAACATGTTCAAGCTATACAAGCTAATCTACACAATGGTCTTTATATTGAAATACAATATTGACATCAATGACAACACTGTAATGCAATGCAATTATTCCTCATGCTCATGTTTCCAACAAATGCATCAATGACAAACTTCTTATTCTTCCAACAATCTTCCCCTTTGGCATTGATGAAAAAATGCCTCAATTATCTCCAAAATTATTCTCCCACTTTGACATCAAGGGAAAATAGTGCATACAACAATATTCTCGTATACTGGATCTCCCCCTCATAAATATGTATATATATATACATGCTAAAAACTTAATTGACTCCCTATAGGAGTGCTATCCTACAAAAATTTGTACTAGAAATCTGCCTTATACCTTCCGCATATAGACATTGAAATCTGAAACTATTAGAATTGGCTATGGATGCCAAGATCGACGGACCAAATGGAAAGCACAAAAAGAGAGAGAATAGAATATGGCAAGAATAAACTATATTCAATGTCAATTATATGATATGATTATGATTGTTTACAATGAGAGAGACCCCTTGGTTATATAGCCAAGGTGAGAACATAGAAGGGCATAAGATTATGACAAGTGTCGTAATCTTATGACATGAGACAACTATGAAAAGCTATCACTCCACCTAAGGTGGAGAGATAATCACATGATGTGTCCACAAAAGGTGGAAGTGATAAAGTAATGACATGTCAAGTCCACCAAAAGTTGAAATTCTTCAACAACCTCCTATGTGGTCCCTAAGTAAACTTAACTAAGGTGTAATTATGACCTAGGACAAGGTACAACACATTTAATTACACCAACACCCCCCCTTAAGTGAAACTTAGGGAGAATGTACACAAAAGTAAACAATGCAAGATGGGTCTCAGCTACTAGGCCATGTTAGGTACCCATGTACACACAATGCAATCAATGCAATCAATGTAATCAAGACAAAGAAGCCTCCTCCAAATGTTGTCCAAAATAATCCACACTCGTGCCAATCTGCGAATAATGATCATGTAGAGAACGAACAAGAGGGTTAAGGTGTTCCCTCACAACAACTGAAGAAGGTGCATCTTCATCAAAGAGAAGATGAATGTCGTCAATGGTGTCCTCTGCAAGATGAGACTCTACAAACAAGTCTAAAATACCTATCAAGAAGTCATCACAAGTAGCCATCTCTGGAAGACAATGTATATCCTTCTGCATTGAATCACTAGGAGCCAAAACTATAGCAACACAAGCATCATCAAGTACAATAGTCGATGGAGGAGATGAAATGCATGACTCAAGAATTGGATCTGATGTGAGAACTCCCAAGTTCAAGAAGCCAAATGTCTCCTCTGAATCATAGTGTATGTGATCAACAGTCGTAGGAACAATGTCATCATCAGAAGCAAACTGTGCAAAGGTATACAACTAAGATGAATGATCAACCACCCCAGTAGCAATGATCTCTCTAGTCTCCAAGTCTCAAATGATGACCGAATCAGGTGTGAACTCCACATTTCTCCCATCTCCACCATGTGTAATCTGATAAATGGAAAGAAGATTGTTCGTCAAATGAGGAACACACAAGACATCCTAAAAATTGTTGTCCCCAATGCTAATAGATCCCTTCCCAAGTACACTCATGTATGTATTATTTCCCATCAAGATAGGAGACATAGTACAAGGCTGAAATGAAGAGAATATAGACTGCAAAGATGCCATATGATGTGATGCTCCTGAATCTAGAAGCCATCTCCCTGATCCTGGACCTGAAAGAGCACAAAGAGCTTGTCCTTTATATCCTGATGTAGAGGTCTGACATTTGTCCTTTTTAGACTATTTTGAAGTAGAAGGAGAAGAAGATTCAGACATTCTAGAAGGAAAATCAATGTGATTCCTTTTGAGAAGAGTTTTCAACTCATCAATGTCCTTCTTATAACAATAATGTTCTTCATGTCCATCCTTCTTGCAATATGCACAAAAAGGCCTCTCCTTCTTAGACGATTCTCCTTTGGAAGAAGATTTTTTCTTTGATTGATCTAAATGTGGATTTACTTGATCTGAATGTTGATTATTCTTTGCTTGCTTTTGTTTCTTATCTGATTCTAATTCTTTCACCTGACTAACCAACAATGCCTAAGATTTAGAAGTCTTGATGAGACCCATTGAGATCAGCTTTTGTTGCTCATGTATCAATATCTCAGAAAATGATGCAAATGAAGGTGTAGTGTATGCAGACCCCATAGTCAATCTATGAGTATGAAAGCTAGAAACAAAAGAAGCATAATCAGGACCAAGTTTTTTCATTGTATTGTACACCAACTGGATGTCCTTCTTATCAATTCCACATGCTTTACATTGCTCTCTTAGATCATTAACCTTAGTGATGTAGTCTTGGATGTTGTCAAAGTTCTTAGGATCAAGATTCATCAAATCATTATCAATTTGATAGCCTCTTACTTCATCTATAGTACCATACAATATTTTTAATTTTTCTGAAGCTTCATGAGAATTTTTACATGATTCAATTTGGAACAACAAATCTTGAGAAACAAGTCTATGAAGACACCCAAGAGCTTTGGCATGTTTGATCATCCATTTTAACTTTTTATCTAAATCTGTAGGTTCAGGTACCTTATTTTCAACATAGAGAGTGACCTTCTCTCATTAGAATATTCCATGCATTTTGATGCCATGTTGAATAATTATATGATGTGAGCAAATGAACCTTAGAATGATCCATGGAAATGAGAGAGCAAAAGCAAACAGATCAAAGACAATGCACGAAGAGACCCCCCCAAATCACTCAATCAAGAAACCCCCCAAGCATATCTGATTTGGCACTTTATATTTAGTGCATTTACAGTTGCTAGATGCCAAGAACAACAAGCTAGACTTGATCTTAGTGCTTATAGATGCCAAAATTGGCCACAGTATCAAGTACAATTTTTGGTACAAAATGGGATCAATCTGATCATACCAATGAAAATTATAGGAAAAATCATACACTTTCAAAAAAAATTGCACCCAAAAATGTTACCGTAGGAGCAAGATATGAGCTCCCGAAGTTTCCAAAATGAGGACAAAGCAGCAACACCTATGAGAATTTGCAAATTCTGGAACAACCAGGAACCAGAACTAGAAATTGATTACACCACTGCGAAGAGCACACAAAATTATCCCAAATAAAAAAAAATCACTAAAAAAGGAGTCAAAATGAGCAAGATATTGTTGTTTGAAGTTCGCCTCTAGAATCAAGAAGCTCAATGGAGAGCGGTTAGAAATTTTCAAATGCACTCACTGACATCATCAATGACATATTGCTGACGTCTGCAAAACACTATGTTAAATATGACGGCTTGCAGACCGTTAGAAAAGGCATATTCTCCTTGCAGAATATTCCCCTGTCCTTCAGCTCAAAATTGACGGGCGTCGAAGGGTACGCAAAATCTTGGAATATTCCTCTGCTGTCGTGCTTTTTTTCCCTGTCCGCTGGATTCTTTTAGATTGTTGGTATTTTGAAAAGACGGCTATCAAATTTTGAATAGAAGTCTACCGTCGGTGTATGATTCAATGACTCACCAATGGATATTGAACTCTAATCGTCGGATTTTGTAAGGGACCGGCTGTCGGTGAATGGGGCCACAACCGGAGGCCATGCGATAGCCCACGGATTTGCATGGGTATAGGGTGGTACACAGTATAGTCAACTGTACCAGTCTGCAACCCGTAGACTTAAAATAACTTTTGATTTTTTTTATGATTTTTCAATAAAATTTGACAAATGAAAATTTCAAATTTAAATCGCGATTTTTCTAAAACAAATTTCAAAAAAAATTCAATGATTTAAATAATAATTTTTTTCTGCAAATAGTACCGTCACTATAATTATGATGACCTGGGGGTCGTACGACTCCTTAAGCAAAAATTTTTTGCCTCACCGGATGACTTGCTCCGAATTGGACGAATTGACAGTCAATCTTAGGGTTTTTGGCTCTTCTGGACACGATGGCAGGGTCGGATTTGACCCAAAATGCTCCAAAATTGCAGCTACCTTTTGGATCTGGCAACCACACTTCAGCTTCAAACCCTCTTAGATTTGGCCTCGTATGTCCAATTTGGATGAAACAAAAGGAAAAATCGACTATCTCGAACCTTCTGAATGCAATGGTGAGCTTAGATTTGCACCAGCAAGCTCCGATATGAACCTACAACAAAGAGCCACAAATGGAACTCCCCCAAATATAAGATCTCTCCTCAAAAAAAAACTCTCCAATGGCACCCAAACCGCTCTGATACCATGTTAGAATTGGCTATGGATGCCAAGATCTATGGACCAAATGGAAAGCACAAAAAGAGAGAGAATAGAATATGACAAAAATAAACTGTATTCAATGTCAATGATATGATATGATTATGATTGTTTACAATGAGAGAGACCCCTTGGTTATATAACCAAGGTGAGAACATAAAAGGGCATAAGATTATGACAAGTGTCGTAATCTTATGACATGAGACAACTATGAAAAGCTATCACTCCACCTAAGGTGGAGAGATAATCACATGATATGTCCACAAAAGGTGGAAGTGATAAAGTAATGACATGTCAAGTCCACCAAAAGTGGAAATTCTTCAACAACCTCCTATGTGGTTCCTAAGTAAACTTAACAAGGTGTAATTATGACCTAGGACAAGGTACAACACATTTAATTACACCAACGAAAACAATAACTAAAATGTATAAAAAGGAAACAAATGTATTCATCCGAAGGAACCATCCTCCCAACTCTTTCTACCAATGCCAAGAATTATGCTTTATATAGATTTAGCTTTGAAGCTTTTTCACTACTCAAAAGGGAACTAGAAACAAATCTAAACTAAGATTTCACTAGATCCTGAGATTACCAAACTACATTATGATCTTTTCTTTTTGAGCTTGTAGTTTGAAGTATTGCTCATGTAAATTTTTAATTGATGACCTTGTGTTTCCATCTAGATAACGTGTCGAATCATCAACACTAGAAGATTTATCAATTTGAGACTTAATTGAGTCCATCTCATCTCTTATGCTTTTAGTATATTTGTGCCATTTCATGCAAAACTGAAACAAAGCTTTGGATTTCGCCATACAACCTTGTGAACACTTAAGATTTTCCTAGAATTTATTGTGTACACTGGCACACTTCTTAGTGACATCCATCAATTTATTGTCATTTATATTTTTCTCTAATTCCTTTTTCTAACTTCCCTTTCAACCCACTCGCATACTCCTTAAATGAATCAATCAAAAGTTTTAGATTTTTCATACTAGAGAGGGAATTGTCAATGACAGCATTGGGTATGGCTTCAAGCATAACCTTTACTACCTCATCTATCATTTCTCCACTCTTCTATTATGTTTCTATGATTTCTTTCCAAGAAGATGCATGGAAAATATCACCCAATTGAAGCTTGTGAAGAGGCAAAATCTTATCCATATCTACATACCCCTACTATGTCAAAACTTGTAATAGCTGGGCAGACAATACAGGTTGGAACTTAAGCCACATGCTCAACAAATTATTTAAAGAATCTCCCAAGGAACTGACGGATTCACTAGTATCATTGACATTCTCCTCAACAACCTTCTTCTTCAAATCCTTTTCTTTATCACCAGTATCAACTAGTGTCTCCATTTCCTTCTTCTATTCATTCCCATATGCATTGCCATCCTTTTGTTCATTTACTCTTCTCTGCATCATCTTCATTGATAGCTTGTTCCTTGTTATTTGGAGGAATGATTGTCTCTGGTTGGACTTGAATTTTCTCAACATTTGTTTCAAATACCCGAGTAGGAGTTTAATGATCTATAGTATCCTCCTTTGTAATGTATTCTCTAGTAGATTCTTCTCCTTCAACATTTTCATCACCAATGATATTTTCTTTTGTAATCTCTTCCACTTTCGGAAGAACATTACTCTACACATTACCTTCTTCAAATCCATGCTCATGTTAAGTATCATTATGTTGTGCATCTTCTCTAATACTCAAATCTAGAGTTAGCATCTAAACATGCATATCTTTTGTGATTTCTGGAGTCATCCCTAATCTCTATAAAAAATTTGCAACCTTCTCTATAAATATTTTAGGAGCCTTTTGTGATCATTCTGATCTCTTCTTATGAGGCTAGTCACCCTTTACTTCATTCTAAACTCCTTACTATACAATTTAGCCAATGTAGAGCTTAAACGTAGAAAATTGTCACTCTATGCTTTGGGAGATAAAACCAATTTCCTTCATGTTTCATTCAAGTAAACCCCAAATATCTCAATCTAAGAATGGAATTAGGAAAGTAGATCTACAATAGGGTGTCCTAGGGGTGTGATTAAAGACTAAACGGGGTTCACCACTAATCAAATGCTTATAAAGAAATGGAATGAAAGCAATGTGCAAATCTAGCTATGAAACCTAGAGAATTAAGAACCTGAAATTACACTAATAAGAGAGAATGAAACAAAAAGGTTCCCTAAAGAAAGATGCAATCAAAACAAGCTTTGAAACCCTAAAATTTTGACCTTTAATGCTCACTAGGACTCATACACTAGTCTGGGTGATTTAGTCCTAGACTAGGGTTTCTGTGCAGAAACTAGAATCTCTCAGTTACTAATTTAGATCTCCTAAAATCTAGAAAAATGTAGTAGTGGGACTCATACGCCCAAGGAGGGAATTTAGTCCCAATATTAGGGTTTGGCTAAAACTTTGGTATTCTCTAGCGATTTCCTGTAACTTCTCTCCTATCAAATCTTTGAGTCAGAAACCCCTTATTCTAGCCTATAGGTGAATTTTTCATGAAGATGACAACCTTGTGACAATCTTGAAATCTTTCTTCAATCTTGCAACTTTGTCTTCAAAGAATCCTCGAGCTCCAAAACACCTAGATCTGCAATCACACATGTAGAGAGAGAGAAAAAAAAACTTATTGATTGTTATGGAATAGGAGTTTTCCTTATTCATACCTCGTTTAGGTAATTAAACCTTATGATGAAAAAATGAAATGTGACCATGAAATATGAAACATAAAAAATGAACATTGATACCTTGAATCATATCTTGAAATGTAAATCTACAATCTAACATGGAGTGGCCATGAAGAATTTAGATCTTGATCTTGAATTAGATGTGGAACAATGCTTAACTTAGATCTTGAATGCTACATTACAACACTAGCTCAACAACATGCTTGATGATTTATGATGATGGATTTTGAATTATTGCAAGAATCTTCTTCAAATCTACCTTTCAATGCTCTTGAAATGCTCTTGAATGCTCTTGTGAAATCTTGTGAAAGTGGTCTTGATTGCTTATGAAGTTCTAGGAGAAAATATGTGAAATAACCTTGTATTTATACTTGTTTATGCCAAATTTCCCAAAATTATAACACTACAAGCCAACATTAGATCTGGGAGAATAAAATCTTGCCAAGAATTTTAATTCAAAATAGGTCCAAGCTAAGCGGGACTCATATGCTAGTTGGGGCATATGAGTCCCAATAGGTTAATCTTAGGACAAAAAGTTTAAGAAATGTTTAGTTTAATGCCAAATTCAGGTTTAGGCCCCAAAACTTAGGTGGGACCCATATGCCCAAGGTGGTGTATGAGTTCCAAATCACTAAATTTGGGCCAGATGAACCAAAATCATTAAATTATGAGTGGTATTTTGATATGTGTTAGGATTATCCTCAAAAAGATACATTAATTAAGGCTTTCAGATGCAAAATAGGACCAAATAAGGCATAAAGAAGCCCAATTTTAGTAGGGAGGGCCCAAAAAAGTGTGAAAATGTAGAGGGATACATTTTTCTACACTACATTTAGCCCCTACTTTAGTGAGAGGATGAACTTGCTTCAAAATCACATGAAGAAGACAAACTTACATCAAGAGGGGTTTTAATGTACCAATTCCAATAATATAGGATGACAATGATCAAGAGGGATGATCAAGCCCATAGGATTAAGATCCTATGGAAAAATAACATAGGCACAAAAGAAAATTATCTATGAAGCAACAAAAATATATAAGCATAAACTGCCAAAGACAAAGAGAAAGAAAACAAAAACAAAAAGGGGTGGATCAAGCTTTGATCATTTGTCTCGCACTCTATGGATTAGATATAAGTTGTTTGTCCAAAAACGCTTACAAGTGAAACACAATGTCCAATATGCAAACCAACACATGCTCACAAAGGCTAGTGAAACCTCAGACCATCCATTAGGTGTGCCCCCATCGAGACACATATGCACACGGTTGCTATGCACTCACACAAAAAAGTAAGTGGCTATGGGAAATTAATGCCTAAGTTCGGCTCCCATACTTACAACCATATCAAATCTATACATCTGATAAATTTGATAAGGTGCCACACAGCATTAACAACATGATCCATGAGGTAAGAAAAGCTTCGTATGCTTGACACCCAAGTGATGGCACCATAGGCAAGAAAAGTGTGTTATGCAAGGTGGCCATATAACCGATATTGTAAATGTAAAAGTAGTATAAGGTATATTCAAAGGAGTTTTTCTTAGTTCATGTAAGGTCTCTTCTTAGGGAACATCATGCTTAATATCTCCAAGAGAGGAAAAATCAAAGAAATATCATGTTCTCAGAGGAAATCAAATCCAATGACACCACCAAGCATCACAAGAATAAAGAAAATCACATAGTGGAACATGAGTGTCAATGTATGCCCCCACTTTAAAGTGGTCGCTAACACCATTGTTGTGAGAAATTGCTTTAAAGTAGAAGAAAACATGAGAGGTTGTTTAGAAATCCCTATGCCAAGTCTGTTGAACAAGACAACTAAGAAGGGGAGTGAATCAGTTGTAAAAAAATTAACCTTTATAATATTCACCAGAACTTAGATTAATCACAATTCTTAACTCTGCTAAAATGATTAAACATTAAGTGCAAGTGTAGAATCTAAAAACCATCACACAAACACAACATTAGATTTACATGGAAAACCAAATGAGGGAAAAAGCATGATGAGGATTAACTCATACTATAGAGAATATTAAAATTGATTACAAAGGCTCACTACCTAAACAAGGACTTAGTTTCTGGATCGGGACTCACTATCCAATAGGGTTAACCACCTAGAGGGCTCCCTACCACAAATATACAAAGAATATAGAAGAGATATGTTACAGAGAGAAGACAATCTTGATGCAACAAATATTTCCACCACAATTTGTTGAACCACTTGCAAACATGCATGAAATATAGAGTACACTTTTAGCTCACTACATCTAGAAACTAGACATTTAGACTTCACACTGATCTGCCACACTCGCATCACACACACCCACTTATTTGCATCTATTTCACATCTATCTACTCTATTTCTTTTCACTTATCTCTTGTCCTTCTTTCACCAATAACTCATCTTGGATTTATACCATCTTCAACTTTGAAACATATCCAAAGTCATCCATCCATCATTAAATTTGAATTAGGTCAGTGCCAAAACATCCTAGTGTGGAATTAGAATGAGGGAAACCCAAAAAAATGCTTGAGGGTATGTGCAGGATCATCATGGAAAAAATAGGCCCTTAAGTGGCAAAAAATTTAGAAAAATCAGTGTTAGGAAACTTGACGTAAAAATTTGAATAAGTTATCTATATTATTTCAAAAATATGTAAGAATATAATCTGTAGAAAATTGAATCTAGTTTCTAAACTACTAGGTTTATTTAAAAATAAATAAAATCTATTTGGTAAAAATTTGAAATTTCAATGCAGTAGTACTTAAATTTCAGGGAACAAATAAGAAGTAGGTGTATGTCTGACCACCCTAACCATAATAAAATGATAATATTTTTTTATAATATTTTATATATAAGTAGAGAACTCATGTCTGGATGTGACGCATATTTTTGTAATTTTTTTCCAAGTAAATAATTAATTATGAATTTTTATTACAACTTTGAAAAATATAAAACTCGTGATGTCCCGACCACCTTAACTTGGTCAAAACTTCATAATTTTTTTTCTTTTTTAATCCTATATTATGCGAAGCATAGAATGAGCATGTTTCAGATTCAAAACTGTGATACCTTTTGAAAGTTATAGATATTTTTCAATTAGCCTATCGAACAGGACTTTAGTCATAATTCTAATAGAAAATAAATAATAATTATTCATTAAATTCAAAGTAAAACATAATTTATATTGGTGGAAAGCTGAGAATCTCCTCTAAAACCCTTTTTGTTTCATCAATTTTGGGTAAAAAAAAGTCATCAGCCACATACCCTACAAATACCCATAATATTGCCACTTTTTGGCCCATCATGATCTTGCACATACCCTTGATGTGGATCCAAATAGGTCCAACACACTTCATCAACTTCAAAAGTAGTGTTCAACACAAGGTCGACCAAACTAGTATAAAACATAGAATAATTAAGCACGATCCTTCCATATATCAAAATTATCTTCAACACAATCATAAAAAATTAACTCTAGAACCACAAGTCATAAGACTTAACTTGAAAGAAATCCAAACCAGCAACATTTCTCCCAGACCTCATCCAGGTACATAGAAAAACACAATTCACAATTGGTGAACATAAAGTCTCACACTGTACAATGAATCAGAATCCAAGAATCTAGATATAGTAGCAAGCTTCCAACAACCATGATCAACATATCTGAGCCACACAAACATAGGAGAAAACCCAAATCAAAACCCAGAGCAATCATTGAACACCTGCAACCTTTCTTCAATACAATTTTCTCAATGTCCTCAACATGAATAGTCAATAACCTGTATCCATGATATCAATGACAACAACAACTAGTTGATAACCAATTGACCAATTGACATCAATGACAACACCTTCATTCTTGCAACAATCTCCTCCTTTGTCATTGATGTAGACACATGATGTGAAAAACCATCAAAGACAACATACTAGCTTTGCACACATGATTTCTCTTTCTCTTTCTCCCCCTTAGTAGATATTCTTTTTCACATGATACTCTTCTCTTTTTCACATTCTTCCTCTCCCCCTTTGACATCAATGGAAAAGGAAAAAAAATATTTTACATTGATTTCCCCTTTGACATTAAAACAAAATACTCATGTACAATGATAACGCGTGACACTACCTGCTTCACCTAAGAGGTAGCCACCAAAATATCAATCTAGAAGAAAGATAGATCTATAGATCCACCAGACTGATGCATCTCCATATGCATCTGGTTCAAGAAAGGAGGGGAAATAACCCCTAACTTCTACCAGAGATACTCAAAAGTATCTTTACAAAGAGCCTTTGTAAATATATCAACAATTTGATCCTTTGTAGGAACATACTCAAACTTTAATTCATTCTCCACAACCTTCTCTATCAAGAAATGATATCTGATAGATATATGCTTTGTCATTGAGTGCATCACTAGATTCTTTGAAATGTTAATTGTGCTTATGTTATCATAGAAGATAGAAAAAGGATCATCATACACAACTGTGATAAATTTCAATATATGTTTCATCCATAGAAATTGTGTACAACAAGATGCAACAACAATATACTCAGCTTCAAAAATAGACAAGGAAACTAAATCTTTCTTTTTACTCAACCATGCCACCAATCTGTAACCAAAAAAGAATGCACCACCACTTGTACTTTGTTTCTCATCTACACATCCAACCCAATCTGAATCTATATAAGCACTTAGTGTAAAGTTAGTATCCCTAGGATACCATAACCCATAATCTTGAGTGTCATTCAAATATCTTAATATTCTTTTAACAACAACAACATGTGTTTCCTTAGGATCTTCTTGAAATCTAGCCACAAGATAGGCCGGTGAAATTCAAAGTATATAATGTCTCTTGCCTCATTGACTGGTGAAATTTGAGCCTTCTACCTCCCTTTTGCTAATTCAAATCTATCAATTATCATCTCTTTCACTCTCTATGACTCTCTATTGGGTTCTATTCACTTGGTTCACTCTCTCTTACATTCTACTCTATTCTCTTGTTTATACACCATTTCTATTCGTTGTAAGCTCTTCATTTTGGCTCCAACACCATGCTCTTGTTGCAACACCATTACTATTAGAGGATCATCACACTTCTTCCTTCTACTATTAGCCTTGAGTGTTAATAGTTGAGAAGGTGATATTGTTCTTTGTTGTCCATTTGCATAATCTTGTTTATTAAGTAGCATTCTAACTTTGTTTGTGCTCTCTACTTAGCAATACTATTTCCTTTCTACTTTTTCTATCGCTTCTACACTTTGTAGCTATTTGGCTATCCATGGAGGTGGGAACACCAAAATGGGGGTCTAACTAAGGAATACCCCATACATAGCCCAATATTTTTCTCATTTCCATGTGTGTAGGTGCTTTTGAGTGGAGCTACTTGAAGAATCAACTCTAGGTAAAAAAGTACATTTCCCACTCTCTTTTCCATTTCTAGAATAGCTTATTTCTAATATTCCTTTTGTTGTACTTATAGTTTCAATACTTTTCCCACATTTTGTTAAAGCATAAAACTTAAATAGTTGGATAGTTAAGTAGACTTCTTGTGTTTTTATCTATTATCTGGACCTCTGTCCATACAAGACACCAGCGTGTCCTTGAGACACAACATGTCATGTTGGAGTCTGAGATTCATTTTTTCCTCCTCAGACAGTGAGTTGTTTGAGTAGGAGACCGAACCTTGGTAGTCGGCTCTTCTAACCCTATAAACATCTAGTTTTAGCTTAAGGAAATCAACAAGTTGTTTGTCGTTCCTTTTCAGCCTCAATACCCTATCATTTTCAATCTATTTAGAAAACCCAAGGTGGTTTATGCCAGCCAGTTCCTTGGGGCTCTTCTTTGACCTAGAGTCCCAAGGGTGAAAAATCCCATTCTCTACATTTTGGTGAACCCGATGTGAACTATTTATGTTTCGTTTCTTGGTATTGAAGAACCTTTTGTCATGTCCTAGGTGTGTTGTGTATTTGTGTATTGTAGGGCGTACAACCTTTCAACCTAAATCTATGACCCCTAGTTGTGTATTTAGAAGGGCTCTTGGATATTTAAGAGCATAATTTAGATAAGTCAATCTCCTATCTTTGAACCTTCTACCTTTATTGAGTTTGTTCCATTGAAGTATGTTAACATGGTCTCATACACACATATTCCTTCCACTTAGCCTACGAGTGGATCATTGGATATAACTTTTACCTTGCAAGACTTATCTATGAATAAAGAGCCTTCCCCCTTGTACATTCCCGCTCATGTCAATGGAAACATTGTGACTGGTGTCTTAGTTGACCCTATGAGCTGAGTGAATGTTATAACACAAGAAACTCTACTTATAGACTTTTTGCAAAGGGAAGAATATGAAGAATCTAAGGCTGCTATATGCACAAATGATGGACTCTCAGTCCCTCCTATTGGTTCTATTACTCTTTCGATCTTAGTAGGACCTAGGGTCATGGATACCTCTTTTGTCATTATTCCAGAGTTAGACCTATTTAGGGTGAAACTAGGCATTTCATGGCTGGTTTGCATGAATGGTACCACTTTGGTGATTAAAAAATGTCTCAAGTTCTCTCTTGAGGGCTCTATGCACGTTGTGCATGACATCGATTACAAACCACTGGTGTCGTGTGTGGGTTTCTCGTTAGACCACTTTTGGACCGCTTCGGTCAGACCTCTCCCTCCAATGACAAACTTTCTATATCATGCCTATGTCAAGTATAAGACTAGGGGCACAATGCCAAAAGTGACCTATCCAATATCCCCCTATGCTATCTCAGTAAAAGGTTCTATGAGTGCACAATAGAAAGCTACCCCGTCCTCCTAATAAAAGGGGAAGGGGAAGCTTGCTCGTGACCAAGAGCCTTCCTCTTCTAAATCTTCTAGTCTATCCATTTTTGCTTCTCGCCCCACTGTAGAGTCCTTAGCTCCTACTCCCATGTGTCACATGGGGAGACCAATGGTTCCCGCTTGGTGAAAAGATAAGAATTAAGTGTTTAAACTTCCTGTCTTGCCCATAGTTCCTAGACCCATTGTTTATGATAGTGGGAAGGGTCTTCATGGAGTGGCCCCCATATTTCAACCTTTATAACCTCCTATCGATCTTTCTCCTATCCCTCTAGGAGTGAATGAGAAGAGGCCCATTGTTGAGGCACTCATGCATGCTTCTCCACTTGTCATTTCTACTCCTACACTCCTTGCTCCTTCCCCTTTCCAAGAGGATGTCCTTCCACCAACCACGTGTTGTGTGGTCTCACAACATGCCCCAAGAATGTAAAGCTTGGGGACCCAAGTTGAAAATTAATGTTTATGGTGGGTTTTGGTTGGATAATGATCACTAAGAGGTAATGTAAAAAGTGAAAATATTTAAATAAATTCATGGTGTAAAGGTAGTGGGTGTTGAGTATGATGGGTGTCAAGAAATTGGGTAATTGGAATTTTTAAAGAAAATTTTGGTAAGTTGCTATAGTTGGGAGTAAAGATCTAGGGGTGTAAATTTTTGGTGGTAGTCGAGACTCATGTTGAGTTTTATTCTAATAAAGCTGAAATATGTCGGGAGACGGGTACTTGGGTAGATGGTGCATCAATGCTAAAGTGTTAAAGTTTGTTGTTTGGTTTTGCCCAAGCTCCTAAAATGTCTGGTAGCCTGCATAAGGTGATAATTACACAAGAATGCATTAAAGCATGTTATTTATGACTTGTTCTAAATGGGATTAGTAATAATGATGGTTTTATGATAATGAGAAATTTATTAATGCTTAGAAAAGGGTATTGATATATGGAATTTTATGTCTAGGAGAAATAGGTTGTTGGATGATGTTTCAATATAGACAGTCAAGAAAATTTGGATTGTGAGCAAATCCAATGATGTTACTAGGTTTGGTTGTGCACTTTGAAATCCCATGCAAGGAAAAATCTTACGAAGAAGAAACTTTGGTAACTAGGGAATCGAGTACCCGAGTATTACACATGCGACAAAGAATGGTGCCTAGCTTCGAGGTGATATACTTCTAGGTATTTTTGTTTGAAGCTAGAACTTGAATGTAGGAACACAACTGCCTGTGGATTAGGATATCTATGTCCACCTAATCACTCTAAATATCCAACAGAGGAAGTTCCTACATTTTATTTGAAAAATCTTCTTATTCCAATTTGATTTCCTAATTGAATTTCAAAGATATAAGTCCAAAAGGTTTTAAGTGTTGAAGAAGGTCAAAATCGGTTGACTTATTCATAAGTTTCTCTTGCCAACTATCATGTGCCACATGCTTTTCTATGATTCATCCCTTGGATTCCCTCTCATGTGTTGATTGAATTTTCTAAGTGTCTTGTTCTTATAAAAGGCCCAGAGATGTATTACTTTAGCTAAGTTCAAAATTTTTGGATTCCAGAGAATTAAATTTTTTTTCAAGTTTTATTCTTTTTCCTATTTTCTATTCCATTCTAGACTAAAAACTTGTATGTTTCATTAGAAAACTAATATCAGAGTCAATTCAAAGCTATTTCCTGATATGAAATCTTATGTAGTTGATTGTTTGTTCCTATTGGAAAATACTATACATTTTGTGTCATTTAAGAGTGCATACTAACACTATTTAGTGGCAAATAATTCCCCCTTTCTTTAAACTCTTGCATCATTCTATGCCTGATTGTGAAGCAATTTGGTGAAGTATAGAATGGTTTGCTTTGATTTAGTTATTTCTTGAGGCATGCATGGATAATACTAGGGAAAAATTTTACATTTTAGTAAATTTTCATGCTTTATTTTAGAGTTGATGCTTTATATTTCCAAAAAAATGTTCTAAAATTGATAAATACATGGAGTTTTATGATAAATATTTTGATTCCATGAATTTTTTGAGTTCTTAATGCTAAATCTACTTGAATGTATGCAAGTAATTTGAGTTTCATGAAATATTATTGCAAATTCTTTGATTTCATGAAGTTATTCAATTATATTTGAATGACTAGACTTAGATTGGGAGCAAGACGACCTGCTGGTCGATGAGGAGTAGGGTGGTACCTCTTCTTTATTTGTACATTAGATTTGTGTGTGTGTTGCATTCCCCCCATACTTGTATTTGTGTGTTTCTAATCCTACTTGCAGGACCCTTTCTACCCTTGTAGGTACTTGGATACATGCATGGAAAAAATTTCGTGAACTTCCTATATCGGTTTCATTATTCTTCTATATGTTGTGACTTGCTTTTCAACAATTAGTGGTGATGCAAAGTGTTTGGGGAATTTAGGCCTTCCTTCCATGTTGACCCAATTTTTTATTTGTTATTTTTATCTTCATGTGCTCTTCTTCACAATTTGGGAACTTTGGGTATTGATGATAGTTCGTTCATACACCATGTGCTACCTATAAATATATATGAATAGATCTAACCCCAAACTCTTAGATCCCCCTGTCTCTTGATTTCTTTGTTTATGCTTATCTCTCATTTTCTTTGTCTTTGTTTGTCTATCTCTCTCTCTACTTAGTGATGTTGTGGTTCTTATGTGTTTTCCCTCGCGTACGTGAAAGAATTTCCATGTTTACATCTCGCAATGTATCATGGGCCACAACATCTTTTCCTCTTCTTTCTCTCCTTAGGATGCCACATGCTCCTCTACTTCACACACACCATCCTAAGGGGGGCTACCATACTTATCTAATTTTCAATAAGATGATTTTGGTGGCCAATGAATCCCTTATTGCCCTTAGTGAAAATTTTCTTTTAGAAATGAATTTGTAGCAAAAGAATTTGAAAAACTTCCCTTCAATTTAAAGGAGTACTTTTTTTGATGAAGAAGTATGAAAGTTTTCCTTTGAGAAGGAGAATTATTTTTATTGGATTCCTTGACAAAAGATATCTTTAAAAATGATTCCTTGATGACATAATCATTTGCAAAAAAATTCACACTTTTTAAATTGAAGTGCTAAGGTTTTCCTATGGGACCGAGAACTTGTAGAGCTACCTCTTGCATGTCTAGGTGCACTAGATTGAAGATCTACTTCCTCAATGGTTAAGGTATATTCTCTTCTATCTCTTTCTACATTACCTCACATTCACACTAACACGTATGCTCGCTAAAGTGGGGGAAAAATATAATGGTGAATTTGTATCCTAGGAAAATTCCCCATTTCATCACCCCTACCTTAAAAAATATAAATTTGATGATGCAAAATCCTCCACCTTCACCTTTCTCCGTCCACCTGGCCATGTCTTTTTACATCGGTGGAGAAATCTCTGTCAAGGACATGTGTGTGTGCATCGTGCAAATGTTTGCACACTATGTTGCCATCCTAGTAGGATTCCTACCCTTGGAATTAGTAGAAATGTTACGTTTCCTATTGGGTGTGACCGATAAAATTTGAGCCTTCTATCTCCCGTTTTCTAATTCAAATATATTAATTCTCATCTCTTTCACTCTTTGGGACTCTCTCTTGGCTTTTATTCACTTTCATCACTCTCTTGTATTTTACTCTCATTCTCTTGCTTCTACACCATTTATCTTTGTTGTAATCTTTTCATTTTGGCTCCAACACCATGCTCTTGTTGCAACACCATTTCTTTTCAAGGATCGTAATGCTTCTTCCTTTTGCTATTGGCCTTGAGTGCTTATAGTTGAGAATATGATATTGTTCTTTGTTGTCCATTTGCATCATCTTGTTTATTGAGAAAAATTCTAGTTGTTTGTACTCTCTACTTAGAAATGTTATTTCCTTTCCACTTTCACTATCACTTTCTACATTTTATGGCTATATAGCTATCTATGGAGGTAGGAACACCAAAACAAGGGTCTGACTAAGGCAGAACTCGAACACAGCCCAACATTTTTCTCGTTTCCATGTGTGTAGGTGCTTTTGAGTGTAGCTACTTGAAGAATCAACTCATGGGTAAAAATGCATTTTCCCACTCTTTGTCATTTCTAGAATAGCTTATTTCTAGTATTCCTTTTGTTGTACTTGTAGTTTCAATACTTTCTCTCATTTTGGTAAAGCATATTTAAACTTAAATAGTCAAATAGTTAAGTACACTTCTTGTGTTTTTGTCTATTCTTTGGAATTTTGTCTGTACAAGATGCCAACATGTCCTTGAGACACCAGTGCATCATGTTGGAGGTTGAGATCTATGTTCTAGTCCTCAAATAGTGAGTTGTTTGGGTAGCAAACCGAACCTTGGAAATTGGCTCTTTCGACCTTGTAAACATCTGGTTTTAGCAGAAGGAAAGTGACAAGCTATTTTCCCTTCCTTTTCAGCCTCAGTACCTTGCCCTTTTCAATCTGTTTAGAAAACCTAAAGTAGTTTAGGGAATCCCACTCCTTGGTGCTCTCTTGTGATCTGGAGTCCCAGGGGTGACGGGTCCCCCTTCTCTACACTATCTCTCCTCCCTTTCTCTATCTCTTCCTCCCTCACTCTATTACTTATCTCTATCTCTCTATCTCTACCTCTCTCCCTTTCTCTTCCCATATATATCTCTCTTTCTCTTCACATACATCTATATCTTCCTCTTTCTCTCTCCCTTTATTTCCCCTATTTCTCTCTCCCTCTCTCCATCTCTATTTGTCTATAGCTACTCTTTGCTTATCTATCTCTCAATCTTTATCTCCCTCTCCCCATCTCTCTATATCTTCTTATATCTTTATCTCTATCACTATATCTCACCATCTATATCTCCCTCTCCCTCTTCCTCTATATCTCTATCTCCCTCTCTATCTTCCATTATATATCTCATTCTCTTTATCTTCATCTTTGTCTCCCTCTTCTTCTTCCTTTATATATTTCTCTCTTCATCAATATCTCCCCATCTTGATCTATCTTTATCTCTCCATCTAGTTATATCTCTATCTCTCTATCTACTTGTCTCCCTCTTCTTCTCTTGATATATCTTCATCTTTACCTATATCTTCCTCTCTCCCCTCTATCTCTAGACATGTTTCCCTCTCTCTATCTATCCATGTCTCTCCTTCTCTCTCCCTCTCCCTCTTCCTAGACCTCTATATCTATATCTCTTTGCCTCTTTGTCTCTATCTCTATCTCTCCATAATTATTCTTCCATCTCTCCCTTTGTATCTATCTCATTATTTCTCCATCTCTCTACCCCTATAGCTCTCCCTCTCTCTATATCACTTTCTATATCTATCTTTATCTTGATATCTCTTCCCGTCGCATTCTCTCCCTCTTTATATATATATCTAGATTCCATATTTGTCTATCTCGCACTCCTCTCTCCCTTCATATCTCCCTCTCTTCCATACCCCTATCCTTCTCCTTCTCCATCTCCATTTTTGTCTCTACTTCATATCCCCCTCCCTCTCCTTTTCCATTTCAATCTTTGTCTCTATCTCTATCTTCCTTTCTTTCTCTATCTCCTTGCCCCCCTCTCTCTCTTCCTCCCTTTGTCTCTCCCTCTTTCTATCCCTCTCTCTCCCTCTCTCCCTATTGCAAACATAACATGAGCCTATTGGTAATGGATTCTAATTATCTTCACGATTCAGATAGTTATTTTTTCAGTTGTATTTGGATCTATGTAAGTGGATGCATAGTTTATTTGAAGCTTTCACTTCTCCATTGAGACCTTTGTTGCAAAAACAATGTCATTTGCTAAATTACCTACCAATTGACCTCATGTACTATACAAATGTATGCAAAGAATAGACCAAAATTTCCCTTAATTGACCTTCCACACCTTTTTGACATACCCATTGCACAACAAGGTGTGATTGCTAGTATGTGTGTGTGTGTGGGTGTGTGTGTGTTTTACATGCTATTTGTTTTGGAAATATTATGTTTATCATTAAATATTAACATTTTGACATGTATATAATTATCAAAATTAAGATAAAAGATAAGAATTTTTGTTAACAAGTCCACATCATTACATTTCACCTCTTACTTCATCTCGTACTCTTATTTCAGATATCAAGTTTCCACAATCCATCTTATTGTTTGTAAGAATGTTCTAAATTTGATTATATCATTTTTCTATCAATGACAAAATCAAATCCACAAAATTTGTTCAAAATACTCTTATTTCGCCTCGTACTCTTATTGTAGAATACCTCACATAAATAATCTGCCCAGGTTCAAGGCATGGGTGACCATCAGATATTATGCGCCCCACGTGATGTCAAAGGTTGGAAAGCGATATATATAGTCGGCCATCTTGCATGTCATTTTAAGCGCTAGGAATAAAAGTATCTCTGTGAAATTCCAATAATAGTCAATGGTCACGTATGAATGTGGTCATGCTTTTAATGGTCCGAATTTTCAGAGAAGTTTTCAGCAATGAAATCTCGCCGTATGGAGAACGTCCCCTGTACGATCATGCGTAAGCTCCATTGAAAAGCCATTTTCATAGCCGTAGAAGCATAATTTTCATGGGAGTTCTCAAGTTAAATTAATATATTTCTGGTACAGTTACCAATATTGCCTTGGAGCCTCAAACATTCAAGGGAAGTTCTGATTCTCACATTTAATGGATGACTTCTTTAAAATAATTACCCCACAAAATCGTGTTCCAAAGAATTTATTATCTGTACAAATCTACAGCCTCTCTTCAACTTTTGATTGTAAAATACGGCCAAAATTGGCAAAAACAGAGCTGACAGACCGTCAATGTCCAGGCCTGGGCCACATCCTTCATCATTCTTGTCCATGAAAAAGGATCTTATCACACACCTGTCGAGTTGGGAGTTTCTGCAAAAAGGAAAAAGAGAATAAAAGGAAAAGCTGATGATGGTGGGGGACCGATTCCTTCATCTCATTTGAAGCAGAGTACCAAATCTATTTCTGTTGTCACTCTTAGATAGAAAATTTTCCTGAGGTTTGTGGGCAATTGTACTTGAAAGATGTGAGAGTATCTGATATCCCCACTAGTGAGTGCCATTTTCATGACAAGATGCGACTTTAGATTGCACTGCACTTTCAGAATACCAAGAATTGCTTTTCCATGTATAATATACGATTTGACAGTCATGTGAAGTTACTGAACCCATACCTAATATGGCTGCTTTTATCAGTCAACAACGTCAAAACACAGTAATAAGGAAAGACAGAGGTTACAGTAAAGTCATGAATATGGGTGATGGCAGAAGTACCTTGACAATGGCCTGCATGAATGAGCGTCCCACATGTCACCATCACAATTGGTGAGAGAGCTTCATGTACATCTAAAGGAATCTCCAAAGTACGCAAGCAGGTGGCTCATGTTGCACTCAGCTAATCGAGTTTCCTGAACTCCCTGTGGGAGGCAACTGGCAACTGTCAACACAATACACCTGTGAGCTATTATGTGGAGGGGGAACTGACAACTGTGAGCTGTTCAAACATATAATTGATTGCAGTCATGTCATGTCTCTAAGCAGTCACATAGCCTACTACCCACTTAACCTTGATTCATGTTAAAGTTTCTTAAATGTCCAGTGGTTTCTGATCTAATGGTGATGAGATATTTTTGATGAAAGTGACATAGATTTTCGTTTTCTATGGTGACGAGCCGGCCACCCTATCAAGTAGGGTTATATGTTAAATCGTGCATCCTTACAAGGGTGTTATAATAATGCTAGGGCACATGGTCACAATCATGAACACACTGAACTATTTGAACTAGGGGAGAGGGCCCAGTAGTCGTGCACCCTAACTTCACGCTTCAAATTATCCTACGTCGAAATTTCAAATCACTCCCAATTTTTTACAGCAGCTTACTTGGCAAGTTCTCTGCTTATAACTAAGGTTTCAGGGCCACATCATCAAATATGATGCCACATCAGCATGCGTTTTTGTCAAGGTGTCCAAAAAGGCCCCAAAAAATAGTGAGACCAATTCTCGTGCATTACATCATGAGTAGTTGAGTGCTGATGTGGTATCACATGATTGGTTGTTTTTTAGATCAAAAGCATACATTTTGTTTAATTATGGGTAGTCAATTCACAACTACTAGACATTATATAAACGACTATTGGGTATTATATGTACGATTGGGTGCACGACTATTGGACCCCGCACGACTATTGGGCCCTCTCCCCTATTTAAATTTAACTGTCCATTATTAAAAAGGGTGTGTCCAAATTAGGACTCAGTTATTCTGTTTACACAGTTAATTGTTTTTAAAATGTAGATTTAAAATAACGCCTGTTTGAAACAATTGTTTATTCAGTTCAATTCAAAAGTTTAAGTTTGAATGATAAAAATAGAATAAATATTTACTATATTTTAATATGATTAAGAAGTCAAATTATTATTGACGTTATGAACATTAAAGTTGATAATATTTAAATACAATGGAAACAAATCATAAGTACATTAAATTCCTTATATACAATCAACCACCACCTATCCTGAAAATGCTCACATCAAAACTAAAACTCAATCACCATATTTATACAATTAACAAATCGGTCTACCCATCTTTATAAAAGTCTCATGTTTACACAGCTAATAGCTTTTTTAAAAGGTGTAGATTTAAAGTAAAGTCTGTTTGAGATAATCATTATTCAGTTTAACATTAAAAGTTTAAGTTTGAAAGATAAAACTATGATAAATATTTAATATGATTAAGAAATATTTGCTATATTTTAATATGATTAAGAAGTCAAATTATTATTGACGCTTTGAACATTAAAATTCATAATATTTAAAGACAATAGAAATAAATCATAAATACATTAATTTCCTTATATACAACCAACCACCACTATTAACCATCCTCAATAAAGTGATGAAAGAGAAAGAAGCAACTGTCACCTCTCAAATGGAAGTCATCATGAGGATCTTTGAAAGGAAAACAGCTAGTGTTGTCTTTTGGGTGTTGGAAGTATTTTTCGAATAGTGGAAACAATTTGCTCGTCTGTATGTTGTTAATCAAAAGCATACAAAATTTCAATCTAAAATCTCTTACAGTGAGAACATACACAAGTAAACTATGAGATGACAGCTTCTTCAGACCACACTTCTAAATAAAATATTTTCAAGTTTTTTAATGGAAAGGATATATAGAATTGAGCTATAAAAAAAGGCTATAGGTAGAAAGCATAAGTAGAAAAACCAGCCCAAAAGCATTTCACAAAATGACCATAAAGCAAATTATAAAGGCCTTGAAGTACCAGAGACACTTCATGTCCTAAACATGACAATCTTTGTTGTAGGTACAAATTATCTGCGTTGAAATTTGTGAGTCACTCATTTGAATTTGACAAGTGTTTAAACATTATCAATAATTTGTATTCATGTCCACCAACTATCAAGATCTTTTGCTGTGTGACGCTTTTGAACTTTAGCTATTGGAGACATTATATGCACACTTGAATGAATTATTGTACTCAATACGGAGGAATAGTCTTAAAACAGATTGCTTCAGAAAAAAATGATAACCAAGGCTTTGTACCTACACTTTAGTTATCTTTTCCCTATATAATTCTACATAGCTAATTTTTGAATTCAAGTTAAAGGATTAGTACCTTTGATTTTCAGTACTCTCTTTGAAAAAAATTTCCTCAAAACAATCAATATTTTTATATTTTTCGTAGCTCTCTTTCTATTTCAGCATTTTAAATATATATGGAAAATGCTTCTCTATTAAATAGTATCTTCTATAAAAACAAGTATATTACTTTAAAATAGAAAAAAAATCTCATAACTTTATCACAAATATGGTTGCACTTTTATAGGAGAAATCTTTGATTTATGGTTAGGGTTAGCATAAAAGTGTAATTATTGTTCAATTAAACTTAGAATTATGGTTCAATTAGTGTTAGAGTTACTATTGTAAATAAGATTATGAATAGGGTTATAATTATGGTTAAGGTTAGAGCTAGAATTAAAACTAGATATAGGGTTAGGATTACAATAAAATTAAGATTAAGTTTCAATTATGGTTAGGATTAGTATTTTGGTTCAATTAGGGTTCAATTATATTAAAAAAATATTTTTTTTCTTAAATATTATAATATTATTATTTTAATTAATAATAGCTATTTATTATATTATATAATATTATATCATACTATTATTAAATTTTCAATTATTATAGTTAAATTTTTTTTCAAATATTATCATTTAAATTAATATAAAATTATTTAGAATAAATTATAAAAAATATTATATTTTAGAATATTTAATTTAATATAATATATTTATTATTAAATTATAACTTATATAATTATATATATTATTATAATTATATACATTACAATTTAAAAATACTATAACTATAATAATACATTAAAAAAATGAATAAATTAAATTTATATAAAAAAATATGAATCACACAAATATTATTTATTATATTTTATAATACTAATATATATTATATCATCATATTATTTAATTCTATATTAATTATTATTATTAAAAAAAATTAAAAATAAATAAATATAAAATTTTACTTTAGGATTTAATTAGAGTTAAGAGTTTAATAAGGGTTAGGATTATAACTAATATTCTATTACGATTAGGGTAAGACTTAAATTAGCATTACAATTAGGTGAGGGTTCCCTTATGATTACAATTTAATTAGGGTTAAGGTTAGCATTAAATTAGGGTTAGGATTCCAATTAAGTTCTAACTGTAATTCTAATTCAATTACATTAAAATTAATATTTTATAATATTAGTTTTATAATATTTATTAAATATTATGTTGAAATATAATTTAATATTATATTATAATGATTAACATTATTATAATATTATATTATTATATATATTCTCTATATTAAATATTAATATTATATAAAATACATGAGAGTTATCCTTTGAGTGACACCTATTTTAATCATTTTTTCTCAGTGCAATAGCATAGATAATGATAACTCTTAGTGTATTTTATATATATTAATATTTAATATATGTATGCTAGTAGTATCTTCTATAAAAACAAGTATATTACTTTAAAATAGAGAAAAAACTCATAATTTATCACAAATATGGTTGTACGAGAAATACAAGAAGTTGAGAAAAATATACTATTTTTGAGAAAATCAAATACTCAATTGTAAAGTAATATAGTAAATGATAACTATTATAAAAAAAAAATCTCCAAAGTTAAAATGGAGTTATGAAAGAATTAAAAGAAGATAGAAAATTAAAGGATAACATGATCATTTAGTTTTAAAACATAGAGATTAACAAAGAATGTTAATGAAAACTCTTTTAAAAGAGATGAATAGCTATATTTATTAAAAAGTAACTAAAGAAAACATTTGTTAAAAGGAGTGATGGTTTCAAGATCAAATCTTAATGCTTCTATAAAAAAAAGTGTATGGCACTTGGAAAGGAGCATGTAGATGACTCAAGGAAGAAGAAGGTGATTTGGTGGGTTATGACCATTGGAGAAGAGGGCACATAGAGTGTGTTCAACTTGGGGTGCACAACAAACTTGGGATTGTCCTAGATAGGGATTTGTGTGAGTAAGCACACCTATTTATGCAAGCAAAAATGCATTTTCATGCAATTATAAACACATTTTCATATAAGTAGGCATATAATATGCATTTAATAGGTCCTCTAGAGTGTGTCATAGTGAGAGCCAATGCCATTAAAATCATCCCAGGATGAGAGAAGCATTTCCAAGTTTTGTGATTTAGATAAGTATTGATAACTATTGATACCAAAAGCTATTGAAAATATTATATATGATTTTGATGTTAGTCTTATTAAATTATATAGATGTGTTACTTGATTTATCATGTTAATTATTTACTTTGGAATTCATATTAAATTATCACATGATGTTATATTTTATAATGGTTATTCACATCTTTTTCATATAAAATAAGTTAAAAAGGCCCTAAACCCATTACATAAAGTTCACCATAAAAAAAAGAAAAGAAATAAAACAACTACTCAAAATGTTGGTCACTAGGCTTGACCAAACTAAAAAACACAAGAAAAATACAACACTAGACAAACTAGAAAAGAGAATATTAGTCCTTGGTAAAGGAGCTCATAGTCCCCTCCCTACAAGTATCATCCAATGATCTCTCTCTCTCTCTCTCTCTCTCTCTCTCTCTCTCTCCTCTTGTGCTTCTATTTTGTTTCTTGTTGATCTTCCTCTGGAATCTATTTCTTCTACTTCTTCTTTAGCCTTGATTGACCAATAACTATTCCAATCATCGACTTCTTCATAATGCTGGACCAATAATTTTAGCATGTTCACTAAAGGCTTGCTCCATTTTAATCAATCTATTTTGATATACATTAGTTGTTTTGTATATTTTCTCTCATTTTTTCTCATAGATTTTGCATTCCCCTTGATCTTCCTAAGTCTTCTAAGTGTTACTAACTTTTATATGAAGGTCTTCTATCTCGACATAATAAGTATCTAGTGGATCTTCTTTTAGTTCTTTTTTCTCATCTTTATGATTCTCCTTCCTAGGATTTTCAATATTAGTATCCTCATTACCAAAGATAGTCATCTCCGCATCACTAGAGAGATTCTCTTTAGACACATCCTCTAGGGAGAGGGAAAGATAATCTTCAACATCATTCTATAGGGGCTAAGTCTTCTCAAAGTTACAATAGTGATCAAAGTCAAATAGAGGAAGAGAATCCTTTTTATCTTCTTCATTAACATCTTCCCCAAAGTCTATCTCAACATTTCTCTACTAATTATCAAACAAAAAAATTTCTTCAATAATAGCCTTAGCCAATCTTGTTGGCCTTCTTCCTCCTGTGTAATCCTTATACACATCTCTAGATCCCTCTATTGGCAACATGAGCATGACGGTATATGGTGTTGTCATTGATGAAAACCCATTTTAGAAGTGATGGCACATCTATATGTACATGTAGACACTAAAAAAGTCCTAATTGATATTGGATATCCAATTCTAATCAACTAACACCATTTCTTATGAAATCATCTCAAATTGACCAATTAATTGAATAATCAACATTAGTTAATTAAAATCAACAAATTCAACTATTAATCAAATAATTAAATTTATTGATTAATTCACCTTTCTTCTAACTTATTATTCATCTTATTTAAATAAATCAAATTATTTAATTAAATCATCTCTTAATCCTCTCATTTGATTAAAAATCAATCAAATCAAATGTCACATCTCCTAATTCACTCCAATTAATTAATTTATGGATTAATTAATCATAAATCAGCTTTCTAATCATCATTTATCAAATCCTCCAACTTTTAACTCTTCAAGAGTTAAATCAACCATGGTCAACTAACCAGGTTGTACATGAAAATAATTTCAATTAATTATTTAATTCATCTATTTATCCTCATAAAGGCATATTCTGAAGAATAATCATCTCAACCACCTCGTAATCAATTTCCCTCCAAAGGTTTTAAAAAACCTTTCACATCTACATTTACTTCTCTTACAACCTTTCAAATCCTCTTACATCCTCTCAAATCTCATTCAATTCCTTTTACAACAATTTCAAATTCTCAACCAACAACATTTACTTCATCCTCTTCCACTAACACATTTCTCGAAATGTGCTCCAACTTTCTCCAATAGAATTGTGACACTTGGCACATTCTCATTGGCTCTCAATTTATCCCACATTCATCAAATCCTCTCATTCTTCAACCCTTGGCTTCTATAAATAGAGGCATCCTTTTCATAATATGGATCCACAATTTCATGCATTTCCACTATAGCCATTTGAGTTTTTAGTTTTCCATCATTTTCAAGTTTCATAGCTAGATTATAGTCAATTTCCTCTTTGGATCATCTTCAACTTCATCAATCTTATCAAGGTATTGGGAAAGAGCTTCTTTCCACATCAGAGGAGCACCACTCCCCCTATGGGATGAAGGTTTTGCTAGTTTAGATTAGATTACATGCTTCAATTATGTTATTTCCTTGTTTATTTCATGTTTTCTCTTAAATTAGTTGAAGAATCTCATAGGGAGCATTAGATTTGTGTTAGTAACATGTTTGACATTGTTTTGTTGATATTTTTTTAGTCTATGCAGGTTTTGTGTTCACATTTTGGCACTAGAAGGAGGGCTGATCAATCTAACATATCCAATTTCACATCTTTTTTTCATTTTTTGTAGCTATAGGGGAGCGACACCACCTTTTTGCAAATGTGATGCTTCTTAAATGTAATCACTTATCTTGGAATAAAAACAAATCCTATTAACCATCTTGAATATAGTCAACATCAAGAAATATAGATGAAAGAGAAAGAACTAACTGCTACCTCTCAAATGGAAGTCATCATGAGGATCTTTAAAAGGAAAACAACTAGTGTTTGCTTTTGGTTGTTGGAAGTATTTTTTGAACAATGGAAACAATTTTGGTGTCTATATCTTGTTAATCAAAAGCATAAAAAAATTCAATCTAAAATCTCTTATAGTAAGAACATACACAAGTAAACTATGAGATGATGGCTTCTTCACACCACATTTCTAAATAAAATATTTTTAAGTTTTCTTAGTTGAAAGGATAGATTGAATTGAGCTATAAAAAAAGGCTATGGTAGAAAGCATATGTAGAAAAACCAGCTGAAAAGCATTTCACAAAATGACCATAAAGGAAATTATAAAGGCCTTGAAATACCAAGACACTTCATGTCCTAAATGTGACAATCTTTGTTGTAGGTACAAATTATCTGTGTTGAAATTTGTGAGTCACTCATTTGAATTTGACAAGTGTTTAAACATTATCAATAATTTGTATTCATTTCCACCAACTATCAAGATCTTTTGTTGTGTGACACTTTTGAACTTTAGCTTTTGGAGAGACATTATATGCACACTTAGAATGAATTATTGTACTCAATACGAAGGAATAGTCTTAAAACATATTGCTTCAGAAAAAAATGATAACCAAGGATTTGTACCTACACTTTAGTTATCTTTTCCCTATATAATTCTACATAGATAATTTTTGAATTCAATTTAAAGGATTAGTACCTTTGATTTTGAGTAGTCATTAAAAAAAAAGAAAATCCTCTAAACAATCAATATTTTTTATATTTTTCACAACTCTCTTTCTATTTCAGCATTTTAAATATATATGGAAAATTCTTCTCTATTGTAGCATCTTCTATAAAAAACAAGTATATTATTTTAAAATAGGAAAACAAACTCATAACTTTATCACAAATACAGTTGTATGAGAAATACAAGAAGTTGAGAAAAACATACTCTTTTTTAGCAAATGGAATACTCAATAGTAAAGTAATATAGTAAATGATAACTATTATAAAAAAAATTCTCCAAAGTGAAAATGAAGTTATATGAATGAATTAAAAGAAGATAGAAAATTAAAGGATAACACGATCCTTTAGTTAATATAGAGATTAACGAATAATGTTAATGATTTTTTTTTTAAAAGAGATGAATATCTATACTTATTATAAAACAACTAAAGAAAACCTTTGTGAAAAGGTGTGATGGTTTCAAGATCAACCCTTAAGGCTTCTACAAAAAAAATGCACGGCACTTGGAAAGGAGCATGTAGATGACTCAAGGAAGAATAAGGTGATTTGGTGGGCTATGACCATTGGAGAAGGGGGAAAATAGAGTGTGTTCAACTTGGGATACAAAGTAAACTTGGGATTGTCCTGGATAGGGCTTTGTGTGAGTAAGCACACCTATTTATGCAAGTAGGAATGCATTTTCATGCAATTAGAAACACATTTTCATGCAAGTAGGCATATACTATGTATTTAATAGGTCCTCCAAAGTGTGTCAAAGTGAGAGCCAATACCATTAAAATCATCCTAGGATGAGAGTAGCATTTCCAAGTGTTGTGATTTAGATAAGTATTGATAAGTATTGATGCTAAAAGCTATTGAAAATATTATATATGATTTTGATGTTAGTCTTATTAAATTATATGGATGTGTTACTTGATTTATCATGTTGATTAAATACTTTGGAATTCATATTAAATTATCACATGCTATATTTTATAATGGTTATTCACATCCTTTTCGTATAAAATAAGTTGAAAGGGCCCTAAACCCATTACATGAAGTTCACCATAAACAAAGAAAAGAAATAAAAACAACTGCTCAAAAAGTTGGTCACTGGGCTAGACCAAACTAAAAAATGACACAAGAAAAATAAAACAAAGAGAAAAAATAAAACACTAGACAAACTAGAAAAGAGAATATTAGTTCGTGGATAAGGAGCTCATAGTCTCCTCCCTACAAGTAGCATCCAATGATCTCTCTCTCTCTCTCTCTTCTTGTGCTTCTATTTTTTTTCTTGTCAATCTTCCTCTAGAATCTATTTCATCGACTTCTTCTTTAGCCTTGATTGACTAGTAACTATTCCAATCATCGAATTCTTCATAATGCCACCAATAATTTTAGCGTGTTCACTAAAGGCTTGCTCCATTTTAATCAATCTATTTTGATATACGTTAATTGTTTTGTATATTTTCTCTCATTTTTTCTCATAGCTTTTACATTCCCCTTGATCTTCCTAAGCATTCTAAGTTTTACTAACTTTGATATGAAGGTCTTCTATCTCGACATAATAAGTATATATCTAGTGTATCTTCTTTTAGTTCTTTTTTCTTCTCTTTATGATTCCCCTTCCTAGGATTTTCAGTATTAGTATCCTCAGTACCAGAGATAGTCATCTCCACATCACCAGAGGGATTCTCTTTAGACACATCCTCTAGGGAGAGGGAAAGATAATCTTCAACATCATTTTATAGGGGATAAGTCTTCTCGGAGTTGCAATAGTGATCAAAGCCAAATAGAGGAAGAGATTCCTTTTTGTTTTCTTCATTAACATCTTCCCCAAAGTCTATCTCAACATTTCTCTTCTGATTATCAAACAATTTTTTTTCTCCAACAACAACTTTAGCCAATATTGTTGGTCTTCTTCCTCCTCTTTGCTCCTTATACACATCTTTAGAGTCCTCTATTGGCAACATGATCATGACAGTATATGGTGTTGTCATTGATGGCAACCCATTGTAGAAGTGATGGTGCATTTGTATGTACATAGTGTTGAATGCACAAGACAACTAAGAAGGGGGTGAATTAGTTTTACATTAAAAAATCAAAACCTCATTAATATTTAGACCCATATTCACCTTATTAGCCTTTAATCTGTTAGAGTGATTCAACTTGTAAGAAAATAATAGAAATTGAAAATGCAACACCATACACATTGGAACACTAGATTTATGTGGAAAACCCAAGAAGGGAAAAACCATGGTGAGGATTAGCTCACAATATAAAGTAATTGCAAAATTGAATACAGTAGGCTCACTCTTGGAGAGATCACTACTCAAAATAAATAAGGACTTATTTCCAATGGCTCACTTACTGATTATAAAAAAGAAGAAAGGACATTGTTACAATGAGAAACCCATCTCAAAGAAATAGAAAAGTTCCACCACTGCACCGACAATACATTCACACTCTCTCTAAAGAATGTAGACACATTCTACTCACTTCTTCTAGTAGTCATAGTTGTTAAGGCTCACACTGCAATTTGCACTTTCACACTTCACATTATAATTCACATCACATACACTACACCACACAATCCTTCATCAACTGAGACACATTTATACCATCCTCAACCTTGAAAATAATTTACAAGGTTGGTTATGCACCTCAACCATGCAAATTCAAATTAGGTCAACACGAAGTATTCCCATAGTGGATAGGAATGAAATTCAACCACATTACACCTTAACTAGGACCTAAATCCACTCATACATGCCATGCCAAACTTCTACAAACACCGAAAAAAATATGCAATTAGTGTAAACACCCAAGGTCAATCAAACCTATATAAACACCATTGAACACTTAAGTACACGCTTCATTTTATCCAAAGATGACTTGAAAACCACACAAAAGAGTCAAACACAATCCAAAATATTCCATCAACTTCCTAAATCTAACCAATTCCTTCACAAAAACTTTCATCTGAAGAATACATTCATCCTGTACACCCAGTTAACCTTCCACATACTGTAACACATGAATCCAATCTTACTGAGCACCAAACCTCGAACAACTTAGGCAAGAGATCATTGTGAGAAATGTAAGAACACCCTCAAATCCACAAGACTAGAAACCATATTGTGGAGGAATGCGTAGCAAAGCCATTTCTCCTAGACAACATTGCTTTCACAGTTCACACACTACTGAACACAAATTTCTCTACACAACTATCCAAGACAAGAAAATCTAGATATAATACCTATGAATACCTCTGATCAACATATTTGAACTACATAAGCATATCTTCAACCATGAATAAATTTAGAGAAAAAACTAGAACACTACTTTGCTACACTGAACACTCTTTACCACACTGCCTCCTCTTTTATTCAAAATTTCTCAAATGCCCTTGAAAATTAAGTACCACAAATAGATCCTCATCATTTTCAACACTTCCTTATTACAACCAAACCAACTACAATAAAACAACTCAACCACACACATGCTTATCAAGGAAAAACTAGAGGTTGACACTAGTGAGACTACTAATGACAACATAATGCAACAAATCAAAGCATCTCCATATGTTGACATTAATGCATCAACATAGATCGATTATCATTAATGAGAAAACAAACTACACTGACTTCCAATAATCTCCCCCTTTTTCATTGATGATAATACATGATGCGAAAAAACACTAATAGTAGCTCAACTTTGATCACCAACACATACTACACAACAATACAAACTGCTCCCCCTTACACAAGCATTATCTTCTGCAACACTTTATCTTTCTTTGCCTTACTTCATAAGGTTTTTTAGTTAAATCTTTTCCCCTTTGACATCAATCAAACATGTGTCTACTCTACAACTTTCTTTTCTTTTATTGCACTCTACTTTCTTTGCACCTTCTCTCTACACTCCTCCTTAGGAGTACATGCACATAATTCACCAACTAGCAAGTACTACACATATCCTTTTGACATAGTTAAAAAATAAAACACCTATTTACCACACAATGACAATACTTACTCCCCATAACTGCAAGAACCAATAATGCTACTACCTACTCCCCTTGAGAGAGAGCCACCAACATCAGTCCAAGACAAGAAATGAGTCTTGAAATCCAATGGACTAATGCATATCATTATGCATCTAGTTGAAAGAAAGAGGTCCAATCATCCCTAATTTCTCCCAAAGATACTCAAAATTATCCTTAGGAAGAGCCTTTGTGAAGATATCTACAACTTGATCCTTTGTAGGAACATACTCCAACTTCACCTCATTTTCTATAAAATCCTCTCTCAAAAAGTGATACCGGATTGAGATATGTTTTCTCCCATTATCAAATTCTTTGAGATGTTAATAGCACTTGTATTATTACAAAATATAGAAATAGGTTCATCATATATGACTCTGGTATCCTTCAAAGTTTGTTTCATCCACAACATCTATGTGCAATAAGATGTTGTAGAAATATAGTTTTCTTTTGTAATAGATAATGACATTGAATCCTACTTTTTCCTTAGCCAAGACACCGACCTATTTCCAAGAAAGAATGCACCACCACTTGTACTTTTTCCACCATCCACACAACTTTCCCAATCTACATCAGTATAAGAACTCGGAGGGGAATCAATATCCTTTGGATACCACAAGCCATGTTTTAGAGTGCCCTTTAAGTATCTGAATATTCTCTTCACTACTGCCACATGTGACTCTCTGGGATCTTCTTGAAATATAGTTACAAGAAAAACTACATTCATGATATTTGGTCTAGTAACTTAGTTAGATACAACACTCCTCCAATCATTGATTTGTACTTACTTTGATCAGCCTTAGGAGATTCATCATTCTTTCTCAACTTGCAACTAGTAAGGTCATAGGAGTACATACCAGTTTAGATTCTTCCATTCCAAACTTCTTCAACATTTTCTTGACATATTTTGATTGTGAAATGAATATAACTTTTTTTTTTGATTGATTTGTAGTCCAAGGAAGGAATTCATCTCCCCAAACATTGATATTTCAAACTCATTCTACATCTATTCTACAAATCTCTTATACAAGCTTTAATTTCCTCGAAAGATTATATCATCAACATACACAACTACAATCAAGATTTAATATTTTTCAAGCTTAAAATAAAGATTGTTATCTATGGTACTTTTATTGAATCCTTGTTGCAACAAGTACCTATCCAATCTTGCATACCAAGCTCTAGGAGCTTGCTTAAGTCCATACAATTCCTTCATCAATCTACATACCATATTAGGGTTATCTGATAACTGAAATCCTTATGATTTTTCAGTTTAAACTTCTTCTTCCAATTCACTATTCAAGAATGTAGACTTCACATCCATTTGATATACTTTGAAATCCTTATGTGCTACAAAATCCATAAACATCCTAATAGCTTCCATCATTGCCACTGGAGCAAATGTCTCCTCAAAGTCTATTCCTTCCACTTCTGAGTAACCTTTACACACAAGCCTTGCCTTATTCCTAACAACTTCTCCATTTTCATCCAACTTATTTCAGAACACCCACTTAGTTCCAATCACATTCTTTTTTGTTGGTCTTGGGACAAGTTCCCAAGTTTAGTTCTTCTCAATCTGCACTAGTTCTTCTTCTATAGCCTTGATCCAATATTCATGTTCTTCTATCATAGAATCCTTTCTTCTTGTTAGTACACCTCTGATTTTGTCACCAATGATCTAATCTTTAAAATTATTCTTCTGCACATACTTAGGGGTTTTAGGGATCCTTTTCAAAGCTTCTTCCTCTTCAACTTGTACTTCATTTTCCTTACCTTTATATTTTTCTTCTTCTCTGCATGAGGACTCATCGGATCTATATCCATCTAGAATCACTAAACTCTTATGAAGATATTTATCCACCTTGACACTTTCACTTTCAACAATTCTTTTTAGCCTCTTGTTTATGCTGGTAAGATTTTCTTTTTGTAGAATATTTAAAGAGATTCAGTGGGTCTTGCATAAAATTTTCCCAAGTTTATTCATCCCTCTTGATATAGTATTTTCTTCAAACACTACAGAAATGTTGTGATTGGGAGTTCTTCCGTTACCATAACCCATAGGAGTTTCTTTGAGCTTTTTCTCTTTCTTGTGCTTTGTTTAAATTATGTAGACTGTAGTATGGTCATTCTCTCTAGTAGGCTTCTAATGGGTTTCTTCTTTTCATCATTGTTCTTATTTACTTCTTGAATAGTCCCTGTTCTTCCCTTTCCACCACTCCATTCCACTAAGAGTCCTAGGGCTGCTCTAAATGCCTCTTTATTCCTTGAACTTCACAAAACTGCTAATGTGTCATTGGAGGTGAATTCTCCATGTCAAATATCAAACATTTTATTCTCATAGCCATTTCATTATCAACTATAGCTTTGAATTCCTTAAACTTATCTAGAGATTCTATTTTTTCTTTGAGAAAAGTAACCCAAGTCATTTTAGAGTAATCATCAATCAACAACATGAAATACCTGTGACCTTGTAAAATTCTTGTTTTGGTAGGTCCACAAAGGTTTGTATGTACCAACTCCAAAGGACATATAGGAGATTGTTCTTTGACTTTGAAACTCTTTCTATCTTGCTTCCCAAATCTGATATTCCTTACAAACTACATTGATAGTATTTGTAATATTTGGAAAATCTCTCACAACTTGAATTGAACTAATCCTTACTAGGCTATCAAAAAGGATGTGACACATTCTTCTATGCATAGAAAATTTTCATTAATTTGAGTCATAAATCACATACCATTAGTACCCTTGAGTTGATAAACATTTCCTGTTGGAAAAATAAGGACAAACAAGCGAGAGGGTAGATGGTTGTCTTAAAATATTTAAAATTTTCAAACTTAACTTGCTTGATCTCAGATCGAAGAATGAACAATAAACCACTAACAATTAGCACATCGAGCACAAAAGAACACCAATATTTTTACGTGGAAAACCTGTGGGGAAAAACCATGGTGGGATGTTGATCCCACAATAATATACTGTTATTTAAAAGAAATGTAAGAGAAGAGCCAATGGGAATGCACATGCATTAGGTTTTCACTATAGAGCTCCTACTCAAATACAAGAGGATTGCTTCCCAAAGAAGACACATTGTCTTACAGAAATTGATTAGATCGCGGTATGAATAAGAAAATAAGCTTCTACAAGCTTTGATTATAGTTAAGTTAAGCATTGAACACTTCTTCACATTTTCTCAAACTTCTTCACACTTTCTGCTCTACAATCAAATGATTGGTCACTATTTTGCACTTACTTTCTCTTATTCATACACCTTAACCCGGCACAAAAAACCACTCCCTTATATCGAACGTAGTTTGTCAACAACTTCATGGCTTGAGTAAAATGAAATATATTATATATACACGTGTAATTTAGATTTACAAGTAAATTTTCAGTGTGGTCTGACACCTTTCGGCCAATATTATATTGTGTCCCCAGAGCTTGGCATCTCGAGGTGCACCAAAAATTAAAATTTTGTCCAAGGATCACAACCGTTGCAACCACCATGTCATTGAGGCACTAAAACACAGAACACATAAGAAAAAAAATCATGACCACGAACACACTTCATCGGCGTGGACTGCAACAAAAGATAAGAGCATGATCTAGAAACATCCATAAGCACACTAGGAATAAATAGAAGAGAAGCATCCACAACAACTAGAATTGCTACGAATCACATCAACTGTCGAGAACACTAAATGAAATCATGTGATAATTTAATATGAATTCCAAATTATTTAATCAACATGATAAATCAAGTAACACATCCATATAATTTAATAAGACTAACATCAAAATCATATATAATATTTTCAATAGCTTTTAGCATCAATAGTTATCAATAGTTATCTAAATCACAACACTTGGAAATGATACTCTCATCCTAGGATGATTTTAATGGTATTGGCTCTCACTTTGACACACTTTGGAGGACCTATTAAATACATAGTATATGCCTACTTGCATTAAAATGTGTTTCTAATTGAATGAAAATGCATTTCTACTTGCATAAATAGGTGTGATTACTCACACAAAGCCCTATCCAGGACAATCCCAAGTTTACTTTGTATCCCAAGTTGAACACACTCTATGTGCCCCCTTCTCCAATGGTCATAGCGCACCAAATCACCTTCTTCTTCCTTGAGTCATCTACATGCTCCTTTCCAAGTGCCATACAATTTTTTTGTAGAAGCCTTAAGGGTTGATCTTGAAACCATCACACCTTTTCACAAAGGTTTTCTTTAGTTGTTTTATAATAAATATAGCTATTCATCTCTTTTAAAAGAGTTTTCATTAACATTCTTCGTTAATCTCTATGTTAACTAAAGGATCTTGTTATCCTTTAATTTTCTATCTTCTTTTAATTCATTCATAACTTCATTTTCACTTTGGAGAATTTTTTTTATAATAGTTATCATTTACTATATTACTTTAATATTGAGTATTCCATTTGCTAAAAAAGAGTATATTTTTCTCAACTTCTTGTATTTCTCGTACAACCATATTTGTAATAAAGTTATGAGTTTGTTTTCCTATTTTAAAATAATATACTTGTTTTTATAGAAGATGCTACAATAGAGAAGCATTTTCCATATATATTTAAAATGCTGAAATAGAAAGAGAGTTGTGAAAAATATAAAAAATATTGATTGTTTAGAGGATTTTCTTTTTTTTAAATGACTACTCAAAATCTAAGGTACTAATCCTTTAAATTGAATTCAAAAATTATCTATGCAGAATTATATAGGGGAAAGATAACTAAAGTGTAGGTACAAAGCCTTGGTTATCATTTTTTTCTGAAGCAATCTGTTTTAAGACTATTCCTCCGTATTCAGTACAATAATTCATTTTAAGTGTGCATATAATGTCTCTCCAAAAGCTAAAGTTCAAAAGCGTCACACAAAAAAAGATCTTGATAGTTGGTGGACATGAATACAAATTATTGATAATGTTTAAACACTTGTCAAATTCAAATGAGTGGCTCACAAATTTCAACACAGATAATTTGTACCTACAACAAAGATTGTCATATTTAGGACATGAAGTGTCTCTGGTATTTCAAGGCCTTTATAATTTCCTTTATGGTCATTTTCTGAAATGCTTTTGGGCTAGTTTTTCTACATATGCTTTCTACCTATAGCCTTTTTTAATAGCTCAATTCAATATATCCTTTCAACTAAGAAAACCTAGAAATATTTTATTTAGAAATGTGGTGTGAAGAAGCCATCATCTCATAGTTTACTTGTGTATGTTCTTATTGTAAGAGATTTTAGATTGAAATTCTATATGCTTTTGATTAACAAGATACAAATGACCAAATTGTTTCCATTGTTAAAAAAATAATTCCAACACGCAAAAGAAAACACTAGTTGTTTTCCTTTCAAAGATCCTCATGATGACTTCCATTTGAGAGGTGACAGTTACTTCTTTCTCTTTCATCTATATTTCTTGATGTTGATTGTATTGAGGATGGTTAATAGGATTTTTTTTTGTTCTAGGATAAGTGATTACATTTAAGAAGTGTCACATTTGCAGAAAGGCAGTGTCGCTCCCCTGTAGCTACAAAAAATAAAAAAATGATGTGAAATTGGATATGTTAGATTGATCAACCCTCCTTCTAGTGCCATAATGTGACCACAAAACTTGCATAGACTAACAAAATATCAAGAAAACAATGTCAAACATGTTACTAACACAAATCTAATGCTCCCTATGAGATTCTTCAACTAATTTAAGAGAAAACATGAAATAAACAAGGAAATAACATAATTGGAGCATGTAATCTAATCTAAACTAGCAAAACCTTCATCCCATAGGGGGAGTGGTGCTCCTTTGATGTGGAAAGAATCTCTTTCCCAATCCCTTGATAAGATTGATGAAGTTGAAGATGATCCAAAGAGGAAATTGACTATAATCTAGCTATGAAACTTGAATGATGGAAAACTAAAAACTCAAATGGCTATAGTGACAATGCATGAAATTGTGGATCCATATTGTGAAAAGGATTCCTCTATTTATAGAAGCCAAGGGTTGAATAATGAGAGGATTTGATGAATGTGGGATAAATTGAGAGCCAATGAGAATGTGCCAAATGTCACAATTCTACTGGAGGAAGTTGGAGCACATTTTGGGAAATGTGTTAGTGGAAGAGGATGAAGAAGTAAATGTTGTTGGTTGAGAATTTGAAATTGTTGTAAGAGGAATTGAATGAGATTTGAGAAGATGTAAGAGGATTTGAAAGGTTGTAAGAGAAGTAAATGCAAATGTGAAAGGTTTTTGAAAACCTTTGGAGGGAAATTGAGTTAGAGGTGGTTGAGAGGAATATTCTTAATACAGCTCTCAGAGGATAAATGTATTGAATTAGTTTAATTTAGAAATGATATTTTCATGTGCAACCCGGTTAGTTGACTATTATTCTAACTTTTGAAGAGTTAAAAGCTTTATGATTTGATAAAATGATTATTTTTCAGTTAATTTTAGATTAATTAATCCGTAATTCAATTAATCGGGAGTGAATTTCAGAGATAGCCGATTTTGATTGATTTAATCAAATGAGAGATTAGAGAGATTCAAACAATTTCTGATTTTAGTTAAATAAGATGAATAATTAGTTAGAAGAAAGGTGAATTAATCAATAAATTTAATTATTTGATTAATAGCTGAATTTTTTGATTTTAATTAACTAATGTTGATTATTCAATTAATTGATCAATTTGAGATGACTTCAGAAATGGTGTTACGTTGATCATACTAGACAATCATAAATATCAACGTGACTTTTTAAAGTGTCTACGTACATAGATGTGCTGTCATTTCTAAAATGGGCTTCAACACAACAACCCATATACCATTACCATGCTGCCAATAGAGGGTTCTAGAGATGTGTATATGGCCCACACAGAGGAAAAAGGCCAACAAGATCAAGTAAGGCTATTGTTGGAGAATTTTTTTTTGTTTGATAAGAGAGAAATGTTGAGATAGACTTTGGGGAAGATGTCAATGAAGAAGATAAAAAGGATTATCTTCCCCTATTTGACTTTGATCACTATTGTAACTCCAAGAATACTTAGCCCCTATAGAATGATGTTGAAGATTATCTTTCCCTCTCCCTAGAGGATGTGTCTAAAGAGAATCCCTCTAGTGATGTGGAGATGACTATCTCTGGTAATGAGGATACTAATATTGAAAATCCTAGGAAGGAGAATCATAAAGATGAGAAAAAAGAACTAAAAGAAGATCCACTAGATACTTATTATGTCGAGATAGAAGGCCTTCATATAAAAGTTAGTAACACTTAGAAGGCTTAGGAAGATCAAGGGGAATGCAAAATCTATGAGAAAAAATGAGAGAAAATATACAAAACAATTAATGTATATCAAAATAGATTGATTAAAATGGGAGCAAGCCTTTAGCAGTTATGCTAAAATTACAGGTATTATGAAGAAGTTAGTGATTGGAATATTTATTGCACAATTGAAGCAAACAGCAAAGAAGAAATAGACTGTGAGGAAGACTAACAAAAGAAAAACAAAATAGGAAGCACAAGTGAAGAGAGAGAGAGAGAGAGAGAGAGAGAGAGAGAGAGAGAGAGAGAGAGAGAGAGAGACAGAGAGAGAGAGAGAGAGAGAGAGATGTTACTATAGAGAGGGACATGAGCCCCTCCTTTACCAAGGACTAATATTCTCTTTTCTAGTTTGTCTAGTGTTGTATTTTTTTTGTCTTTGTTTTATTTTTCTTGTGTTTTTTAGTTTGGTCTAGCCTAGTGACCAAATTTTTGAGTAGTTGTTTTATTTCTTTTCTTTTTTATGGTGAACTTTATGTAATGGGTTTAGGGCCTTTTCAACTTATTTTATACAAAAAAATGTGAATAACCATTATAAAATATAACATTATGTGATAATTTAATATGAATTCCAAAGTAAATAATTAGCATGATAAATCAAATAACACATCCATATAATTTAATAAGACTAACATCAAAATCATAACTAATATTTTCAATAGCTTTTGGTATCAATAGCTATCAATACTTATCTAAATCACAACACTTGGAAATGCTACTCTCATCATGGGATGATTTTAATGGTATTGGATCTCACTATGACACACTCTAGAGGACCTATTAAATGCATAGTATATGACTACTTGTATAAAAATGTGTTTATAATTGCATGAAAATGCATTTTTTCTTACATAAATAGGTGTGCTTACTCACACAAATCCCTATCCAAGACAATCCCAAGTTTATTGTGTACCCCAAGTTGAACACACTCTATGTGGCCCCTTCTCCAATGGTCATAACCCTCCAAATCACCTTCTTCTTCCTTGAGTCATCTACATGCTCCTTTCCAAATGCCATACACTTTTTTTATAGAAGCATTAAGATTTGATCTTGAAACCATCACTCCTTTTAACAAATGTTTTCTTTAGTTACTTTTTAATAAATATAGCTATTCATCTCTTTTAAAAGAGTTTTCATTAGCATTCTTCGTTAATCTCTATGTTAACTAAATGATCATGTTATCCTTTAATTTTCTATCTTCTTTTAATTCTTTCATAACTCCATTTTAACTTTGGAGAATTTTTTTATAATAGTTATCATTTACTATATTACTTTACAATTGAGTATTCCATTTTCTCAAAAATAGTATACTTTTCTCAACTTCTTGTATTTCTCATACAACCATATTTGTGATCAATTATGAGTTTTTTTCTCTATTTTAAAGTAATATACTTGTTTTTATAGATGATACTACTAGCATACATATATTAAATATTAATATATATAATACCCTGAGAGTTATCATTATCTACGCTATTGCAATGAGAAAAAATGATTAAAATAGGTGCCTCTCAAAGGATAACTCTGGCATATTTTATATAATATTAATATTTAATATAGAGAATATATATATAACAAAGGAACATGAGGAAGCGGTGGAGATTTCACTGCCAAAATGTTCAAGAATAGATTTGTTTTAATTTGTTGTGTGTGTGTGTTATGTTTTAGCAACAATGTTGATAATATAATTACTTTATAATAATCTTGAATTTTGTCAATTTCTTGTTTTGTTGCTATATGCTTGCTCACTCTTGTTGGTTCCAACTTCTTGTAGATCTATTTTTTTGTAAAGGTTTATAATTCTCCTTCACCTCTTACATTACAAAAAGGGTATAAGACATTAAAATCTAAAAATCAATCCTCAAAATAAGATCCATAATTGACTTGTATAGGATCTATAAATCAAATTGAGCTAATTTTTTAGACTAAAGAGCAACAAAAGTTATCACTCTCAACATCCATAGAGTGTTTCTCAGTAATGAAGACAACCTTGGGGAAATCTAGATTCCAGAGCAAGTGAAGTCAATGAGAAAAGAAAATTTGGAGAAAAAAAGTATTTTTCAGTTGGTAAAGAAAATGTTGGTCAATGTACATGTAGTTTCATAAGCATCTTGGTAGTTTTACAACCACCCCAATGGATACATATTGCCCCAATAGTTATGCAACTACCACTCGACTCTATTAAATTAGTGGGTTTGTCTAGTATTCAAAACATTTAAAGTACCAAAATGTACCTAATCTTTCAATGGAAAATTAAATCCTAAATCTTTTTATAAACTTGGGTAGTTTTCTAGAGATGATTTTGAATAGATGCATTATTTTCTAAATTAGCAAATTCCCAATAAAAATTCATAATATTTAAAATTTGTGTTGAAATAGTAATTGAATGTGATAAAGAAATCTCATAACACAAAAAATAAGAAAATGTTTAAGGCAAATTGTACTAGAAGATAATAAAATGCGAGGGGTTTAAGGCAAATCGTACGAGAAGATAATAATTAATTAAAATTTTGCATTTTAAAAAAATTCCATATAAAATTAAATCTCGCCATTGTTATTGATTGTAGAGGAAGCATGAAAACAACTTATACAATGCTACATCCATAACATAAAAATTCAAACACAATTTCCATATTATTTACATAATACATAAATTACAAAATTACTTGGTTTCTGCTTAAATTACACGGTTACAAATTCAAGTAGAAATATGCAGGCATAGCTCTAGGGTTTGGGTTTTCATTAAAAACTATTGGTACCATTCAAGGCATTTTCATCATTTTCTGCCAAAGTGGGATCTCCAAACATATCTCTGTTGACAATGGGAAGATGAAAAAAGAACATTATTGAATTTCTTGTAGATAAATGAGATCTTATTGGACAATTTAATTTAATTTAATTTCTTCAGCAAATATCATTTGAAAAAGTAGTTCTACAGTCCAAGAACTTGAGATATACAATAAATTGTTTCATTCTATACCTAAAAGCAAAAAACAAACAATCTTACACTACAAAAGGATATGAGTCATAGTGAGGTACTATTGTCCACTAGGATTTTCAGTCTACATAACATCACCTACAAAAGAGCCCAATATCAACAATTAAAAGAAAATATAAATATTAAAATTAATCCACACTCACATGAAAGCAAACTCCATAAAAACCGTTATTGAGCAAAATTTGAAATTTCTTGTTATACAAAAATCTAAAGAACCAATAACAAAATTAGTTAATCTATAGCATTCATGTAGAACTCAAAGTAATTAAAAGTGGCCTAAAAACTGCCCTATAAAAATTGCAAAAAAAAAGCTTTCTACCTACTATTCCTAAAAATTTGTCCAAAAAAATTTGCAACTCTATTTTTTTATTAATATTGATTTATATAATTTAGTTATTATGCTCAATAAATTCTTAATAGTGGTTTAAATAATTCATTAAACCACTATTAAAAATTTATTTAAATTTATTTAAATAATTTATTGAATTATTTGTATAACGCCTCAAATGCAATTTAAGTGAATAGTAAACAATTTATTTATAAAAGTTTAAATATTTTTAAAACTTGCTTTAGAATCATTTTAATATATAAAAAATAAGTTAATCAATTTTAAATAAGTTATTTAAAATAAGAATGTGATATTTTATTAAGTATTAAAATATAAAGCTTAGGGATCTTACGGGGTTGGCTTGCTTATGGAACCCTCAGAAGATTATCCCCCAATGGTGGGTGTCCTTCAAATCCTCTATCTCTATGGTGGCCTCTTGTCCTGAATCAGGGGAGATGGCTCTTTTTTCCAACATTTACGCTCCAGTGGATCTGCAAGGCAAGTAACTCTTGTGGTCAAATATTCGATATGTACGAAGTATGGCTCCTTACCATCCGTGGATTATTGGGGGTGACTTCAATGCTATCACTGAGATTGCTGAGAAACGAGGTGGTACCATGAGGTTGGAGGCCTCATCTTTGCTATTTCAGGACAATATTTATGCTTTGAATCTTGTTGATATCAAGCCCAACAATGGAAAATTTACTTGGAACAATTGGAGGGCCGGTGAACACTTCATTACGGAACGTGTAGATCGGTTTATGGTTTCTTGCTTTTGGGTTGGTGAAAGGTGGTCATCTAGCTTAGAGATTCTGGACTGGAGAGGCTTGGACCATTGGCCTATAAAGTTTTTTGTTCTCTTGGCTGGGAAGCCCCACGTACCCTCCTTCAAGTTCCAACTTATGTGGTTGCGTGATCCTAATCTCCATGGATATGTTGCTCAGTGGTGGCGTGAGGGTAGCCAGTCCTTTGGTATGACAATGTATGTCTTTACTAAGCTTCTTCAGTTTGTTAAATATAAGCTTGAGCATTGGAATAGGCAATGCTTCGGAAATATTTTCAAGGCCAAGTTTGAAGCACAAGCTAAGCTAGATGGTATTACGAGGGTGATTAGGGAGAATGGGGTGATAGAGACTCTGATGCAGGAGGAATCAAGGGATCTGAAAGCCTTGGAAGAATGGGAATTGTGGGAAGAGATCTTTTGGAAACAAAAATCCCGGATTGAGTGGCTGTAGGAGGGGAATAAATTTTTTGTTTTCTTCTTCAATTCTGTAAAGGCTCGATGACATGGTAATTCTATTCCTATTTTGGTCACGGATAGGGGAGAGACTCTGTCTTCTTTTCAGAGTATTGTAGGGGAGTTCGGTGGAGGAAGCCCAGGTCCTTTCCTGCATCCCTTCCTTGGTGTCTAGGGAAATGGTGGAGGATCTCATGGGAGAAATCACTCTGGAAGAATTGGAGGGGACAGTGTTTTAGTTGAAGAAAGGAAAAGCCCCTGGCCCTAATGGTTTCCCGATTGAATTCTTCCAATAGTTCTAAGAGATTATCAAACTGGACTTATTAGAGGTGGTCAAAGAGTCGCAGAGGAATAAGCAAATGTTAAAGGCCCTGAACTCCACTTTTCTCGTGCTTATTCCCAAGTGTGAAGGGGTGGAGAGGTTAAGCCATTTTTGGCCTATATCTCTTTGCAATGTGGTGTATAAGATTATTTCAAAGATAATTGCTAATAGGTTGAAAAAGTGGATGCAGTTATTCATTTCTGAGGAGCAAAGTGGTTTTGTGGAGGGTAGACAAATTCTGGATGGTATTGTTATAGCTATTGAGACCATCCATTCTATGGCACAGTCTAGAGAAAAGGCTATGTTTATCAAGTTTGATATGGAAAAGGAATACAATAGAGTCTGTTGGTCTTTTCTTCAGAAGGTCTTGGTTGCTTTTGGCTTTGGAGATGAATGGATTCAATGGGTAATGAGTTGCATCACGTCAGTTTCTTTCTATATTTTGACTAATGGGGAGCATTCTGAGTTGTTTGGCACTTCTCAAGGGATAAGGCAAGGTGATCCTCTTTCCCCTTACTTGTTTATTCTGTTGGTAGAAGGCTTGGGGCGCCTTCTAAGATGACATGTGGAGCTGGGACTTATTCAGGGGTGGAGGTGGGGAGGTGATGTACCCCCTCAATCCCATTTGTAGTTTGTGGATGATACTGCCTTGATGGGGGCTGCCACTATTCGAGAGGCAACGAATATACGCAGGGTTTTGGATATATATCTGGTGGCTTCAAGTCAATTAATTAATGAAGACAAGTCTTCCATCTACTTCTTTAACACTCCAGATTCTATCCAGAGGAGAATTGCTCAGATTCTTAGATTTCAGATTGGGGCTCTTCCTTTGTCTTATCTTGGGTTTCCTATTGTTGTGGGAAGATTACCGAGGGAGTCGTGGCAGCCTATCTTGGACAAATTTCATTTGAAGGTTACTCACTGGACCAACCGATGGTTGTCCTTTGCTAGGCAAGTTCAGTTGCTTAAGTCTATGGTCAAGGCTGTTCCCATTTATAGGTGTATGCTTCAGGTGGCCCCGAAGAGCTTTGTTACGAAGTTGGACTCATTAGCAAGACAATTTTTATGGGCTGGCAGTTTGATGTCTTCCAAATGGAGTCTGGTTAGATGGGATATGGTTTGTTGTCCTAAGTAGTTTGGTGGTTTGGGGTTGAGGCAATCCTCATTGGTAGGGATGGCGTTGGCTGTGAAACTTTATTGGTGTTGGTGCACGGAGAAGGATCGGATTTGGGCCAGGATTCTTTCCTATAAGTATTTTTAGGATATTCTTGGGGAAGATATCCCTCGCTACCCTTTGGTAGGAAAGGGATCAGCTATTTGGGCTACTCTTAAGAAGGGAGTTGCACTTGTCAAGGATGGCTTATTTTGGATCTGTCGACGTGGCACAGAGGTTCAGTTTTGGCATGACTCTTGGGATGGTTATCCTCCCATTCTCACTTAGTTCCCTAACTTGGTGACCCTAATTAGGAGATTTGGTGAAGTTGGCTGGATGAGGGTAAGTGATTTTAAGGTGCCTTTTGTTCAAGGACAACTTGTGAGTGCTAGGTGGAAGACTCTTGAGGAGTGGTTGGTGATTGGTATGGAAGATGAATGTACGACACTGAATAATATTCTCTCGGGTAGACAATGCATTCCCCTTAGGGACAGGGACATTCTTGCATGGTCCCCTAATCTGAAAGGTCACTACATGGTTGCGTCGGGATATTGGAGGATTGAGGAGGAAGAGGTTCCTTGGTGGAAAAGGGTGTGGAATAAGTTTTCTTGGCCGAAGTGCAACTGCTTCGTTTGGAATTTGGCTTGGAACAAGTGTCTGATTTGGGATAACATCCAAAAGCGCGGGTTTCAAGGTCCATCTAAGTGTGTGTTGTGTGGGAGAGGTGAAGAGGACTCTTCACATCTTTTCTTTCGGTGTCCTTTTACTTTGTAGCTCTGGCATTCTTGGTGGGGAGTTGGAACAGTCCCTGCATCCATGCATCCTCCTTAGTGGATTTTTGGTCTAGCTTGGGAAGACCTCCCTCGATGGCCTCTTTTTTGCAGGATGTGTGGCAGGCAGGGCCTATTTTCTTATTGTGGTAGGTTTGGTTGGAAAGGAATAGGAGGATTTTCGGAGGGGAGCATTTGCAGGTTCAGCAGGTGTGGTTCAGAGTTCTTGGGATGATTCAGGAGACGATTCAAGCTAAGGGGGATGTGGAGTTTCCGCTTGAGAAGAGGGATGCAAAGTTGGTGGCCCAGATGGGTATCCAAGGGTTAACCCCTGCTGCTTCTTGTTGCAAGAGAGGTAGAAAAGTGAGACAACAAGTCCAGCATTTGGGGAACTGGCAGCCTCCCCCTATGGGCACCTTGAAGGTTAATATTGATGATTCTTCCAAGGGAAATCTGGGTCTAGTTGGAGTTGATGGGGTTGGCAAGGATTCTTCTGGCTCGGTGGTTTT
>VDFB02358134.1:55232334-55255702 GCA_007258455.2 Sequoia sempervirens
TGGCTTTTGGGTGGAGGGGGTTAGTTCTTTCCCTTGGGGTTTTTCCTTTTCTTGCAATAGTGACCTGGGGGCTTACATGCCTACCAAGGTTTTTTATTTTAGCTATGCCATGTGGGGAAACATCTGAGGCTAGCCCCAAATTGGATTTTTGATTAGCATGTGGTTTGAAGCTTTCAGCGCATGGTGTGAATGTTTTTGACAATACACTATTTTCACCGGAGACGAAGATGAATGATCTAGGACCGGATAGTGGTTCCTAGATAATGAAGATTAATGGGTGTTTGGAAAGATGCAAAGAGAGACCGAAATTGATTATTCTGATGGAGATGCTTGTAGATGATATTGAATACTATTCGAGGCACTCCTTTTATTTCATGTTCATGGGTGTGAGAGTTTCACTACAATTTTTGGAATTCTAGGCTCAACAAACATGGATGTCAGAGGGGGAGATGAAGATTAGGCTCCTTGCGAACAACTATTTTATTGTCTCATTTGATTGCATGGTGGATTAGAATTAGGTCTTTCATGGTGGTCCCTATTTTTATAACCAGGTGGGATTGTTTATCAAGCCATGGCATGCAGGCTTCAACCCAACTGAGGCGCTAACGAGTGGGATTCTAGTTTGGGTTCGGTTGCCGTGGTTTCCAGTTGAGTGCTGGCGGGATGATGTGTTGCATTTGGTGGCTTCAATGCTCAGTAAACCTATTGGGTCTTCACAGCAGATACAATTTAAAAAGGTATTGACTTTTGCTCGTATCTGTGTAGAAATTTATTTAAGCAAGCCATTGCCAGATTCTGTTGAAGTGAGTGCTGGATCCTATACTTGGGTACAACAACTAGATTATGAAACCCTACCTTTTCAGTGTCGTTTTTGTCATGAATATGGTCACTTGCAGCATAGGTGCCCTAGGACTAAGCCTATGGTGCCCCAGCCTTGTCAGCCTTCTTGCAATCTGCCTAGGGTTGATAAGGGGAAGAAGCCTATTCTAGGTGATGGTAACGGTGATGATGGTTATGTCCCTATCAAGGCTCACAATAGGAATTGAGGGCAGAAGTGGACCTTGAGGAAGAGGCAGGATGATGACACTTTTAATAGGTTTGAGGTGTTGGATGATCTCAGCCAGCAGGAAATGAATCCGGGGTTGATGAACTTGTATCAAGGAACTTTGGGTACAGGACAGGACAGGCCTCCTTTGGAAGCTATGCAAGTTGTGTAGGAGGTTGGTGTTGGGCAGATGGATATGGTTCAACAATTGGTTGTCCAGGCTGAACATGATTCTACTATTGGAGCTATGAAGAGTGGAGGAGGCGGATCTCTTTTGCCCCTAAAAGAAGGTACGGAAGTGGCTAAGAGCTCTTTGTCCTCTTCTTGCTTGGGTATTTTGCAAAAGAAACTAAAGAAAGGGGTTAGTGAGATGACTTCCAAGCTAGGAAGGAAAAAAGGATATGGATAAGATTAAATTAGCTGGTGAAACTTCGGTGGAGTCAAGATCAATCAAGACTTTGGACTCGCATTTTTCATGCCCCCAAAAATGATTGTTCTCTCATGGAATGTAAGGGGCTTGAACAGTGGCCCTCGACAAAAAGTTGTTCGTGATTTGGTGAGGAATCATTCTTCAGATGTTCTTTTTCTTCAGGAGACTAAATTATCTGTGGATAATATGTTGGACATGGCACCTAAGCTGTGGAAATATGGTGAATGCCAGTGTGTGGGGGCTCTTGGTGCTTCTGGGGGGGTGGCTTGATTTTGGAATCCTCAGAAGATTTTCCCTCTTTGGTGGACATCCTCTAGATCCTCTATGTCCTTGGTTGCCTCTTGTTTTGAGACTGGTGAGTGTATTCTCCTCTTTAATGTGTATGCACCTATTGAGTTTCAGGGTAAACAACTTCTTTGGTCCAATCTTCGTTTTGTTCGTAGCTTAGATCCTTTCCATCCATGGATTATGGCTGGAGATTGTAATGCTATTGTGGAGTTGTCTGATAAAAGAGGTGGTATTGCTAGGTTGGAGCCTTATGCTCTGTTATTCAAGGATAGCATTTCAGATTTAAATCTTATTGATATTCAGCCTAGTAATGGTCATTTCACTTGGAATAATAGGAGAATCGGTGAGAGTTGTGTTTCCAAGAGGCTTGATTGATTCTTGGTTTCCTGTTATTGGGTTGGAGACTTGTGGTCTACTAGATCTGAAATTCTAGATTGGAGAGGTTCTGATCACTGGCCCATTAAGCTTAATATTATTTCTGCTCGGGCACCTCGTTCTCCCTCCTTTAAATTCCAGCTTATGTGGTTATGGTATTCTACTCTTCGTGAATAGGTGGCTGTGTGGTGGAGGATTGGGAGACCTGCTTTTGGTATGACAATGTACACTTTTTCCAAGCTTCTTCAATTTGTCAAATATCAGCTTAAAAGGTGGAATTAGTGATGTTTTGGTAATATCTTTCATGATAAGGTCATTGCTCAGGATGAGTTGAATAATATTACGTGGTTGATTCGAGAAAATGTGGCTTCTGAGGATCTTCTGAGGGAGGAGACTAAGACTCTGAAAGTGGTTGAGGAATTGGAGTTGTGGGTTAGATCTATTGGAAGCAAAAGGCCCAGGTTGAATGGCTACAAGAGGGTGATAAAAACATTTCTTTCTTCTTTAATTTTGTGAAGGACAGGAGGCATGGTAATTCCATTTCTACTCTCGCGAATGATAGGGGGAATGTCTTGCCTCATTTCAGGAAATCTTTGCTGAGGCTTCTCAGTATTTTGCTATTTTATTTAGGGAGGATTTGCGGGGGGCTCTGTTGAGGAAGCATAGGTTCTTTCTTGTATTCCTCAATTGGTCTCCAGGGAGGTGAATGAGTATCTAATGAAAGAGATCTCTCTTGATGAGCTGGAGGGGATTGTGTTTCAGATGAAGAGTGGTAAAGCTCCTAGCCCCGATGGTTTCTCGATTGAGTTTTTTCAAGAATTCTAGGATATCATTTAGTTGGATCTTCTAGCAGTTGTCCTTGAGTCCTAGAGGAATAAGCAAATGCTTCGTGCCCTGAATTCCACCTTCCTTTCTCTCATCCCCAAGTGTGAAGGGGCTGATAGGTTATCTCAGTTCTGACCTATCTCTCTTTACAATGTGGCTTATAAAATCATATCCAAGTTAATGGCTGAGAGGTTGAATAAGTGCTTAAAGTGCTGATTTCAAAGGAACAAAGTGGTTTTGTGGCGGGTCATCAAATTCTTGACGGGGTTGTCATTGCTACGGAGACCATCCATTCCATGGACAGCTCCCATGAGAAGGCAATGTTTGTTAAGTTGGATATGGCAAAGGATTATGACAGGGTTAGATGGTTTTTCCTGTGAAGGATCCTTGTTTCTTTTGGCTTTAATGTGGAGTGGATCCAATGGGTCACGAGCTATGTCACATCAATGTCCTTCTCGGTCTTGATAAATGGAGATCATTCTAAACTTTTTGGCGCTTCTAGAGGTTTGCGCTAAGGGGATCCTCTTTCTCCATATCTTTTTCTGCTTCTTGTGGAAGGTATTGGAAATTTGTTGAAAAGAAATGTGGAGCTTGGCATCATTCAGGGTTGGTGATGGGGCAGAGATTTTCCCTCACAATCTCACTTACAGTTTGTTGATGATATTGCCTTGATGGGGTTGGCCACTGTTCGGGAAGCCACCAATTTGAGGCAAGTGTTGGATGTTTATCTAGTTGCTCTGGGGCAATTGATTAATGAGGATAAATCATCCATCTTCTTCTTCAATACGTCGGCCCCCATTCAGAGAAGAATTGCTAATATCTTGAGGTTTCAAATAGGGGTTCTCCCTTTGACGTATCTAGGTATACCAATTTCTGTTCGTCGATTCCCCAAGGGTTCTTGGCAGAATATTATTGATAAGCTCCATGCAAAAGTTAATCATTGGACCCATAAATGGTTTTCTTTTGCTAGGCAGGTTCAACTTCTCAAGTCAGTGGTGCAAACTCTCCCTACCTACCGATGTATGCTTTAGGTGGCTCCGATGGGTTTTCTTAGGGAGTTGGATTCCCTTGAAAGGAAGTTCTTATGGGCTAAAAGTTTGGTGTCTTCAAAGTGGAGCCTGGTTAGGTGGGATGTTGTGTGTAGCCTAACACAATTTGGTGGTCTTGGTCTTCGCCAATCTACATTGTTTGGAGTGGTTGTGGCTCCTAAGCTATTCTAGAGATGGTGTGTGGAGCAGGATCAGCTGTGGGCCAGAATTTTATCACATAAGTATTTCCTGGGGATTCCTTGGCATGATCTCCCATGTTACCCTCTTGAGGGGAAAGGTTCGATGATTTAGAATACTCTTCAAAAGGGTGCAAAGCTCATCAAGGATGGTTTATTATGGATTTGCAGAAGGGGCACTGATGCTCTTTTCTAGTCGGATTCTTGGGATGGATTCCCTCCACTGACTTCTTAGTTCCCCAACCTACTTCCTTTGTGCTAGATATTTCTCGTGGCTGGCTGGTCTAGGGTGAGTGACTTCAAGTCTATAGTTTCTTTTGGTCAGTTGGAGGTGGCTCGGTGGAAGGATCCTGCGGAGTGGCCAGATTTGGGACTTGCGGAAGAATGTGTTGAGCTTCATAAGATTCTTTGTAGTAGGAGCTATAGTTCTCTTCTGGAAGAGGATATTCTTGCTTGGACCCATAATCCTAAGGGGGTTTATTCTGTTGCTTTTGGTTATCAGGTGTTATTGGCTCAAAAGTTGACTGGGGCGGAGGTTCATTGGTGGAAAAGGGTGTGGAATAAGCTCTCATGGCCAAAATGCAACTGCTTTGTTTGGAATCTGGCATGGAATAGGTGCTTGACCTAGGATAACATTCATAAATGGGGATTCCAGGGTCCTTCGATTTGTGTCTTGTGTGGGTGCGCGGAAGAGGATTCTTCGCATTTGTTCTTCTGTTGCCCCTTTGTTGTGCAACTTTGGCATTGGTGGTGGGAGGTGTGGAAGCTTCCTTGTATTCATGCTTGCTCTTTGGTTGAATTATGGGATAGTATGGGAAGACCTCCCTCTATGGCTTCCTTTTTGCAGGATATTTGGTACGTGGGCCCTACCTTTCTGCTTTGGCAGATTTGGCTGGAGCGGAACCGCCAAATTTTTTGTGATCAAAAGTTGGTGGGTCGACAAGTGTGGTTGCGTATGTTAGGAATGGTGCAGGAGTCAGTTTTGGCTAAGTGTGATGTGGTTTTCCCCTTGGAGAGAGGTGATGTTGAGTTGGTGGACAGACTAGGTCTCTAGGAAATTCATTCCTCTTTTGTCAGCTCTAGGAACTGCAGGCTTCGGAAAAAGAGAGTTCAATGGGTTGGAAGGTGGTTACCTCCTCCAAATGGATTTTTAAAGATCAATACGGATGGATCTTCTAGGGGAAATCTGGGGCCTATTGGGATTGGTGGGGTTGGCAGGGACTCAGCTGGGTCGGTGATTTTTCTGTTCTCTATTCATGAGGGGGTGAAGACTGTTAACTTCATGGAGGGTCTGGCGATTCTTTATGCTATTGAGAAGGCCCTTGCTTTGGGATGGTGGAAGGTCATATGTGAAGTCGTGATTCACGTATCTTGGATTAACTGCTGAATGAGCCAAGATATTTTATTAAGTAAATTGGCAGCTATTTCATGGTTCAAATGTGGATTCTCCGTGTTAGTTCTCGATGGAGGAGGCATTCCTTTCAGTTCACATCCCAAGGAGTGGAATTGTGCTACCACCATTTGGCTAAATGGGCCCTCCTCGAGCATGATAATGGTTGAAGGTTGAGGATTGGGATCGCTAACCCCTCGAGTCAAGGCCTCGATTTGGACCGATTCTTTGAGGAGGATAGGATACATGGGGATAGTTGATTTTGTTTTTGCTTTGGGGTTGTTTCCCTGTTTCCTGGGGCTAGCTCCCTTGGTTTTTATTGTAATGCTCTTTTTTGATTTCCAATAAAAAATTTACCCCTTTGTTTTTTTTTTAAATTAAAAATTAAAAAATTTAAATTTATATCTTGTCACTTTATTGCATATTTATGTTTTAATTTTTATAATATATTAAATAAATTAATATAAATATAAGCAAAGGCAAACGTCCCATCAAGCTAGACTATAGGCAACTATTTTTTCCAATATCTTTAAATTTACATTATAATGATTAATATTTTATTTACCTAATTTTGATAATTATTAATATTAATGTGTCAATATTATGTTAAATTTATATTAATATATTAACATTTACAAAATATATTTAAATGTATCTTATAAGTCTTGCATTTTTTAATTGTTTATTATTATTTATGTTAAAATAACTTTACTAATTATTAACAAATTTATAAGTTACGAATAGGTAAATTAAATAATATTAATAAATGTTTTAGTAAAAACAATAGTTAGAAGGTTTGACCAAAATTTATTAATTTAATCTTAATTTTAAAAATTAAAAATTAAAATTTATATCTTATCATTATTATAAATCTTATTGCATATTTATATTTTAATTTATTAAATAATTAATATAAATAAGGGGTTATAAATGTGTCTCATCAAGCTAGAATATAAGCAACATGCAACCATTTTATATTATAAACTAGAATATAGACATGCAAACACTTTTTTTCAATATCTTAAAATTTATATTATAATAATTAATATTTTATTTACATAATTTTAATAAATATTAATATTGATGTATCAATGATTATGTTAAATTTGCTTTAATATATTAACATTTACAAAATACATTTAAATTGTTTCTTATAACTCTTGCATTTTTTTAATTGTTTATCATTATTATTTATCTTAAAATAACTTTACTATAATTAATAAATTTATTTTAAAATTATTCTTCATAAAATGTACAATTATTAAGATTTACATATTTTAAATAATTAGTATTAATGTGTTATATCTTATATAATGATTATGTAAAAAAATTAATACCTTTAACTTTTAATTTGTGTTTTGACTTTTTATTAATATATTACATATTATTAAAAAAATGGCACCCTCTCCTTTGAACGCTTTTGCGACTCCTGCGACCTCTGAACTAGTTCGTTGCATGCAATCCTCTGTGAAGGACGATGTCTTGGTGGGTTGCGGGGGTGCGACACTGGTTCTTGCACACTCTAAGGTGGATTTTAGGGCTTCCCTTTCTGGGTTTGGTCACTTGTGGGGTGGAAATGGAGGCCTTCTTCGATTTGCTTCTTAGTTGGAATCTCGAATGGGTGATTTTTTTTCGTGCTTGGAAGATGGCAGAATGTGTAATGTAGTATGTTTTGCAGTGGTTGGCAATTCGAAGCTAGGTGATGGTTGCGTAGTTGGGTGTGGCTCAAAGAAAAGTTTTGTGGATGCCCTAGTTGTACGCCCCCTTTCTCCATGATGCCACTGGGTGGAGGGTAAATTCAGTTTGCGGGCTTCTGGTCCTTCCCCTTCCAAACATAATTTTGATACTCATAAGTCGAACGGCAACACTTCTTTGAACCCACCCTTTGTTGTTCGACATTCATCCTCTGCTCTAAAGATCTGCCTAGATGACTTTGCCTATGGCAGAGAAGAATTTTTGGTGGAACATGCTCTGATTTTCCGATTTATGAAGGTTTGGCCTAAACTTTGTGATCTCCATTCATGGATTGATGCAAATTGGAAAAACTATTTGGAAGACAAGATTAGTATCTACCCATGTGCAAAGGGGTTTTTTATTTTAGAATTCGAATCTATGGAAGACAAAGAAATGGTGCTCAACACTGGCCCATGGTTTTTTCATGGTAATTTTTTATGCATGAAACCCTGGTTTCCTTCATTCGATCCACGTACAGAGTCTTTTTGACAATTTTCCTATGGGTTCGCTTACCCTACCTCCCATTACAATTCTGGGAAATTGATTGCTTGAAAACGATTGGCAATGGCTTGGGGAAATATCACCGCTTATCAAATGAGACAATCAAATATGAAAACTTGACTTTTCTCACCTGTGTGTTGAGATGGATGTCTCAAAACGTCTACCAAAATATATTTTTCTCAAAGTTGGAAAGAGACGATGGTGCCAACCAATTGATTATGAAAAGATAGCATTCAGATGCAGATTCTACTTTGCCACAGACCATGGTACTGCTCAGTGTAGAAGAAGACATGTTGGCAAGCATGCCAATGATGCTCCCATGTGTAATCCCACATGGTGGGACGGGGCTGATTCTCACTACTATGTTGTTTCTCCTTCTTCAAAGCCTGCAACTCCTTCCTCTCCCACTTCTTTGCGCTCAGATCCTACCCCGCCCCCCAAATTGAATATTGTTTGTGCTTCTGATTCTACTCTTCCCTTGGTGGTATCCAACACTTCATCTTATCCTCCTGTGGCAATTTCGCAAGGAAAATTTTATGTTGCAAGCACAACAAACACCTTTATATCTTCTCCAAAGATTACATAGCGGGGCTCCCTTGAAAGTGTCGAGGTTTCCTCTATATCTTCTACAGCTATTTGCAATGATGAAGAGATGAATAGGTATGAGTGTAAAAATCTGATCCCCACCTCCGAGATAGAACATGATTGGATTGAAGTAAGGTGGAAGAAACCTTTTCCCTCTATCCAGACGACTTTAAAATCTGCAAAGAATAGGATTTAATGTTTATCATGTGAGTTGTTGGTTTGGTCTGCCCATTTTTGGGTCATCTTGTGCTGCACCCTTGGTGGAAAGGGCATGCATTTATTCTCTTTTTTAGATTCGTTATTTATGGGAGTTGTCCCCTTGACAATACTTACCTATAAATTTATATATATATATATATATATTACATATTATTTTTCTATTTATAAAAAATATATCTTTAGGAATTATTTATGTTTTTATTAATATTATTAATATAAAAAATTATAATATATAATATATACTATGTAGTATCCTAAAATACTATAATTAAAAATCATACATTTAATTTTATGCACATTAATAAAACTTACATTTAATTTTTTCAACCTTACAATTTACTATAATCACAATAGTGCAAAGGAAAGTACTCGTCACTTGTTAGTACCTAAAACCTATTCATGCACCATGAATATCCTCTTGAATCAACATATTTAGCCTATTGACATAGTCACTAGGAAGATGCTCCCAATCATCAATCTTCCAACCACCCCTAACCTCTGAAGCCCATTTAGAAAGACAATCTGCCACATTGTTCCACTCCCTCAGAATATGAACAAAGGAGACCATCTCAAGTGAAATTCTTAATTTTAGAATCTACTACATAGTCGAAGACAATTGCCAATTCACTCCATCAACCAGGCTTTGCTTGTTTAACAAATTAATCACAATTTGAGAATCCTATTACAAATAACCTTGCATCAACCAAAAGAACAAGCCTTTTCTAGAGAATTTTTTTTGCAAGAGTCTCCATGATACTTGGAGAATAAGAATAAGGCATCCCCAAAGCTATCTCTCCCCACACCACCTACACTAGTATAACCCATATTTCCCCTGAAAGAGCCATCAATATGAATTTTCAAAATCCTAGTAGGAGGTGGGGACCACCTACCTTCTCTCTAGATCTTGCAATAGGGATTTTTCCTCCCTTTGGAACATGCCCTCTTTAATCTTAGCCCATTCAAACCCAAACCTTGAAGCAACACAACATCTCCTGCATCTAGAGGAGTTCCAAACTCATAATTAGTTGAAATAGTCTCCTTAATCATACCAAGAATCCATTGCAAAACTTGCAAAACCATCAGCTTTTTATCTTGAAAAAATCCTATGATTCCTCTCTAGCTAAATTTGCAAGAGAATGCACAAAGGCCCAATAGTCCAATCCATCTGAAGAGGGAAATAATGAGTTAGGGGTCTCCCCAAAGTCCTCCAAAATTCAATAATGGAAAGAGTGTGCACACAAGAGTGTCTCCACACTAACTACCATAGGTGCTAGATATATCTGGAGAAGGCACATTGGAAGAAAAAATGTGAGGAAGACTCCTCACTACTACAAAAAAGGAAACATATGGAGGGACCCTAAAAGCCTCTCTTCAAAATATTATCCCAAGTAAGATAGCTATTATGAGCAACTAACCATAAGAATAAGTTACACTTAGGCCAAACAAACTTATTTGAAACATATTTCCACCAAGGGGCTTCAACCTCCCCATATTTCCTTCTATCCAATTCATGGTACCCAGTTGCCATCAAGTAAAACTATTTCAAATCAGGAGCCCATGCCAAGACAACCTTATGTTGCAAAGAGCTGCAAACTCTCTTTGCAAGAATCCTAGCCAATTCAACACAATCCTCCTCTGAACCCCCCCGAGGGCCACAAGTGAGACCCTTTCCATTGAATCACCTCCACTTGAATGAGTCGTTCCACAAATTTGAAATAACTCACCTTCTTCCATCTAACCTCCTGAAATTGCAAGCCCAATTTATGAAAATAAGAATGAGTGGAAGATATTGGGGGTGACCATCCTAGGAATCTAGCCAAAAAAGAGCATCCTCACCCTTCTGACGATTCTAGAACAAACCCTACTTGATTAAGCTTGCTCCTGTTTTAAGTGTATCCCAAATCATAGACCCCTTATCATCCAAGGAGTATAGATATGAATATCTTTACCCTCAACTCCTCTCAAATATTTATCATTGAGGATTTTGGCCCAATGTTGATCCAGATTAGTACACCATCGTTAATAGAGGTTGGCAGCCAGAGCTTGACTAGTAATAGCCACATTTTGAAGCCCCAGACCACCCTGTTGAATAGGCCTACATATAGAGTCCTACTTAACTAGACTCCACTTCTTAGAATCCAATCTAGCTTCCCAAAGAACTTTCTAGAGAGTGCATCAAGCTCTCTAATAAAAACCTGTAGGAGCAACTTGAACCATACACCTATAGTTAGGAAGTGCCTCAGCCATAGCATTTAGGAGCATAATCCTCCCAATAAAGGACAACCACATGCAATTCTAATGATTTACATAACACCTAAACTTATCCAAAACAAATTGCTAGGTACCCCTTGGCAAAGGGGGCACAAAAGGAGGAGCACCCAGATACACAAAGGGGAGATTACCTATATGAAATCTAAGAATGCGAGAAATCCTAGATTGAATAAGTGGAGGAGCGTTGAAGAAGAATATCAAAGTCTTAACTTCATTAATCCTCTGACTAGAAGTAGTAAGATAAGTATCAAGAGCCCACCTAAAATTACTCACTTCCCTAATTGTGGTAACACCCAAGAGCGTAGTGTCATCCACAAACTGAAGATGGGACTAAGGAGGAAAATCTTCACCTCAACACCACCTGTGAATAATCCCTTGACTCTAGTGGGCCTTTGAAATCCTCCCTAAACCTTTGGCCATAATAATGAAAAGATAGGGGGGAAGGGGGTTACCTTTCCTAAGGCCCCTAGAAGCACTAAATAGAGAAGAAGGCACACCATTAATCAGCACAAAGTATGACACCGAAGTGAGAAAACTCATCACCCAATTAATCCATTCCTCGTCAAACCTGAAAGCATCAAGAACCTTATGCAGGAAATACCATTTGACCCTGTCATAAGCCTTAGCCATGTCCAATTTGATGAACATGTCCTTCTCTTTAGATACTGCCATGGAATGGATAGCCTTAGTAGCAATAACTACACCATCTTGAATATGTCTATCAGCCACAAAACCTCCCTTCTTCTTCGAGATAATTTTAGCCAACCAAGGCTTCAGTCTCTCTACAATCAGCTTAGAGATGATCTTTTAGATTACATTACAAAGGGAATTTGGTCAAAAAAGGTCTAGAGAATTTGCACCCTCTCTTTTGGGGATAAGAGCTAGGAATTGGAATTCATGGCTTTCAATATTTTCTTACTATTATGTGATTCTTGCACAACCTCTAAAAGATCCCATTTAATAGTCTCCCACAATTCTTGAAAAAACTCAACAATAAACCCATCCGGACCTAAGGCCTTCCCTTTTTTCATACTGAAAGCAACCACCTCTAGCTCCTCTAGGGAAATGGGTGGAGTGTTCAACATTAACTTCAAAGGGAACCACATAAGGAATACAAGCCAAAACCTATTTCACTTCCTCCAAATCCTCAAGAGAATCCTTTGTGAATAAAGAAGAAAAATATTGAGTGGCCTCTTGAGAAACATCTTGGAAAGAAGATAACTGAACACCCTAAGAGGAGACAATAGAAGAAATTAAATTCCCATGTCCCCTAGCTTTGAAAGAGTTAAAGAAGAAAGTAGTGTTCCTATCTCCCTCTTGAAGCCAATCAATCCTTGAATTTTTCTTCCAAAACAACTCCTCCCTAGTTCTCATTCATATAGAAGCTCCAAAGACTCCACTTTAGCTTTAAGGTACTCCCGAGTAATACCTTAGTCCCTCATCTGTCTAGAGATGATATCCATCTAATTTTGAGCTATATATTTTTCCTTAAAGACATTCCCAAAGTATTCCCTATTCCACTTTTTTAGCTGAAATTTCACAAATTGGGGCCTTTTGACAAAGGTATACATGGTTGTCCCATATGGAGGAAATCCTCTAGTCCACCAATATTTTTATAAGGTTTCGTAAGGAAGGCTATCACAACCACATCAATTGGAATTTGAAAGAAGAATTATTAACACTATCCTGTCCATGCAAAAAAATAAAATATAGGTCAATGGTTTGAACCCCTCCAATCAAGGATTTCTAAACTGGAGATCCACTAATTGCCAATCCAAAAACTAGAAACCAAGAACATGTCCAGCCTCTCAAAGATAGAATCCACACCACACCTCATATTACTCCAAGTGAAAAAACCATTGAGAGGCTTTATATCAATCAAGTTTAGTAGGGTTATATAATTTCTAAACATTGAAAAAGAGGGCTCCAGATGGTCCACCCCTCCCTTCTTTTCATCCAAACTAAGAATAGAATTAAAATCCCCAGCCACAACCCAAGGAAATAAAGGAACTAAAGATCTCACATACCTTATATGGTCCCATAGGTGAAGCTTGCTAACCAATCAGAGTGTAGACATTAAAGAATAGTAAAATTTCTCCAAAATAAAAGCTTGAAGCCACCATGGATAGGGAATTCCTACCCATGACCCACCATAGGGGGAGATCTTTTGCTTTTCCCAAAGACATGCAATCCACCAGCACTATCCAATGCCCCAATGCACTGACACTGACCATGATACCAAAACTTAAAGGATGGCTTAACCATACCCTCAACTGAAAACTTAGTTTCTTGAATAAACATAACATCAAGGGAATGAGCCTTGATCATTTCCTAAACAACCTTTTGTTGAGGGATGTTGTTCAACCCCCTTATGTTCCAAGAGAGAATAATTATTTTTGGGGATTATAAAAATGGGAGTCAAGAGGTTTAATAGAACTTGACTCCAAATTCTCACCCATCATCTTGATCTTATCTTGGTCTTTCTTCCTCCCTACCTTGGAAGAATTATCTATGTTCCCCTTCTTGAAATTCTTCTGGTGCAATCCAAATGAAGAAGAGAACAAGCAACCCTATCAGGATCCTAAGTCACAACCATTGGTTATGAATCCAAATGATCCACAATTGGACCAGCTTCCACTTCAACCTCTACTATAATAACTAGTAAAATATAATGCTCTACAATAAAACTCAAAACCATCAATGAATTAGTACCTAAATCCACTACAATATTACCACTCCCATCCTTTTTGGAAGTCAACTACTCCATAAAAGACTCAGCAAAAATACCCTTATCGGGAACATCCATTTGTTGATCCAAGTCTTCTAAGGCCTCAAACTAGTTAAAATTTGCATCCTCTTGCCTATCCTTAAGAGTTCTTTTTTCTCCTTCCTTTATTGCAAGATTTTATTGGAACAAAATCCTCCTTATCTATATCCTCTTCAGACATAGAGGCTTTTCCTTCATCTCTTAATGGCATTGAGTGAGGAGGCATCCTAGTAGAAGCCCCATTAGAAGAAGTACCAAAGACCTTAAGATTAGGATATTTTTGCTGCAGGTGACCATATTCATGGTAGAATTGGCACCAAAAATGTAAAGTCTCGTGGTCCAATTGTTGAATCCATGAAGTGGACCCAAATTGAAATTCTAACAAATCAAGTAGTAGGTTATTTAAATCAATCTCCACACACATATAGGCCAAAGAGAGAGCCCTCCTCTCCAATGTCTATTGTGACAACCCCCCACTGGCTTACCTAACAAAAGTGAAATCATGTGCAAAATATCATTTCTCTAGAACTCTACTACAAGCCAAGGAAGATGCACCCAAACTAGAACCCTCAATGGAAGATCTCCAGCCAAATTAAATCTAGTGTGCCAAGGTTTTAAGAACAACCCCACTTGATTGTAAAAGTAGGTACCTCCCTCAAAAGCTTTATTACGATCTACCAGGAATGAAGAAACCACCATAAAATAGCAATTCACAACATGAAACACCTCCATGTCTCCCTTCGAGTTCCAAGTCTGGTGGGCCCAAGATTCAAGAAATGAGAGACCCTGATTCCCATGACTTATAAATTAATGTATGATTCCTCAAATACTCAACATCTTCTGCAATAGATTCCAGTTGGATAACCAAAAATCTAGGAGAGACTCACTCTTAGCCAAGCATCCATTCACCTTCGAAATCCGAGAGAAACCACTCTGCAAAGATCCCACACCATTTGAATGATTGAATGAAAAATTAGCAACCATAGCATGACTAGACAGGGAGAAATCAACCCCCAATTCCGCATCCAAAAGGGACATAACACCAGAGCCCTTAGGAGCATCAACTGACTCCATGCATAGCCCCGAACTTGAACCAAACACCATGCAAGCACAACCCAAAAGATAGAAAATAAGGAAACAAAAATATAGAAAAAATAAAGACCTAGACCCTCTAATTGTAGAAAATAACCCACCCCAACAACGCTTAACACCACCTTCCCAAATGCATGCACAAGGAATGAGAGAGCATGCATAGTGCAACCTGCTACTAGTTGTGCACCTGCAAAACCCCTACCATTGTAATCTTCAACACCCGTTCCATCTACCTGCTCAATATCGAAGAAAACCTCATCAACAATACTATTGCAATGAGTTTTATTTTTTATTTAGTTAGTTAAAAATAAGTTGTTTTTGAACTACTTAAAAAGTAAAAAAAATATCTTTTGAAATAAAATTTAATTTTCCTAAAGTGAACATGTAAAATATTTAACTTTATAAATTTTAGAAATTATTTCTTGAAAATGGTTGGCTATTATTTTTTAGGTGTTATTTTTCCATTTTCTTAGGAATGAGTTTTTCCTTACTTCCATATGTATTTTAAGCTATAAATAGGTAAATTAAATAATAAAGGTGAAGTATTATTTTACATTTTTTTAAGAATTATTTTATTAATTTAATTTAAACAAACTTAAGAGTTGGATTTTAGATGACCAATTTACATTATTAATTAAAAATTTATATTTTATATTAAAATAACATTAATAATAGAGAATAGTGCAATGGGCAAGACTGTGGAGCACAGGCAAGAAAAGAAAGATTTTGAATCTCTGAACAATGGAGCAGGCTGTGCAGTAGGATTTGAGGAATCCCAGGTAGAATTGACACATGTTCCAGGTGAGGAGAAAGGTAAGGATGAATCAGATGAGAAGGACACCAGAAGCAACATTTAGGTGGACTCGGGAGGGAAGAAAAATTTGGGGGGCACCCCTGATGGAAAAAAAAGGAAAAAAACCAATGAAGTGGTAGGGACCATTGATAGGGAAGGAGAAAAGTGCAAACCTTGGTCTTCGTTGTTTGGTGTTAAACCAAATGGAATGTCAGTCTTCCCTCTAGTGCATAATTTTTCTAACCCAGTGAAAGGTAAGTTTTCCATCTGTATGCTTGATCTGATTATTGATCATAATATTGCTTTGATGGACAAAGTTTTGGTCGGTAAGTTTATGGGCCCTAGACCAAATGTTGAGGTGGTTAGGGAGTTTGTCAAAAATAAGTGAAGAATCAATGGTAAGGTCACAGTGGCCACTCTTCCTAGAGGTTTCTTTGCTTTTGAGTTCACCTGCAAGGAGGACATATTGGCTGTGAGGAGTGGTGGACCTTGGGTCATAGGAAAATCTTCCTTGGCCCTTAAGAAATGGACCTCTCATTTGGATCTCTTTGATTCCATTTTTGAAAACGTTTCAGTTTGTGCTAGACTCCTGGGTCTCCCTCTGGAATATTGGAATGAGGACGTCTTCAATGGAATTGCTAATTGTTTTGGAGAGCTTTTGTTTATTGACCCTATGACAACAACTAGAAAGCGGTTGGTTTTTGCACGAATCTGTGTGGGAGTTTCACAAAATGCCGACCTCCCTTCTTCAATAGATATCCAATATAAGTTGGGAACTTGGATGCAAGCTATAGAGTTTGAGTCCATTCCCTTTGCTTGCTTTAAGTGCAAAAAAATGGGGCATTGGGCTAAGAAATTCCCATTAAATGCCAGCAAAGACAAAGAAAATCTCCAGTCTAACCCTAATATTGTGTGGAGAAAGAAGCCTGAAGGGGAAGGGCAAGCAAGCAATACCAATACCCTTAATGAGGAATCTGGAAAGAAATTTGAAGCTCAGAGGAATACCACTGGAATCAATGGTGAAACAGAACCCAAGGAATCTGATGTTCAGAGAAATCAGCAAATAGGGGTAGAAAGTATTTATGGTTCAAAGGAAGAAGGAGAAGAAATCTTGGAGAATTTTGGGAATGTTAAAAGGGATTAGGACTTTGTTTCTTCCACTCTTGATATTTTATTAGAAGGAAAAGATAATGGGGATCCTAGTCTAGAGGATATTCCTATCCAAGGTTTGTCTCTGGACATTGGCATTCCTATCCTAACTACTACTTATGTAGAATTTTTCCCTTCGAGTGACCCTCTTAAACTCTGGGAAAAAAACTACTTCGGAGTTTTTCAAGGACACCTTTGAGAATTTGAGCCAGAATATTGAACTTTCAAGTGACAATTTGAACCAGCTCAGGAATGGCCAGATGGATACTCTCTCCTGGGAGCAAAGAAGAATATATGATAAGGAATGGGAATCTGGGAGAGAGTTAGAGAGTCAAGAAGATACTGATTGGGAAGAAGTCCTCTCTCAATCAAAGAAAAATAAGGGGAGAAGTAAACAACATAATACTCTGAGTGGAGTTGTTACCCAAACAAGAGCAAAGGCGGATTGTGGTGCTACTAAGTATAGCCAAGGAAGAAGGTCGGGTAAATGGAAAAGAGAGCATGAAATCTTTCAGGAAATAGCGGATGGTGTTCAAAAGACCATTCCATAGATTCTCCAATCCCCTGGTAAGATATGAAGATTATGTCTTGGAATATAAGAGGGCTTAATAGCCTTCATAAGATGGATGTTTTGCATAACTTTGTTAGGGATCATAAACCTGATATTCTTCTCATCTAAGAAACTAAAATGTCTAAAGATAAGGTGGAGAAGATTAAAATGTTTCAAAACTATGGAATCCAAGGCAATAGTTCAGATGGTGCATCAAGAGGAATTGCTACTTTTTGGAACCAAAACTTTATTAAAGGGGAACCTTTGCTAGAGAGCACTAAATGTGGCTACTAAATTCACACATATCAAAGACAATTTTAGCTGGATTCAGTCGAATATCTATGCTCCTAGTGGGAAAGGAGCCATAAAATCTTTCTAGAATGAGCTCTCTTCATTCTGTAGGATCTTTAATAATGACCACTGGGTTGTAATGGGTGACTTTAACACACCCCTTATGAATGAAGAGAAATTTGGAGGATCTCAGGTGAATTCAGAGAGTAAATATGATCTTTTGGACTTCATCAACAATAAGGCGTTGATTGATCTTGATTTGCAAGGAGCCATTTATACCTAGTTGAATAGAAGAATTGGTAAGGAACTGATTCAAGTAAGGTTAGATAGAACTTTAATTTCTGATCAGTGGCTTATAAACTATTGTTTCTCTCTTAAAGCTCTTTCTAGAGTGGGTTATGATCACTTTCGTATAAGTTTTGTGGTGGACCCTATAAAGTTGAAGATGAACTCTCCCTTTAGATTTGAAAGAATGTAGCTATCCCACCCCCATATTTTTGACGAAATCAGAAAATGGTGGAATAATGATGTTTCAGGAACTGCTATGTTCAAAATTGCTAAGAATTTGCGGGAAGTCAAACACAAATTAAGAAGCTGGAAAAAAGAGTCCTTTGGAAACATCTTTGGCATTAAATCTGAACTTCAAATGGATCTTGCGGAGATCCAAGATAAAATTCAGAGGGAAGGATACATAGAAAATAATAGGGCAAAAGAAAATGAGGTGTTGGTGAAGTTGCATGATATTATAGCTAAAGAGGAGGAGTTCTGGAGGCAGAGATCTAGAGTGTTGTGGCTCTCAGCTGGAGATAGAAACACCAGGTACTTTCATCTATTTTCCTCAAAACATAGGGCTTCCAATAGAATTTCTCACATAGAAGTTAATGGCATGAGATATGAGGAAGAGGAAGACATCAAAAGGCAAGTTGTCCTCTTCTTTAACAACCTTCTCTCGGCGAATGAGGAAGTCAACCATAATGACCAAGATTTTCTGTTAGAGGCTATCCCTAACATTGTTGGGATGGAAGATAATGATAATTTTTCAGCCATCCCCTCTAGGGAGGAAATTATGAAAGTTGTCTTTTCTTTTGAAGGAAATAAGGCCCCTGGCCCTAATGGGTTTCTTATGTTCTTTTTTCAATGGTTTTGTGAGATTGTTGAAAAGGATGTTGTGAATGTTGTTAAGGAATTCTTTGGATCCTAAAGTCTTCTTAAGGAATTAAATGCTACTTTTCTAGTCCTTGTTCCCAAGAAACCAGGGGCTATGGAGTTTGAGGCATTTAGGCCTATTAGTCTACAACTCTTTCTATAAAATCATATCTAAGGTTTTGACGTCAATGATCCTTACTATCCTTCCTTCGCTGATATCCCCTCAACCTAATGGTTTTGTTCCAGGAAGGAAAATCTTAGACTCTATAGTTACTATCCATGACAATATCCATTCACTTGTGGAGTCTAAAATTGAAGGGTTTCTTCTTAAGCTTGATATTTCCAAAGCTTATGACCATGTTGACTAGGAATTTTTATTCAAAATTCTTAGGGTGTTTGGTTTTAGCAGCAGATTCATTTAGTTGGTGAAACAGTTGGTTACTACTGTCTCCACCTCTATCATTGTGAATGGATTTCCTTCAAGATTCTTTCAGAATTCAAGAGGCCTAAGACAAGGTGATCCTATCTCTCCTATCTTGTTCACAATCATGGCTAAGAGCTTGGGAAGGAATCTTAAAAGTTTGATTGAACAGAGGTCTCTTGCTGGTCTAAGTCCTTCTTCTACTAATTTGATTTGTTCTCACCAATAGTTTGTTGATGATACTATGTTGATGGGAAGATCAATGGTGACTGAGGCTAAGATTTTGAAAAAAGCTTTGGATGTGTATGAGAAGGTGACTGGGAAGATGGTCAACAAACAGAAGAGCTCCCTTTTTTTCTTTAATACCCCTGAGCATAGACAGGTCAAGATTGGAAGAATCCTTGGTTGTAGAGTGGAATCCTTACCCTCTACTTATCTTGGACTATCTCTATGCCTTAGACCTTTGGATTCCTTTTGGTGTTCGCTGGTTGATAGGTTCAGTAAGAAGTTGGTAGGATGGAAAGGAGCTCTTTTGATCCAAGTTGGAAAAATTCAACTCCTCAAAGCTTATCTTCAAAATCTCCCAGTTTATGAATTAAGCCTTTTCAAAATTCTTGCTAAATATGCAGAGGCCATTGAAAAGATCCAAAAAAGATTCCTTTGGTCTGGTGTGGAGGAGAGAAAGAGGATGCCTCTTATAGGATGGGATTTGGTTTGCAGACTAAAAAACTTGGGAGGTTTAGGTCTTAGAAAAATCAGAATGATTAATATGACTCTTCTTGCTAAACAAATTTGGAGATCCTTCTTGTCTGTTGGAGAATGGCATGATTGCTGGTAGAAATATTTTGGATTCAGGGGTTGGATGGCACATTAGAAGTAGAAATATTGCTAGATTCTGGGAGGATAGATGGCTTTTTAAGGATCCCCTAATCAAAATTGAAAGATTCAATAAATGGGCTGAGTTTTGCAAAGCAACCTTTGGAGAGTATGTTAAAGATTATTGGAGTGAAGGAGATTGGGTGGATTTGTGTGTGTTTAGTTAGGATTTGGTTTAGCTTCAATCTTCCTTAAGAGCTGTTAGATTGGGATAGATCATCAGGATGATCATCTTGTTTGGATGGACAACCCTTCAAGTAGCTACTCTATCTCTTCAGTTGTTTCTCTGTTGTCCATTTCTCAAGCCCCCCTCCTTTCTGGTCTAAAGCGTGGATAAAACACTTGACTCCTAAAGTCAACATTTTTTTCTAGATTCTACTTCAAAATAAGGTGATTACGGTGGATAGTATTTGCAAACGGGGATTACAAATCCCCAACAGCTGTTACCTTTGTAAGAGTGAGATGGAGTCAGCTAACCATCTATTTCTCCACTGTTTGTTTGTTGCTACAATCTGGGGAAAAAATTTAGCCCTCTGGAATATTTCTTGGGTGTTCCCCCTATCCATTGAAGATTTCTTTTCACAATGGAAAGCTCCATCTTAAAATCCTTTCATTCGAAGGTTATGGGCTTTTATTTTCTCTTTTGTTGTTTGGGGAGTGTGGAAAGAATGTAATAACAGACTTTTCAGGGATAAGGAGTTGTCGGAGACTAATGTTTTAAAAAAAAAAGGATTATAAAGGAAAACTTCAATGTTATTCCCCAAAAAGCTCTTAATCTTGAATTTGTGGTGTGCACTCCCTATGATCTAATGATAGCCAAGGATTGGAATATCAAAATGGATGTTTCTAAGGCATCCAATCCAGCTAAGAAAAGCAAGGAGGGTGTGTGTTGGACCTTTCCTCCTAATGGTTGGACTAAAGCCAACTTTGATGTCGCTGCGAAGGGAAATCTGGGGATGGCCGAAAGTGGAAGTGTGTTAAGGGACTCAAATGGTAACTTTATGGCAGCTATGGCCATTTCCCTAGGTCATCAAACCAACCATGTGGTGGAGGCAATATGAGTTTTTCAAGTTTTAAATTTAGCTCATAATCTGAATATAAAATATTTATGGCTTGAAGGGGACTTTGAAAACATCATTGACTATCTCCTAGGTAGGACCCCTCCCTCTTGGACTATTAAGAATTGGATTGAAGAAGAAAAATATATCTTAGACAAGTTAAATAAAGTTAAAATCTCCCATGTCTACAAGGAAGCTAACAGTGTGGCGGATTACTTTGCGAATGAGGGGGTTAAGAGGGGAGGGTTGAACACGTGGCAGAATTTTAGGGACTTGGGAGCTAAAGTCAGGGCCTTATTAGATTATGATGTTACGCATGGGAAAGAGACAAGTATCTTTAATGATGATAGGGAAAAGGGCTAAGTACATCAAAATCAAGAGATTTGATGGGGTTGTGTCAAATAACTTAGTTGGTAAGAAAAATTAGAATGCTTTGTGGGTTCATTGGAATAGCTGCGTAAATTTACATGAGTTTTCAACATTGGTAGAGATTGTAGTAGGTGCATATGAATGGGGGGATAGGGAAAAGTCGAGCCTAAAGCTTCTGAGAAATGCATACAAGGACTGCTAAGATTAAAATGGGTTGAGTGAGGGTGGTTTGGTTCCCATTCCTAGAAAAAATTCATAGGGCTGATCCTATGGCTGGAATTACTTTGAGAAAAGAAGCGGAATAATGGAGAAATAATAATCCTCTTTGGGAGAAAGATTGGCCCGGATGAGCAAATAGTAGGAGAGGTGACTAGAATGTCCACTAAGGGCATGAAGTTTTATCATGCAAAAGGTTTCCAGATGAGGCGGTAATCAATTTCAATAAGAAAGAAAAGGAGAAAATGAAACTGGTCAAAGTTTCCAACAACTATTTTGAAATCGACACCATCAAGGTGCTTTGGAAAAAGGTGCTTTGTGTCATAATGGAGTATATTACCTTGGATGGGAGATTCACTAGAGCTTATGGTCATTATTTTGCTATCCTTACTTGCGATACGTCGCAGGTACATATTTCTCTGCCTCATTATTTGTTCTGTTCATTGAGCAATAGCCTTGAGGACCACAAGAAAAATCCTAGGAGATACCCTATTCTTCATCCTAGTCTTATTAGGTTAATCTATGAACATTTTCAAAGCCTTCTAGCTCTATCTAAACCAATTGCCTCCACGACATTTGAGGACTATGATACGGATAGTGAGGGTTCGTAGATTCATTCTAAGCCTAACCCAGAGAGAATTGTTGGAGCCCATCCATCCCATGTCCTGTCTAGCAAGAAAACTTAGCTTTGTAAACCCCATCTCGCGAAATATAACCTTGAGATTTACCCTAGCTACTCGATTCCTTTAAAGAATCCCGCTCTCAAGGGTTCCCCTGCCAATAAGTTGGTTTCCTACTCTACAGACTCTCTGGAGGACAAAACTGTGAACCCTGAAGCTAGCAGAAACTTTGTCTCTACCCCTCCTTCCTCTTTTAGAGATGATGGTACCAGATTCCCCAGCTCCCCTAACCCAGATGATTTAAACCTCATTTTAGATCAGGATCATTCTGGAGATATCCTTGCCTTTGCTAGAAGTGGCATTGGTGATATTTTCAGGGTTATGAAATGGGCCTATCAAGAAATTAATGATCTTAATCTTAGAAATAGGGTTCTAAAAAGCAAGTTGGAGGAACTAAAATTTAAGCTGTCAGCTCTGAGCAATGAGGAAGGAAAATAGAAAAAGAACGAAACTGGAATAGGAGATTATGACATTGAGGACAAGTATAAGACTCTGGAAGGTGAAATTGTTAAATTAAAAAAACACATGAAAACTGTTGTGGAACAAAACCATAGAATGGCAAGGCACAATGCCATTATCATCAATGCAATGTCTGAAAAGTTGGAAAAGTCACAACAGGGCTCGTTGGTTGTTGATTTGGAAGAGGACAAGGAAAAAAAAAAGAATGAGGACCAAGGAATATTGAAGAGGACTTGTGCCAACCTTAAGAGGAAAGCACCTCCTACTACCCAAATGGTCCAAATCTTAAAGAGGGGGGTTCAAGAAATGAACGACATGGAAGCTAAGACAATGAAAAATTTAAAGTCCCAAGTTTAGTCATTGTTGGTGTTTTGTCTGGTCTTTTTGGGTCTTTTTTGTAGCCCTTGCTAGCTTTTTTTGGTGGCTATGGCTTTGTCTTTTTGTTGTTCTCTTTACAACCTCTTTGTTTACGAGGTCTTTGATGATCTTTTCTTTTGTTTGTAAACTTTGTGGTTTTGGGTCCCTATAAAACCCATTTTTTCCTCTTTCAAAAACATTAATAATAATTAATAGATTTATTTTAAAAAAATGTTTATTAAATGTCTTGAATAAT
>VDFB02358134.1:55255802-55302698 GCA_007258455.2 Sequoia sempervirens
TTTCCATTTCAATCTTTGTCTCTATCTCTATCTTCCTTTCTTTCTCTATCTCCTTGCCCCCCTCTCTCTCTTCCTCCCTTTGTCTCTCCCTCTTTCTATCCCTCTCTCTCCCTCTCTCCCTATTGCAAACATAACATGAGCCTATTGGTAATGGATTCTGATTATCTTCACGATTCAGATAGTTATTTTTTCAGTTGTATTTGGATCTATGTAAGTGGATGCATAGTTTATTTGAAGCTTTCACTTCTCCATTGAGACCTTTGTTGCAAAAACAATGTCATTTGCTAAATTACCTACCAATTGACCTCATGTACTATACAAATGTATGCAAAGAATAGACCAAAATTTCCCTTAATTGACCTTCCACACCTTTTTGACATACCCATTGCACAACAAGGTGTGATTGCTAGTATGTGTGTGTGTGTGGGTGTGTGTGTGTTTTACATGCTATTTGTTTTGGAAATATTATGTTTATCATTAAATATTAACATTTTGACATGTATATAATTATCAAAATTAAGATAAAAGATAAGAATTTTTGTTAACAAGTCCACATCATTACATTTCACCTCTTACTTCATCTCGTACTCTTATTTCAGATATCAAGTTTCCACAATCCATCTTATTGTTTGTAAGAATGTTCTAAATTTGATTATATCATTTTTCTATCAATGACAAAATCAAATCCACAAAATTTGTTCAAAATACTCTTATTTCGCCTCGTACTCTTATTGTAGAATACCTCACATAAATAATCTGCCCAGGTTCAAGGCATGGGTGACCATCAGATATTATGCGCCCCACGTGATGTCAAAGGTTGGAAAGCGATATATATAGTCGGCCATCTTGCATGTCATTTTAAGCGCTAGGAATAAAAGTATCTCTGTGAAATTCCAATAATAGTCAATGGTCACGTATGAATGTGGTCATGCTTTTAATGGTCCGAATTTTCAGAGAAGTTTTCAGCAATGAAATCTCGCCGTATGGAGAACGTCCCCTGTACGATCATGCGTAAGCTCCATTGAAAAGCCATTTTCATAGCCGTAGAAGCATAATTTTCATGGGAGTTCTCAAGTTAAATTAATATATTTCTGGTACAGTTACCAATATTGCCTTGGAGCCTCAAACATTCAAGGGAAGTTCTGATTCTCACATTTAATGGATGACTTCTTTAAAATAATTACCCCACAAAATCGTGTTCCAAAGAATTTATTATCTGTACAAATCTACAGCCTCTCTTCAACTTTTGATTGTAAAATACGGCCAAAATTGGCAAAAACAGAGCTGACAGACCGTCAATGTCCAGGCCTGGGCCACATCCTTCATCATTCTTGTCCATGAAAAAGGATCTTATCACACACCTGTCGAGTTGGGAGTTTCTGCAAAAAGGAAAAAGAGAATAAAAGGAAAAGCTGATGATGGTGGGGGACCGATTCCTTCATCTCATTTGAAGCAGAGTACCAAATCTATTTCTGTTGTCACTCTTAGATAGAAAATTTTCCTGAGGTTTGTGGGCAATTGTACTTGAAAGATGTGAGAGTATCTGATATCCCCACTAGTGAGTGCCATTTTCATGACAAGATGCGACTTTAGATTGCACTGCACTTTCAGAATACCAAGAATTGCTTTTCCATGTATAATATACGATTTGACAGTCATGTGAAGTTACTGAACCCATACCTAATATGGCTGCTTTTATCAGTCAACAACGTCAAAACACAGTAATAAGGAAAGACAGAGGTTACAGTAAAGTCATGAATATGGGTGATGGCAGAAGTACCTTGACAATGGCCTGCATGAATGAGCGTCCCACATGTCACCATCACAATTGGTGAGAGAGCTTCATGTACATCTAAAGGAATCTCCAAAGTACGCAAGCAGGTGGCTCATGTTGCACTCAGCTAATCGAGTTTCCTGAACTCCCTGTGGGAGGCAACTGGCAACTGTCAACACAATACACCTGTGAGCTATTATGTGGAGGGGGAACTGACAACTGTGAGCTGTTCAAACATATAATTGATTGCAGTCATGTCATGTCTCTAAGCAGTCACATAGCCTACTACCCACTTAACCTTGATTCATGTTAAAGTTTCTTAAATGTCCAGTGGTTTCTGATCTAATGGTGATGAGATATTTTTGATGAAAGTGACATAGATTTTAGTTTTCTATGGTGACGAGCCGGCCACCCTATCAAGTAGGGTTATATGTTAAATCGTGCATCCTTACAAGGGTGTTATAATAATGCTAGGGCACATGGTCACAATCATGAACACACTGAACTATTTGAACTAGGGGAGAGGGCCCAGTAGTCGTGCACCCTAACTTCACGCTTCAAATTATCCTACGTCGAAATTTCAAATCACTCCCAATTTTTTACAGCAGCTTACTTGGCAAGTTCTCTGCTTATAACTAAGGTTTCAGGGCCACATCATCAAATATGATGCCACATCAGCATGCGTTTTTGTCAAGGTGTCCAAAAAGGCCCCAAAAAATAGTGAGACCAATTCTCGTGCATTACATCATGAGTAGTTGAGTGCTGATGTGGTATCACATGATTGGTTGTTTTTTAGATCAAAAGCATACATTTTGTTTAATTATGGGTAGTCAATTCACAACTACTAGACATTATATAAACGACTATTGGGTATTATATGTACGATTGGGTGCACGACTATTGGACCCCGCACGACTATTGGGCCCTCTCCCCTATTTAAATTTAACTGTCCATTATTAAAAAGGGTGTGTCCAAATTAGGACTCAGTTATTCTGTTTACACAGTTAATTGTTTTTAAAATGTAGATTTAAAATAACGCCTGTTTGAAACAATTGTTTATTCAGTTCAATTCAAAAGTTTAAGTTTGAATGATAAAAATAGAATAAATATTTACTATATTTTAATATGATTAAGAAGTCAAATTATTATTGACGTTATGAACATTAAAGTTGATAATATTTAAATACAATGGAAACAAATCATAAGTACATTAAATTCCTTATATACAATCAACCACCACCTATCCTGAAAATGCTCACATCAAAACTAAAACTCAATCACCATATTTATACAATTAACAAATCGGTCTACCCATCTTTATAAAAGTCTCATGTTTACACAGCTAATAGCTTTTTTAAAAGGTGTAGATTTAAAGTAAAGTCTGTTTGAGATAATCATTATTCAGTTTAACATTAAAAGTTTAAGTTTGAAAGATAAAACTATGATAAATATTTAATATGATTAAGAAATATTTGCTATATTTTAATATGATTAAGAAGTCAAATTATTATTGACGCTTTGAACATTAAAATTCATAATATTTAAAGACAATAGAAATAAATCATAAATACATTAATTTCCTTATATACAACCAACCACCACTATTAACCATCCTCAATAAAGTGATGAAAGAGAAAGAAGCAACTGTCACCTCTCAAATGGAAGTCATCATGAGGATCTTTGAAAGGAAAACAGCTAGTGTTGTCTTTTGGGTGTTGGAAGTATTTTTCGAATAGTGGAAACAATTTGCTCGTCTGTATGTTGTTAATCAAAAGCATACAAAATTTCAATCTAAAATCTCTTACAGTGAGAACATACACAAGTAAACTATGAGATGACAGCTTCTTCAGACCACACTTCTAAATAAAATATTTTCAAGTTTTTTAATGGAAAGGATATATAGAATTGAGCTATAAAAAAAGGCTATAGGTAGAAAGCATAAGTAGAAAAACCAGCCCAAAAGCATTTCACAAAATGACCATAAAGCAAATTATAAAGGCCTTGAAGTACCAGAGACACTTCATGTCCTAAACATGACAATCTTTGTTGTAGGTACAAATTATCTGCGTTGAAATTTGTGAGTCACTCATTTGAATTTGACAAGTGTTTAAACATTATCAATAATTTGTATTCATGTCCACCAACTATCAAGATCTTTTGCTGTGTGACGCTTTTGAACTTTAGCTATTGGAGACATTATATGCACACTTGAATGAATTATTGTACTCAATACGGAGGAATAGTCTTAAAACAGATTGCTTCAGAAAAAAATGATAACCAAGGCTTTGTACCTACACTTTAGTTATCTTTTCCCTATATAATTCTACATAGCTAATTTTTGAATTCAAGTTAAAGGATTAGTACCTTTGATTTTCAGTACTCTCTTTGAAAAAAATTTCCTCAAAACAATCAATATTTTTATATTTTTCGTAGCTCTCTTTCTATTTCAGCATTTTAAATATATATGGAAAATGCTTCTCTATTAAATAGTATCTTCTATAAAAACAAGTATATTACTTTAAAATAGAAAAAAAATCTCATAACTTTATCACAAATATGGTTGCACTTTTATAGGAGAAATCTTTGATTTATGGTTAGGGTTAGCATAAAAGTGTAATTATTGTTCAATTAAACTTAGAATTATGGTTCAATTAGTGTTAGAGTTACTATTGTAAATAAGATTATGAATAGGGTTATAATTATGGTTAAGGTTAGAGCTAGAATTAAAACTAGATATAGGGTTAGGATTACAATAAAATTAAGATTAAGTTTCAATTATGGTTAGGATTAGTATTTTGGTTCAATTAGGGTTCAATTATATTAAAAAAATATTTTTTTTCTTAAATATTATAATATTATTATTTTAATTAATAATAGCTATTTATTATATTATATAATATTATATCATACTATTATTAAATTTTCAATTATTATAGTTAAATTTTTTTTCAAATATTATCATTTAAATTAATATAAAATTATTTAGAATAAATTATAAAAAATATTATATTTTAGAATATTTAATTTAATATAATATATTTATTATTAAATTATAACTTATATAATTATATATATTATTATAATTATATACATTACAATTTAAAAATACTATAACTATAATAATACATTAAAAAAATGAATAAATTAAATTTATATAAAAAAATATGAATCACACAAATATTATTTATTATATTTTATAATACTAATATATATTATATCATCATATTATTTAATTCTATATTAATTATTATTATTAAAAAAAATTAAAAATAAATAAATATAAAATTTTACTTTAGGATTTAATTAGAGTTAAGAGTTTAATAAGGGTTAGGATTATAACTAATATTCTATTACGATTAGGGTAAGACTTAAATTAGCATTACAATTAGGTGAGGGTTCCCTTATGATTACAATTTAATTAGGGTTAAGGTTAGCATTAAATTAGGGTTAGGATTCCAATTAAGTTCTAACTGTAATTCTAATTCAATTACATTAAAATTAATATTTTATAATATTAGTTTTATAATATTTATTAAATATTATGTTGAAATATAATTTAATATTATATTATAATGATTAACATTATTATAATATTATATTATTATATATATTCTCTATATTAAATATTAATATTATATAAAATACATGAGAGTTATCCTTTGAGTGACACCTATTTTAATCATTTTTTCTCAGTGCAATAGCATAGATAATGATAACTCTTAGTGTATTTTATATATATTAATATTTAATATATGTATGCTAGTAGTATCTTCTATAAAAACAAGTATATTACTTTAAAATAGAGAAAAAACTCATAATTTATCACAAATATGGTTGTACGAGAAATACAAGAAGTTGAGAAAAATATACTATTTTTGAGAAAATCAAATACTCAATTGTAAAGTAATATAGTAAATGATAACTATTATAAAAAAAAAATCTCCAAAGTTAAAATGGAGTTATGAAAGAATTAAAAGAAGATAGAAAATTAAAGGATAACATGATCATTTAGTTTTAAAACATAGAGATTAACAAAGAATGTTAATGAAAACTCTTTTAAAAGAGATGAATAGCTATATTTATTAAAAAGTAACTAAAGAAAACATTTGTTAAAAGGAGTGATGGTTTCAAGATCAAATCTTAATGCTTCTATAAAAAAAAGTGTATGGCACTTGGAAAGGAGCATGTAGATGACTCAAGGAAGAAGAAGGTGATTTGGTGGGTTATGACCATTGGAGAAGAGGGCACATAGAGTGTGTTCAACTTGGGGTGCACAACAAACTTGGGATTGTCCTAGATAGGGATTTGTGTGAGTAAGCACACCTATTTATGCAAGCAAAAATGCATTTTCATGCAATTATAAACACATTTTCATATAAGTAGGCATATAATATGCATTTAATAGGTCCTCTAGAGTGTGTCATAGTGAGAGCCAATGCCATTAAAATCATCCCAGGATGAGAGAAGCATTTCCAAGTTTTGTGATTTAGATAAGTATTGATAACTATTGATACCAAAAGCTATTGAAAATATTATATATGATTTTGATGTTAGTCTTATTAAATTATATAGATGTGTTACTTGATTTATCATGTTAATTATTTACTTTGGAATTCATATTAAATTATCACATGATGTTATATTTTATAATGGTTATTCACATCTTTTTCATATAAAATAAGTTAAAAAGGCCCTAAACCCATTACATAAAGTTCACCATAAAAAAAAGAAAAGAAATAAAACAACTACTCAAAATGTTGGTCACTAGGCTTGACCAAACTAAAAAACACAAGAAAAATACAACACTAGACAAACTAGAAAAGAGAATATTAGTCCTTGGTAAAGGAGCTCATAGTCCCCTCCCTACAAGTATCATCCAATGATCTCTCTCTCTCTCTCTCTCTCTCTCTCTCTCTCTCTCTCCTCTTGTGCTTCTATTTTGTTTCTTGTTGATCTTCCTCTGGAATCTATTTCTTCTACTTCTTCTTTAGCCTTGATTGACCAATAACTATTCCAATCATCGACTTCTTCATAATGCTGGACCAATAATTTTAGCATGTTCACTAAAGGCTTGCTCCATTTTAATCAATCTATTTTGATATACATTAGTTGTTTTGTATATTTTCTCTCATTTTTTCTCATAGATTTTGCATTCCCCTTGATCTTCCTAAGTCTTCTAAGTGTTACTAACTTTTATATGAAGGTCTTCTATCTCGACATAATAAGTATCTAGTGGATCTTCTTTTAGTTCTTTTTTCTCATCTTTATGATTCTCCTTCCTAGGATTTTCAATATTAGTATCCTCATTACCAAAGATAGTCATCTCCGCATCACTAGAGAGATTCTCTTTAGACACATCCTCTAGGGAGAGGGAAAGATAATCTTCAACATCATTCTATAGGGGCTAAGTCTTCTCAAAGTTACAATAGTGATCAAAGTCAAATAGAGGAAGAGAATCCTTTTTATCTTCTTCATTAACATCTTCCCCAAAGTCTATCTCAACATTTCTCTACTAATTATCAAACAAAAAAATTTCTTCAATAATAGCCTTAGCCAATCTTGTTGGCCTTCTTCCTCCTGTGTAATCCTTATACACATCTCTAGATCCCTCTATTGGCAACATGAGCATGACGGTATATGGTGTTGTCATTGATGAAAACCCATTTTAGAAGTGATGGCACATCTATATGTACATGTAGACACTAAAAAAGTCCTAATTGATATTGGATATCCAATTCTAATCAACTAACACCATTTCTTATGAAATCATCTCAAATTGACCAATTAATTGAATAATCAACATTAGTTAATTAAAATCAACAAATTCAACTATTAATCAAATAATTAAATTTATTGATTAATTCACCTTTCTTCTAACTTATTATTCATCTTATTTAAATAAATCAAATTATTTAATTAAATCATCTCTTAATCCTCTCATTTGATTAAAAATCAATCAAATCAAATGTCACATCTCCTAATTCACTCCAATTAATTAATTTATGGATTAATTAATCATAAATCAGCTTTCTAATCATCATTTATCAAATCCTCCAACTTTTAACTCTTCAAGAGTTAAATCAACCATGGTCAACTAACCAGGTTGTACATGAAAATAATTTCAATTAATTATTTAATTCATCTATTTATCCTCATAAAGGCATATTCTGAAGAATAATCATCTCAACCACCTCGTAATCAATTTCCCTCCAAAGGTTTTAAAAAACCTTTCACATCTACATTTACTTCTCTTACAACCTTTCAAATCCTCTTACATCCTCTCAAATCTCATTCAATTCCTTTTACAACAATTTCAAATTCTCAACCAACAACATTTACTTCATCCTCTTCCACTAACACATTTCTCGAAATGTGCTCCAACTTTCTCCAATAGAATTGTGACACTTGGCACATTCTCATTGGCTCTCAATTTATCCCACATTCATCAAATCCTCTCATTCTTCAACCCTTGGCTTCTATAAATAGAGGCATCCTTTTCATAATATGGATCCACAATTTCATGCATTTCCACTATAGCCATTTGAGTTTTTAGTTTTCCATCATTTTCAAGTTTCATAGCTAGATTATAGTCAATTTCCTCTTTGGATCATCTTCAACTTCATCAATCTTATCAAGGTATTGGGAAAGAGCTTCTTTCCACATCAGAGGAGCACCACTCCCCCTATGGGATGAAGGTTTTGCTAGTTTAGATTAGATTACATGCTTCAATTATGTTATTTCCTTGTTTATTTCATGTTTTCTCTTAAATTAGTTGAAGAATCTCATAGGGAGCATTAGATTTGTGTTAGTAACATGTTTGACATTGTTTTGTTGATATTTTTTTAGTCTATGCAGGTTTTGTGTTCACATTTTGGCACTAGAAGGAGGGCTGATCAATCTAACATATCCAATTTCACATCTTTTTTTCATTTTTTGTAGCTATAGGGGAGCGACACCACCTTTTTGCAAATGTGATGCTTCTTAAATGTAATCACTTATCTTGGAATAAAAACAAATCCTATTAACCATCTTGAATATAGTCAACATCAAGAAATATAGATGAAAGAGAAAGAACTAACTGCTACCTCTCAAATGGAAGTCATCATGAGGATCTTTAAAAGGAAAACAACTAGTGTTTGCTTTTGGTTGTTGGAAGTATTTTTTGAACAATGGAAACAATTTTGGTGTCTATATCTTGTTAATCAAAAGCATAAAAAAATTCAATCTAAAATCTCTTATAGTAAGAACATACACAAGTAAACTATGAGATGATGGCTTCTTCACACCACATTTCTAAATAAAATATTTTTAAGTTTTCTTAGTTGAAAGGATAGATTGAATTGAGCTATAAAAAAAGGCTATGGTAGAAAGCATATGTAGAAAAACCAGCTGAAAAGCATTTCACAAAATGACCATAAAGGAAATTATAAAGGCCTTGAAATACCAAGACACTTCATGTCCTAAATGTGACAATCTTTGTTGTAGGTACAAATTATCTGTGTTGAAATTTGTGAGTCACTCATTTGAATTTGACAAGTGTTTAAACATTATCAATAATTTGTATTCATTTCCACCAACTATCAAGATCTTTTGTTGTGTGACACTTTTGAACTTTAGCTTTTGGAGAGACATTATATGCACACTTAGAATGAATTATTGTACTCAATACGAAGGAATAGTCTTAAAACATATTGCTTCAGAAAAAAATGATAACCAAGGATTTGTACCTACACTTTAGTTATCTTTTCCCTATATAATTCTACATAGATAATTTTTGAATTCAATTTAAAGGATTAGTACCTTTGATTTTGAGTAGTCATTAAAAAAAAAGAAAATCCTCTAAACAATCAATATTTTTTATATTTTTCACAACTCTCTTTCTATTTCAGCATTTTAAATATATATGGAAAATTCTTCTCTATTGTAGCATCTTCTATAAAAAACAAGTATATTATTTTAAAATAGGAAAACAAACTCATAACTTTATCACAAATACAGTTGTATGAGAAATACAAGAAGTTGAGAAAAACATACTCTTTTTTAGCAAATGGAATACTCAATAGTAAAGTAATATAGTAAATGATAACTATTATAAAAAAAATTCTCCAAAGTGAAAATGAAGTTATATGAATGAATTAAAAGAAGATAGAAAATTAAAGGATAACACGATCCTTTAGTTAATATAGAGATTAACGAATAATGTTAATGATTTTTTTTTTAAAAGAGATGAATATCTATACTTATTATAAAACAACTAAAGAAAACCTTTGTGAAAAGGTGTGATGGTTTCAAGATCAACCCTTAAGGCTTCTACAAAAAAAATGCACGGCACTTGGAAAGGAGCATGTAGATGACTCAAGGAAGAATAAGGTGATTTGGTGGGCTATGACCATTGGAGAAGGGGGAAAATAGAGTGTGTTCAACTTGGGATACAAAGTAAACTTGGGATTGTCCTGGATAGGGCTTTGTGTGAGTAAGCACACCTATTTATGCAAGTAGGAATGCATTTTCATGCAATTAGAAACACATTTTCATGCAAGTAGGCATATACTATGTATTTAATAGGTCCTCCAAAGTGTGTCAAAGTGAGAGCCAATACCATTAAAATCATCCTAGGATGAGAGTAGCATTTCCAAGTGTTGTGATTTAGATAAGTATTGATAAGTATTGATGCTAAAAGCTATTGAAAATATTATATATGATTTTGATGTTAGTCTTATTAAATTATATGGATGTGTTACTTGATTTATCATGTTGATTAAATACTTTGGAATTCATATTAAATTATCACATGCTATATTTTATAATGGTTATTCACATCCTTTTCGTATAAAATAAGTTGAAAGGGCCCTAAACCCATTACATGAAGTTCACCATAAACAAAGAAAAGAAATAAAAACAACTGCTCAAAAAGTTGGTCACTGGGCTAGACCAAACTAAAAAATGACACAAGAAAAATAAAACAAAGAGAAAAAATAAAACACTAGACAAACTAGAAAAGAGAATATTAGTTCGTGGATAAGGAGCTCATAGTCTCCTCCCTACAAGTAGCATCCAATGATCTCTCTCTCTCTCTCTCTTCTTGTGCTTCTATTTTTTTTCTTGTCAATCTTCCTCTAGAATCTATTTCATCGACTTCTTCTTTAGCCTTGATTGACTAGTAACTATTCCAATCATCGAATTCTTCATAATGCCACCAATAATTTTAGCGTGTTCACTAAAGGCTTGCTCCATTTTAATCAATCTATTTTGATATACGTTAATTGTTTTGTATATTTTCTCTCATTTTTTCTCATAGCTTTTACATTCCCCTTGATCTTCCTAAGCATTCTAAGTTTTACTAACTTTGATATGAAGGTCTTCTATCTCGACATAATAAGTATATATCTAGTGTATCTTCTTTTAGTTCTTTTTTCTTCTCTTTATGATTCCCCTTCCTAGGATTTTCAGTATTAGTATCCTCAGTACCAGAGATAGTCATCTCCACATCACCAGAGGGATTCTCTTTAGACACATCCTCTAGGGAGAGGGAAAGATAATCTTCAACATCATTTTATAGGGGATAAGTCTTCTCGGAGTTGCAATAGTGATCAAAGCCAAATAGAGGAAGAGATTCCTTTTTGTTTTCTTCATTAACATCTTCCCCAAAGTCTATCTCAACATTTCTCTTCTGATTATCAAACAATTTTTTTTCTCCAACAACAACTTTAGCCAATATTGTTGGTCTTCTTCCTCCTCTTTGCTCCTTATACACATCTTTAGAGTCCTCTATTGGCAACATGATCATGACAGTATATGGTGTTGTCATTGATGGCAACCCATTGTAGAAGTGATGGTGCATTTGTATGTACATAGTGTTGAATGCACAAGACAACTAAGAAGGGGGTGAATTAGTTTTACATTAAAAAATCAAAACCTCATTAATATTTAGACCCATATTCACCTTATTAGCCTTTAATCTGTTAGAGTGATTCAACTTGTAAGAAAATAATAGAAATTGAAAATGCAACACCATACACATTGGAACACTAGATTTATGTGGAAAACCCAAGAAGGGAAAAACCATGGTGAGGATTAGCTCACAATATAAAGTAATTGCAAAATTGAATACAGTAGGCTCACTCTTGGAGAGATCACTACTCAAAATAAATAAGGACTTATTTCCAATGGCTCACTTACTGATTATAAAAAAGAAGAAAGGACATTGTTACAATGAGAAACCCATCTCAAAGAAATAGAAAAGTTCCACCACTGCACCGACAATACATTCACACTCTCTCTAAAGAATGTAGACACATTCTACTCACTTCTTCTAGTAGTCATAGTTGTTAAGGCTCACACTGCAATTTGCACTTTCACACTTCACATTATAATTCACATCACATACACTACACCACACAATCCTTCATCAACTGAGACACATTTATACCATCCTCAACCTTGAAAATAATTTACAAGGTTGGTTATGCACCTCAACCATGCAAATTCAAATTAGGTCAACACGAAGTATTCCCATAGTGGATAGGAATGAAATTCAACCACATTACACCTTAACTAGGACCTAAATCCACTCATACATGCCATGCCAAACTTCTACAAACACCGAAAAAAATATGCAATTAGTGTAAACACCCAAGGTCAATCAAACCTATATAAACACCATTGAACACTTAAGTACACGCTTCATTTTATCCAAAGATGACTTGAAAACCACACAAAAGAGTCAAACACAATCCAAAATATTCCATCAACTTCCTAAATCTAACCAATTCCTTCACAAAAACTTTCATCTGAAGAATACATTCATCCTGTACACCCAGTTAACCTTCCACATACTGTAACACATGAATCCAATCTTACTGAGCACCAAACCTCGAACAACTTAGGCAAGAGATCATTGTGAGAAATGTAAGAACACCCTCAAATCCACAAGACTAGAAACCATATTGTGGAGGAATGCGTAGCAAAGCCATTTCTCCTAGACAACATTGCTTTCACAGTTCACACACTACTGAACACAAATTTCTCTACACAACTATCCAAGACAAGAAAATCTAGATATAATACCTATGAATACCTCTGATCAACATATTTGAACTACATAAGCATATCTTCAACCATGAATAAATTTAGAGAAAAAACTAGAACACTACTTTGCTACACTGAACACTCTTTACCACACTGCCTCCTCTTTTATTCAAAATTTCTCAAATGCCCTTGAAAATTAAGTACCACAAATAGATCCTCATCATTTTCAACACTTCCTTATTACAACCAAACCAACTACAATAAAACAACTCAACCACACACATGCTTATCAAGGAAAAACTAGAGGTTGACACTAGTGAGACTACTAATGACAACATAATGCAACAAATCAAAGCATCTCCATATGTTGACATTAATGCATCAACATAGATCGATTATCATTAATGAGAAAACAAACTACACTGACTTCCAATAATCTCCCCCTTTTTCATTGATGATAATACATGATGCGAAAAAACACTAATAGTAGCTCAACTTTGATCACCAACACATACTACACAACAATACAAACTGCTCCCCCTTACACAAGCATTATCTTCTGCAACACTTTATCTTTCTTTGCCTTACTTCATAAGGTTTTTTAGTTAAATCTTTTCCCCTTTGACATCAATCAAACATGTGTCTACTCTACAACTTTCTTTTCTTTTATTGCACTCTACTTTCTTTGCACCTTCTCTCTACACTCCTCCTTAGGAGTACATGCACATAATTCACCAACTAGCAAGTACTACACATATCCTTTTGACATAGTTAAAAAATAAAACACCTATTTACCACACAATGACAATACTTACTCCCCATAACTGCAAGAACCAATAATGCTACTACCTACTCCCCTTGAGAGAGAGCCACCAACATCAGTCCAAGACAAGAAATGAGTCTTGAAATCCAATGGACTAATGCATATCATTATGCATCTAGTTGAAAGAAAGAGGTCCAATCATCCCTAATTTCTCCCAAAGATACTCAAAATTATCCTTAGGAAGAGCCTTTGTGAAGATATCTACAACTTGATCCTTTGTAGGAACATACTCCAACTTCACCTCATTTTCTATAAAATCCTCTCTCAAAAAGTGATACCGGATTGAGATATGTTTTCTCCCATTATCAAATTCTTTGAGATGTTAATAGCACTTGTATTATTACAAAATATAGAAATAGGTTCATCATATATGACTCTGGTATCCTTCAAAGTTTGTTTCATCCACAACATCTATGTGCAATAAGATGTTGTAGAAATATAGTTTTCTTTTGTAATAGATAATGACATTGAATCCTACTTTTTCCTTAGCCAAGACACCGACCTATTTCCAAGAAAGAATGCACCACCACTTGTACTTTTTCCACCATCCACACAACTTTCCCAATCTACATCAGTATAAGAACTCGGAGGGGAATCAATATCCTTTGGATACCACAAGCCATGTTTTAGAGTGCCCTTTAAGTATCTGAATATTCTCTTCACTACTGCCACATGTGACTCTCTGGGATCTTCTTGAAATATAGTTACAAGAAAAACTACATTCATGATATTTGGTCTAGTAACTTAGTTAGATACAACACTCCTCCAATCATTGATTTGTACTTACTTTGATCAGCCTTAGGAGATTCATCATTCTTTCTCAACTTGCAACTAGTAAGGTCATAGGAGTACATACCAGTTTAGATTCTTCCATTCCAAACTTCTTCAACATTTTCTTGACATATTTTGATTGTGAAATGAATATAACTTTTTTTTTTGATTGATTTGTAGTCCAAGGAAGGAATTCATCTCCCCAAACATTGATATTTCAAACTCATTCTACATCTATTCTACAAATCTCTTATACAAGCTTTAATTTCCTCGAAAGATTATATCATCAACATACACAACTACAATCAAGATTTAATATTTTTCAAGCTTAAAATAAAGATTGTTATCTATGGTACTTTTATTGAATCCTTGTTGCAACAAGTACCTATCCAATCTTGCATACCAAGCTCTAGGAGCTTGCTTAAGTCCATACAATTCCTTCATCAATCTACATACCATATTAGGGTTATCTGATAACTGAAATCCTTATGATTTTTCAGTTTAAACTTCTTCTTCCAATTCACTATTCAAGAATGTAGACTTCACATCCATTTGATATACTTTGAAATCCTTATGTGCTACAAAATCCATAAACATCCTAATAGCTTCCATCATTGCCACTGGAGCAAATGTCTCCTCAAAGTCTATTCCTTCCACTTCTGAGTAACCTTTACACACAAGCCTTGCCTTATTCCTAACAACTTCTCCATTTTCATCCAACTTATTTCAGAACACCCACTTAGTTCCAATCACATTCTTTTTTGTTGGTCTTGGGACAAGTTCCCAAGTTTAGTTCTTCTCAATCTGCACTAGTTCTTCTTCTATAGCCTTGATCCAATATTCATGTTCTTCTATCATAGAATCCTTTCTTCTTGTTAGTACACCTCTGATTTTGTCACCAATGATCTAATCTTTAAAATTATTCTTCTGCACATACTTAGGGGTTTTAGGGATCCTTTTCAAAGCTTCTTCCTCTTCAACTTGTACTTCATTTTCCTTACCTTTATATTTTTCTTCTTCTCTGCATGAGGACTCATCGGATCTATATCCATCTAGAATCACTAAACTCTTATGAAGATATTTATCCACCTTGACACTTTCACTTTCAACAATTATTTTTAGCCTTTTGTTGTAGCACTGGTAAGATTTTCTTTTTGTAGAATATCTAAGGAATATTCCTTCATTAGGTCTTGCATAAAAATTTCCCAAGTTTTATTCATCTCTCTTGATATATTATTTCCTTCCAAACACTCTGAAATGTTTGATAGTAGGAGTTCTTTCGTACCATAACTCATAGGGATTCTTTGAGCTTTTTGCTCTTTCTTGTGCTTTGTTAATTATGTAGACTATAGTATGAATTGCTTCTCTCCTGTAGACTTCTAATAGGTTTTCTTCTTTCATCATTGTTCTTGTTACTTCTTTAATAGTCATATTCTTCCTTTCAACCACTCCATTTTGCTAAGGAGTCCCAGGGGATTACAAATGCCTCTTTATTCCTTGAACTTCTCAAAAACTACTAAACTCATTGGAGGTGAATTCTCCACTTCTATCAAATATCAAACATTTTATTCTCATAGCCATTTCATTCTCAACTATAGCTTTGAATTCCTTAAACTTATCTAGAGCTTCTATTTTTTCTTTGAGAAAAGTAACCCAAGTCATTCTAGAGTAATCATCAATCAACAACATGAAATATCTGTGACCTTGTAAAATTACTATTTTGGTAGGTCCACAAAGGTTTGTATGTACCAAATCCAAAGGACATATAGTAGATTGTTCTTTGACTTTGAAACTCTTTCTATCTTGCTTCCCAATCTAATATTCCTTACAAACTACATTGATAGGATTTGTAATATTAGGAAAATCTCTCACAACTTGAATTGAACTAATCCTTACTAGACTATCAAAAAGGATGTGACACATTCTTCTATGCATAGAAAAATTTCATTAATTTGAGTCATAAAGCACATACCATTAGCACCCTTGAGCTGATAAACATTTCCTATTGGCAAAACAAGGACAAATAATTGAGAGGGGGGGTGAATCAGTTGTCATAGAATATTTAAACTTTTCAAACTTAACTTAACTTAATCTCAGATTTGATGAATGAACAATAAACCACAAACAATTAGCACATCAGAAACACAGAGAACACCAAGATTTTTACGTGGAAACCCTATTAGGGGAAAAACCATGGTGGATGTTAGTCCACAATATTATACCCTGTTAAAAGTATAAACAAGAATAATGGGAATGCACATGCATTCAGGCACACTACCTAGAGCTCACTGCCCAAAGAAGACACATTGTCTTACAAAAATTCAGATTAGATCTGCAGGGTATGAACTAAGAAAATAGCTTCAACAAAATCCTGATTATAGTTTTGGTTAAGCACAGAAACACTTCTTCACACTTCACTCAAACTTCTTCACAATCTTCTCTACAATCGAATGATTAGATCACTATTTGCACACTTGTACTTTCTCTTCTCACACACACACCTTAACTTCACACAGACAACTACTCTTATATATATGCAACATGGATTTACATCAAGTTCATCGACCAGAGTAAAATATAAAATATAAAACATATATACAATGTCGGCCCAAATTTATAAGTAAATTTTTAGTGCGAATCAAACACCATTGGCCAATATTATATTGTGGCCCAAAACAACATCCTCGAGTGCACCAAACATTCAAATTTTAATCTCCAAGGATCCACAACACGTTGCAACCACCATGTCATCCAAGAACATAAAAACCCGAACACATAAGAGAAAATCATTGACCACGAACACACCGATCAACACAGATGTGCAGCAAAGATAGATAATGATCTAAAAACATTGATAAACACTAGGAATCAATAGGGAATCATCCACAACAATTGAAATTACTAGAATCACATCAACTTCAATCAAGAACACTAACTGAAACCACAAAAAATTTGTCAGAACACAACTGTTCATAGCACGATCAAAACTTCACGCGGAACTCTAAAACTTTCAGTGGATAAACTAGATACACTCAGCAATAAACCCTTTAATCCACAATGATTTATCATCAACTACTGAGCAAGACACCTTCATGACCTTCACTGTTCCACTATCAACTTGCAACTATTTCTTTTAAAAATTTCTCAATATCCTCGACATATACACCCTTCAATACATCAATGCTAATAGTTTTGACATCAATGACAACCACATACCAGAAACACAACCACAACATCCAACAATCTCCCCCTTTGGCATTGATGGCAACACATGATGTGAAAAACACCATCAATGGAACTCTCAATCAGTACTTACTCTTCCTTATATTTTTACTCTTCTCCTCAACTCTTTCTCATGATCTTCTCCTCACAAGTCTCTTTTCCCCATATAATCACCAATTTTTTACATTAATCTTCTCCCCCTTTGATATCAATGGAAAAGACAAGCATTATTTTTCCACATACAAGCTCTGAACCACATATCTACACATCTGACTACTCCCCTTGAGTAGTAGCCATGGAAACATCAATCCAGACTAGAATATATCTATGAAGCACATGGATTGATGCAAGTAAATGCATCTCTATTTCATATCAGGAGGGGTAATCACCCTTAACATTCCTCTAAGATACTCAAAAGTATCCTTTGGCAATGACTTGGTGAAAATGTCTGTATCTATTCTTTGGTAGGAACATAATCCATTCTGACTTCTTTCTCACTCACTTTCTCCCTCAGGAAGTGAAACTTGATTGATATATGCTTGGTCTTAGAGTGTAGCACCAGATTCTTTGATATGTTTATTGCACTTGAGTTGTTATAGGATATGGAAATAGGCTCATCGTATACTACTTTGATATCTTTCAGCATTTGTTTCATCCACAACACTTGAGTACAATTATTTGCAGCAGCAATATACTTTGCTTCAGTAGTAGATAGGGATATGGAATTTTGCTTTTTACTCAACCAAGACACCAGCTTCTTCCCTAGGAAGAAGGCACCACCACTTGTGCTTTTCCTATCATCTACATCTCCTTCCCAATCTGCATCAATATAGGAACTCAAAGTAAGATCATCATTTTTAGGATACCAAATCCCAATATCAATTGTTCCTTTCCTATACCTAAAAATTCTCTTTACAACAGTTAAATGAGATTCTTTCATATCAGCTTGGTATCTAGCAACCATACACAAAAAATTCATGATGTCTGGTCTAGTTTGAGTTAGGTAGAGAAATCCACCAATCATTGACATGTATCTTGTTTGATTTTCCTTGGGGGAATCATCATTTTGTGTTAACTTGCATCTGGTTACCATGGGTGTACCAACAAGCTTTGAATCATCCATGTCAAACTTCTTTAGCAACTCTCTCACATATTTGGACTAAGATATGAAAATCCCATTGTCTAACTAAGTGACTTACAATCCCTGAAAGAAATTCATCTCTCCAATCATACTCATTTCAAATTCACTTTTCATTTCATCAACAAACTTCATGCATAGATCATCATCTCCTCCAAAAATAATGCCATCAACAAAGACTTCAATAATCAACTCTTTATCATGATCCAACTTAAAATACAAGTTGTTGTCAGTAGTACCTTTATTGAATCCAAGCTTTAGTAAGTATTTATCTAGTCTAGCATACCACGCTCTAGGGGCTTGCTTGAGTCCATACAAAGCTTTCTTCAATCGACAAACCATGTCTTCCTTATCAGTCAGTTGAAATCCATCCTATTGTTCAACATATACCTCTTCTTCTAACTCACCATTCAAAATGGCTGACTTCACATCCATTTGATAGACTTTATCTATATCATAAGCAAGAAATAATCTTACAGCTTCAATTCTGGCAATAGGGGCAAAGGTTTCTTCAAAATCAATACCTTCCATTTGTAAATACCCTTTACATACCAGTCTTGCTTTATTCCGAACCACTTCACCTTGTTCATTCAACTTATTCCGAAAGACCCATTTAGTACCAATCACATTTTTATCTTTAGGTTTGGGAACAAGAATCCATGTATCATTATTTTCAATTTGCATCAGTTCTTCCTTCATAGCTTCCATCTAGTGTTCATCATTATAGGCTTCATTGACATTGTTAGGCTCAGTCTTGGAAATCAAACAATATTCTTCTGTAATCCTTCTTCTAGTTTGCACACCTTTATTCTTGTCTCCTATAATTTGATTTTTAGAATGATTTAGCTTAACATACCTCATAATTTTAGGATTCTCTTGCACTTTTGGTTCTTTTGTTCTTTCTTCTACACTTCCAGTTGTCTCTCCTTCCCGACTTTCTTGATTTACCAGAATAATTTGAACTTGATTATGTGTCTGAGCATTCTTCCCTTTGTCTGTACTATATTACTAGTCATCTGAATCATATCCATAGTAGCTGGATGACCTAGCAAAGTCCTCATCAACTCTAACATTTGCACTTTCACCATTTTTATCAATCTTCTATTATAGCACCGGTAAGCCTTGATTTGAGTAGAGTAACCTAGAAAGATTCCTTCATCGCTTCTTGCATCAAACTTTCCTATGTTCTCATCTCTCTTAATATAACACTTGCTTCCAAATATCTTGAAATATTTAACAGTAGGCTTATAACCAAACCATAGCTCAAAAGGATTCTTACCAAAAATACCATTGACATTTACCCTGTTTAGAGTATACATAGCAGTGTTTACAGCTTCCCTCCAATAGATGTGAGGCACATTTCCTTCTATCATCATTGTTCTAGCAGCATCCAAAATTGTTTTGTTCTTTCTCTCTATAACTTCATTCTGTTGAGGGGTTCGAGGAGAAAATAACCATCTTCTGATTCCATGCTCTTCACAAAAAGAATTGAACTCCCGGGAAGTGAACTCACCACCTTTGTATGACCTTAGGAATTTTATCTTCAGACCTGTCCCATTCTCTGCCATAGCTTTGAAAATTTTGAACTTCTCTAATGATTCACATTTTTCTCTTAAGAAAGAAACCCATATCATCCTAGAATAATCATCAATAAGCAACATAAAGTACCTTTCTCCTTGTAGACTTCTGATTTTGGAGGGACTGCATAGATCAGTATGCACCAACTCCAGTACTCCATTTGAATGATTTTGTTTGCTCTGAAAAGAAACTCTAGTCTATTTTCCCATATGGCATTCTTTTCATCTTGTGTTAGTAGGCTTGACTAGCTTAGGTAGATCTCTTACTGCTTGAGTGGAGCTTACCTTGACAATGTTATCAAAGTTCACATGACACAGCCTTCTATGCCATAACTAGATTTCTTCTATGTGAGCAATTAGACAACTTACATTAGTAACACTCAGGTGAAAAATATTACCTCTTGTCTGTGTACCTGAAGCAATCATATTTCCAGAGCTTCCAAGTATCCTGCATCTTCCATCTTTGAATTGAAGATCATAACCCTTGTCCACCATCTATCCAACACTCAACATACTATGCTTCAAGCCTTCAACATAAAGGACATCATCAGTGTTATGTTTACCACCGAGACAAATAGATCCTCTACCATGGATCACACCAGCATTGTTATCTCTAAATCTAACAACCCCAACATCATATTTCTCTAGACTTAAAAATTTTCTTTTGTCACCAGTCATATGATGTGAACATCTGCAATCAATAACCCACTCATCCTTTTCTTCAATTTGGGCTGCAAGAGATTTCTCAACTTTAGTAGATTCAGTAGCCACCAAACCATTTTCCTTGATAACAATGAAAACCCATTCATCTTCATTTCCATTTTCTTTATGAGACTCTTCATCAGTTACACCTTATTTAGCAAAATAACATTTCTTTTGAAATTTAGGTTTGTTAGGCTTAGACCTAGGAACTCTTTCAGGACGCCTTGAAGCAAAATGACCTATTTTACTACAAGAGAAACATTTAATAGTCAACTTTCCTTTATACTTACCTTTTCCTCTACCTTTTTTCTTCACAATCAATGCTTCCAACTCTTCTAGCTCTCTTTCTTCATATTCAAGTTGTTTCATCTCTTCCTCATACTTAAATTTATTTCTTGAACTTTCTCCCAGATCATATCTTTGCTTGTTTCTTTTGGATATAGAAGCCTTAAATGCAGATTCAGTCTTGGGGGCATAATCACCAAATTCACTCAACTCAAAGGCAACAAGTTTATCAATCAACATATCTCTTGTCACATCTGTTACTATTATGAGCTCTCCAATAGCATGAGCCTTTGATTTGTAAGAGGGAGGCAATGATCTGAGCACTTTAGCTACAATTTCTTGTTCATCCAAGGTACCACCGACACATCTAATACCCATCACAAGTTCATTTACTCTTTGCATAAAAGAAGAAATATTTTCATCTTCACCCATCTTCAAAGTTTCATACTTTCCTTTCAAAATATGTAGCTTAACGACCTTCACAAGTGCATCTCCTTCATACTAAGTCTCCAACTTCTTCCATATCTCATGAGTTATCTTCAGATCCATCACATTTGTCATTTCCTAATCTGTCAAAGCACTCAACAAAGCTTCAATAGCCCTTATGTTAATCTCAACCTCTTTAATCTCATTAGGAGTGGAAGGACCATTCTGAGGAATATTATATTTGTTCTTTGTAATCTTCTAGAAGGGTTAGCCAATACACCTCAAATGACACTCCATTCTGGCTTTCCACAGGGAGTAGTTTTTTCCATCGAATCTAGGACTATCCTTCTTGTATGATGCCATCTCAGATCACCTCAAGCTTTTAAACTTCTTCAGAGGAAACTGCTCTGATACCAATTGTTGGAAAAACAAGGACAAACAACTGAGAGGGGGGGTGAATTAGTTGTCATAGAATATTTAAAATTTTCAAAATTAACTTAACTTGATCTCAAATTTGATGAATGAACAATAAACCACAAATAAATAGCACATCAAAAACACAAAAAACACCAAGATTTTTACGTGGAAACCCTGTTAGGGGGAAAAGCAAGGTGGATGTTAGTCCACAATATTATACCATGTTAAAAGTATAAAGAAGAATAATGGGAATGCACATGCATTCAGGCACACTACCTAGAGCTCACTACTCAAATACAAGAGGGATCATTTTTGAAAGAAGACACACTGTCTTATAGAAATTCAAATTAGAGCTACAAGGTATGAATTGAGAAAATAGCTTCTACAAAAGCTTGATTACAGTTCTGGTTAAGCACAAAAACACTTCTTCACACTTCGAGCTCAAAATTCTTCACATTCTACTTTGCAATTGAATGATTAGATCACTATTCGCACACTTGCACTTTCTCTACTCACACACACACCTTAACTTCACACAAACAACCACTCTTATATATCCGCAACATGGATTTACATCAACAACTTTGTCAGCCAAAGTAAAATATGAAATATAAAACATATACACAATGTCGGCCCAAATTTACAAGTAAATTTTCAATGTGAATCAAACACCATCAGCCAATATTATATTGTGGCCCAAAACAACATCCTCGAGTGCGCCAAACATTTAAATTTTAATCTCCAAGGATCCACAACACGTTGCAACCACCATGTTGGCCAAGAACATAAAAACCTAAACACATAAGAGAAAAATCACTGACCATGAACAAACCAATCAACGCGGATGTGCAACAAAGATAAAGCATGATCTAGAAACATCCATAAGCACTAGGAATCAATAGAGAAGCATCCAAAACAACTAAAATTGCTAGAATCACATCAACTTCAATTAGGAACACTAACTGAAACCACAAAAAAAATTGTCAAAACACAACTATTCATAACACGATTAAAACTTCATGCAGACCTCTAAAAATTCCGGTGGATAAACTAGATACACTCAGCAATAAACCCTTTAATCCACAACAATTTATCATCAACATACTGAGCACGACACCTTCATGACCTTCACTATTCCACCATCAACCTGCAACTCTTTCTTTTACAATTTTCTCAATATCCTTGACATATACAACCTTCAATACATCAATGCTAATAGTGTTGAAATTAATGACAACCACATATCAGCAACACAACCACAACATCCAACATTTCCATCTATTCTTCTTCTTGCAGTAGCTAGAGTTTTAGATCCATTTTTGATCTCACAACCATCATCCTGAAACACAAGGTTATTGTTGGAAACACAAGGGCAAAAAACTAAGAGTGGGGGGGTGAATCAGTTGTCACAAAAATTATACTTATTAAACTTTTTCTCAGATTTGATAAATAAACATGAAAGCATAAACTATCACCACATCAGAAACACACATAACACCGAGATTTTTTACATGGAAACCTTGTTAGGGGAAAAACCATGGTGGAGGTTAGTCCACAAGATTATACCCTGTTAAAAGTATAAAGAATTATAAATGGAGAATGCACATGCATTCAAGCACACTACCTAGAGCTCACTCCTGAAATACAAAAGGCTTACTGCCCAAAGGAAGAAACACTATCTTATAGAAACATTTGGATTACATCTGAAATATTTTGAATTGAGAGAATAGCATCTGCTAATGCCTAATTACAATTTTGGTTAAGCACATAAACATCTACTCACTCTTCTTCACTCTTTACTTCTTCCTTCGAAAGATTAGAACATTATTCGTACACAACACACACACTTCACACACCACTCGCACCATGCCTTTAAATTGCATAAAAAATTGCTTATATATATCCGCAACTAAGGATAACATCATCTCCATGTCAACTTTAACAAAATATAAAATGTGCACAAACTGTCAGCTCAAAACATAAATAATTATTAATGTGAATCAACCAATGTCGACCAAAACATATTAAGGACCCAAATCAACATCCTCAAACATGAAACACCTTAAAAAAATAACATCCTTGAACATGAAACACCTTAAACAATTATCCCTCAATGATCCACAACACGCTAGAATCACCTTGTCGGCCATGAACATGAAAAACATGAACACGTAAAAGAAAATCACCAATCACGATTACAATGATCAATGCAGACGTACAACATAGATAGATCATGATCTACAAACATCTACAAGCACCATGAATCACCACAGAAGCATCTGCAACAAGTCAAATTACTAGAATCACATCATCTTCTTTTAGGAACACCAATTGAAGCAACAGAACAACTGTCAGAACACAGATACTCATAACTCGATCAAATGTTCATGCAAATATCTGAAAATTCACATGGATAAACTAAATATAATTTTCAACAAACCTTTTGATCCACAACCTCTGATCATCAATATACTAAGCTAGCCAACAATATGATGGCTAAACTGAACATCACTACATCATTGACAACCTACAACTTATTTTATTACAATTTTCTCAATATCCTCAACATATACAACCTTAAAGACATTAATGCTAATAGTGTTGAAATCAATGAAAACCACATATCAGAAATATCCAACAATCTTCCCCTTTGGCACTAATGGCAACACATGATGTGAAAAACACCATCAACACAACTTTCTCTTAGCACTTTCTCCCCCTTAGATTTTGACTCTTTACTCCTCAAGTCTTTCACAGTTTTTCACATGACTCTTCTCCCCCTTTGACATCAATGACAAAGATACACATTATCTTTCTCCACACAAGCTTTGAATCCACATTTTTGAACATCTAACTACTCCCCATGAGTAGTAGCCACCACAACATCAATTCGGATCAAGATATAACTATGAGATGCACAGACTGATGCAAGACAATGCATCTTAATTCTAATTAGGAGGGGTAGTCACCCCTAGCCTCCCTTTGAGATACTCAAAAGTATCCTTAGGAAAGGGTTTGGTAAAGATATCTACAATCTATTCCTTAGTGGGCACATACTCCAATCTGACTTCCTTTTCACTCACCTTCTCTCTCAAAAAATGAAACTTGATAGATATATGCTTGGTTTTTTAATGCAACATTGGATTCTTAGAAATTTTAATTGCACTTGAAATATCACAGAATATAGCAATAGGTTCATCATACAAAACTCTGATATCTTTCAATATCTACTTCATCCACAATACTTGAGTACAATTATTAGCAGCAACAATGTATTCTGCCTCTACAATAGATAAAGAAATGGCATTATGCTTCTTACTTAACCATGAAATCAACTTCTTTCCCAAGAAAAATGCACCACCACTAGTACTCTTTCTATGATTCACATCTCCTACCCAATCAGCATCAGTAAAAGCACTCAAAGTAAGTTCATCTTCGTTAGGATACCATAGGCCAAAATCAACTATCCCCTTCAAGTATCTAAAAATCCTCTTCATAGCTGTCACATGAGATTCCTTAGGATCAGCTTGAAATATTGCAACAATGCATAAGACATTCATGATATCAGGTCTAGTTTGATTCAAATAGAGCAATCCACCAAGCATCGATTTGTATCTAGTCTGATTTTTTTTAGGAGAATCATCATCTTGTGTCAACTTACATCTAGTCATCATAGGTGCACCAAATAGCTTTGAATCTTCCATACCAAACATCTTTATCAATTCTTTCACATACTTGGACTGAGATATAAAGATCCCCTTATCTAGCTGAGTAATTTACAATCCCAAAAAGAATTTCATTTCTCCAATCATAGAAATCTTTGTTCTTATCACCTATAATCTGATCTTTTGAATGATTTAGTCTTACATACCTTGGAGTCTTAGGATGTTCTTGAACTTCATGCTCTTGTGATCTCACTTCTGCACTTTCACTAGTTCCTTCCTCTTGATTTTCCTAATTCACTGGAATGATCTGAACTTGATTTGGAGTCTTAACTTTCTTTCCTTTATTTGAACTGTCATTCTGATCATTTGAATTATATCCATAGGTTCTAGATGGTCTAGTTATGTCTTCATCAACCTTGACATTAGCACTTTCAATTACTTTCCTCAATCTCTTATTGTAGCACTAGGAGGCCTTGCTTTTAGTAGAATAACCATGAAATATTCCTTCATCGCTTCTAGCACCAAACTTTCCTATATCTTCATCTCTTTTGATAAAGCATTTACTCCCAAAGATTTTGAAATATCTAATAGTAGGCTTATGACCATACCATAGCTCATAAGGAGTCTTACCAGTATCACCTTTGAAATGTACCCAATTGAGAGTGTAAACGACAGTACTCACAACTTCTCTCTAGTAGATATGAGGAATGTTTCCTTCCAGCATCATAGTTCTAGCGGCTTCTTGAATTGTCCTATTCTTCCTTTCCACAACTCCATTTTGCTTAGGGGTCCACGAGGTAGATAATTGTCTCTTTATCACATGCTCTTCACAAAAAGAATTAAACTCACCAGAAGTGAATTCACCACCTCTATTCGATCTTAGACATTTAATCTTTAGACCTATCTTTGTCTCAACCATAGCCTTAAAAATCTTGAATTTCTCTAGAGCTTCATATTTTTCCCTTAATAAAGTAATCCACATCATTCTAGAATAATCATTAATAAGTAACATGAAATACTTGTATCCTTGTAAACTTCTCACTCTAGAAGGACCACACAAGTCAGTATGCACAACATCCAACACTTCATTTAAACAATGTTGTTTGCTCTGGAATGAAACTCTAGGTTGCTTCCCTAACTGAAATTCCTTGCATATGGTATTAGTAGGTTTTATCAACTTAGAAAGATCTCTCACTTCATGAGTAGAACTTATCTTGATAATATTGTCAAAGTTTACATGACACATTCTACTATGCCATAAACAGTTTTCATCAACTTGACCAATCAGACAACTTTTACTAGTGACACTCAGGTGAAAGATATTACCTTTTGTTTTTGTACCAAATGCAATCACATTTCTGGAACTCCCCAATATTCTACACTTTCCATCCTTGAAAATAATATTGTATCCCTTGTCAACCATCTATCCAACACTTAAGAGGTTATGCTTCAAACATTCCACATATAGAACATCATTAGTATTATGCTTACCATCAAGAGAAATGGATCTTCTACCACGGATTGCACTAGCTTTGTCATCACTAAATCTTACAACACCACCATCATACTTTTCCAAGCTCACAAATTTACTTTTATCACCTATAATGTGATGGGAGCATCCACTGTCAATCACCCATTCATCTTTTTCTTCAACTCTGGTAGCTAGATCTTTCTCCACATTTGTGCAACTAGTAGATTGAGTAGGGGCTGGATCATTTTCCTTGATAGCAATAAATACCCATTCATCCTCACTTAAATTCCCTTTATCAAATTCATCATCTGCCACACCTTCATCAACAACATAATAACACTTTATTTGAAATCTAGACTTGTTAGGTATTGGCTTAGGAACTCTTTCTGGACATGTTGAGGCAAAATGACCTATCTTATTACAAGAAAAACATTTAATAGGAAATTCCCCTTTATACTTACCTTCTCCTCTGGCTTCACTCTTGACAATAAGTGCTTCAATCTCATCTAGTTTTCTCTCTTATTCTTCAATCTCTCTCATTTCCTTCTCATACTTGAACATCTTTCTAGAAGAAATTTCTCCCGGATCATATCTTTGCTTATCTTTTCCAAAGATAGTGGCTTTGAATGTAGATTCTATCTTAGAAAGAGAATCACTAAACTCACTTAACTCAAAATTAGTAAGCTTACCAATCAACATATCTTTGGTTACATTTTTCATAGTCTGGTCTCCTCAATAGCAGTAGCTTTGGCTTTGTATGCAATAGGAAAGGATCTAAGCACTTTAGCAAAAATCTTTGATTCTTCCAATGTTCCAACAACACATCTGATACTACACACAAGTTCATTCACTCTATGCATAAAAAGAAGTGATGTTCTCATCTTCACCCATTCTCAACATTTCATATTTCCCTTTTAGGCTTTGCAGCTTAGCAATCTTCACATGGGCATCACCTTCATACAAAGATTCCAAATTTTTCCAGATCTCATAAGTAGTCTCCAGCTCCATTACATTTGTCATCTCAGAATCAATCAAAGTACTCAACAATGCTTCCTTATCCTTGATATTGTACATGGCTTCCTTAATCTCACCTATAGTAGAAGGACCATTCTGTGGGATGATATACCTATTCTTTGTAATTGTCTAGTAGGGTTCACCAATGCATCTCAGATGACACTCCATTCGAGTCTTCCACAAAGAATAATTAGTTCCATCAAATCTCAGACTATCCTTCTTATATGTCGCCATCCTAGATCACCTCAAGCTACTAAACTTCTTTTTGAGGAACCTGCTCTGATACCAATTATTCGCAACACAAGGGAAGGAAAATGAGAGGGGGGGATGAATCAGTTGTCACATAATACTTATTAAAAATTTTCTCAAATCTGATAAATAAACATGAAAGCATAAACCATCACCACATCAGAAACACACATAACACCAAGATTTTTTACATGGAAACCCTATTAGGGGAAAAACCATAGTGGAGGTTAGTCCACAAGATTATACCTTGTTAAAAGTATAAAGAATTGTAAATGGGGAATGCACATGCATTCAAGTGCACTGCCTAGAGCTCACTACTCAAATACAAAAGGCTTATTGCTAAAAGGAAGACACAATATGTTATAGAAACATTTAGATTACATCTGGAAGATGTTAAACTGAGAAAATAGCATCTGCTAATGCCTGATTACAGTTCTGGTTAAGCACATAAACATCTGCTCACTCTTTTTCACACTTTACTTCTGCCTTCAAAAGATTAGAACAATATTCACACACAACACTCACACACTTCACATACCACCTGCACGATGCCTTCAAATGGCATAAACAATCACTTATATATACCCGCAACTAAGGATAACATCATCTCCATGTCAGCTTTAACAAAATATAAAATATGCACAAACTGTTAGCTCAAAACATAAATAATTATCAATGTGAATCAACCAATGTCAGACAAAACATATTAAGGACCCAAAACAACATCCTTGAACACAAAACACCTTAAACAATTATGCCTCAAAGATCCACAACATGCTACAATCACCCTGTCAGTCATGAACTTGAAAAACATGAACACATAAAAGAAAATCACCAATCGTGAGCACAACAATCAATGTGGATGTACAACACAAATAGGGAATGGTCTAGAAACATCCACAAGCATCATGAATCACCACAGGAGCATCCAAAACAACTCAAATTACTAGAATCACATCATCTTCTTTTAGGAACACCAACTGAAGCAACAAAACAATTGTCAAAACACAGATACTCGTAACTTGATCAAATATTCATGTGGATCTCTAAAACTTTAGGTGGATAAACTAGATATACTCATCAACAAACCCTTTGATCCACAACCTCTGATCATCAATATACTGAGCTAGCCAATAGTATGATGGCTAAACTGAATTTCACTGCATCACCGACAACCTGCAACTTATTTTATTACAATTTTTTCAATATACTCAACATATACAGCAATAAAGACATTAATGCTAATAGTGTTGACATCAATGACAACTACAAATCAGAAATATCGAACAGTTATATCCTTTTCTACAAATATGTACTGCACTCAAAGGTTATGTCGGAGACCCTTAACATAAAGAACATCATCTGTATTATTATTTCCATCAAAACTAATTGAACCTTTTCCACATACCTTAGCAGATTTATCATTGCCAAACTTAACTAATCCACCTTCAAATTTCTCAAGTTTAAAAAACTTACTCTTATAACCAGTCATGTAATTTGAGCATCCACTATCAATGATCTAGTTATTCTCTTCTCTAGCATGCAAAGAATTCAACATTGCTCCTTCAATATTATGACCTAGTTTTGGAGAACATTCCTTCATACAACTCTCAAAGTTAGCAAAATTAGTTCCATCATTTAGAGCCATGAACAAGTAGTCATTATCCTCATCATTAAGGTAATAAGATTCATCATCAGATATACTGGCATCTTCCTTAACATAGTAACTTCTCTTGATTGATTTACCTTTGTTCTCCTTATATTTAAAATTTGAAGCTTTGACAAGACATCTTGAAGCATAAATACCAATCTTTCCATAATTGAAACATTTGAAAGGTAAATTTCCTTTGTATTTCGCATTCCCCTTTTTTAATCTCCTCACAAATTTTTCTTCTACATCATCAACATCATCTTGATCTAATTCTTAATTCATTTAAGCTTTTCCAACTTTAAAAGTAGTCTCATTCTTTGAATCACTTGGACCAAACTCTCTCCATTCAAAAGCAATTAAAGCACCAAACAATTAATCTCTAGAATAAATATTTAAATTTTGAACTTCTTCAATAGTAAAGACTTTATTTCTATAAGACTGAGGTAGTGCTCTTAGTACCTTCTTTAGCACCTCGTCTTCTTCAAGTTTTCCACCAAAGCTTCTAATGGAATTAAAAACTTCATCCACTTTATGCATGTAGCTTGTAATATCTTCATCCTCTAACATGAGTAGGGTTTGAAATTTAATCTTTAGGTTTTGTAGCTTAGCTTACTTGACTTTGTCATCTCTTTCATAGATACTTTCCAACTTCTTCTAGATTTCACTAGAGTAGATTTAAGATTCACAACTTTCACAAGTTCAATATTAGAAAGACCATGTAAAAGAGCATGCCTTGCTTTTCCATTGTTCTCATAGGCCTGGATCTCATCATCAATGCTCAGACTATTTGCAAGCATAATATATCTATATTCATAGACGTCTAAACTCTAGATCCTAGTGAAACAAGGAAACCTTCCATCTTGATCTTCTAGAATACATAATTTGGTCCATCAAATAGAGGAGCCTCCTTCTTGTGCACCATCCTAGATCTACCTTAAGCAATTAATATTTCTTCTAAGGAACCTTTCTTTGATATCAATTGTTGAATTTATAAGACAACTAAGAAGGGGGGGTGAATCAGTTGTACATTAAAACATCAAACCATCATTAATATTTAGATCTATATTCACCTTATTAGCCTTTAATTTGTTAGAGTAATTTAACTTGTAAGAAAATAACAAAAACAAAAAACACAACATAATGCAAAAAAGCACTAGATTCCAAGAAGGGGAAAAACATGGTGACGATTAGCTCATAATAAAATGTAATTATAATACCAAATATAATAGGCTCATTGCTAGAGGGCTCACTGCCCAAAAGAAAGAATGGCTCACTGGCAATGGCTAACTTCCAGATTACAAAAAAGAAGAAGAAGATTGTTACAGTGAGAAATTCATCTTAGAGCAAGAAAATATTTCCACTACACCACCAATAAGTACATTCACACTCAATCTAAAGAATGTAGACACCTTTTTCTCACTTCTTCTAGTAGTATTAGTCGTTGAGGCTCATACTGCACTTGTCATTTTCACACTTCACATCATAATTCGCATCACACATGTTACACCACAAAATCCTTCATCAAATAAACACACACACACACACACACATACCATCCTCAACCTTGAAAACAATTTACAAGGTCAGCTATACACCTCATGTTGAATGCACAAGACAACTAAGGGGGGGTGAATTAGCTGTACATCAAAACCCTCATTAATATTCAAGTCCACATAAAATTCACTAACATTTAATCTATTAGAATGATTTAGCATGAAAAAAAATAGAAGCTAAAATGCACCAATGCCATGCACAATAGAACTGTTACCTATTTTTGCTACTAGCCCAAACAGGTAATGTTGTTTATATTTTGCAAGTGAAAAGAAGATACATTTTAACTCTACTATGTCATGTTCATGTGCATAAAGAAATATCAAAAGACTACAATACTATATTGCCCTATGCAAATGCATATAACATAGGAAAAAGTACACAATCTTTCCAAAAATGTAGTCTTTATTGATAATGATAAGTGTATAGTGTCCCTCACAAGCCAAGGGACTAACTATTTTAATGCATATAAAGAAAAAACTATACATTTACAGATAAGGAAAGAATGCACATAAAGAGAAAAGGGACATGTCATTGCCTGAATGATGAATCTCGATCGAGTTGACCTGCATCAACTTCATTCCTCCTATCCATCTAGCCTCCATTAGTTGTTTGCTCCTGCTGCTCCAAGGTTCCCTACATCTATAAGAAGAGTTTTGTTAGAGAAATGAAGGATCACCAGTCAAAATATGTGCAAACATCCATAAACATATAATTTTATCTTCATAAACATTAAAATAGCTAGCATATCATAGATGTCCAAGAAAACAATAGAGTTATCAAACACATCTATCATATGCTCTATTTATCTAACATGTTTGCTCCTTGTTCAAATATAGGACAAATCTTTGTTACTGTTTTGCTTCATCTAGTTACAACATGTGGGGTAAAATGTGGCTCCCACAAGGGTTGAGCCCAGCATGCTGCCCTCTCATGTTTTAGGAGGGATAGGAAATTGAACAACTAGATTAAATTAATGATAAACCTATTCTTGATGCATTAAATCAATATGGAATCATACTAGTTGATCAAATTTCATTATTAGATTCAAAATATGCAACAAAACTATGTGAATTATCAAGGAAGATTACTCTTCATCATTTCACAATGAACCAAATAGTAGGCTGCCATAATGTTTGTCAAAGGGACAATCATTTCTTCTTGGAAATATTAATCTACTAGATATGTCTTTCAATCTTCTTAAGTGGATCCAAAGTCCATTTAAATAGTGATATGATTTGTATTTCATTGTCATCATTTTCAAGGGGTCGATAAAGAAGGGAACAAGAACAAGGATAACAATCATTCAAAGATGAAGAAAATTTGTCTCTTCCCAAGAAATAGATGATTTTTGTGATAATGGTGAAAATACACAATATAATTGGCACATGGAACCCAATAAACCAATGTTGGTACAATAGAAATCAAATGGTGTATAATTTGATGCTTTTGACAGAAGAAACATGAAAAATGAAGCACATATGCATCAATTTCAATTATGGATAATCACATAGTAGAGGAGGTATCAAGTCCTATTGGGAACTATCATGAGTTACATGGAGTAGCACAAGGTGAGCAATTGAATGCAAGGCCAAATCCACCATATTAGCATGTTGTCCCAAAGAGCAATGCATGAGTAAGGAAAACACATTGATGCAAATAAGTAACTAACATGCATTGGTAATCATCTTGCTATAGATAGAATGACTATTCACAAACAACAAGTGGCAAGAAATAGTAAAGAAAGCCTTGTTAATTATGAAGAAAAATTCTTATACAGTTGATCAGGTATTATATATGTCTTCATTTAATAATAATGGATACGGCATTTTTTCTGCATTAAAAGGATAGTATGCTATTAGAAAGAAAGGGGATAGTCCTATGACAGATCTATATCCTCTATCCATCAACATAGGTATGCCAAGAATACAATGAAGGAGTAGCATGACATCATAGTTATGAAAGAATGCCTAAGTAAAAGACAGTCTGGAAAGAGTTATTCAAGAAGTCAATGTAAGTGTACGAATGGGTTAAACAATCTAGAATGCTTCTACACTTCTAAATAAGACATAATAGCAAAGATTCAAGAAAATTTAAACTAATTTAAACACAGGAACCTCTGAAGCTGTCATATTACTCTCTAACTCTAAAGATCTCTTTAATCTACTTTGCTCTCAAATTTTAGAAGCTAATTAGACCATTGAAATGACACTTAGAGAATGAGAATTCAAACTATCTCTATTCCTATATGATTAAATAATAAAGCTACTGTAATGGCAGCCATGACTGCAAATGTTGGATGCTTGACGGATGTTGGATGAATGCTTGAATGCTTGATTGCTTTGAATGCTTGGATGCTTGGAAAGCCTGCAGAGTAAAGTTGCACAAGTTGGGATCCATTTCCTGTAGCCAAAGACCTGTATTTATAGCTTTCACGGCAGCACATTTGCACAGGGGTACGGGATAAAAGGCTGGGATTCAATCTAGAGAATTGAATGGCATGAGATGAGAAGGTGGAGTTGATCATGAAGGATTGTTCCTCCCCATGAAAACACCAGGCAAGATGAGAGGGAAGGTGGTTGGAAGAAGATTGGGAGGATTTCCTATAGGTTTGTCCCCGAAGCTCTTCCCGTGAATGACAGTAGAATTAATTAGATTTTAAAAATTTAATTTTATTGGCGAGTGATAAAAGGAAAATGATTTATGCATAAATTTAAATATTTTTGATTCATTTAAATTTAGCAAAAGAGGATTGAATAATTTAATAAATCAAACTATAGGGTTTGTTTATTAAATTAAAACAAAAGGAAAATGATAATTAAATAAAAGATTTTTAGAATATCTTTATTTAATTAAGAAGAAATGAGATGAGGTAATTAAATAACACAAATTATTTAAGTTGTGTATTTAATTTAAGATAGAAGTATAAAAGAAGTAATAATTAAATAAAACAAAGTTTTTAATTTTGTTTATTTAATTAAGAGAGAAATAGAAGAATTAATAATGAACTTAATATAAATAAATATTTCTATTTATTTACTAAGTAGATGAATTTAAGATTAATTAATCAAATAAGTCGTATTTAATTAATTAGATTCTCCAAACCATTTTTAGGTGTCTACATTTTTCCCCTCTTTGAAGTGATGTGTTTACACATTGCTTCAAAGAATGATTTTGGCTCAGCTGCCAGTATTGACGAAAAGTTTAAAATATACCCCTGATTTGCCCTAGATGTTGAATTTTGAAATGATAGTGATATATGCCCCCACGGGAGATAAATTGATGAATTTTGAATTTTTTTATGATTTTTCAAAAAAAAATTGAATTTTTATGATGATTTGATGATTTGATGATGACTTGATGAAGAAACAATTTATCTCCTAACAAAATTGTCTAAAAATTGCCCCTGTGATAGATAAGAATTAATTCTTCAAAAGGAAAAATAAATAAGTCCCATGAAAATCCCTATAAAAGCTCAAAAGGTCATTTTCAAAAGTCATTTGTGCATTTGACTTTGATAAACTTGTGATAGAGACCCTTAGAGTGCTAGAGCATAAGGATGCCGATCCATTACCACACCCACCGACTCGAGCGTGTGCGACGTCACAAGCATCCGACCGATTATGGACCTCCGATACATACCTCAAATCCTCCTCGTAATTTGTGCTTATAATTTTTACTTTATTTTTCACGTATTTTTACCATTTTAGCACCCAGTAGGCGCAGTTTAGCGTGTCTGTAATCTATTGTAGCGCGCCATAGTTTTAGCGCGCCAATAGAAATCTGTAGCGCATCGGTAGGTTAGGGTAGCGCGTGAGAGTTTTAGCGTGATAGGTTGATTCTACAGCACGCCATTCAGATTTTGTAGCGCCCCAGTAGTTTTAGCGCATTAGGTTGATTCTTCAGCGCTTCAGGACGATTTTGTAGCACCCTAGTAGTTTTAGCGCTTGAAAAATAGATTGATGAAAAATTCTGCAATTTGATTTTTATTTCGTTGATTTGTTGTTGATCCCATCTATTTTAGTTTGATCTGATTAAATAAATGGTAAACGATCTCATGATGAGCGAGATCCACTGATTGATAATAATTACCCTCATGATAGGCGAGGAATAATTAAAATTTTTGAAGGGATGAACCTGATTGATAAAAATTGATGACCTCATGATGTTTGATATTCTAATTGATAACGTATTTATTTGTAAAATGTTTTTATGATAACAGGAGCATTTAGATGTTATCCAGGTGTGAGAGCAGTTCCCCTGGCCTTTTGATATGATACCATGACTTTCAGCGGATGAGAGGCAGCATATTACTGATTGTGGTTTAACCTCATTACTGGATATGCCCCATATTAGACTTAATAGGGTCTACTAACAGCTTTAGTAGAGCGGTGGTATAGTGACCACAATACCTTCCACTTACCTACTGGTGAGATGACCGTGACACCAGAGGATGTATGGTGTATTCTTCGCATTCCTTTTGTTGGGGAGATTGTCGTGCATGATTCAGAGGAGGTTGGTGGGATAGAGTCTATGTAGAGAGTTTTTCAGGATCCCCAGATTGCGGGAGTGTGGGTCCCATGGGTAGAGATTTATGATTCATATGCTCTGCTTCCTTCAGTTTTGGCCGGCTTTATTGGTGGATTCCTTTGTCCTGATAAGAGGTCAAAGGGTCTATTTCTTGGATGGGGTCGAGTATTAGAGGGTATGGTGGCCCACAAGACAAGATATGCTTGGGGCATGTGTATGCTTGCTCAGCTATATCATGATTTACACTGGATCGTGTACCTCAGAGGTAGCAGTTTATCGGCAGGAGCTACACTTCTTCAGGTATGGGCATTGGAGCATATTGCTGTTACGCGTCCCGTGCCGGTGTTATCGAGACCAGCGACGAGACCTTATGTGTTTCGCTACAGAGGTAGGCCTACCCAGCATATGATGGGTAAGCTAGATTATTAGAGACGAATCCTTGATGATGTGGAGACAGTGACCTGTCGTCCTTATTTAGATTGTGATGACTGGGATGAGGATGATATCGAGTTGGGATTTTTGGCCAATTCGATGTATTTGATTGGGAAGAGCCCCAAGATTTTGGAGCGATTCCTGTTTCACCGTGTCTACAGATAGTATGGGATTGTTCAGTGTATGCCATAGGGAGTAGCACACTATGGACAACGATGGGTAGATGCCAGTGATTGGGGTCTGTGCTTGCCTTATGGGGCACTTGTTGAGGGTTATCGTGCTCTATAGCCATCGGCATGGGATATGCGATGAGACATTGTGTAGGCACCCATTACTCTTAAGTATGGACAGTATTTGGCTCTACACCCTCCTCCTCATATTACCATTCCAGATGAACCAGTACCAGCACCAGCACCAGCAGCTGCAGGGGGTGGTCAAGGTGGTCAGAGATGGAGAGAGGAGGATGTAGATGTTGACGTGGAAGGTAGTGATGAGAGTGATGATGATAGTGATGATAGCAGTGATGGTGATAGTGATGATGATGGTGGAGATGGGGGGAGACCAAGCGTAGCAGGTACTTCAGAGCCATCATCCAGTGCGCCTCGTAAGAGGTAGGCAGTTGCTCCCTCTCTAGCAGAGCGATCAAAGGTCACTGGTTTGCGTGTTGAGATTTTGACATTGCAGGGATAGCTAGCACAGGCACAAAGATTAGTGGCACAGACTCAGGCCTAGATGCAGGCACAGCTAACTACTGCACAAACATAGATTACCTCTCTGATTGGTGAGAGAGATGAGGCCAGACAGGCAGCAGCAACGACACAGGCTTAGTTAGCAGGTGTACGAGCACAGTTGACCACTGCTTAGGCACATATTATAGCCTTGACTGTAGAGCGAGATACTGTCAGACAGGTAGCAGAGACAGCACAGGCTACTGCAGAGAGATTGTAGAGAGTGGTAGATGGGACCTCTGTGGTAGATTACATGTGAGAGGCTATGCAGGCAAGTGCTGAGATTGAGTTTACAGGAGCCGTTATCATGAGCTTTGCCCCCCAGAGCAAAGAGTTAGTTATGCCCAGTCCCGCTCAGAGAGGACTCATTCGAGGACAGTGAGCAGAGGCGTGACACAGCCTCTCTCGAGAGATCCGAGAGATCTGAGAGATCCTGGGACATATGGTGGTGGTCATGATACTAGTGCGAGACCTACTCCTTCTGGTGCGAGTACCACTTGAGATCATTTGTGTACCCTTTGAGAGATATATACAGCCATTTTTGATATGATGTTATTTTCATCCTTTTCGGACTTCATTGTATACTTGACACTTGATGAGATATATATGATGTGCAACGGTTCGATTGATCCATGATATGTTCTACATTAGTTATGTGATGGATGCATTTTAATTTTTATGTTTTATGATGATTATTATACTAGATTGGATAGATGCATTGATGGTGATGTGATATGATATTGATGATGTATTTATTTTCTTAATGAAATGCAATGTATGATAGATAAATGAGATGTAAATGAATGATGTATAGATGTAATGTAATGTATGAAATATAAAATGAGATGTAAATGAATGATGTATGGATATAATGTAATGTATGATAAATAAAATGAGATGTAAATGAATGATGAATGGATGTAATGCAATGTATGATAAATATAAAATGAGATGTAAATGAATGATGTATGAATATAATGTAATGTATGATAAATAAAATGAGATGTAAATGAATGATGAATGGATGTAATGCAATGTATGATAAATAAAATGAGGTGGGAATGAATGATGTATGGATGAAATGCCATGTATGATATATAAAATGAGATGTAAATGAATGATGTATGGATAAAATGCAATGTATGATGTATAAAATGAGATGTAAATGAATGATGAATGGATGTAATGCAATGTATGATAAATAAAATGAGATGTAAATGAATGATGTATGGATAAAATGCAATGTATGATGATTTTGCAATTATATGATAATGACAATGTGATGAGATGCAAATGAATGATGTATGTAATGAATGATGAAACATAACGTGCATATGATATCATGAAATGAGATGTTTTATTGTGAAATTTATGATGAGATGAAGAAATGATTTTATATGCATGCCATTATGAAAATTGTATGTGTCAAGTATACTCAATCTTTAATAAGAAAAGATAACATTATTTGTAAATGAATCCTTGTAACTTTGTGCAACCAATACTTTGCAGATGTATTATTATGAATGCAATCTATTTTTACCATGAAAAACCTATTTTATCAATGCAAACCTAAGTGTCATTCCAACAATCTTTTTATTTTTCTTTGTATCATCACTGAGCTTTTAAAATGTTGAAAGCGAATACAAGCATCAATGATATGAGATAGACCAATGATGACCTGAGTATTTCTTTCATGATATTTGATATTGCAAGTGAACACAAGCATCAAGGTACAATTAAACTGAGATGACCTGAGCATTTCTTGCATAAACAGACAAGAATTAATCATTTTCTTAAGTGAATCAGAATGTCATCCATGATACTTGGTAGAGCACTTCCTGTGACAATTCACAAAATAATAATGACTAACTCACAAACAAAAAACAAAGAAAAGTATCATTCTCCTTCCTTGCTTCTCTAGTTCAATACATCATCGAGTAGCTCCAAAGAAATGATAAGCAAATGTTAAAAAGAAAAGTACAACAATTCAAATTCTACTTAATGTATTTTCAAATCATTATTCAGATTAGATCATCGATGTTGAAATGTGTGTGCTGATGTTTGCATGATATTCTCAGACGTTTGACCAAAGAACTAACATAAAGACCTATCCTAGGGGCCTCGGGGGCTGATCAAAGATTAGCCTTGCCTACGTTATACACACAGAGACCACGTAGTTTGACTAACACAGACTCCAATTTCTGACTAATGTAGACTCTATTTTTGTGTTTTCAATTTTATGAATGTTTTCGCATAGATTTTCTAATTTTCTGATGTTTTTGGATTTTGATGGATTTGCAGATGTTTTTGGATTTTGATGGATTTTCTAATTTTTTTTGGATTTTGATGGATTTTTTGATGTTTTTTTGGATTTTGATGGATTTTATGATGTTTTTGATTACTTTTCAAGTATCGTCACTTGGTGTTGTCATGTTTGATTGTCTTTCCATTTAAACTGAAAGTTCGTTGTACCAAATAACACTAGGATGTTGCCCCCAAGCTAGGGTAAAACATGATATCCTTGCTATGATATGGATAGTGATAATGATTTTCCCAAATGATAGATGGAAATGATATGAAAGGAAACAATCATAACAAAATTGTACCTAATAGATAGAAGAGCTGGTGAAAATCACAAGTAGTGCCTGTTTGCCAGGTTTTCATCCCTTGTTTTTATTGTGTCCCTTTTTCTTTTCTTTTTTGTATTTTTTTTCTGTCATCATGACGCATGTTTGCTAGGTTTTCATCAAGACAATCTTACTGACCGTGCACTAGGTATCCTCAAGTGTAGAATCACCTAAGATGAATGATGTTCATGGGTTCCTCCAACATGTCTCCTTTTGGTGTAGACAACTGGTATGCTCCTGATCCATAGACTGATATAATGACATAAGGCCCTATCCAATTAGGTTCAAACTTTCCCTTCTTTTCTCTGTCTACTTGATTTCTAGGGTTTTCCCGTAGGACCAAGTCTCCGATATGGAAGACTCTAGGTTTAACCCTATGATTATAGTTCCTAGACATTCTTTATTGATAGGCTGTCAAATGATTAATAGCTTGTTGTCAACGTTCATCAAGTAGCTCTAATTCTTGAAGTCTAGAGATCCTATAATCTTCATCTGAAATGAGTCCCTTTAGTGAAACTCGAAGGGATGGAATTTCTACCTCAATAGGTAATATTGCTTTTGATCCATAGACAAGAGCATATGGTGTAGCTCCTATTGGTGTTCTGATGCTGGTCCTGTAAGCCCAAAGAGCAGGGTTAAGCTGAACGTGCCAATCACGCCCTACCTCATTTACAGTCTTCTTGAGAATCTTTAGGATTGTTTTGTTTGAAGTCTCATCCATTACCTTGAGGGTAATACGGGAAAAGCGATGTTGGATGTGGAACTTTTCACACAGCTCTTGGACGCCTTGGTTCTTGAAAGGCCTGCCATTATTTGTAATGATTGACTGGGGTATCCCATATCTACAAATGAGATAATTAAGTATGAAAGATGATATTTTCTTCCGTTATTGTGGTTAAGGGAACTACCTCCACCCATTTTGTAAAATATTCTGCGGTGATAATGAACTTATGTCCATTAGATGAAGATGGGTTAATTTTTCCCTACCAAGTCCAATCCCCACTACAGAAAGGCTATGTAGTTGTGAATGGATGGAGCTCCTATGCTGGTGCATGTATAAGATTGCCATGAATCTGACATTTTTGACATCTCTTGACAAACATATAAGATTCTTGCTCCATGTGTGGCCAGTAATACCCCAAACGAAGGAGTTTCTTGGCTAAAGATAATCCGCTTGAATGTGTACCACAAATTCCTTCATGGACCTCATGTAAAGCAGAAGCAGATTCGTTATGTTCTAAACAATGCAAAAGAGTACCATCTAGGCCTCGACGGTAAAGGGTGTCAGCAATAATGGTATGTTTGGCGGATTGGCATATGAAGTTGTGCTTTTGGTTGTGAGAAAGATCTGGCGGTAAGATATTATCTTTTAGATAAGTATAAATGTCTCCATAAATGGAAGATTGGGCATTATCCAAAAGGCTTATGGTTTGGGATTTGGGATTTGCGTATGTAGGATTTGACACTTGTTCCACAATAAATCGATAACGATCTTGCATTTCAAGCATTTGTAGAAGAGATGCTATTGTGGCCATGGCATCTGCTGCTTTATTCTCTAATCTTGGTATCTGCTCAAATTTGATATCTATGAAGTATTTATTTAGATCATCTACCAGTCTCTTGTATAAAATAAGTGTGTCATCCTTAGTTTGGTAATCATTGTTGACTTGATAGATGATTAATTGAGAGTCTCCATACACCTGTAGTTCTGTGATTTTCCAGTCAATAGCCACTTTAATTCCAAGGATTAAAGCTTCATATTCTGCCACATTGTTAGTGCAAGGGAAGGTAAGCCTGTAAGATCGTGGAATTGTGTGCCCAAGAGGTGTGACAAATAAAATTCCTGCCCCTGATCCATGTTGTGTGTAGGATCCATCGAAGTAGAGTTGCCATGGTTGTGTTGTAATGTTGAGGATATCCGCATCAGGAAATTCCATGGTCATAGGATGACAGTCTGACAATGGAGCTTTTTCTAATTGGTCGGCAATGACCTATCCTTTGATAGCTCACCTTTCAACATACTGAATGTCAAACTCACTGAGGAGCATGACCCACTTTTCCAACCTTCCTGTTAAAGCTACTTTGCTCAGTAAATACTTGAGGGGATCAATTTTTGCAACGAGCTTGACAATGTGAGTGAGCATATAGTGTCACAATTTTTGTGTTGCAAATACTACTGCTAAGCATGATTTTGCAATGAAGGTGTAGTTTACTTCATGTCCATTGAGTGTCCTGCTGATATAGTATATTGCCTGTTCCTTTCCTTCGTTATCCTCTTGTGCTAGCAAGGCTCCTAAAGAAATATATGTTGTTGCGATATATAGCAACAATGGCTTGTCTTCACTAGGTGGCACTAAGATTGGTGGTGTTATTAAGTAATGCTTGATTTGATTGAAAGTATTCTCACACTGTTCATCCCATTTAAAAGACACATTCTTATGAAAAAGATGGTTGAATGGATGACACCAATCTGCTAGTTGAGAGATGAATCTTCTAATGGACTATAATCAGCCTTCTAGAGATCTTAATGTATTGATATTCTTAGGAGATGGCATTTCCATAATGGCTTTAACTTTTGCTGGATCTACTTCAATTCCTTTTGTAGAAACTATGTATCCAAGGAGTTTTGCTGATGTTACTCCAAAGGCACATTTCTTAGGATTTAATCTAACTTTAAAATTCTCCAACCTACCAAATATTTTGGCAAGTATTTCTAGATGTCCTTCCCTGGTGTGAGACTTGGCTAAGATATCATCCACATAGTCCTCCATGAAGGTGTGCATCATGTCATGGAATATTGTTGTCATAGCTTGCTAGTACGTAGCTCCTACATTCTTTAACCCAAAAGGCATGATGTTCCAGCAAAAGGTGCCCCACAGACATGTAAATGTTGTCTTTTCTTGGTCTTCAGGAGCTATTTTGATTTGATTGTACCCTGAAAATCCATCCATGAGTGATAGCATTTGATGGCCAGCTGTTAAATCTACAATCATGTCTATGTTTGGCAAAGGAAAATCATCCTTTGGACATGCTTTATTTAAATCTTGAAAATCAGTACATATTCTGATGGTGTGATCTAGTTTCAAAACAGGTACAATGTTGGATATCCATTCAACATAATCAATAGATATGATAAATCCAACATCCAATAGTTTTTTCAAATCATTTTTTACCAATAATGCAACATGTGGATGCATTTTTCTCAGTTTCTGTTTTATTGGTTTAGTGCCAGCTGGTAAGGATAAGTGATGCATAATGAGATCTATGTCTAAGCCTGGCATGTCAGAGTATGACCAAGCAAAATTGATGCATCGTTCTTCAAAGAATTTGATAAAATTTTACTTTTCTGTATTTGTCATGGATGCTGCCAGGTGTAGTATTCTTACTTTCTCTGCTATGCCAATATCAATAGACTGTGTGGGTTCTATCAACACCGATGATCTTTCATGGTAATGTTGTGGGAGGATGTCAAGCCTTTCATCCTTTGGTGCCTCAATGAGGTTTTCACCATTGGATGCATTCTTTGTTTTTACTGTTTTAGGATCAAATACTGCCATAGAATAGTTTTCACCATTAGATCCATTATTTATTTCCATACTTTTGCAATTGAAAGGCTTGGAACCCTCCTGCCTAAAAGCTTCATTAAAAGAAGTATTGGTAGAACAAGTATCAGATTCTTCATAGCAAAGGTAGTTAATAATAGCAGAGTCATTGTCAAAAACAGGGAGATTGATGGGGTGTTGAGGTTCCCACTCGATAAGTTCAGGATGTAGTAAAGGCAATGAATCATTAGATGGGTTGAGGTCAGCGAATGTGAAAGCTCGGACGGAAATGTCGTCCTAGTTGTTAGTGGTTATGTCGAGGCCTACAAAGGTATTTTCTTCCACATCATTTATCTCAATCGATGTCTGTTCATCTTCACTTGAGTCATCAAAATTTTGTGTTTCAAAGACAATAGGATTAAAACTCGGGCTTTGACCCTCCTCACATTTGGGGGTATACCTTTTGATAACATCGATCTTAATATCTTCATAGGAAACATCTGATAAGTTGTCCCACTCATACTCATTTGAATCTATTTCAGACTTATCTCTCATTTGAAGAATACGCTCCACAATTTTATTGGTGAGTTCTGCTCTTGCTTCTTCTGTGTATCCTAGTCCAGCTCTGCCATTTTGTTGAATTGTGAGAACTTGGATTGGTTCCGTTACACTTTGTTTCCCTTGGTCGAGAGATCCTTGTTCTGCTATATATCCTAGTCCAGTTTTATCCTTATGTTGGAGTGTGAGAGGCTAGATTGGTTCTGTTATGCCTTGTTTCCTTAACCCAAGAGGTCCCTGTCCTGAATATCCCATCTTCTCTAGAATAATTTTTCCCTTTCCATATTGATTTGTTTCTATGATATTACTCGTGGAAGTGGAAGCTTCCTCATCCCTATAAAGCCAATTTAGAATAGCCTTATCTTATGATTCTTCATCTAAGTTTCCCACTTTTACAAATCTACCATCTAATGCCATTGTAGATTGTGTTGAATTCTGGGTGATTGTAGATGGTTGTCCATACGTTTGTAAGGAGGGTAACATCTATGATAGATGGAAAGAGTGTCCAACACCATATTCACTTATTCCTTTGTCACTTATCTGTACTTTGTTGGTGAATTGATGTGAGAGTGAAGCCAATTGTTCTTCAACATTTGAAGGGTTAGATTGTGCCACCCTGATCTCTTGTGATTTTTGTTGTTTTGGAAGCCACTTTGATATGAAGCTTTGTTGTTTCTCGCCATTAGATGAATCTAATGTGCTAACTTCTCGATTGTTAGGTATTAATGTATCCTGAGATGTTTTCAATGTATGACAAGCTTGGGTGTCATTATAGTCTGATGTGATTGTTATCCCCTGTCCATTGACGGGAAACTTCAGGCATTGATGATAGGTGGAAGGTACTGCTTGCATATCATGAATCCAAGGACGTCCCAACAGTATGTTGTATGTCAGTTCCTTATCTAAGACTTGACAAACCACATTTTGGACAATAGGTCCCACTTGAATGGGTAATATGATCAATCCTTTAGGGGATCTTTCTTCCTCATCATATGGTTTGATTGTGATTTTTCTTCTTGTATCAATGGCTTCATCTGAGTATCCTAGTGCACAAATCAGCTTTAAGGTACAAATATTTAAACCAGCCCCTCCATCTATCAGGACACGCTTTACATGGTGTTTATGGATGAGGACTTCAATGTGAAGGGTGAAATTATGTGGATGGGTGAGTGACACATCATCATGTTCAAAAAAATGAAAGGCAATGAGGTGCAGATAGATGTCCCACCATAGCTTGGAACTGACATACATCCAAATTGTTAGGTACCCTGGTTGATACAAGAGCTTGCTCAAGAACCTCTTTGTGCGATGGGGAGACCTTTAAAAGTTCCAAGATGGATATTTGCGCTGGTATTTTCTGTAATTGATCAATGAGATTATATTGATTGGAGGGAGGATCTACAGATTGGGATGATAATGATGCTCCTTTCAATATAACTTTGGATTGTGCCCTTGTTGTGGCATTAACGGATTGGTGCTCTTGTTTCCCTTTGAGTGTGATTACATTAATTTGGTTTTCAGATTTGTCCATACGTTGTACCAAATTAGTAGATGTAATGTCATTGTTTCGATTGATTTGATTGCATAACTCCTCATCCTCTTTGGCAATAGAAAGACAAAGGATCATTGTGTCATAAACATAACCAACATTCTTACCTTTGCTATTTGCGGAAGAGGATTCTCCCTTCTGATAGTTGGGTAGAGGATTTTTGAATGTTGTATGATCTTTGTTTGTTTGGTGTCCCTCTACAAATACTTTCTTTTGATCTATAAGGTCTTGTACCGCATGTTTTAACTGCCAACAATTTTTAGTCATGTGGCCTTTATTTTGATGGTAGTGACAGTAATGTGAGTCATTCCACCATGACGGTTTGACTTGAGGGTCCCAATTTCTAGCCTCTTGTACTTGAATAAGTTTTTCATCTAAAATTTCTTTGAGGACTGATTCCAACGATTGCCCTAATGACGTGAATTTTCGTTTATTGGATGGTCATTGGAATGATTGGGTTTTTGTTTCTCCACTGTTTTGATTATTTCCTTGATCACTACTTTGTTTGACATTAAGACCATTGTTTTGTTTGTTTGTAGTGGTTGGCGTCAAGGTGAACACTGGTTTGGATGTGTGTGTATCGATCGTGGTATCAACATTCTTATTCTTTTGCAAAAATCTTGGAACATTCTTATTCTTTTGCAAAAATCTTGGATTTTCGTTGTTGTTAGAGGAATTGCTATTGTTTGAACCTTCAATGAAGTGTTTGATTGTTCCTCTTTTGATTAGATCCTCTTCGATTTTGAGCCCCTTTTCGATAACTTGTTCAAATGTAGACGGACATTGTAAGTCCAATCTGTAATTCATGTCATCCACTAGGTTATCAATGAACATCTCTATATTCTCCTCTTCGGGAATAGATCTAGGGTATTTAGCAAATAGCCTTCTCCATCGTTGGAGAAAGGAAAGAAACTTTTCACCCTTTGCTTGTTTGGTGTTGTAGAGTTCTTTTAAGGTCACCCCATGTTGGATGTTGAATGAGAAGTGTGTTATGAACCTATTGATCAGTTCTTCAAAATATTGGATCCCAGGTTCCATTTTAGAAAACCACTCCATGCAAGTGTTTCCTAAGCTTCTTGGAAATAATCGTAGTAAGTAAGAGTCCTCGTGTGCAAACTCTATGCTCATGGCTCGAAATTCCCGCACGTGATCAAATGGATTGGTTC
>VDFB02358134.1:55302798-55347194 GCA_007258455.2 Sequoia sempervirens
TTATTGTGGCTATATTTCAAGAGACCACAGAGAGTCACGTATTTTGGCGATGAAGAAGGATATTTAGATATTTGAAGACACTCTAGAACATGGTTTGTGCATCAGCGAGGATATTATTTTTTCAGTGCTTATACAGATGTAGATTGTGAAGGTTGTGTGGATGATAGGAAAAGTACAAGCAGTGGTGCATTCTTTCTTGGATGAAAATTGGTGTCTTCACTAAGCAAGAAGCAAGATTCAAAACTTTATTTATGTACTACAGAGGAAAAATATATTGCATCAACATCTTGATCCACATAGGTGTTGTGGATGTGATAAACCCAAAAGGATATATGAGTGGTATATGATGAACTATTTTCTATCTTCTATGACGATACAAGTGCTATTAACATTTCAAAGAACCTGATAATACATTCAAGGAAAAAACATATCTCAATATCTAGCATAAATTTTTGAGAGAGAAGGTTGTAGAGAATGAGGTTAAGCTAAAGTATGTGCCTACAAAGGATCGGGTTGCTAACATAATTACTAAGGCTCTTCCTGAGGATACTTTTGAGTATCTCCAAGAGAAGTTAGGGGTTTTAGCCCTCCTTTGAACTAGATCTATAAGGATATGCGCTAGACCAGTGAATCTCAAGATTCATTTCTTGTTTTGGAATGATGTTAGTGGCTACCTCTCATGGGAGTAGGTATTGGTGATGTTGTTATAATCAGGGGGAGTAAGTTTTGTTACAGGTTGGTGTTGTCCTTTGTTAGTTGTGTCAAAGGATATGTGCAGTGGTTGTTGGTTACAATTTTCTGCATGAGCTCCTAAGGGGGAGTATGCAGAATAGTAAAAAGGAAAAGATGTTGCAGAGAAATGGTGAGAAGGTAAAAGTATGATTAATTTCAAAGCGGGAGAGTGAGAGAGATGTTCCATCCTTTTCCATTGATGTTAAAGGGGGACTGTGAAAAAGGAGAGTAGTAAGCTAAAGGGGAGAGAAAGTAAAAGTAGAAAGAAAAATATTTGGTATGGAGTAGTATGTTGGTGATCAGAGTTGTTATGTTTGTTGTTGGTGGTTTTTCACATCATGTGTTGCCATCAATGATAAAGGGAGATATTTTTGCAGTTATGAGGAGTTGGTGTTGTGATTGGTGTCAACAAGCTTATGTTTGTGTTGTCATTCATGTCAACTGGTTCTATTAGTGATTTTTGGAAGCATATTGATGGTTGAGAAGTTGTGGTGTTACTTTGATTAGTTTCATCATGGTGTTATTAGTAAGTATTACTAGTTTTATACTGATAAGCATGTGTATGGTTGAGTTTCTATGTTGCAGTTGGTTTGGTTGTAATAAGGAGGTGTTCTATATGATGAGAATTTTTTTGTGGTGCTTCATTTCCAAGTGCTTTTGAGAAAATTTGAATAAAGAGGAAACAATGTGTTATAAAGGTGTTCTGGAATATAGAGTGGTGTTTTGGTTTTGTTGTACATTTCTTTTGTATTGAAGATCTGCTTGTGTGGTTCATATATGTTGATCAAACATGGTCATATGTGTTATATCAAGAGTTTCTTGGTTTGGATCGTTATGCAAAGAAATTTGTGTTCACCAATGTCTGAACTATGTATTATAGTGGTTTCTAGGAGAAATGGTTTTGCTTCGTATTTCTTTGCAATTTGTCTTCTAGTCTTGCAGTTCTGGAAGTGTACTAATAAGGTTCATACTTACCTTTAGTTGAAGTTGTTCATGGTCTTGTGCTCCGTAAGTTGATTTCTTAAGTTACAGTATGTGGAATATTATCTAGTTGTATAGGATGATTTTTTTCTTCAAGAGAAAGTTGTTGCAAAGGAATTTTTTGGATTTCAAGGCATTTGTGGAATATTCAAGATTTTGTTAAAGTATTGTGTGTGGTTCACAAGTCATCCTTGGATCAAAGGAAGTGTGTACTTAATTACTCAGTGGTGTTTACATAAGTTCATCTGACCTTGGGTGTTTACACTAATTATAAATTTTCTTCGATGATTGTGGAAGCATGGCATGGCATGAATGAGTGAATTTAGGTCCAAGTTAAGGTGTGATGTGGTCCTCCTTCATTCTTTTCCACCATAGGAATGTTTTGATGATGACCTAATTTGAGTTTGCATGGTTGAGGTGCAAAGTTGACCTTGGAGAATGTTTTCAAGGTTAAAGAAGGTATAAATAAGTGTTGTGGTGATGGAGGATGTGTGTGCATTGTGTGTGATGTGAATTGTAGATGTGTGAAGTACAAATTTATGAAGTTCATTGTGAGATCTAATGAGTTAGACTATTGGAAGCAGTGAACAGTAAGTGTCTATAATCTTCAGAAAGGCTATGAATGTGTTGGTGATGTTGTGGTGGACTTTTCTATTACATTGAGATAGATTTCTTACTATAGCATTTTTTTTCTTCTTTTTTTAATCTGGTAGTGAGCCATTGGTAGTGAGCCCCTCTATCAGTGAGGCTATTGTATTTAGTGTTGCAATTACTTTATATTGTGAGCTAATCCTCACTATGGTTTTTTCCTTCTTAGTTTTTTGACATAAATATGGTGTTCTTGTTAACTCTTCAAATTTGCACCTATTCCAAGTTGTAGAACTCAACAAATTTGGAGCAACATGGGAACACTCCTAGGTTGTGGGTCACCTAAGCTTGGAGTGGGCCTCCAAATAAGGTTGTATCCTAATTGGTGTCACCTAAACTACTGCTAAACTAATGCTTTTTTTTAGGAAAGAGTAAGAGGGTTACATAAACTAAAATTAATTGAATTTTTTTGAAAAGGTGATGCACCAAAAATTAACTAAGACTTGCAAACAAATTGCACACAGTTCAAACAATGAAAAATATTGGCTTAAACAATTCATTCTATATCCATTCTTGCATAAGTGTTTTATAGGAAGGTTTAAAAGCTAAGCTCCTAGAAGGAAAGACAATTCACAACTAAAAACATTTGCATTTATAACACAACTTATAACCTGCAACAACATACTTTTTTGCAAAAGGTGCTTAAGATGAGACAAAATTACAAGGAAAAGCTAAATTTCACAAGTAACTTGATCAATCACTAGATGCACACAATGAAGCATGAAATTAGAAGGAAAAATATTCAATATCATTGATATCCAAGGTACTCACTAATATACAAATTTGTCGAAAGAGTTACAATCTGCTCCTACTAAAAATATAACTCTATAAAATAAGACACTGCTAGAAAGAAAGAACTTCAAAAACTCTGTTATAAGTTACTTATGCCAAAATGAAAAAACTGTCCCACATATATCTTTCTAGAAACTCCTGGTTGGATGCGGTAGAAAGGCCAAAAAAGAAGCTTCTAAAACCCTCCAAAAGGTCACCAAAATGCAGAAAAGTCAATTCATGACCCAAGTCACACTAAAAGCATGAAAAAATTGCCTCTAAATGGTCCATTCCCCCCAAAATTAGTCAAATACAACTTACACACCCTTCCCATGTTGGTCCATCATCATTATGTCTCCAAGATGCTTTGACTCATGCTCCTTGTGTGTTTGCAAAATCCTAAGATCTAATTGATTCAAACTAACTCCGCCTTGGCTTGAAAAACATAAGGCTTATAATGAAAAACATAAGAGCATTATCTATTTTTCTACATTTTAAATAGCAAATTGATTAAGTGCTTTATAATAATAACACATTAATCAAGTTCTTTACAATTCAAAACAATGCAAAAATAACAAGGCCATAGTTCGACCTTTCATACAATTCAAGTCAAATACAAGTCATAGACTCTCAAATATGGCATACACAAGGAAACAATAAACATAAGGCATAAGACTTGTAAGTCTTAGCCCATGGGACACATTAATTCATTGCAATTTTTTAAACAAAAGGTAAAAATAACTTTGTTGTTGCCCTCACTAGGGTTTCAAACCCTAAACACAAAAACAATGCAAATGAAGGAAAAAGCACTTCATTCTCACCATTAAGCTTTCTTGAAGCTCTCTGCCTCTGACCAAGGGTTTCATCATGGCATTTTCTGAGTGATCTCAGGAGCATTTTTAGCAGATTTTCAAGCAAAAAATCAAAGAACAACTCGTGGTAAGTCTTTTGAGAGCATTTTCAGTCATTTTTATTTTATTTCCTAGAGGAAAATGCTTAACTCAAGATCAAAATGTTGAAAACTTGTGAATATTTTTTGCTCCCACACACATGCTTGTAGAAATTTGACATTTCCTATGTAAATTTCAAGTTCCTTACAAAATTATGTGGACTATCTTTGTTTCTGTGGCCACAACCATATATACCTCTCTATATTTCACTTGATTCATGTAGAATGCTCAAGCATTTATGCGTATTTCACTTGGCATCTCCATTTCCATGGTTGTGTGTTCATTTTCAGAAAGAAAAAATCTTCTTTTGTAAGTCAGGTCGTTGGCTCCCTCCATATCATCTAGGTATTTTACTTTTTTTTTGCAAGCTTAGGGTCTCATGACTTGCATGAGCTTGAATCTCTCCCATACTATTTTGTATTTGTGATTCCTGATATAAAACCTAAGTGGGTTCTTGTATTTTGTGAAGAAAATTACCTCTTTAGGCTATGACCATGAAGAAACAACTGGGATTTTTTTCATTCTTTCATGAAAACTACCTTTTCTCCAACCTGTAGGTTGTGACTTTCCATTCTATGCATTTGGATTTGCATCTTTTGTGTTGAGAATTTTTTACTTCTGTAAAACCCTAGCTCGAGGGTTTCCTTGCTTTTGACCTCATGGCTATTATGATTTCTCTATTTTTTCTAAACTTAAATGCAAAAAATATGAACATCTTGAGTCTTTTTGTGCATTATTTAAAATCACAGTATTATGCATCAAATATCATTGTCATCTTTTAATGCCTTGTCAAAGAAATGCTTGTTAAAATTGTACATTTTAAAGGACGAGTAGCCCAAAATGTGGTTGTCCTCTATTAAGATGGAGGTCTTTGTCTTTCACTTTTGATATTGTACTCTCCTTGTTGTTCAACAATGGGTGCCCCTGGCCCTTTAGGAATATTTTTATTGTCCTTCACTTCTATCATTTTTAACTGGCAAGCTATGGTTTCAAGAACATGCTCATGGCAATCCATTTCATTTTCATTTGAAGTTTTGAAGTTTGGCATTTTTTCTGTAAAACACAACAACTAGAAACTATAGGAAGTTTTTCCTTTGAATTTGTCCCATCACAGACAAGTATGTCTCCCACAGTATTCCTAGCATTCTCTGGTGAACAAGAAATGCATGTTCCAGTTTCAGAAATAATATCACCACAAGTAGCAATTGTTTTTCTTGGAGAAATAATTTCCAAGTGGTAGACGGGGGAAATTATTCTATAATGGGTTGCCAAAGGAAAGTTGTATTAACCTCAAAATCTGACACATTTACCAAATTCAAGCTTTCATGTCTCTCATTCACTATAGCTTTGGTAAATTTATTATCTATGATGAATTCACAACCATTGTTTGGTTTGTGCCTTGTTGAATTTGTCCATTCATTTTAATTGCCTTCTTGATAGCTTGTGGTTGAACATCTATAGTGGAATGTAATTGAGATGCAACATTTTGCTTATGGTTCAACCAGACACCAACATCACGCATTATTCACTATTGTTAGTGTGTTTTTTTTACTATCACTATCCATTATGTTCTTGTACAGGCTATTACTAAGACAATTCCTTTGGATGTAGCTACTTCCCTCTTATGCATTGTCATATTGTCACTGTCCACTATGAAGGTTAGTGTGCCCACTATCATCTCATTTTGATCTCTCTACTTGACTTACTATAATGCTTCCTTGGTCATTGTCGTGTGATAATTTTCTATCTTGAGAGACTTCCCTTGCATGGCCACACTATCATAACAAAAGATACTATGAATCTTTTGTGTATTATCATTGTCATATCAATGACTTCATTATAATCTGAATCTTATAACATGCATAATACAGATTTTGCAAAGTGTATCACCATTGCTTTTAACACCATTGACATATCTATATTTTTAAACTCAAGTACTCATATGAGAGGATATGGTTTCTTATCACTGGTAAGAATGTTAAAACAACCATTTTTGTCTTTTCAATTGTTGGTTTTGATATACTTCTTGCTTGAAAATGCTTTCATTGTCTTCATAACACAAAAGGTCAAACATATTTCCAATGTATAGTATAATAACCATCATATAAAGTATCCTCCTAGCACTTGACTACCAAACAGGGTGATTTCTTTCCTTCCCAACTATAGCAATATTATTCCCTTGCAAAATGTTGTGGACCGTCTTTTCAAGCATCTTTTTCATGATGCTTTTCAAGCCATAGTCTTCTTTCATCTACACAAAGACTCTATCTTTGCTTTTTATCATCAACTATCATTTTTCCACTTGAGTTGAACCTTGCTAAGGCAACAAAGTACTAAATTAATCACTGCTTCTACAACCCTACAAGTTTGAGACTATCATGGCACTATAACAGGTATTGTATAGAAAAAGACAAAACACCATTCACCATTTCTCTAATTGGCAACTCCTACTTAGGTTACCTTTTGACTGTAGACACCTAAAAATGGTCTGGAGAATCTAATTAATTAAATACGACTTATTTGATTAATTAATCTTAAATTCATCTACTTAGTAAATAAATAGAAATATTTATTTATATTAAGTTCATTATTAATTCTTCTATTTCTCTCTTAATTAAATAAACAAAATTAAAAACTTTGTTTTATTTAATTATTATCATTTTATCATATTATTCTTCTTAATTAAATAAACAAAATTAAAAACTTTGTTTTATTTAATTATTACTTCTTTTATACTTATCTTAAATTAAATACACAACTTAAATAATTTGTGTTATTTAATTACCTCATCACATTTCTTCTTAATTAAATAAAGATATTCTAAAAATATTTTATTTAATTATCATTTTCCTTTTGTTTTAATTTAATAAACAAACCCTATAGTTTGATTTATTAAATTATTCAATCCTCTTTTGCTAAATTTAAATGAATCAAAAATATTTAAATTTATGCATAAATCATATTCCTTTTATCACTCACCAATAAAATTAAATTTTTAAAATCTAATTAATTCTACTGTCATTCACGGGAAGAGCTTCGGGGACAAACCTACAGGAAATCCTCCCAATCTTCTTCCAACCACCTTCCCTCTCATCTTGCCTGGTGTTTTCATGGGGAGGAACAATCCTTCATGATCAGCTCCACCTTCTCATCTCATGCCATTCAATTCTCCAGATTGAATCCCAGCCTTTTATCCCGTACCCCTGTGCAAATGTGCTGCCGTGAAAGCTATAAATACAGGTCTTTGGCTATAGGAAATGGATCCCAACTTGTGCAACTTTACTCTGCAGGTTTTCCAAGCATCCAAGCATTCAAGTAATCAAGCATTCAAGCATTTATCCAACATCCGTCAAGCATCCAGCATTTGCAGTCATGGCTGCCATTACATAGCTTTATTATTTAATCATATAGGAATAGAGATAGTTTGAATTCTCATTCTCTAAGTGTCATTTCAATGGTCTAATTAGCTTCTAAAATCTGAGAGCAAAGTAGATTAAAGAGATCTTTAGAGTTAGAGAGCAATAGGACAGCTTCAGAGGTTCCTGTGTTTAAATTAGTTTAAATTTTCTTGAATCTTTGCTATTATGTCTTATTTAGAAGTGTAGAAGCATTCTAGATTGTTTAACCCATTCGTACACTTACAATTTGGTGCCCACCATGGGGCCTAACCCCATATTCTGCATAATTTTTGTGAAAAGTGTCTTACAGGTATCGGCGTGATAGTTTTCGCGGAACCGTGACTTTTTATAGCGCGCCGGCTAGATTCTGTAGCGCTCTGGTGGTCTATTCTAGCGCACCCGTCATCTGTTTTAGCGCATCGGTGGTCTGCTTTAGCGTGCCGATCTTCTGTTATAGCGTGCCGCTCAATTGTTTTAGCGCGCCACGTCACTGTTTCAGTGCCTCGACTCTTTGTCTTTAAAATCTTTTTTTTTATCTAGATCTGACACATCCGCGGCCATATTTTGTTTTTTTGTCTATTTTGGTTAAAATTTATCAATCCTAGGACAACAAATGGATTAAAATTTACCAATCCTAAGATAGCAAATGGATAAACATTGATCAATCCTAAGATAGAAACTGCACAATTTCTTGTGGGATCAAAATTGAACATCATGCTTTTTATGGAGCAATATCTCCATATAGATTAGCTAATTTGTCTTTTGGGTTTTTAAAAGTGAACAAAATTTCTCTGCTGTGATTGGGTGATAGGTTTATGCTCTCCCCTTAACTAGGTGCATCAAAATACCAAACTCACTTTTTCTTTATGCATTTTCAAGCTTTTATTAAAACCTTTAGACAGGCCTGTCGTAGTGGGAAAAAGTACTCACCCTACGGGAACGACCTGAGTGGGGACAACCAAAAGCCATGGTATTCCAACCCACTTAAAAATTTATGTGAATTTGGGGAAACCCTCTTTCAACACAAGTGTGCAGGATAACCATCCCCAAAATCTTTGTTTTAAAGATTGAGAGGTCTCTCGAGGGAGTTTATCCATTTGCCGCCCTAAATGGAAACCCTATCTAAGAACCTAGAAATAGAAGCACGCTTATCAGTTTCTAAACATTGTAATACTCAGCGGTGCAGGGGTGGGGAAGAATCTACCCTCAAGCACTCACCATATAATTTGCCAAGGACTGCTTCTCGTGGGGATTCAAGATCCACTCACACTCTAAGTATGCACCTCGAAAAGACAAAACACAAAGCGCCTCTCTAGGGTGACATGGTCAGGTGAGTCGACGCACTCCAAGCCGTGGGCTGTCCGAAAGTATAAGGGTCAATGACCTTTTGTCTCTAGGAGTGAGTCTATCTGAAGTGTCTTATCTGTTATAAACTAGTGAAAATCAAGAAGAATCATGCTTGATTCTTAAGAACATACACTATCTGTTTAGATTCTAGGATTTTAAAGTCAACCATTCTATTCTTGCTTGCTGTGTTTTCTCTCATTAAATTCAGATAAGATCATCACAAAAATCTTCAAAATCAAAACACTTGTGAAATTCTCATGATTCGAGATTGGGTATCCACCAAATTTGTCAAGAAATCTCTTGTCAAACGAATCAGAAAGCCAAAGAAAACACTTACATACAAACAACTTCTGAGAAAGCAATGATTTTTATATCAAAGCAGGAAAATTCTACTCCAACATAGGACTTTTATTCATAGATATCATGATTTCTCTAGAGGTTATACGGACGACTATGTTGTAGCTCCCTTAGATTCACAAGCATTTTATCAAAGAAGGGCTCTTAGGCAACACCACAATCATAGTCGAAGAATTCATCTAGAGTACATCCCACAACCAGCCATACAATACGATACCAGACCAAGTGAGTTTCATAGAGTAAGATAGTTTCCTATCTTAGTACCTCATGGTTCTATTCTAGCACGTTCCAGCTCTGTTTTAGCACTTTGGGTCTCTGTTCTAGCACGTCACTGATCTATTCTAGCATGTCCCAGATCTGTTTTAGCGCTTTAGGTCTCTGTTCTAGCGCGTCACTGCTCTATTCTAGCGCGTCCCAGATCTGTTTTAGCGCCTTGGGTCTCTGTTCTAGCGCTTCACTGCTTTGTTATAGCGCCTCACTGCTCTGTTATAGCACGTCACTATTATGTTCTAGCGTGTCCCAATTCTGTTTTAGCGCTTCGTGTCTCTGTTTTAGCGCTCCAGAAAGTCAGAAAAATAGAGAGTTAGTAAGATAGTTTGTCAGTCTGCCCATATCAAAAACAAGGTTTTCATCAGTCCAAAACATTTTTTTTCATAGTCCAAAACACTTGAATCATACAAAAAGAAAACTTTACTATTATGCCTAGGTCTTGAAACATCTTGCAAAGTGTCCTTATCACTAAATCTGAGATTTTTTTTTTTTTTGTGTGTCAAAGTTTCCCTATCAAGGATTTTTATCATCCTTCCATCATGAAACTAGACACGACTAAATTAGATTTTAAATCAAAAACCTCGACACTTATCCAATCAAAAATCCAAGATCAAAGTCTAGAGTAAAAATTTTGTATGCCTATTTTCACACGATCAGCATATCAAAGACAACAACAAGAAGAAAATGAAAGAATAGCAGCCATGGCTGAAGAAAACCCTTGGGGACGATACAACAACACTGATCCTCTCACTAATTCACAAGAGAAAGAAATAACCGTAGAAGAAATTGAGAAAGTGCAACAAGACCCTCATTTCCATAAATTTATGGAAAAGATGCTAGAGCAAGATATGGAAAAGTATCTTCTGTTATTAGCTGACAAAGATGCTAAGCTTCCTAAAGACTTTGATGTCAATCAAATCAAGGAAACGACCAAACCTAACCCAACTAATATAAAAAATCCAAATCAAATAGATGCTTTGACAAAAAAAATCCAACAATTACAATTGCAGTTCCAAAATATCCAACAAGGGCCAACAAAAAGATATTCCTTACAAGACATTTGCCCTTATCCATTTGACCCAAGCATTAACATGATACCATTTCCACGGTATTGTGAATACCCGACGTATAACAAATACAATGGAAGAACCAATCCATTTGATCACGTGCGGGAATTTCGAGCCATGAGCATAGAGTTTGCACACGAGGACTCTTACTTACTACGATTATTTCCAAGAAGCTTAGGAAACACTTGCATGGAGTGGTTTTCTAAAATGGAACCTGGGATCCAATATTTTGAAGAACTGATCAATAGGTTCATAACACACTTCTCATTCAACATCCAACATGGGGTGACCTTAAAAGAACTCTACAACACCAAACAAGCAAAGGGTGAAAAGTTTCTTTCCTTTCTCCAACGATGGAGAAGGCTATTTGCTAAATACCCTAGATCTATTCCCGAAGAGGAGAATATAGAGATGTTCATTGATAACCTAGTGGATGACATGAATTACAGATTGGACTTACAATGTCCGTCTACATTTGAACAAGTTATCGAAAAGGGGCTCAAAATCGAAGAGGATCTAATCAAAAGAGGAACAATCAAACACTTCATTGAAGGTTCAAACAATAGCAATTCCTCTAACAACAACGAAAATCCAAGATTTTTGCAAAAGAATAAGAATGTTGATACCACGATCGATACACACACATCCAAACCAGTGTTCACCTTGACGCCAACCACTACAAACAAACAAAACAATGGTCTTAATGTCAAACAAAGTAGTGATCAAGGAAATAATCAAAACAGTGGAGAAACAAAAACCCAATCATTCCAATGACCATCCAATAAACGAAAATTCACGTCATTAGGGCAATCGTTGGAATCAGTCCTCAAAGAAATTTTAGATGAAAAACTTATTCAAGTACAAGAGGCTAGAAATTGGGACCCTCAAGTCAAACCGTCATGGTGGAATGACTCACATTACTGTCACTACCATCAAAATAAAGGCCACATGACTAAAAATTGTTGGCAGTTAAAACATGCGGTACAAGACCTTATAGATCAAAAGAAAGTATTTGTAGAGGGACACCAAACAAACAAAGATCATACAACATTCAAAAATCCTCTACCCAACTATCAGAAGGGAGAATCCTCTTCCGCAAATAGCAAAGGTAAGAATGTTGGTTATGTTTATGACACAATGATCCTTTGTCTTTCTATTGCCAAAGAGGATGAGGAGTTATGCAATCAAATCAATCGAAACAATGACATTACATCTACTAATTTGGTACAACGTATGGACAAATCTGAAAACCAAATTAATGTAATCACACTCAAAGGGAAACAAGAGCACCAATCCGTTAATGCCACAACAAGGGCACAATCCAAAGTTATATTGAAAGGAGCATCATTATCATCCCAATCTGTAGATCCTCCCTCCAATCAATATAATCTCATTGATCAATTACAGAAAATACCAGCGCAAATATCCATCTTGGAACTTTTAAAGGTCTCCCCATCGCACAAAGAGGTTCTTGAGCAAGCTCTTGTATCAACCAGGGTACCTAACAATTTGGATGTATGTCAGTTCCAAGCTATGGTGGGACATCTATCTGCACCTCATTGCCTTTCATTTTTTTGAACATGATGATGTGTCACTCACCCATCCACATAATTTCACCCTTCACATTGAAGTCCTCATCCATAAACACCATGTAAAGCGTGTCCTGATAGATGGAGGGGCTGGTTTAAATATTTGTACCTTAAAGCTGATTTGTGCACTAGGATACTCAGATGAAGCCATTGATACAAGAAGAAAAATCACAATCAAACCATATGATGAGGAAGAAAGATCCCCTAAAGGATTGATCATATTACCCATTCAAGTGGGACCTATTGTCCAAAATGTGGTTTGTCAAGTCTTAGATAAGGAACTGACATACAACATACTGTTGGGACGTCCTTGGATTCATGATATGCAAGCAGTACCTTCCACCTATCATCAATGCCTGAAGTTTCCCGTCAATGGACAGGGGATAACAATCACATCAGACTATAATGACACCCAAGCTTGTCATACATTGAAAACATCTCAGGATACATTAATACCTAACAATCGAGAAGTTAGCACATTAGATTCATCTAATGGCGAGAAACAACAAAGCTTCATATCAAAGTGGCTTCCAAAACAACAAAAATCACAAGAGATCAGGGTGGCACAATCTAACCCTTCAAATGTTGAAGAACAATTGGCTTCACTCTCACATCAATTCACCAACAAAGTACAGATAAGTGACAAAGGAATAAGTGAATATGGTGTTGGACACTCTTTCCATCTATCATAGATGTTACCCTCCTTACAAACGTATGGACAACCATCTACAATCACCCAGAATTCAACACAATCTACAATGGCATTAGATGGTAGATTTGTAAAAGTGGGAAACTTAGATGAAGAATCATAAGATAAGGCTATTCTAAATTGGCTTTATAGGGATGAGGAAGCTTCCACTTCCACGAGTAATATCATAGAAACAAATCAATATGGAAAGGGAAAAATTATTCTAGAGAAGATGGGATATTCAGGACAGGGACCTCTTGGGTTAAGGAAACAAGGCATAACAGAACCAATCTAGCCTCTCACACTCCAACATAAGGATAAAACTGGACTAGGATATATAGCAGAACAAGGATCTCTCGACCAAGGGAAACAAAGTGTAACGGAACCAATCCAAGTTCTCACAATTCAACAAAATGGCAGAGCTGGACTAGGATACACAGAAGAAGCAAGAGCAGAACTCACCAATAAAATTGTGGAGCGTATTCTTCAAATGAGAGATAAGTCTGAAATAGATTCAAATGAGTATGAGTGGGACAACTTATCAGATGTTTCCTATGAAGATATTAAGATCGATGTTATCAAAAGGTATACCCCCAAATGTGAGGAGGGTCAAAGCCCGAGTTTTAATCCTATTGTCTTTGAAACACAAAATTTTGATGACTCAAGTGAAGATGAACAGACATCGATTGAGATAAATGATGTGGAAGAAAATACCTTTGTAGGCCTCGACATAACCACTAACAACTAGGACGACATTTCCGTCCGAGCTTTCACATTCGCTGACCTCAACCCATCTAATGATTCATTGCCTTTACTACATCCTGAACTTATCGAGTGGGAACCTCAACACCCCATCAATCTCCCTGTTTTTGACAATGACTCTGCTATTATTAACTACCTTTGCTATGAAGAATCTGATACTTGTTCTACCAATACTTCTTTTAATGAAGCTTTTAGGCAGGAGGGTTCCAAGCCTTTCAATTGCAAAAGTATGGAAATAAATAATGGATCTAATGGTGAAAACTATTCTATGGCAGTATTTGATCCTAAAACAGTAAAAACAAAGAATGCATCCAATGGTGAAAACCTCATTGAGGCACCAAAGGATGAAAGGCTTGACATCCTCCCACAACATTACCATGAAAGATCATCGGTGTTGATAGAACCCACACAGTCTATTGATATTGGCATAGCAGAGAAAGTAAGAATACTACACCTGGCAGCATCCATGACAAATACAGAAAAGTAAAATTTTATCAAATTCTTTGAAGAACGATGCATCAATTTTGCTTGGTCATACTCTGACATGCCAGGCTTAGACATAGATCTCATTATGCATCACTTATCCTTACCAGCTGGCACTAAACCAATAAAACAGAAACTGAGAAAAATGCATCCACATGTTGCATTATTGGTAAAAAATGATTTGAAAAAACTATTGGATGTTGGATTTATCATATCTATTGATTATGTTGAATGGATATCCAACATTGTACCTGTTTTGAAACTAGATCACACCATCAGAATATGTACTGATTTTCAAGATTTAAATAAAGCATGTCCAAAGGATGATTTTCCTTTGCCAAACATAGACATGATTGTAGATTTAACAGCTGGCCATCAAATGCTATCACTCATGGATGGATTTTCAGGGTACAATCAAATCAAAATAGCTCCTGAAGACCAAGAAAAGACAACATTTACATGTCTGTGGGGCACCTTTTGCTGGAACATCATGCCTTTTGGGTTAAAGAATGTAGGAGCTACGTACTAGCAAGCTATGACAACAATATTCCATGACATGATGCACACCTTCATGGAGGACTATGTGGATGATATCTTAGCCAAGTCTCACACCAGGGAAGGACATCTAGAAATACTTGCCAAAATATTTGGTAGGTTGGAGAATTTTAAAGTTAGATTAAATCCTAAGAAATGTGCCTTTGGAGTAACATCAGCAAAACTCCTTGGATACATAGTTTCTACAAAAGGAATTGAAGTAGATCCAGCAAAAGTTAAAGCCATTATGGAAATGCCATCTCCTAAGAATATCAATACATTAAGATCTCTAGAAGGCTGATTATAGTCCATTAGAAGATTCATCTCTCAACTAGCAGATTGGTGTCATCCATTCAACCATCTTTTTCATAAGAATGTGTCTTTTAAATGGGATGAACAGTGTGAGAATACTTTCAATCAAATCAAGCATTACTTAATAACACCACCAATCTTAGTGCCACCTAGTGAAGACAAGCCATTGTTGCTATATATCGCAACAACATATATTTCTTTAGGAGCCTTGCTAGCACAAGAGGATAACGAAGGAAAGGAACAGGCAATATACTATATCAGCAGGACACTCAATGGACATGAAGTAAACTACACCTTCATTGCAAAATCATGCTTAGCAGTAGTATTTGCAACACAAAAATTGTGACACTATATGCTCACTCACATTGTCAAGCTCGTTGCAAAAATTGATCCCCTCAAGTATTTACTGAGCAAAGTAGCTTTAACAGGAAGGTTGGAAAAGTGGGTCATGCTCCTCAGTGAGTTTGACATTCAGTATGTTGAAAGGTGAGCTATCAAAGGATAGGTCATTGCCGACCAATTAGAAAAAGCTCCATTGTCAGACTGTCATCCTATGACCATGGAATTTCCTGATGCGGATATCCTCAACATTACAACACAACCATGGCAACTCTACTTCGATGGATCCTACACACAACATGGATCAGGGGCAGGAATTTTATTTGTCACACCTCTTGGGCACACAATTCCACGATCTTACAGGCTTACCTTCCCTTGCACTAACAATGTGGCAGAATATGAAGCTTTAATCCTTGGAATTAAAGTGGCTATTGACTGGAAAATCACAGAACTACAGGTGTATGGAGACTCTCAATTAATCATCTATCAAGTCAACAATGATTACCAAACTAAGGATGACACACTTATTTTATACAAGAGACTGGTAGATGATCTAAATAAATACTTCATAGATATCAAATTTGAGCAGATACCAAGATTAGAGAATAAAGCAGCAGATGCCATGGCCACAATAGCATCTCTTCTACAAATGCTTGAAATGCAAGATCGTTATCGATTTATTGTGGAACAAGTGTCAAATCCTACATACGCAAATCCCAAATCCCAAACCATAAGCCTTTTGGATAATGCCCAATCTTCCATTTATGGAGACATTTATACTTATCTAAAAGATAATATCTTACCGCCAGATCTTTCTCACAACCAAAAGCACAACTTCATATGCCAATCCGCCAAACATACCATTATTGCTGACACCCTTTACCGTCGAGGCCTAGATGGTACTCTTTTGCATTGTTTAGAACATAACGAATCTGCTTCTGCTTTACATGAGGTCCATGAAGGAATTTGTGGTACACATTCAAGCGGATTATCTTTAGCCAAGAAACTCCTTCGTTTGGGGTATTACTGGCCACACATGGAGCAAGAATCTTATATGTTTGTCAAGAGATGTCAAAAATGTCAGATTCATGGCAATCTTATACATGCACCAGCATAGGAGCTCCATCCATTCACAACTACATAGCCTTTCTGTTAGTGGGGATTGGACTTGGTAGGGAAAATTAACCCATCTTCATCTAATGGACATAAGTTCATTATCACCGCAACAGAATATTTTACAAAATGGGTGGAGGTAGTTCCCTTAACCACAATAACTGGGAAGAAAATATCATCTTTCATACTTAATTATCTCATTTGTAGATATGGGATACCCCAGTCAATCATTACAAATAATGGCAGGCCTTTCAAGAACCAAGACGTCCAAGAGCTGTGTGAAAAGTTCCACATCCAACATCGCTTTTCAACCCCGTATTACCCTCAAGGTAATGGACAGGCAGAAGCTTCAAACAAAACAATCCTAAAGATTCTCAAGAAGACTGTAAATGAGGTAGGGCGTGATTGGCACGTTCAGCTTAACCCTGCTCTTTGGGCTTACAGGACCAGCATCAGAACACCAATAGGAGCTACACCATATGCTCTTGTCTATGGATCAAAAGCAATATTACCTATTGAGGTAGAAATTCCATCCCTTCGAGTTTCACTAAAGGGACTCATTTCAGATGAAGATTATAGGATCTCTAGACTTCAAGAATTAGAGCTACTTGATGAACGTTGACAACAAGCTATTAATCATTTGACAGCCTATCAATAAAGAATGTCTAGGAACTATAATCATAGGGTTAAACCTAGAGTCTTCCATATCGGAGACTTGGTCCTACGGGAAAACCCTAGAAATCAAGTAGACAGAGAAAAGAAGGGAAAGTTTGAACCTAATTGGATAGGGCCTTATGTCATTATATCAGTCTATGGATCAGGAGCATACCAGTTGTCTACACCAAAAGGAGACATGTTGGAGGAACCCATGAACATCATTCATCTTAGGTGATTCTACACTTGAGGATACCTAGTGCACGGTCAGTAAGATTGTCTTGATGAAAACCTAGCAAACATGCGTCATGATGACAGAAAAAAAATACAAAAAAGAAAAGAAAAAGGGACACAATAAAAACAAGGGATGAAAACCTGGCAAACAGGCACTACTTGTGATTTTCACCAGCTCTTCTATCTATTAGGTACAATTTTGTTATGATTGTTTCCTTTCATATCATTTCCATCTATCATTTGGGAAAATCATTATCACTATCCATATCATAGCAAGGATATCATGTTTTACCCTAGCTTGGGGGCAACATCCTAGTGTTATTTGGTACAACGAACTTTCAGTTTAAATGGAAAGACAATCAAACATGACAACACCAAGTGACGATACTTGAAAAGTAATCAAAAACATCATAAAATCCATCAAAATCCAAAAAAACATCAAAAAATCCATCAAAATCCAAAAAAAATTAGAAAATCCATCAAAATCCAAAAACATCTGCAAATCCATCAAAATCCAAAAACATCAGAAAATTAGAAAATCTATGCGAAAACATTCATAAAATTGAAAACACAAAAATAGAGTCTACATTAGTCAGAAATTGGAGTCTGTGTTAGTCAAACTACGTGGTCTCTGTGTGTATAACGTAGGCAAGGCTAATCTTTGATCAGCCCCCGAGGCCCCTAGGATAGGTCTTTATGTTAGTTCTTTGGTCAAACGTCTGAGAATATCATGCAAACATCAGCACACACATTTCAACATCGATGATCTAATCTGAATAATGATTTGAAAATACATTAAGTAGAATTTGAATTGTTGTACTTTTCTTTTTAACATTTGCTTATCATTTCTTTGGAGCTACTCGATGATGTATTGAACTAGAGAAGCAAGGAAGGAGAATGATACTTTTCTTTGTTTTTTGTTTGTGAGTTAGTCATTATTATTTTGTGAATTGTCACAGGAAGTGCTCTACCAAGTATCATGGATGACATTCTGATTCACTTAAGAAAATGATTAATTCTTGTCTGTTTATGCAAGAAATGCTCAGGTCATCTCAGTTTAATTGTACCTTGATGCTTGTGTTCACTTGCAATATCAAATATCATGAAAGAAATACTCAGGTCATCATTGGTCTATCTCATATCATTGATGCTTGTATTCGCTTTCAACATTTTAAAAGCTCAGTGATGATACAAAGAAAAATAAAAAGATTGTTGGAATGACACTTAGGTTTGCATTGATAAAATAGGTTTTTCATGGTAAAAATAGATTGCATTCATAATAATACATCTGCAAAGTATTGGTTGCACAAAGTTACAAGGATTCATTTACAAATAATGTTATCTTTTCTTATTAAAGATTGAGTATACTTGACACATACAATTTTCATAATGGCATGCATATAAAATCATTTCTTCATCTCATCATAAATTTCACAATAAAACATCTCATTTCATGATATCATATGCACGTTATGTTTCATCATTCATTACATACATCATTCATTTGCATCTCATCACATTGTCATTATCATATAATTGCAAAATCATCATACATTGCATTTTATCCATACATCATTCATTTACATCTCATTTTATTTATCATACATTGCATTACATCCATTCATCATTCATTTACATCTCATTTTATACATCATACATTGCATTTTATCCATACATCATTCATTTACATCTCATTTTATATATCATACATGGCATTTCATCCATACATCATTCATTCCCACCTCATTTTATTTATCATACATTGCATTACATCCATTCATCATTCATTTACATCTCATTTTATTTATCATACATTACATTATATTCATACATCATTCATTTACATCTCATTTTATATTTATCATACATTGCATTACATCCATTCATCATTCATTTACATCTCATTTTATTTATCATACATTACATTATATCCATATATCATTCATTTCGATCTCATTTTATATTTCATACATTGCATTACATCCATGCATCATTCATTTACATCTCATTTATCTATCATACATTGCATTTCATTAAGAAAATAAATACATCATCAATATCATATCACATCACCATCAATGCATCTATCCAATCTAGTATAATAATCATCATAAAACATAAAAATTAAAATGCATCCATCACATAACTAATGTAGAACATATCATGGATCAATCGAACCGTTGCACATCATATATATCTCATCAAGTGTCAAGTATACAATGAAGTCCGAAAAGGATGAAAATAACATCATATCAAAAATGGCTGTATATATCTCTCAAAGGGTACACAAATGATCTCAAGTGGTACTCGCACCAGAAGGAGTAGGTCTCGCACTAGTATCATGACCACCACCATATGTCCCAGGATCTCTCAGATCTCTCGGATCTCTCGAGAGAGGCTGTGTCACGCCTCTGCTCACTGTCCTCGAATGAGTCCTCTCTGAGCGGGACTGGGCATAACTAACTCTTTGCTCTGGGGGGCAAAGCTCATGATAACGGCTCCTGTAAACTCAATCTCAGCACTTGCCTGCATAGCCTCTCACATGTAATCTACCACAGAGGTCCCATCTACCACTCTCTACAATCTCTCTGCAGTAGCCTGTGCTGTCTCTGCTACCTGTCTGACAGTATCTCGCTCTACAGTCAAGGCTATAATATGTGCCTAAGCAGTGGTCAACTGTGCTCGTACACCTGCTAACTAAGCCTGTGTCGTTGCTGCTGCCTGTCTGGCCTCATCTCTCTCACCAATCAGAGAGGTAATCTATGTTTGTGCAGTAGTTAGCTGTGCCTGCATCTAGGCCTGAGTCTGTGCCACTAATCTTTGTGCCTGTGCTAGCTATCCCTGCAATGTCAAAATCTCAACACGCAAACCAGTGACCTTTGATCGCTCTGCTAGAGAGGGAGCAACTGCCTACCTCTTACGAGGCGCACTGGATGATGGCTCTGAAGTACCTGCTACGCTTGGTCTCCCCCCATCTCCACCATCATCATCACTATCACCATCACTGCTATCATCACTATCATCATCACTCTCATCACTACCTTCCACGTCAACATCTACATCCTCCTCTCTCCATCTCTGACCACCTTGACCACCCCCTGCAGCTGCTGGTGCTGGTGCTGGTACTGGTTCATCTGGAATGGTAATATGAGGAGGAGGGTGTAGAGCCAAATACTGTCCATACTTAAGAGTAATGGGTGCCTACACAATGTCTCATCGCATATCCCATGCCGATGGCTATAGAGCACGATAACCCTCAACAAGTGCCCCATAAGGCAAGCACAGACCCCAATCACTGGCATCTACCCATCGTTGTCCATAGTGTGCTACTCCCTATGGCATACACTGAACAATCCCATACTATCTGTAGACACGGTGAAACAGGAATCGCTCCAAAATCTTGGGGCTCTTCCCAATCAAATACATCGAATTGGCCAAAAATCCCAACTCGATATCATCCTCATCCCAGTCATCACAATCTAAATAAGGACGACAGGTCACTGTCTCCACATCATCAAGGATTCGTCTCTAATAATCTAGCTTACCCATCATATGCTGGGTAGGCCTACCTCTGTAGCGAAACACATAAGGTCTCGTCGCTGGTCTCGATAACACCGGCACGGGACGCGTAACAGCAATATGCTCCAATGCCCATACCTGAAGAAGTGTAGCTCCTGCCGATAAACTGCTACCTCTGAGGTACACGATCCAGTGTAAATCATGATATAGCTGAGCAAGCATACACATGCCCCAAGCATATCTTGTCTTGTGGGCCACCATACCCTCTAATACTCGACCCCATCCAAGAAATAGACCCTTTGACCTCTTATCAGGACAAAGGAATCCACCAATAAAGCCGGCCAAAACTGAAGGAAGCAGAGCATATGAATCATAAATCTCTACCCATGGGACCCACACTCCCGCAATCTGGGGATCCTGAAAAACTCTCTACATAGACTCTATCCCACCAACCTCCTCTGAATCATGCACGACAATCTCCCCAACAAAAGGAATGCGAAGAATACACCATACATCCTCTGGTGTCACGGTCATCTCACCAGTAGGTAAGTGGAAGGTATTGTGGTCACTATACCACCGCTCTACTAAAGCTGTTAGTAGACCCTATTAAGTCTAATATGGGGCATATCCAGTAATGAGGTTAAACCACAATCAGTAATATGCTGCCTCTCATCCGCTGAAAGTCATGGTATCATATCAAAAGGCCAGGGGAACTGCTCTCACACCTGGATAACATCTAAATGCTCCTGTTATCATAAAAACATTTTACAAATAAATACGTTATCAATTAGAATATCAAACATCATGAGGTCATCAATTTTTATCAATCAGGTTCATCCCTTCAAAAATTTTAATTATTCCTCGCCTATCATGAGGGTAATTATTATCAATCAGTGGATCTCGCTCATCATGAGATCGTTTACCATTTATTTAATCAGATCAAACTAAAATAGATGGGATCAACAACAAATCAACGAAATAAAAATCAAATTGCAGAATTTTTCATCAATCTATTTTTCAAGCGCTAAAACTACTAGGGTGCTACAAAATCGTCCTGAAGCGCTGAAGAATCAACCTAATGCGCTAAAACTACTGGGGCGCTACAAAATCTGAATGGCGTGCTGTAGAATCAACCTATCACGCTAAAACTCTCACGCGCTACCCTAACCTACCGATGCGCTACAGATTTCTATTGGCGCGCTAAAACTATGGCGCGCTACAATAGATTACAGACACGCTAAACTGCGCCTACTGGGTGCTAAAATGGTAAAAATACGTGAAAAATAAAGTAAAAATTATAAGCACAAATTACGAGGAGGATTTGAGGTATGTATCGGAGGTCCATAATCGGTCGGATGCTTGTGACGTCGCACACGCTCGAGTCGGTGGGTGTGGTAATGGATCGGCATCCTTATGCTCTAGCACTCTAAGGGTCTCTATCACAAGTTTATCAAAGTCAAATGCACAAATGACTTTTGAAAATGACCTTTTGAGCTTTTATAGGGATTTTCATGGGACTTATTTATTTTTCCTTTTGAAGAATTAATTCTTATCTATCACAGGGGCAATTTTTAGACAATTTTGTTAGGAGATAAATTGTTTCTTCATCAAGTCATCATCAAATCATCAAATCATCATAAAAATTCAATTTTTTTTTGAAAAATCATAAAAAAATTCAAAATTCATTAATTTATCTCCCGTGGGGGCATATATCGCTATCATTTCAAAATTCAACATATGGGGAAAAATCAGGGGCATATTTTAAACTTTTCGTCAATACTGGCAGCTGAGGCAATGAGGCAAAATCATTCTTTGAAGCAATGCATAAACACATCACTTCAAAGAGGGGCAAAATCTTAGACAGAAAATGGTCTAGAGAATCTAATTAATTAAATACAACTTATTTGATTAATTAATCTTAAATTCATCTACTTAGTAAATAAATAGAAATATTTATTTATATTAAGTTCATTATTAATTCTTCTATTTCTCTCTTAATTAAATAAACAAAATTAAAAACTTTGTTTTATTTAATTATTACTTCTTTTATACTTCTATCTTAAATTAAATACACAACTTAAATAATTTGTGTTATTTAATTACCTCATCACATTTCTTCTTAATTAAATAAAGATATTCTAAAAATCTTTTATTTAATTATCATTTTCCTTTTGTTTTAATTTAATAAACAAACCCTATAGTTTGATTTATTAAATTATTCAATCCTCTTTTGCTAAATTTAAATGAATCAAAAATATTTAAATTTATGCATAAATCATATTCCTTTTATCATTAAAATTAAATTTTTAAAATCTAATTAATTCTACTGTCATTCACGGGAAGAGCTTCGGGGACAAACCTATAGGAAATCCTCCCAATCTTCTTCCAACCACCTTCCCTCTCATCTTGCCTGGTGTTTTCATGGGGAGGAACAATCCTTCATGATCAGCTCCACCTTCTCATCTCATGCCATTCAATTCTCTAGATTGAATCCCAGCCTTTTATCCCGTACCCCTGTGCAAATGTGCTGCCGTGAAAGCTATAAATACAGGTCTTTGGCTACAGGAAATGGATCCCAACTTGTGCAACTTTACTCTGCAGGCTTTCCAAGCATCCAAGCATTCAAAGCAATCAAGCATTCAAGCATTCATCCAACATCCGTCAAGCATCCAACATTTGCAGTCATGGCTGCCATTACAGTAGCTTTATTATTTAATCATATAGGAATAGAGATAGTTTGAATTCTCATTCTCTAAGTGTCATTTCAATGGTCTAATTAGCTTCTAAAATTTGAGAGCAAAGTAGATTAAAGAGATCTTTAGAGTTAGAGAGCAATAGGACAGCTTCAGAGGTTCCTGTGTTTAAATTAGTTTAAATTTTCTTGAATCTTTGCTATTATGTCTTATTTAGAAGTGTAGAAGCATTCTAGATTGTTTAACTCATTCGTACACTTACAATTTTAATGGAAACTTGAATTTTCCTTTGTATATTACTTTTGTTTGCAAACATAGAGTATTGTTGCTTTTATGGTCATAGCCATACATACTGCAAGTATCAAATAATCTCCACTTATGCTGTTTTTTGTTGTTTCCATGCATTCTGAGTGTGGGTTTAGTCAAACTATGTGATTTTCTATTGATTTCTTTGCACTTTGATGCCGCAATTTTGTATTTTCATATGATAAATGCTTCACTCCTAGCATAAACATTTTGAGTAGGCCATGGATCGGCCCTTCAAATTTTCCATTTTTCTTCAAAACCTCAAACAAAAGAGGGTTTTACTTTTGTACAAGTCGAAGCTCTATAATTTATTTATATCTTCATGCGTCGAGGGTTTGACCTCTCTGTAGGCTGTGGCTTTTTCCATTTCTGTTTGACTCAAACCCTATGTGAACAAAAGGGTTTTAGTTTACATATTCTCCATACATTCTGAGGTTGCTTTTAGAGGAATTTTTGTGCACCATGGCCACAACCATATACTTTTTTGGGTATTGATTTCACCTTTGCACCGTAATATGTAATTAACTTTAAAAGTTTTATCCTACATCCACACTTTTGGATTTGACACATTACTTAGAAATGACATAATAAAGGCTGAAACCCAATGTCTACATTCTGGGTATTTTCATTTTTTTTTGCAAATCCTTTATGATGAAAAATACATATGCATATAAAATGTTACCTATAGCTTACTCCATTTTCTTTACTTCTATATTTGATGTTTTTCTTGATGATGTTGATTCTCTTCTTCCAATCATGTAGTGGCAACAAAACCAGTATTAACAAAACTTTCTTCAACCATTCCTAGTATTTCATGTGAAAATCTCTAGAACCTCTGCAAATGATGCTTTCATGCTATTCACTGCCAGTATACCACGCATACACATAAATATAATATAACTTTGAATGAAATTATATTTCACATCTCATTGCTCCTCTTCCTTGTATTTCTTGTAGAAGTATTGCTAAGGTCTTTCTTGCATTCTTGATTCACTATCCCTAATGTAGATAGTTGTTCCATTATGGAAACTATGCTTTTCACTTATTCATGAATGCTCACTATGAAATGAACCATGAATGTAAACTTACATTAGAATGCAAGAAAGCAATCATGAATACACTTTGTGTCCTTAATTCTCATGTACTCCACATTGCACCTATCACTCTTCACTGTTATAACTCAGTACTTTTCATGATGGATAACATTAATGTCTTGAAACACTTCAGTAGCATTGTCTTTGATTTACATTTTCTCTTTTCTATTGATTAGGTATTGTTGGCATCCATGAATAAAAAAAATGTGAGCATACCTTACTTATCCATGCCTTCATGTGTTTAAATGACTAGTAGCCATAGCATGATAGGTTGTCTTTATGAAGCTCCTATGTACAATCTACACTCTTGATAAACAATGTTGTCCTATGTGCACACTTCCCATGTTGATTGCAAAGAGGTAGATCCACCACTTCCTGTAGCATCACTTTGAACCTAGTGTAATTATTCTACTGCTTCATACAATGATAATTGACAATGTCAGTTACCTTTTCTCATTTGCATCAATGTGTTTACCTTCCTCATGCATTACTCCTCCTCTTCTCCTAATGCATTGTGGCCTTGACCATGCATTTAACTCATCACTTATACCTACTCCATGTAATTCATGTTAGCTCCTAATAGCTCTTCATAGCTCTTGTTGTCTCAAAACATGATAACCCTATACATATGTGTTTAAAACAATAAAACATCATTGAGTCTTTGTAGACCAGTTTTTTGTCCTACTCCTATTGGTTAGGATAAGAAATATGTGTTAATTTTGAAGTCTTCCAAACTCAGGTAAAATGGGTCCACCAAGAATATTGAAAGACATATCCAATAGAGTAAGATTTCGATGAAGAAAAATTTGTTGAGTAACATGACCGGTAAATAGGTTTCCCTATAAAGATAACTTAACCATTGCAATACAATCTCCAATCTGCTCAGGAATACTACCAACCAAAGAATTCCATGAAAGATCTAACACCCCATAATGTTGTATGCTATGATAAGTATCAATGCATTTGAATGGTTTCTCAATAATGTTTTAGTGGCATTATGATTTTTCCTTCAAAACATGCTCCTTGATTATAAGGAATACCAATATGTTGTTTCACTGTAAATGATGATCAAAATGACTTCTCATCTCTCTGAATTTGTTAAAGAACTTTATTTTGCATTTCATTTCTCTTCTTCTCCATGACTTCCCCTTTGATCAACATGATGGCAGCCTACTGTTTGGTTCATTGTGAAATGATGAAGAGTAATATTTCTTGATAATTCACATAGTTTTCTTGTTGCATCTTTTGAATATAATAATGAAAGTTGATCAAGTGATATGATTCCATATTGATTTAATGCATCAAGAATAGGTTTACCATCAACTTGATCAAGTTGTTCAATTTTGATTACACTCCTACCCCTCCTAAAATACAAGAGCGAAACATGCTAGGCTTAACCCTCGTGGGAGCCACATTTTACTCCACATGTTGTAACCAGATGAAACAAAACAACAACAAAGATTTGACCTATACATGCACAATGACCAAACATATTAGATAAAATAGAGCATATGATAGATGTATTTGATAACTCTCTTGTTTTCTTGGATATCTATGGTATGCAAGCTACTTTAATGCACATGAGGATCGAACTATATGTCTATGGATTTCTACATATGTATTGATTGGCCAACCTTCATTGTTGTAACAACACTCTTCTCACAAATACAATGAAACTTGGAGCAGCAAGGGGCAAGCAACAACATGAGGCTAGATAAGTAGGAGGGCTAAAGCCAATGCAAAGGCAACTCAACCGGGATTTGTCATTCAGGCAATGACGAGTCCCCCTTCTTTACATATGCATTTTTCTTTCTTGTATCTATAAATGTATAGTTTTTTCCTTATTTACATTAAAATAGTTAGTCCCTCGACTTGTGTGGGACACTATACACTTATGATTATCAATAAAGACTACCTTTGCAACAAATGTTGACTCTCTTCTCTATTTTATACAATTGCATAATCTAATAATGTAGTCTTTTGATAATTTATTTTATGCATATGAATGAAACTTAGCAAAAAAGAATGTACCTTTTGTTTCATTTTGTAAAACATAAAAACTCTACCTATTTGAGCTTGGTAGCTAAAATAAGTAACAAGTTGTTCCTATAATGTAGGGGATGAAGCTTTCTATGGAGGATTGTCCAAAATCTCCTACTAAGATGGAGGACATGACCAAAGTACCAAAATTGTGAGTGCTATTGGCAGTCTTATGTATGCTATGGTCTGTATGAGGCCAGACATTTCCCAAGTAGTGGGAGTCCTTACTCAGCTTATGGCTAATCCTGGACAAGTACACTAGGATTTTTTTAAAAGAGTGTTTAGGTATTTATGGGGCACTTCAGAGTATTCTTTTTGTTTTCATGGTTATCCTACTAGACCTCCACATTCAATGAGTATTCATGGATATGTGGATTCAAATTAGGTAGGTGACATTGACAGTAGAAGATCTACTAGTGGCTATTTCTTCATGATGTATGGTGGTGCAATTACTTGGATGATTAAGCGGCAGGCTATAGTCACTTTGTCCACAATAGAAGCAAAGTACATGGAAGCTACTCATGCTTGTAAGGAAGCCAATTGGCTTAAGAGTTTGTGTCCTGATATTGGTTTTGATGCATGGCAGATTACTATCTGTTGTGACAGTCAGAGTGCCATTTCCTTGGCAAAGAATCCTACTTTCCATGCTAGAACAAAGCACATTGATGTTCAATTTTTTTTTTTTTTTGTGATATGATGGAAGATGGAAAGATGAAATTGGAGAAGGTTGACACATTGACAAATATTACAGATGCATTGAAAAAGTCAGTGAGCATGAAAATTTTTAGATGGTGTTCGGAGTCTATGGGCCTCATGACCTCTAGCAATTAAATCTTGTTACTTTTATTGGCTCTTCAAAGGTGTTCAATAAGTGGGAGAATGTTGGAAAAAGAAGGTGTCTCAACCTTTGATTTTTCCATAAGATTTGATTTTTCTAAATATTAAAAGTTGTTGATTTTATCACTTTGTCTTTGTGAGTTACAACTTGCAATTTATATTTTGAGGAGGAGTCAAGTTAGAAAGTTTTTTTTTTATAGGTGGAATTGTGCATAAAATTTTTTTCTATTTCTATGTTGAGTTTACATGGAATGCGAGTTTTTGAGGTGCAACTATTTTGGAAAGTGCAGTTTTTTACAGATTGACATGTGGTGACAATTGGAAACTTACCACTGTGTGTCGATAGTGTTTTTGGCACTTTCCATGTTGCACGTTTAGCCTTTGAATTTTTTTTAGAAATGTTTACTTTATGCATTGTAAGCTCTTATATATTGAGCACTTGTATTTGGAGTTGCATGTTGCTATTTTGTTGAAGTATCGTTATGTTGTCAGAATTACTCTAGAATTGGGAAGTGTGAAGACTCCTACAAGACCATAGCTCTGTAATTATATTGTATTTTTTTATTTGTTACTGAATAATATAATTGAGTTGTGTTTTGTAGTGTGGGGTTTTTCTCCCAAAAGGGTTTTCCCCACATAAAGTTTTATGGTTTTTTTTTTTAAAAGGTGCAAAGCACCCATATTATTAGGGGTAAAAACTTTTGACCGGAGCTATGAACCGATTACAAGAAACCACAAGAAACTACCAAACCCATGAGCACATTGGCCCAACAAAGGCACAAGGCCTGTGAGCACTTTGGCCCAGTGAGGGTTTGAACCCTAGTGGCCATCACTACAACCAAGCAATTTGACCACCAAACCACACCCTTATCAATGACGTAAATTTTTTTGTTATAAATTCATTATTTATCTATTTTATGATATGTATGTGTATCTAAATCTGTTACAGTTAAAGGTGTTAAGAAATTTTTACAACTCTCTCTTGCTTATATTAGTGTAGGAAGTTGTGTCCACTTACCCGACTTTCTTTCATGCAAGAAAAAGAGGAGATTATTCAATGTTGGAATGAATGAGGTGAGAAGATAGTTAGTTGTAGGTGTATAAAAAGGCCAAAGGCATACATTATTTTCGATATTCCTGTCATCTACAGTGGATGACCAAACTTATAGTTAAGTAGGAAATAAATGTAGCATTTGATTTTTCTAATATATTTTTTCTTTTTGTTATGTCAACGATAGAAAATGAGTTCATTGATTTGTTTTGTCAATGAAAAAAAGCTTCCATCTAGGTTGGCTTAGTTGTTGATCCAGATTTATTGGTTTTTTACATTGGGGAGTAGCCCATATAAATAGCTTGTTAAGATACCCATTCTTAAATTAGTATTAAATGACAAATTTTGTTGAAAACCTTATGCAATAAGGGGAGAGAGAATACCGAGGAGCAACAAGTGTAGATAGTTTAGCAAACACACTAATATTCAACTATACGCATCTACTACAATGTAAGACTTCTCTTCATTTCTTCCTTTTCATAGGAATTATTATAATAGGTTATAGAAATGTAATGGTTAAATTAGTATGCTCAATTGGTTTGAGTGAATTATCTTTGACTGGACTTAGTCAATATATATGTGATGTTTTGGGGGACAAGGTTTGATCGAAGTTGATTCAATCAAACTACTGTTGATCAAAGCCTCTTCAAGGTTTTCTTATTAAATGTGGGGTCTATTAGTTGTTTAGCACTTTAGTCTCCACATCAAATAAGAGAATTCCTTGTGCTCCAAGATAGTTGATCAAATTAATAATTTTACATTAGTTAATTGGAGCTATTGTTAGCTAGCTGACTAGTAAATTATTGTTTGATCTTGATTAAATGAATTTATTTATTCATGATAATTTAATTAAACATGAGTTCTAATCCTCATTAGCATCATAAAGAGTCTTCAGAGGTTAAATTAATTCTATAAATATTTTCTTGAACCAACATTTATGGAGAAGTTTATTGCTTCTCTACTAATAGGTTTTATGGTGATTTCTCAAACTACAATTGAAGAATTAATAAATAACATATTTCTCATGGATCAAGTCTCTCTACAATTTTTTGATATATACTGATGCAACTAGTCTAGACACAATATTTATAAGTACAATCTCTATGTGTCTTTGAAAGGTGTTAAATAAATAAATTTTGCATAGTGATCTTATGTTTTGACATTTTTATGTCATACAACACACTTACATTTTTATTGTATTGAATTTTTTTGTGAAAGATTGGGGTTGATTGTGACACAAGGACTTGTTTAGGAACCAATTATTGAGTAATAATCTACCTTACTTTGTCTAATATTGAGATTTTGAAGTTTGTTATCTCTTTCTTATCTTACATGACTTAGTTCACCAATTTATATGATAGTATTGATAAACTTGTAGCCTAATTTTTTGATAAGTAAAGTAGAGAAAATGGACCTTACTTAACTATGAAGATAGGCATGAAACCAAAGGTAAACACTACAAAAAAAGATAAATAACTAGAAGGAAAGTTCATCAATAGACCATAAAAATAGAGAAGGAGCTACAAAAATGATCATCTACAACAAGAATGCGGATAATCAAATAGTGCACACCTACAAGACCAGAAATTCCATAACTAAAATATAAAGAATGAGGAGAAAAATGGTTGATTCTAATGTTGACAATCAAAATAGTCAAAAATTTAAATCCAAAAGAAACAAATCAATTGCTACAAACAAACACATATATTGTGATCATATTCCATACTTAATACATTTTGTAAATAAAATGACACCCTGCAATATTGACTACAACTCTTCAATGTTTCCTTGGAGAAAATAAATGTATTCACAAAAATACAAAGATTCTTTTTAATTATCTTCCAAAAAATTGGAAGAATTTAATAGGGTAACCATTAGTTCCAAGAGGGTTATCCCTCCATCGAGTTGATAGGACCATGATTCTGTTATTTTGAAAAAAGAGAAATAATAGCTAATTTCTAGTCATCATTGGCAATTTCAATAATGAGATTGAAAAACCATCTTGAAATATCTCATTTATGAATAATAATAAATATTAAAGTAAAAATGAGTTGGAAAGACAAGGCTAACTACTGACTTTTCAATTCCCACACTCTTTCAATTATTTTTCCTTCTCTAAATAAATAATTATTTATACTTATATTTGAATGATCAGTCCTCACAAAGTGTTTGATTCTCTACTTGTTCTAGAAAATTATACCACAACTTTGTTGAAAGTTATAGTATCCAAATCATTTGAATATAGCATGGAAAAAAAATAATTAAATAGTTTTTCCAATGATCTACTTTACTCTCACATCTTAAGCAATATTTTTTGAAAGGTGTCATTTGATTTTATATTATTTTTCCTACTAAGACAATTTGGTGTGGAAGATTTGGAAAACGTGCTCTTGAAGGTATAAGTCAACCAGATCAAGAATTTTTATGCCAACTATTTGGTATCACTACTAGCCAACAAGTCTAAAATTTATATCTAATTCATGAGATTTCATTGATAACATTAGGGGTTCAATCCATGCTAACTAGTGGAAAATTAAGTTGAGTAAACTATGGATAAAATATATCCTTTCATGGGTATTCTAGAGGACTTCTCATGTTTTCATATTTCAATCTTATGATTTTAGTGCTTCATAACATAATTATCCTTCTTCTTACTAATAGTACATAAGTATGGCCTAGGAGCCATTAATTTCTAACTAAGATTTATAAATTAAATCTCTATGCTTATTCCTTCAAGCATTTAGATGTTCCATAAATATTCCTCATGTTGCCTATTTTTGGCGATTCTTCCCTTTTTTTGTCCCATATATCCGCAATCTCTTCATTTTGTTGGTATGATAAATTTTAACTCAATTTTTCTCTATGCTATCTTTGTCCATCTATCCCTCATGATATACATACACTCTATAATGTTAAACATTGATTATAGTTTTGAAAGTTCTAGTATCTTCACTTCATATACATTTCTTAAATAATTTTTTTCATTACATTGTAAGGATAAAAATTCTTCATCTTTAGCTTATTGTATGTGCTCTATGGAAATATCATTATCTTCAAAAAGCTTCCCCAATTACCTTTAGGGTCTATATAAACATGAGTTCAAATGACTAATAAAATAAGATTACAATGGTTAGTCAAGGGAAACAATATAAAAGAAAAAATCCCCCTTACGTTGTCTATGCATAAGCGTATTCTTTTCAAATGTGAGAATAGCTGAATCTATAATACTCAAGCATATTTTCTCTAAATATTAGTAAATATATCATCTTTGCAATACATTCTCTTACCTTTGAAGTCTATATAAACATGAATTTCAATAACTAAAAAATTTAAAATTACAATAATTGATTAAAAAGGATATATAAAAAAACAAATATCATTCATGTTTCCTATGAATGAATGCATTCTTTCCAAATATCAACATATCTAAATCTATAATACTCATAACATATTTGCACTCATGCATAAGTATATTATCTTCACAAAGTATTCCCATTTACCTTTGAAATCTATGTAAGAATGAATTCCAATTGCTAAAGAAAACATGATTACAATGATATCTCTCTCGTATTATTCTTTCTTATTAAATGTCAAAATATCTAAATATGTAACTCTGAAATTTATTCTCCCATACATTAGTAACTATATTATCTTCACAAAGCATTTCCATTTACTTTTCAAGTCTTCAATGACTTGAAAAAGACTCTAGAAACAGGTAAGTCATGTCCTCGTCTCTATTAACAATGTTGAACTCTCAAAGAATAAGTATATTTAGATGTATTGCTTAGCAAAAATATCAACAGAAACCAGCTTCACTTTTATACTTGATGATTTGGACTGAATTTATAATATTGTAACTGAATCAAGAATTTGGAGACCTCGAATTCATATCATATTTTTTACTGACAATAACTGAAAATATTGTTTATTATACTCTTCACAACAAACTAACTTAAGCCAAATTCAAATTTATTTCTTTGTTGATTAATTTGATAGGAGGATAGATATAATCATTCCATCCTCTAGCAGAACCGTTTCTTTGTACGTTCTTTTGTAATTGACTAGACAAAGCTTTTGAACAAACTATCATGCTCTGTCATATCATGAGTGCAATAATTTTTTTAAAAAGAAATCATAAGTAACTAAAGGATTTAATATGTCAAAGTATTTATATAAAATAGAAACAAAATTAGAATAGGAAAACAACTGAAACCTTGCCAATCCACAATTTTAATAGTATCGTTTTAAAGAAACAATAAGCAAAGCTTTCCAGAAGATCCTGAACATTATTTTTCTTTCCCCTCAAAACAGAATTCTGCAATCACCAGAAGTCCAGAAGTCCTAGGGCTGCCTATCATTTACAGCTTTCCATTATTTCTATCACAGTAAAGAAAAGAAATCACAATCACACAACACCCAGTTGATCCATTATTTGTAAAGCAAGAGGCACCAACATCCAATAAATCAACCTTCCCTAGTCTAATCGTATATTTACACTAAATTTCAAAGTAGCATTGAAACCTGCAAACTCAACAGTTTCAATTATAGCATACCCACGAGCATATCTGAAGTACCCTGTCCCTCCAACAACAGACACCTCTCTTTCCTTCTGAAGATATCTACTTGCTCCATTGATCTCAAGGGTGCTGCCATTATATTTCTTGGTCTCAAACACCACAGAGAACACCAGATGAAAATCAGTGCCTGCCAGATCTGAATTGGCATACAATCCCTTGGCCCTTGCAATAGTACTGGAGGAGGGCTTTGGACCATCGGTTACACGGTCATCTATAACAATTACTGATCCAAAGTTTATCGGGCTTGAAGATAATCCCTTCACTCCTGCAACTACAACGCCTGTAACGTTCTCTCCAGTCAAAATGTCATGCATGTAAAAGACAATTTTCTCTTCTTTGAAAGCCAAACAAGAAGAAAATGACAGTGCAAGGACTACAAGGCTAAGGAATGATATCAATGCAGATTTTGAAGCCATTGCAAACCACAGAGGAGATTATAATGTTAGAATGAATGAGGTGAGAACACGGTTATGTAATAAATATCTGTAGCGTTTGAGTTTTATAAGAGATGTTTGCAGTTTGTTATGTCAACGATAGAAAACAAGTTCAATGAAAAAACGTTTTCCTCCTGGCCGGCTTCGGTGTTGACCCAGATTTACTGGCATTTTAGGTGGGCGAGTAACCATGTTGCTGGCTTGTTACCCATTTTTAAATAAGTATTAAATGGCAGGTTTTGTTCAAAGCCTTATCCAATAATGGGAGAGAGAGTACCGAGAAGCAACAAGGGTGGATAGTTTGGCAACATACTAATATTCAACTGTACGCATCTACTGCAATCTAAGACTTCAGTGCATTTTTGACTTTTTATAAGAATTATTATAATAGGTTGTAGAAATGTAATGGCCAAACTAGTACACTGGATAGATTTGAGTGAATCATCTTTGACTGTACTTAGTCAATACATATGTGACGTTTGATCGAAGTTGATTCAATCAAATTACCGTTGATCAAAGCTTCTTCAAGGTTTTCTAATCAAAGATGGGTTCTATCAGTTGTTTTGCACTTTTGTGCGCGCATATCAAATAAACAACTTTTGTGCTTGAAGGTAGTTTATCAAATTACAAAAAATACATTGTCTAGTTGGAGCTATTGTTAGCTAATTGATTAGTAAATTATTGTTTTAATTCATAAGTCTGATTTTAATGAAATGGATCTTTTTATTCGTGATAGCTTAATTAAACATGAGTTCTAATTTTAATTAGTATCGTAATGAGTCTTCATAGGTTGAATTAATTCTATAAAGATTTTCTTGAATCAACATTTATGAAGAAGTTGATTGTTTCTCTACTAATCATCCATCTAAGAAAAAATAGGTTTTATGGTGATTTCTCAAACTACAATTGAAGAAGTAATAAATAACATGCTTCTCATGGATCATGTGTCTCTACAAGTTTTTGATATTTACTGATGCAACTAGTCTAGACACAATATTTATGAGTATATTCTCTATGCTTTTTTGAAAAGTGTTAAATAAATAAAGTTTGCATAGTGATCTTGTGTTTTTGACATTTCTATGTCATACAACACACTTACATGTTTATGTTCTTACATGGTCTTTATGTTGATTACGTAGAATATTGACTTTATAACTTATTTTACCTATTTCTAGAGCCAATTCTTTACCTAAAAAAAATATAGAGAATTATCTTAAATAATCATTTTCTTGATGGTGGAAACATGGATATTCTATCTTAGGATGAATGAGAATTTATTCAAATTATCTGTCAAATATGAATGAATGTTATTGGTCTATGTGTATTTAGATGGTGGATGTCTACTACATTATAGATAATAATGCCTCTTAAATGACATTAAAAAAGGGGTCACTAATTATTGATACACTATTATATGTGTGATAGAATCAACAATACTTTATGTTCATAAGATTGAAACCAATATATTTTTTAGAAAAGTGTAAGTCCAATAATGTTACATTGTCAACCAATCACCTGTAATTTTTGGAATAATTTAATATTACATTTAAACTAAATAAAAAAAAAATTATTCAAAAATATGTTTGCAAGAATACACAATTCCATTTTTTGGACTATTATGCATTATTATATTAATAGGTTAGCTAAATCTTCAAAAGTTTAATTGGTATGTAAAATTTTGAATTTAATTGTCTCCTAGAGATTGGTGATTCAAATTTTTAAAACCTCCATGATTTCATGATTTTATTTTTTCTCTTGAGCTTAAGATTTTGATATTAGTTGATTATTCATGGATACTATGGGCCTAAATTTTTTATACATATTTTTAAACTAGCTAAATAGAGCCATTAGCATAACCATTTATTCTTCACTTCGAACCTGGAATGTGTCTCTTTTGCATTGGATCTTGAAAAGAAGTAAGGTACATAGAAATGCTTCCTATACTAAAATATTGATAAGAGTTTTGTGCAAATTTTAATCTTTTAACAATTAAAAAAAGAAGAAGCACATATCATAAGATAAATATTGTGCCATACAAGATACGTATTTGAGGAAAACCATTTCAAGATAAAAACCACACACTCCAAAGAAATTCAATTTATTATTTAGTAAACAACAGTCACAATATACTAATAAATAAAGTCTTTATAGGAGTATTACCAAAAGAAAATTTTGAAGAATTCTAGGAACCTAACAATAGGTACAAAAATCACAAACAACATCCATCCCAAGAACCTTATATATAGAAGATACAATACTTGGAACCATCAGATAGTAATTAGAAAATTATGAATTAAAACTACCAAAAAGTATTACCTAAAACTTTAGCCTAGAAATCAAACACCTAAATCTCAAGATGGGTCCATAGGCTAAAAATAGTGTATTATTTTCATCTATCATCACCTTGTTTGTAATATACTTACCAAATTAGGTGTTCCATTTTGGTTCCATTATCTCCAATGAAACATGTCTTATGATGTGTCATAAAATTCATCATAAGCTGGTCGGCAAGTGTGACTCCCCCTTACAATTCTTTTGTGTCCAATTTTTATATTTTTTAGGTAGAAGGCCCAACTTTTGGAGCCCATAAATTTTCATCTAAGACACTAATTTTGCCTATATTTTTTAAATTTTAGATCTCTAAGAGAGATAAATACATAGTAGGACCCTTGGTGTAGTCCCAAACAACTTAGAATATTTCTTCCCAAAGCTAGCTCTATAGCCTAAATTTTGAATTTTTTCATTTTATATATATTTTTTATAAATTTAACAATAAGAGCAAGGGTGAGAAACCCTTCTTAATAAAATTTTATTGCAAAAAAAACATATTTTTACCTGGTACAACCTTTAATGGTGCACAATTCTTCACTATCTTTTGAAAATGTAGTAGCTTCTCATAATATTAAATTTATATTGAAATAGATTGTTCTGAAATAATTATTTGAACTTGAATCTATTAGAAAAGTAAAAAAATATACATCCATGACATGAATATATATGCCACAAATATTGAAATTGAAGAACATTTGGACTTTCTAAATTCATATCTTGTGGAAGATTATTTAGACAATTTTGAGGGGCTTCTTCCTTGGAAAAATCATTAGTCACTTAAATTTCAATTGGTTTAGCATTAATAGTTAAAGAGAAAGTGCTAAATACTATTGAAAACAAGTTAAATACTAAAAAGATGTGAAGACCTAAAAGTTCGACAATGAGTATAGATAAAATATAAAAAATCTCACTACAATATGAAAAACAATAGAACTCTTAAAAATAAGAAATAAAATATAGATAAAGTCAATCCAACCTCTCAAACTTTCTCAAAAAAGGTTCAATTTGTATCCTCAAGAGTTAATTTTGGAATTTACTAGGATAGTTGTAGTCATATTTTATTCCCATGGTCTAGTTTAGGTTAGGATTAATAATATTTCTTTATTAATTTATTTCCAATTTAGGTCATTGACATTTAAGACCTACCAAAAATGATAGTATTGATTAATATACTAAAGGAAACATCTATCTAATACTCAAGATCCAATTTTTTTAATATTTATTATTCAATTAAAAATTTATACTCATGTTATATTTTGAGTTTCAATTGGTTAATAAATATGGTCAAAAGTGCACTTCTAGAGTAAATTTGTAAAAAATAAGTGCACTTTTTTTTTAAGAAACACATCTTCGACTATATTTATTAATTTATTGAAACTCAAAATCTATCTATCCACCCATATATGTATGTATGTATGTATGTATGTATGTATGTATGCGTGTATGTATGTATGTATGTATGTATATGTATATGTATGTATATATTCCAAATCTATATAGATTACATTTATTTTGGAGTTATGATTTTAAATAATGATTTATTATATTTTTAGTGTAGAAGAATGTATCCCTTTACATTTTCACACTTGTTTGGGACCTCCCTGCTAAAATTGGGCTTCTTTATGCCTTAATTGGTCCTTTTCGCATTCACAAGCTTTATTAAATGCATTTTATGAATGATAATCTTCACATTTATCAAATAACCAATCATAATTCAATTTTTTAGGTCATGTGTTCTAGATCTAGTGATATGGGACTCATATGCCACCTTGGGCGTATGAGTCCCACCTAGATCTTGGGACCTAATTTCAAATTGCACATTGAACAAGACACTCTTAGAAATGTGTGTCCTATGTTTTAGCTATTGGGACTCATACACCACAACTAGCGTATGAGTTTCAATTTAACCATGATGTGTATGAGTCTCGCTTTAACTAGAACCTATTTTTAATTTAGTTCTTAGTGTTGTAATTTTGAGAAATTTGGCATAAACAAGTATAAATACAAGGTTATTTTTCACATAGTTTCATCCTAGACTTTCATAAGCAATTAAGAGCACTTTCACAAGGCTTCACAAGAGCATTATAAATTATTCAAGAGTGTTTCAAGGCATTCAAGGGAAAATTTCTTCATCATTTGTTGCAGCAATCAAGATCCATCACGATGTCAAAGTCATAAGGCATCAAGCATGTTGTTGAGCTAGTCTTGTGATGTAGTGTTCAAGATCCAAGTTAAGCATTGCTTAGCATCTAATTCAAGATCAAGATCTACATTATTCATGGCCACTTCATGTTAGATTGCAAAATTACATTTCAAGGCATCATTCAAGGTATCATTGTTCATGTTTCATGTTCATGTTGAATTTTTTCATCATAAGGTTTAATTACCTAAATGGGGTTTGACCAAGGAAAACCCCTATTCCCTAACAATCAGCAAATTTCTCTCTCTCTCTCTCTACAAGTGTTATTGTAGATCTAGGTGTTTTGGAGCTTGAAGATCCTTTGAAGAATAAGTTGCAAGATTGAAGAAAGTTTTCAAAGTTGTCAAGAGGTTTTCATCTTCCTAAAAAGTCACCTACAGGCCAAAATTCAAGCTTTCAGACTTAGATATCCGACAGGAGAGAAGCTACAACAGACCACTAGAGGATACCCAAGTTTCAACCAAACCCTAATACTAGGATTAAATCACCACCTTGGGTGTATGCTTACCAGCACAACACTTTTGCTAGTTTTCAAAAGATCCAAAAAAGTCATTGAGAGTATTGCATAAGATGGTTAGAAGTAATTTTCATTTATTGTCAAATAATGTTATTATCTTATCTTTCTAACCATGCCAAGAAAATTTCAACTCTCCTCCTATTTAGGGGAAAATAGGGTCCACCAAAAAGGATCAACAAAGTGATGGATGATTGATTTTTCTAAGAACCTAAACACCTCAAATTATGCAAAATAAGATGCCAATAACAATAAAAAATGCTACCCAATTGTTATAAAAACTATGGTGGATGTTTTTAGAGCATAAAAAGTTGTGTACCTGGCTAGAAAGTTGTTTTTGAGCTATGGAGGAATCATTCTCCTTCAATAGAGAATGGGTCCTTTTAGGGTTTCAAAAAAATGATTTCAGGCTCCTGTTCCTTGATGCTTGCACCGTTAAAATCCCTATTAGCAAGTTCTAAAAGTCTATATGCAATTCTATAGCCATGATTCTATGATCTTGCACTTTGAATGATAACTTTAGCAACTTTGCAACATTGAAACTTTTTCTCCAAATCTTGCTCAACTTGATCTTCAACCTGTAAATCTACAAATACACACTCAAGGGCAAGAAAATTGTTGTTTTGTTAGTGAATGGGGTTTTGCCTCAGTCAAACCCCTTGTAGGTAATTAAACCAAATGATGAAATGAATGAATTGAAGCATGAAGGAAACGCATATGGGAAATATATAAATAGGTGAAAACCCTAAAAGTGGTTTTACAATTTAGTGAGGAAAGGGTAGTAAAAATGACCCCAGCACAAAAAAAATTGGTTTGGTTCAAATGAACATGGTTTTAAGGCAAACCAAGGGTTACCGATGAACCCTAGTTCATGTGAACAAGTTAAATGCACGGTGGACCCCATTCTCGCCAAAAAACCAAAGAAAAAAACTTTATGGGAGGGGGTTCAAATTAACCAAGGTTTGAATGAACCCTGGTTCGCTTGAACCCCCTAAATCCCACCTTGGCATCCTCTGGCATAAAAAAAGTCCAGATTTTTCTATTTTGAAGCTCAAGTTGAGGATGAAAATGGAGACTTCACAAACCCAACTAGAATCAGGTAGTCCTCAGAACGAGCTATCCAACAACTACAATTTTAATATGTTTTGGTTTTATTATGTATTTTTTTTTAGTTTTATTAAACATAGATTTTTCACTAAAAATCAAGCTCTTTGTTCTGTACATGTGGAAAAAAAGAAGATTATCAAAAAAAATTTGAAAAATATGAGTGCACCAAATATTAAAGTCCTTGATCCAACAAAAAGAAATTGAATTTCAATACATACAAAAAAAGTTACGCATTATACGGTCACACTATGCCTAAATTGTAATTGGTTTGACTTTGATTCTTGATTAAAGAAAAAATATTCAATAAAAAACTATCTAACCAAGTGGAAACACTAGATATCAAAGTTACAAATCTAAATTTGAAAGAATTAGAATTTTATCCTTCATGGAAAAAATGTTATGTGTTATACGGTGAGTTTCACTTTTTTAAAATGTTGGTTTTTGAAAAAAAACTAGTTTTCGAGGGAGATGGAAAAAGAAGTGCAATCTCATTCCAAAAAAATTGAAAAAAATATATTTAGAATCTACAGAAAAAATGTCATGAAACTCTAGTTTTCATCATCTTCAAATTCCTTACTATTTAGTTACTATAGGTGCCTGAAAGTGAAGATTAAGTTAAAAAAAATTATTTCAGTATCTAGTTTGGCCAAAAATTGTAAACCACTATTGTGGGATCACCCTGATGTCACCTTGGATGTTGGCTTGTGAAAAAAATCTGCATACTAACATGTAGTGGCCATGAAGAATATAGATCTTAGATCCTTCAATATGATTTGAACAATGGTTGCAAGTAGATCTTCAATCTTACATCTACCTCTTTAGCTCAACAACATGAATTCATGCATTAAACCCTTGAAATGATGATATGATCTTGAATTATTGCAATAAACACTTGAAATCTTCCTTGTAATGCCTTATGAATTCCTTTGAAATTCTCTAATACTTGATCACTTGAATGCTTTAATGCTTCATAAATTTTCTAGGAGAAATAATGTGAATTAACCCCTTATTTATACTAAATTAGGAGATCAACCCTGAAATTCAAAGAATTAAGGTCGACTCTAGATCTGGAAAGAAACATAATTAAATTCCAGCCAGAATGAAACTAAAAAATGGGGTCTCATTAAGGGAGGACCCATTCACCACCTAGGTCAAATGGGTCCTAGCTCAATTTTCCAGGACCTAACCCTGAGGGATTGAAAGAGGGTTAAAAACCCATTTTGGATCACCTAAAAAAGGGGTGTCCTGTTAAGGGAGGACCCAGTCGCCATTAAGGGCGAATGGGTCCTAGCTCAACTTACCAAGACCAAACTTTTCCCAATGAAATAATTTGTTAATTGAATTATGATTGTCGGGATAGATCTTCGGGAGGTGTCAAAATTAAGGCCTAAATTTGAATCAAAAGGGTGCTAATAACTCCAATTAACCACAATTAATTAAGAACACCTAGATAATTGTGAAAGTGTTTTTACAACACTTAAACAAGGTACACATTATGTACATTTTATTTAGAAAGGGGCCCATTAGGCTTAATTAAGCAAGTACATCCTAGAAAAGTGTGAAAGTGTGTTACAACACTTTACAACACCTTTGCAAAGGATCAATTAAGGAATTCTTTAGTAAAAAAAATGGTCCTATAATAGTGTGAATGTGTACAACACATTACAACACTACTCCAAGACACCATTACTTCAACTTTAATATCAATTATCAAACACGCAAGGGAAAAGACTACTTTTTTCGTTACTACATTTTTCCCCACTTTAGTGAGAGGATGACCCCATGTAAAAATCACACTAAATTAAACATCCAAGACACTTAAGTATGCATCAATAACAAAGATACATGACCATACCATATCAAAGGACAAGAAAAATTAAAAAAAACAAAGGATCAAGCACAACCGTATCAACATGATGTGAAACGGGGTTGTTTGTCTACAACATATGCTGCTCACTCTGGGGTAGTGGAACCTCATCTTGTCCACTAGGTGAGTTGTCTCAAAATATCTATATGCTAACTCTAGGTTGGTGGAACCTCAGTTTGTCCACTAGGCGAGTTATCCCAACAAGGTGGCAAATGAGAGAATCATATTAGCTTCTCATACCATATCGAAGTTATCCTCTTGACAACTTCAATAAGGCACCACAATGTAAATGATTTTTATAAATGCTTTTTTCATGTAAATTTTTTGTTAAAATGGATTTTTCTTTGTTCATGTAATGGTCTTCCTCTTAGTGAGCATTGTGCCTAATGTCTCCAAGAGAGGACAAGTCAAAAGTGTCAGATCATCGCCCATGGGAAGCTTCATTTGCATCATGCCATGTTAGTAGATCGCACACTCTTGAACAACATCAAACCCAATGATACCACCAAGAAGAGGACACTCATAAGAAGAAAGGAAAATCACATCATGAAATTTTGCTAAAAGATGTCATCAATGTATGCCCCCACTTTAAAGTTGTTGCTACACCATTACTGTGAGCAATTGCTTTAAAGTAGCAAATTTTTTTGCCTAAGACATGGGATTTTTCCTCAGAAAACCCTATGCCAAGTCATATGTTTTCAAAATAAGTTGCATCATGAAATAGGAAGGAAGGGTTGCCCCCACAAATATATAAGGGATCTATGGATTTGGGGTCAGTGCATCTGTGCTACAATGTTGTCGTTGAGCATGGAACTGTCATTATTCCCCAAATACTCATAAAACTAGAAGAATGACACAAAGAAAAAAGAAAAACTACTTTCAGCTCAGCATAGGAAAAGCATATGAATGTCTAGAGCCTTGTCTGTGTCATCCCAAAAGGAAAACACAGACAAATTGAAAAGATAAAGGAAAATATTTTGGGTCAACATGAATGGAGCATAAATGTCTCGGCAGTTGGAGTCATCCTAAAAGGAAAATATAGATAATAAATGAAAGATAGAAAAATATTTTGGGTCAACATGGGAGAGACATGATATCTCAATGCTTCTATCGTCCAAAAGGAAAACACAGATAAATGAAAAGGCCGAAAAAAGCTTTCGGTGTATGGGAAGAGAGACATAAATGTCTCGATGCCTTGCGTCATCCCCAAAAGGAAAAAAAAAAGACAAATGAAAAAATATATTACGACATAGAGAAGAATGAAGGTACATATAGAAGAATGCACAAAAGAGAGAGGAACATCAAATGAAATGTCATAGGGGATCACATTATGCACATGCAATCACATAAAGAACAATGAAAAAGAAAAATACTAGTAAGGAATAGGCAAGTCAACCTAAAGTAGGTCATCCACCTCCCAATCTCAGTCGGTATAAACAGAAGGCTGACAACTAGACAAAGGGAAAACAACAAATGCATTACTAGGACAAGGCTATCAGGTTCTTTCCCCCACTTTATGTAGGGCAAGAATGAGCCGAGTTAGGTGAGGAAAATGAGCTCCTTGCATTAGAGAAAATGATTTGCAATAAGTGTAAAACATGTAATAGTGAGAATTTTTTAAGATATATAACTATTACATGACAAGGAGCAGAAGGGTATGTTATGCAATCACTCGATGGAAATCATTTCCATTAAAGTGAAATTTGGTTAATACCAATTTGAATGCACGACACTCATTAGTACTATGTCCAATAGTTCTATGGTATCAACAATGTGGAACATTTGCATCTTTAGGATAGAGTATTAGCTTTTCTTTTATTGGTGGTAATGTTATTAGTTTTTTGTTTAGAAGCAATTGTAGTTTCCTTTCACTTTCAGGTAGTGGACAAGGGAACTTTAGTTTATTTTGCTTGTAAGGCCTCTTGTATTCACCAACTTCTCTAGATAAGATTAAGGTAGGAGGTCTTGAAATGATCTTGTCTTTGTTATCCTTATCCTTAGGAGGTATGGGTTGCTCTTTAGGAAGGAAAAAATCTATATGAAGAGGAGGATCTATGACAACATACCATCACTACGAAGCCTCGGGTATTCTTTAGGAGCACTTATGTTGAGAGGGGGATCTTGATATCCTATCCCTTTGGTTTCTTTAGTTGGTATTTTCTCTAGGAGTTGATGAATTTTATGTTCACTTCTTGTATCACATCCTTGTTTTCCCAAGATCGTGAATCCTTTGCAATATGTCTCTTCAAGGTTGATTGATGTGTTGGTTACTTTGTTGACATAGCATGATTAAATTTTTTCTTGTTTAGAGGAGATAGGTTCACCTATTATAGGGAGCTTAGGGTCAACTTGTGACTTGGTTTTAGGATGTAAAAGTCCAAACATCTCAAGTTGTGTGGGTTATTTCATTGAAGGGTAAAAGGATGAATTGGACTCAAGGTTGTTAAGGAAATCATTTATAAATTCATTCATGTGGTAGCTTCATCTTATCCAATTATGTCAACATCATGAGGAGGACATGCATAAGGAGTTATATGAGCATGAGTGAGTTCAATGTCATTAGGTTCATTGTCAAAAACACAATTTGAAGCATCAAC
>VDFB02358134.1:55347294-55358597 GCA_007258455.2 Sequoia sempervirens
GTATTTTTAGATTTACACCCTTCAAGACTAGGCATAAAACTTTTTAAGATGCAAGCTATTGGTTAGTTCCTGCAAGGGTTCACCTTTAGGCATTAACAATTGGTATGCTCCTAATCCATAGCTTATTGTGATGATAAAGGGACCCAACTAGTTAGGCTCAAACTTTTGTTTGCTATCTCGATCTGGTAGGTTCTTCTGATTCTGCTTTAGGACAAGATCCCCTACCTAGAAAGACCAACATTTGATCCTCTTGTTATAGCTCCATTTTAGTCAGTTTTAATATACTTGCAAGTGATTGAGAGTGTTAAGATGATGCTCATTCAAGAATTCTAACTTGTTCAACTGAGATACTCTATATTCTTTGTCTATGATCAGGTTCTATAATGACACTCGCAATGATGGGATCTCAACCTCAATAGGTAGGATAGCTTAAGATCCATAGACTATGGAGAATGGGTTGTACTTGTAGGCATGTAGATACTGGTTCAATAGGCCCAAAGAGTAGGATTTAGCTGTAGATGTTAGTCACAACCACCTTCATTAACTATTTTCTTCAATATTTTTAGGGTAGTTTTGTTCATAGCCCCAGCTTGGCCATTTGCTTGGGGATAATATGGGGTAGAGAATCAGTGTTGGATGTTGAATATTTGGCACAACTCTTTCACATCTTGATTTTTGAAGGGTGTTTCATTGTCTGAGATAAGGGTTTGTGGAACATTGTAATGGTAGATTAAATAGTTTAGGATAAATTTGGAAATTTTCTTCTCCATGATGTAGGTCATAGGAATGGCTTCAACCCTCTTGGTAAAACACTCAATGGCTATTATGATAAACTTGTGACCATTGGATGAGGTGGGAGTGATTTTTCCTATGAGGTCAAGTCCCCACTATGAAAAGGGAAATGGTTTGATCATGGGTTGTAACTCTTGAGTCAAATCCACATGTTGTTGACATTGGACACACTTATGTATGTACTGATGAGCTTCCTTTTCCATGGTTGGCCAATAATACCCCGTCCTCAACAATTTCTTAGCTAAGGTCATACCACTAGAAAGGGAACCAAATATGCCATCATGTACCTCTATTAAAGTGGTCAAGGCTTCCTCTTGGTTAATACATCGTAGCAATTTCCCTTCGATGCTTCGGGGGTGAAGGGTATCACCTAAGATCACGAATTAGGATTCCTTTTTAACAAAGTTTTTTTTAAAGTTCAAGGTGATATCGGATGGGAGTGTTCCTCTGTTAAGATAGGTAAAGATGTCACGATACCATGGGGATCTAGGATCAACAATGACACACATGAATTTCGATTCAGGGATCTCGAAAGTTGGTACCAGAAGTTTTTCTACCAAGAATTCATATCAAGGAGGATGTTTTTTGGCATGTCCAATAGTGATCTGATTATTTCCATGGCATCTGCTACTCTATTGTTTATGTGTGGAATCTGCTCAAAAGTTATGTCTATAAAAAGGTCCTTGAGACTATCTACCATTTTTTTGTAAGGAGTGAGCTTTTCATCCTTAGTTTGATATTCATCATTGAATTGGTTGATAACCAATTGTGAGTCTCCATATACTTTCATTTCCTATATCTACCACTGAACGACTATCCTTAGACCTATGATTAGGGATTTCTACTTAGAAATGTTGTTAGTACAAGGGAACGATAGCCTATATGACTTTGGAATGCAACCACCTTGAGGGGTGATGAAAAGAATTCCTGCTCTAGATACATGTTGGTTGAACGATCCATCAAAGTACATCTTCCACTGGGCTATGAGATTGATAAGGAACACTGATTCATAAGGGACTTCAGATATCAAAGGGTTTTCAACATAGATAGGTGCTTCTACTAGTTGGTATGTGATCACTTGTCCTTTGATTTCCTTTCACTCTACATACTCTATGTCAAACACTGTTAAGATCATCACCCTTTTGGCCATTCATCTTGTGATAGTTGCTTTGGATAACAGGTATTTCAATGGATCAATTTTTGTAATGAGTTTGATTTGATGTGACAACATGTAATGTCTAAAATTTTGTGAAGCAAAAACTACTACTAGGCATGATTTCTCAATAGGTGAATAGTTAATTTCATATCCCACCAAAGTTCAACTGATTTAGTAAATAACTCTTTCTTTTCCATTTTCGTCATGTTGTGTCAAAAGAGATCCTAGTGTTGCTAGTGTTGCTGAGATATTTATCATTGGTTTGCTTGGTATTGGTGGTGTGAGCATTGGAGGTGTTAGTAGATAGTCTTTGATCTGTTGGAAAGCTTTATCACATTTATCATCCCACTTGTAGGTTATCCCTTTATGGAGAAGATGTGAAAAAGGGTGGATTTTATTTGACAGTTGAGCTATGAACCTTCTAATGGACTGCAGTCTTCCTTGTAACCCTCTCATTAGATTTAGTGTTTCTAGTGGTTCCATGTTTAAGATGGATTTTACCTTTTCTATCCCTCTTTTTGAGACAATGAAGCCAAGAAGTTTCCCTGATGTGACCCTAAAGATACATTTTTGGATTTAACCTTACTTTGTATTCTTCTAGCCTATCAAAGATGGGTCCTAAGACTTGTATGTGCTCACTTATTTTCTTTGATTTTTCAAAAATATCATCCACATAATATTCAACTATTTTGTAGATCATTTCATGGAAGATAAGGTTCATTTCCCTTTGATATGTTTCTCCTACATTCTTTAGCCCAAATGGCATCACATTTCAGCAATAGGTTCCCCATGGACAAGTGAGTGCAGCTTTGTGTTGATCCTCCTTGGTAATTATGATATGATTGTAGCTTGAAAAATCATACATGAGTGACAACATTCCATGCCCAATTGTTAAGTCCACAATAAGGTCAATACCAGGGAGAGGAAAATAATCCTTCAAACACGCCTTGTTTAAGTATTTGAAATCAATGCATATTCTGATGCCCCCAGTGGGTTTTGAGAATGGTACCAAGTTTGAAACCCACTCAAGATAATCTATTGGTCGGATGAATCCAACATCAAGAAGCTTATGTAACTCAATTTTTACCAAAAGTGCTAAAGGGTGTATCTTCCTTAATTTATGTTTTACAGGTTTGGCTTCAAGATAAACTTCTAAATGACACAACTATCTCTGGATCAAGCCCTGGCATATCTATGTATGACCATGCAAAGTTAACTCTTCACTCTTTTAGGAATGTTGCTAGGTTCTTCTATTCTTCATCCAACAAGGATTTGACATAGAAAGTAATCAGGTGCTTCTTCAGTTCCCACATTGACTAGTGTGGCCTTTTCTACTTGTACTACTAACTTCTCTAGATGCATTACACTAAGGGGGAGATTGAATCCCTCATCCTTGGGCACCTTAGTGAGGTTTTCACTTTTAGATATGTCCATTTATTTTACTTTTTAAGGATTAGAAAGTGCCACATTGTGGTTTTCACTTAAGGATCTACATGTTAGTTGCATTTCATCAATTTTGTGATTGAAGGATTTAGTCATCTCCCCATAGTACGCCCCTATGTCTAGCTTTATTGCAAAACCTACTTTGTGATTTTCCCATGGTAATTTGTCATGGAGTCCCATGAATTCTAAGATTTCTTCATCATTTTTGAAGAAATCTAAAATCAGTGGTCCTCTTTGGTCCATGTTAATGAGTTGTGGGTAGAATAAGTGTATTTCAGTTGGTTGATTGCTTGGATTCAAGGATGCAACAGATATCATGAAGAGGGTGTTGTTCTCAAATAGGTCAACAACATCTAAGGGGAAGTCATCTAAGGTCATATCGTGTGATGTAGGTAACCAAGAAGAAGTCTCAACTCATTTAGGATAAGTACATTTTCTAATAAGGGTGATCTTGCTAGTGGTACAACCTAGGCCGAGATTCTAGTAAACCATTATCATTCTTTCCTAGTTCTCATTCTTGTTATATCCCCATTTTTGCATGAGTTGCAAGCCTTTGTTATTATCTTCCATGGGAAGAATAGGGAGAAGTCATTCATCTTGATAGAGGAGTTTAGAGACATCCTCCTAATTAACATCTTATTGATTCAAATCCCCCCACTTGGTGAAGGTAGTAGCTGCCATCTTGATTATTTTGGGTTCTTTGGTGCCAAATGTAGGTTTCCCATGAGATTGAGGATAAATAGGTAGCTCTCCTAAGACAAAGATGTTCTTCATTAGCTTGTAGTTCCCACAACCATCATCTTGGATCACTACTTCGATATTAGGTATGTTTTGTACAATAGGTATTTTTGTTTCAGAAGTAGATGCAAGGTATGATGGGTCAAAAAATGAGGTGGAAGGTGTAGGCCCTTTGTCATTCTTAGATATTTGGGGGATTTTATAGAACTTAGATTCAAGAATTTTGTAGTAGTATTTCCCTATGTGTAGGTGATAGCCTCAAGAGTTCTAGGATTGATATATGTGCGGGGGTCTTTTTGAGTTATTTTAAGATATTACACTTGTTGGTAATTGATGTTGGCGGAGTAGGTTGTGCCCTAGATTAGGGTGGGACTCCTTGGATGGTGAATTTACCACATCACATGGTGACTCCACACTCTTCACTATTTCCTTTGATGGTGATGATAGTGATTACATTGTCATAGGAAGCAACTACATTGGAATAGGTATGTTGTATGTTTGTGTAATCCTTAGCTTTTCCAGTGTTGTTTTCTTTGTTATGAATCGACATAGGGTTCTTGTATATCTTAAGATCCTGGTTCCCATATGGTACCTCAATAGATATGGTATTATTATCTATGAGGTCTTGGATAATGTTTTTGAGCCTCATGTAGTCTGTTGTTTTGTGTCCTTTGATCTTGTGAAAATAACAAAGGTCCTTCTCATTGTACTAGGATGGTTTCCCTTGTGGTTCTTGGTAGTTTTCAAAGTTAGGAAGTGTGATCAGATTTGACTCTACAACCTTTTTCATGATAGTTTCAATTGGTTTAGATAGTTGTGTGTACTTGAATTTAGGGTAGTTGTTCTTGTTAGGGGTTCGCCTTCACATTTCAATGTTATTGATTTGATTGTTCTGAGGAGGCATTGTTTGTTGCATAGTTGGTTGGATTTAAGCAACTTGATTATTGTTTGGCCTTGGAGCACTTAGGATTACCTTAGCATATACCACTCCAGTGTTTTTCACATTCTTTTTCTTAGTCCAGACACAAGGCTTTTCATTTGAACTAGTTGATGGATTGTTGTCTTTGTAAGCTTGAGTATTTCCTTGTAAGATTAGTCCTCTCTCGATGTTAAGGGCTCTAGGGACAACCTCATCATATGATGTGATGTACTGCATTTTCACATGGAAAGATAGATCTTGATGTAGATTGGCGATGATGATTCTCGCTTGTTGTTCATTGGGAAGAGGCCACTTGCTCTTACTAGCTCTCTGTCTCCACCATTGTAAGAAATTAACAAAAGTTTCTCCTTTGATTTTCCTAAGAGTGTATAATTCATCTAGAATTAAATCCATGTCAAGATTGAAGGAGAAATGATCAATAAATTTATAAGTTATTTCCTAGAAATTTTTGATATCAGGAGGCAGATGAGAAAACCAATCCATAGTAGGACTTGTTAAACTTTGAGGGAAGAGGTGCATCAAATATAAATCATTGTAAGCCACCTCCATGAACATGATGCTAAATTCTTTGATATGGTCCATAGGACTTCCTCTCCCTTTGTATTTGTCAAATTTGAGGATTTCAAAACTAGGAGGGAATGGTACCATTATGATGTTTAAGTCGAATGGATATGGACACAAGTTCTATGTATGGGGCTTCTTTTCCTTTCCCATGCAAAGGTACTGCATTTCTTGTGAGAGCACCTTAAATTGTGATGCCAAATTGTCTTATGGGTTGGGTGGAGGAACATATGGTGGGATGATGGATGAATTGTATGGGGTGTATGGTGGTGTAAGATTTAGTGAAGGTGATTGGGGTATTGATGTATATGTTCCTAATACATTTGGATTGACGATGTTTGATTGAGGATTATAATAGGAACCTTGTTGTTTTTGGGAATACTATTGAGCTAGTAAGGATTGATGTTGAGCATGTTGTTGTTGTTGTGCCACTAGGGCTTGTTGTTGGTTCTAATGTTGTTTTGATGCTAAAGCTACTAATGGGCTTGATGTTGTTGTTGTGTTGCTAATGCTTCTTGCTATTGTTATTGTTGTTGATGTGCTAAGGCTTCTTGTTGTGCTTGATGGTGTTGCTATGTTAAGGTGGCTTGTTGTTGTTGTTCTTGTGCTAAGGCTGCTTGTTGCACTGCTAATAAAACTTCCTCCTATTGTTGTTGTTGTTGTGCTACTAGGGTGGCTTGTTGTTGTGTTGCTAGGGAAACTTGTTGTTTCTGTTGTTGTTTTTGTTGTGTTGCTAGGGCTTGTTGATACGCTTATTGTTCTTGTTGTAAGGCTAAGGCATGTGATTGCAATGAGGGATTAGGTGGTTGTTGGGACACCAGTGGAAGATTATGGATATTTATGTTTTGAGTGTGTGATGGATTGGTAATGAGATGTTGGGATTTCCATTAGTTTAAAATTCCTTGTAAGATAGTAGATTGTGGTGGAGGAATGTATGTTTGAGATCCTATTTGATTTGGCATATTAAAAGGGACTGTGGGAAAATATGAGGAAGGTTCCATTAGATTGTGTGATGGAAATGAAATGCTAGGACCCTAATTCCATTGATTAAAAAGGTTTATTTGTCCCATGTGTTGAGGATTTCCTTGTGTTAGGGATGTAGATAATGTATTTCCTATGTTGACATGATTTGTTACCAAGGGATTGCTTTGAGATGGGTTGATAATGGATGGGATGGATGTGTTTTGTGAAACCAATGGTATGGATGAACCAATTGGAGAATTGGGTAAGGATGTCCTTTTTTTCTTTAAGGATTGACTCTGTGGTAAGGTGTTGATATACCCTTATCTACTATTTTGAGATACTTGATCTGCACTGCTTTGCATGATGGCAGGCACACTTGTGGTACTTATGGGTATGGATGAAGAGGGATGTCCTTGATATGTGGAAGTCATGTTGGAGTAATGAATTTCAAGAGGTGTGTATGTTTGTTTAGGATCCTCAAGAATGGGAGGAGCACCAAAGGTAGGTGTCCAAGTAGTTGTGTGAGATGGAGGATTGGTTTCAAGTGTACCCACAAGTTTGCTACTTTCAAATGAAAGAACATGACCAAAGTATTGAGAAAGGCTTGTTACAATATTGGACATGTATGTTTGATATAGCACCTTGTGATGGAGTTGTGGAGGCCCATGTCAAATTCTATGCAACAAATGATGGGGAGATAGGAGCTACATTTTCAAAGGCTTGACGCTACATGAGTTATTCTCTAGTGAGTTCAAATGGATTATTTGTGATATCTTCTATCTCATATGGCCCTAATGGTGATGAAGGTTGCTGTGATGGGGTAACTTGACTTCTCAGATCAAATTCTAAAGGATTTGGATCACTTGAGGTAAATGCAACTTTTGTTTTCTCCATGATTCTCTTGTGTTGTGATCTTGTCTTTACCATAAATTTTGTTTCACATTTGGGAGAGTTGTGTTGAGATTTGTAATGTTTGAACTCCCTAGTTGAATCAAATCTAGGTAAAAGGGATAATCTAAGTCTTTTGGGAGCAATGGTGATAATAGGAGATGAAAATAGGGGTGATGTGGGAAGTGATCTTTGTAAATGTTTTGGGATAACACTTTTGGCTTAAATTTTATGTTTTGATGTTTGGATAAAGGATGTTGATGAACTTGTAAATCTTTAGGGTAGACTCATGACCTTCAAGATGAACTATTTTAAGGATGATAACTAACTTGTCTAAATGCATGCAAAATGATTCATTTCACATACAAAATAGGAAAGCTAAGAGGGTGGGTTTGATAGATGTTTTAAGCCAAAAGATGGTGTATTCAATTTTTTTGCAAAGATAGGTGAAGTGGAGGATGAAATTTTGACGGAGGGGTGAAAGATATGTTTGACCCAATGTTGACTTAAAGTGAACCTTTGTTTTGACAAGACCAAAGTAGTGGGAATGATGCTAGACCTCTAAAGTTTTCAAATCATAGAGATTATGGATATGGGTATGTAAATCTGTTTGGTCCTCCTAGATCGAGCATAATGGTTTCTTAACAAAAGGTTGCAATTGCGATAAAGTATTAAGGCCCACTTCCTACTAAACTTGGAATTATGATACCTATGTCTATAATGGAAAGATGTAGATCTTTCCCTATGGATTTTAATTTTGTGATATATCATTTAGGGGAGTTTAAGATCATGATTATGTGAGAAATTGGAAACATTGGAAAAGACTAGGATTCTAATAGTAATAGAAGGAATACAAGTTTGGATTGTGTCTTGAAGCACATTTGTAAAAGTTGTATACCAACCTAGTTCTAGGTTTGTGAAGTTCCCAAAGGTGTTTCTTGAGAGCTTTTGGACTAAGATTCCCATGTCTAAAATGATGACCTATAGACCTTACTTTAGGGATCTTAACTTTGCGTGAGATCATTTAGTAATACTTCAAGTTTATGGAGGAAAGGAAGATATTTATCGCCACAATGGTAGTGGTAATGTGGGCCTTCCAGCCTCTATATTATCTTGTTCTTCTTCATCTAAAATGGTTGTTGTGTTTCTCCACTAGGTAGGCCTTTCTTTGGTTTCAAAAGTGAAGCTTCTCAAACTGATAATGAGATCAGTTTGTTCTTCATTAATGAGTTCAAAGTTTGGCTGAATCATAGCACCTAGAAGATCAAGTTGTTCAATGGGAGAAATTGTTTTCCAAATATTCATGTTGGGTTCATTTTTCAATTTATCTTACTTAAGTGAATTTATTTTACCACAATTACTTATCTTGATTATGTTTCCAAACTAAATGTTTATGTCCAAAACATCATAACTTTCACAATGTCCATTTTGTGAGAATCATGAGGTTGAAGCCATAATTAACTATGTTGTATTTGGAAAATATGTATTGAGATATAAGTCAAGATATTTAGAAATCTCTAAGGATAGAAATCCTTAGGACAAGCAACAATATCAAGGCCATTTTAAAAGGTATCCATATTTAAGCCAAAGTGTTTTAAATTTTAAGGAAGATAGTGAATATTTGTTTTTGTATTATTTTGGATTAGTATGGGTTAACCACACTTGATCCATGAGAAATCAAAGTGTGATTTAACCACTAAACCTCAGTCCCAATATAATAATTCAATGTAAATTGAAGTGGAAGCCATTAAAACTTAACATGTTAAACTACAAAATATTTTGAAATACCTACTCTAATCCACTAAAACTTATTCTATTGGGGTATTAGTGTTGTGTTGATGTGAAATTATGAGGCTTTCCCAATCTCATTGGTAAATGAGCTCGTTTCAATTGATTCTATTGAAGAGAATCGATGAAATGGTTGTGATATGTGGATGAAAACATGACTTATGATAAACTAAACGTGATGCAAGCTAAATTAACATGATTTTATGCTAAAATTAATCTAAATATGTAATTGCTAAGCTAATATAAGTGATATTTAAGCTAAAAGATTCAAACCCTAATTTATAAACAAGCTAAGATGGATGCATGGAAGCCATTAATGGAAACTTAAAACTAATATGCTACTAAACAAGAACTGAAAGATGCTAAAAGTGAGTAAAATATGAGTGTGAGTGTGAGTGAATTCATTAGCATAAGCTTGCAATTGAAATATGGATCCATGTGTCTCCAAATAGTGTTCTATTTATAGGAGAGCAAATGAGAAATGAAGGGTTGAGATCAAAAAGATCAATCAATGGTCAAGGATGAAAGGAAGAAGAGTCATGGATCATGGATTCTCATCTCAGCAATGGGTGAGAATGCAAGATGAGAATTTAATCAAGGATTCCCATTTGTTCCAAACAAACACACTTTTGACCTGCACACATAGGTCACTAGGTGACTTTCTCAAGGGGTCATAAATTTAGCTTGTTCAAGAAGCCAAGTGAGATGATTGGAGGAGAGAGAATATTCTTTGGAATATTCTCAAGGGTGAGGATAAATATATTTTTCTAATTAAAACAAATTTTAATTGTGAAAAAATGGATAAAAAGAAATATTTCATGGGAATATTCCTTTTGGAAGGAAGATTAGTTTAATTGTTAATTTAAACAAGGTTTAGTACAATTAGGGGATTAGAGAATAAAGTGATATTTATTAAATTAAATGATTTAATGAAAGGGGAAAGGTGAGATGATATTTAATTAAATAACTTAGGGTTATTTAATTAAATAAGATGACTTAGGGAATTAAATTAAATAATTAGATTTATTTAATTTAATGAGATGAAATGTTAGTGTGAAAGGGGGTGAATTAATTAACTTGATTAAATGTGTTAGGTTAATAGAGGAAAATGATGCAATTAATTAATTAATTAGCTAGGCTAATTTAGTTAATTAAATTGAAAGAGGATGGGTTTCAAGAGGAAATGATGTTAGTATACCCGTTTTGACTAGATGATATCATCTAGGACATTTTTTAGTGTCTACAATAATATAACAAATACAAATAATATGTGTGAAAGCACTTACTAATGCACCATGATACCCTTACACTGTGTCAAACTTAAGAATCGTTACAAAATATATCTAAATGACATAATATGTTCCTTCAAGTTATCTATTAATATGTAATCAATGTCTCCACACCTCAACAAACACTCAACTAATGATAGAAAACTAGGTCACATGACCACATAAAAAGAACGTTGCAAAATATTGAAGCAAGGTGGAATTGGTGAAACACTTACCAAAAATGGGATGAAATCACCATGATGAACCTATGGGAAGGGGAAAATAAAAACCACACTCAACCATCAAATATTAGCCCACATTATGGTCTCTCACAAACAAAACACAAGGGTGGGATGAGTGTGGTGGTGATTTTTCAAAATTTATCCCTTTGAACTATTTTTGATCCTTTAAAGTTTCTAAAATTCTTGTGTTTTGCAAGGGTTTCTTTAAGATTTTATATCTGGGATTTGGAAAAACCCCAAACCCTCATTGAAATCCTAATTCTTGGTCAATACCTTGCACCTTTCTTATATTTGGTCCTTGACTATTGGCTTTGGTGTCCTAGTCTTTTAAGTTATGTCTCCAAGGCTTCCATCTCATTTATCGACAATCCCCCTTTCCTAGTGGTTTATGTTATTCTGATTGCCACACATTATTTTTAACCTTTAAGTTGTTCTACCTATAAGCTTTAGGAGGCCCTTTATTCCAAAAGAATTGTATCCGTGAATGAGAAAAAAAAAAGTTGTATGTAAAATAAGAAGGGGCC
>VDFB02358134.1:55358697-55438024 GCA_007258455.2 Sequoia sempervirens
ATATTTTGTTTACTACTACTGAGCAGGACTAGGCTAGATAGCAGGTTGTGTCCATCACAGTAGAGAGGGATCACACAAGGTAGTAGGTATAGGCTATGACTACTGAGAGAGATCAGGAGATCGGTTGCCACCAATAGTTGGAGGTGATGATAGTGGCCACATAGGGCAGGATCGTATCCATGAGATTGTACAAAGAGGCTATGATTGAGGCAACCTATTATAGGATGCACTACCATAGAGATGTGCCAGTGCCACTTAGACAGCCTGACTATTCTTAGCGGAGTGATGCACGACCCAGGACTAAGGATCAGCCAAAGAGGCAAGCCAGAAAGGGGAGTAGACATAAGGGCTAGCTCAATTTTGTATAAACACTTTTTGACTTTTGTTGCCCCACTCTTTCACATGCATATACATTCATGGACTCCTTTTTGATAGTCTCATGGATATTGTATTTATGATCGATATACATACACTGATCCAGATTCTATACCATGACAATTATATATATATATATATATATGATACAAATACATATACAGATTCAATATGATGTGTTCATCTTATTTTATTCTTATGATATGAGATGTATATGATATTAGATGCTTATATTTTATTATGTATGGATGCACTTTACGTATGCTTATGTGATATACGATGATGAGATGTAATGAGATGGATGCAATGTTATATTCTTTTTCATCATCTTTTCATGATACGCTATAGGATGGATAATATGATTTGAAAATGTTATGGGTGCATCTCCATTAATGTATTTTCTATGCAGTTTTATGAAATGATCATGTATGCTTATGGATGTATGGATGTTAATGTGATGTATGCTTATAATATGTGATGCATGCTTATGATATATGATACAATGATTTAAGATGCTTATAATAAAAAATCTATATTATTCATCACAACTCAAATGATGATGTATGATGTATGATGTGATATGCAATGATGATGCAAGATGTATGCATACTGATGATTTGTGGATGCAAGATGGATGCATTTGATGATTTTTTTTTACTGTCATGATGCCAGGTTAGTGTGGAGAGAAGATAGAAGAAATAAGATGAATGACCATTGATTTATTCAACAAGTCTATGATCCATCGAGACTTTATTAGAGAGGGAGATGAGAAAATGCATGATGATGATGTGCTCATTTTTCAGGATTGGGATTTTTCGTCGTTCCTTATTATTTGATATAACATAGACATGATGCATCAAGGTATTGAAAACCAAGACGGTGTTGTATCTAGTGTAATGGACTTTGAATTGACAAATGGATAGGATAGTTCTTGTTCACACCTTGAAAAATAGAAACCTCGTTGGAATGTAAGTTAGAAGTTTAGAATACACTGGACCACAATAGTCAACAACATACTCCAAACAACTTCCCTACACACCAATAAGCAATTATTCACCAAGATTATTTTACAAGAGTATCCCCAAGCATAGCAAATGAAATATAATGATCGATGCCCCATTCCTTTCTCTCTAAATTGTTTTGATAGACATCATCAATAGGTCCTCAGAATGGGTCATTAAGATAAATCATAACAAAAGATCAAAGACAAATAGTCAGTGTTATCTATATCTCTTGCTAGTTTGATTTAGCTAAAGTGATTTTTGATACTGATGTCCATTGCAGGAAGGATACATCCTAGGGCATGTTGATCATATGGTTGTTTGATGTAGGATGATGATGTTAATGATAAGTTGTTGATAGAAACTTCACTAACGCATTTACCTATGATCTATACTTTAGATTTTAACAATTAGGTTCACACTTTATGACTTTCTATACTTGTTTTCTACTTGCTTTGCCGAAGGGTGAAGGTGACAATCATTTTATTATGGATGGAGGTTATTGTGGGTGAAAGCGAAATGGGACAGATGGTTTTGGATTTTCTAGAATATTTCAATTTTTTTGGTATTTTGGAAATGTTTTGAGGTTGTTTTTGGTCTTTTCGAAAGTTTATGTGAATATTTAGATTTTCGGTTATTTGAGGTTGTTTAGGGTTTTTTCTAAAGAAATTTGAGACTTTTTAGGTCTTTTTGAATGTTTTCTAATGTTTTTGGTTTTTTCAATTTTCTAATGTTTTTGTGTTTTTCAAATATTTGAATGTTTTGGGATTTTTTAAGTCATCTGGATGTTTAGGGATTTTTTGAGTTTCAACCAAGAACCTAACCTAAAGACCTATCCTAGGGGTTGTAGATGCTGATCAAAGATAAGAATTTCCTATGTTATACACACAAAGACCACATAGCTTGACTGACTCGACTTATTAACAATGAGATATAAACAGTTGAAATGTAAATTTATTATGATGTACTCCTAAAGGAATGACCTAGGGTGTCTCAGGGGCATATCAATGATGGCCTTTCCTACATTGAAGCTCAGAGACAAAATAGTTTGACAAGGATACTATTTTTTTGGAATTTTGTTTTTTGACCTTTTTAGGGTTTTTGATATGTTTTGGATGTTTAGGATTTTTCCATTACAATTTTTGAATGTTTTTGGATTTTTTGATGAACGTTTTATGAATATTTTTGGGATTTTATGAATGTTTTTAGGATTTTCGATGAGATTTATAATAACCTCCAGATATACAAGAACCTGATATGATCTATAACAAATTTCACTCAGCATGACATGCGATAGACTACCTTGATATAGGCAGGAAAAACTAACCTTTTGAATATGTGAAGTAGTACTAAGGGGATACGATATTTCACAACATCAAGCTATGATAGGGGCACAAATAGATGGTGGAATGAAGAGGATGAATGATGTGACAGATGGATGGTGATGCAAAGAGTGATAGGACAAAAGAACCAAAGAATAGATGGAGGTGCTTTATTTACACAAGGCACTTGTTTGCTAGGTTTTCACCAAGGTACTTGCCCAAAGTGCCACCGAAGTGGTTTTCACTAGAGGACAATTTTTTTATTTACTTTTTCAATCTTTTTTCTCATTTTTTTTGGATTTTGATCATTTTTTTTTTTTTGTATTTTCAAATTTACACCCTTCAAGACTAGGCATAAAACTTTTTAAGATGCAAGATATTGGTTGGTTATTGCAAGGGTTCACCTTTAGGCATTGATAATTGGTATGCTCCTAATCCATAGCTTGTTGTGATGATAAAGGGACCCAACTAGTTAAACTCAAACTTCCCTTTGTTGTCCTGATCTAGTAGGTTCTTCTGATTCTGCTTTAGGACAAGATCCCCTACCTAGAAAGACTAACATTTGATCCTCTTGTTATAGCTCTATTTTAGTCACTTTTGATATACTTGCAAGTGATTGAGAGTTTCAAGATGATGCTCATTCAAGAATTCTAACTTGTTCATCTGAGATACTCTATATTCTTCATCTATGATCAGGTTCTATAATGAAACTCGTAATGATGGGAGATCAAACTCAATAGGTAGGATAGCTTAAGATCCATAGACTAGGGAGAATGGAGTTGTACCTATAGGCATGCAGATACTGGTTCGATAGGCCCAAAGAGTAGGATTTAGATGTAGATGTTAGTCACAACCACCTTCATTGAATGTTTTCTTCAAAAAAATTAGGATAGTTTTGTTCATAGCCTTAGCTTGGCCATTTCCTTAGGGATAATATGGGGTAAAGAATCAATGTTGGATGTTGAATATTTGGTACAACTCTTTCACATCCTAATTTTTGAAGGGTGTTCTGCTATCTGGGGTATTGGTTTGTGGAACATTGTAATTGCAGATTAAATAGTTTAGGATAAATTTAGAAATTTTCTTCCCCGTGATGTAGGTCATAGGAATGGCTTCAACCCACTTGGTAAAATACTCAGTGGCTATAATGATAAACTTGTGCCCATTAGATGGGGTGGGAGTGATTTTTCCTATGAGGTCAAGCCCCCCCTACAAAAAGGGCAAGGGTGTGATCATGGGTTGCAACTCTTGAGTTGGATCATGAATCAGATCCCCATGTTGCTAACATTGGACACACTTTTGCATGTACTGATGAGCTTCCTTTTCCATGGTTGGCCAATAATACCTCGTCCTCAACAATTTCTTAGCTAAGGTCATACTGCTAGAATGGGAACCACATATGCCATCGTGTACCTCTGTTAAGGTGGTCAAGGCTTCCTCTTGGTTAAGACATCGTAGCAATTTCCCTTAGTTGCTTTGGTGGTAAAGGGTATCACCTAAAATCATGAATCAGGATTCCTTTTTAACAAAGTTCTTTTTAAGGTTCAAGGTGATATCATATGGGAGGGTTCCTCTACTAAGATAGGTAAAGATGTAATGGTACCATGGGGATCTAGGACCAACAATGACACACATGAATTTTGATTCATGGATCTCAAAAGTTGGTATGAGAAGTTTTTCTACCAAGAATTCACATCAAGGAGGATGTTGTTTGGCATTTCCAATAGTGATCTAGTTGTTGCCATGGCATTTGCTGCTCTATTGTTTATGCGAGGAATCTACTCAAAATTTATGTCAATAAAAAGGTCCTTGAGACTATCTACCATATTTTTGTAAGGAGTGAGCTTGTCATCCTTAGTTTGATAATCATCATTGAATTGGTTGATAACTAGTTATGAGTCTCCATATACTTTCATTTCCTATATCTACCACTGAATTGCTATCCTTAGACCTATGATTAGGGATTTATACTTAGAAATTTTGTTACTACAAGTGAACGATAGCTTAGATGAATTTGGAATGCAATCACCTTGAGGGGTGATGAAAAGAATTCCTGCTCTAGATCCATGTTGGGTGAACTATCCATCAAAGTACATCTTCCATTCGGCTATGAGATTCATAAGGAACACTGATTCATAAGGGACTTCAGATATTAAAGGATTTTCAACATAGATAGGTGCTTATGTTAGTTGGTCTATGATCACTTGTCCTTTGATTTCCTTTCACTCTACATACTCTATGTCAAACTATGCTAAGATCATCACCCATTTGGCCATTTTTCCTGTGATAGTTTCTTTGGATAATAGGTATTTCAATGGATCAATTTTTGCAATGAGTTTGATTTGATGTGACAACATGTAATGTTTGAACTTTTGTGAAGCAAAAAATACTGCTAGGCATGCTTTCTCAATAGGTGAATAGTTCATTTCATATCCCACAAAAGTTCTTCTGATTTAGTAAATAGCTCTTTGTTTTCCATTTTCGTCATGTTGTGTCAAAAGAGCTCCTAGTGTTGCTAGTGTTGTTGAGATATACAAGATCAGTGGTTTTCTCGGTATTGGTGGCATGAGCACTGGAGGTGTTAGTAGATAGTATTTGATCTATTGGAAAGCTTTATCACAGTTCTCATCCCATTTGTAGGTTCTCCCTTTATGGAGAAGATGTGAAAAAGGGTGGATTTTCTCTGACAGTTGCGCTATGAACCTTTTGATGGACTGCAGTCTTCCTTGTAACCCTCTCATTGGATTTAGTGTTTGTGGTGGTTCCATGTTTAAGATGGATTTTACCTTTTTTGGATCAATTTCTATCCCTCTTTGTGAGACAATGAAGCTAAGAAATTTCCCTGATGTGACCCCAAAGAGACACATTTTTGGATTTAGCCTTACTTTGTATTCTTCTAGCCTATCAAAGATGGGTCCTAAGACTTGTATGTGCTCACTTCTTTTCTTTGATTTTTCTAAAATATTATCCACATAATATTCAACTATTTTGTAGATCATGTCGTGGAAGATAAGGGTCATTTCCCTTTGATAGGTTGCTCCTACATTCTTTAGCCCAAATGGCATTGCATTTCAGCAATAGGTTCCCCATGGACAAGTGAACACAGTTTTGTGTTGATCCTCCCTGGTAATTATGATTTGATTGTAGCCTAAAAAATCATCCATGAGCGACAACATTCCATGCCCAACTATTAAGTCTACAATAAGGTCAATATTGGGGAGAGGAAAATAATCCTTCAGACACACCTTGTTTAAGTATTTGAAATCAGTGCATATTCAGATGCCTCCAATGGGTTTTGAGAATGGTACCAAGTTTGAAACCCACTCAAGATAATCTATCAGCTAGATGAATCCAACATCAAGAAGCTTATGTAACTCAAGTTTGACCAAAAGTGATATCTAAGGGTGCATCTTCCTTAATTTATGTTTTACAGGTTTGGCTTCAAGATAAACTACTAAATGACACACAACTATTTCTGGATCAAGCCCTAACATATCTATGTATGACCATGCAAAGTTAACTCTTCCCTCTTTTAGGAATGTTGCTAGGTTTTTCTATTCTTCATCCAACAAGGATTCGACATAGAAAGTAATCAGGTGCTTCTTCGATTCCCACATTGACTAGTGTGGCCTTTTCTGCTAGTACTACTAACTTCTCTTGATCCATTGCACTAAGGGGGAGATTGAATCCCTCATCCTTGGGCACCTTAGAGAGGTTTTCACTTTTGGATACATCTATTTATTTTACTTTTTTAGGATTAGAAAGTGCCACATTTTGGTTTTCACTTAAGGATCTACATGTTAGTTGCATTTCATCAATTTTGTGACTGAAGGATTCAATCATCTCCCCATAGTATGCCCCTATGTCCAGCTTTATTGCAAAACCTACTTTGTGATCTGCCCATGGTAAGTTGTCATAAAGTCCCATGAATTTTGAGATCGCTTCATCATTTTTGAAGAAATCTAAAATTAGTGGTCCTTGTTGGTCCATGTTAATGAGTTGTGGGTAGACTAAGTGTATTTTAGTTGGTTCATTGCTTGGAGTAAAGGATGTAATAGATATAATGAAGAGGTCCGTTCTTCTCAAATAGGTCAACAACATCTAGGGGGAAGTCATCTAAGGTTGTATTTCATGATGTAGGTAACCAAAAAGAAGCCTCAACTCGTTTAGCATAAGTACATTTTCCAATAAGGGTGATCTTGCTAGTGGTATAGCCTAGGCCGAGATTCTTTAGTCATTTCTTAGGAGAGATGGGTTATAGTAAACCATTATCATTCTGTCCTAGCTTCTCGTTCTTGTTATATCCCCATTTATGCATGAGTTGCAAGCCTTTGTTATTATCTTCCATGGGAAGAACAAGGACAAGTCGTTCATCTTGATAGAGGAGTTTAGAGACATCCTCCTCATTAACATCTTCTTGATTCAAATCCCCCCACTTGGTAAAGGTAGTAGCTTCCATCTTGATTATTTTGGCTTCTTTGGTGCTAGATGTAGGTTTCCCATGAGATTGAGGATAAATAGGTAGCTCTCCTAGGACAAAGATGTTCTTCATTAGCTTTTAGTTCCCACAACCATCATCTTGGATCGTTGCTTTGATATTAGGAATATTTTGTACAATAGGTGTTTTGGTTTCAGAAGTAGATGCAAGGGATGATGGGTCAACAAATGAGGTGGAAGGTGTAGGCCCTTTTTCATTCTTAGGTATTTGGGGGATTTTATAGAACTTAGCTTCAAAAATTTTGTAGTAGTATTTCCCTATGTGTAGGTGATAGCCTCAACAGTTCTAGGATTGATGTATGTGCAGGGGTCTTTTTGAGTTATTCTAAGAGATTACACTTGTTGGTAATTGATGTTGGTGGAGTAGGTTGTGCCCTAGATTGGGGTGGGACTCCTTGGATGGTTACTTTACCACATCACATGGTGACTCCACACTCTTCACTATGACCTTTGATGGTGATGATAGTGATGAAATTGTCATAGAAAGCAACTACATTGGAATAGGTATGTTGTACGTTCGTGTAATCCTTAGATTTTCCAGTGTTATTTTCTTTGTTATGATTGAACATAGGGTTCTTGTATATCTTAAGATCCTGGTTCCTAGATGGTACCTCAATAGATAATGTATTTTTCTCTATGAGGTCTTGGATAATGTTTTTGAGCCTTATGCAGTTTGTTGTTTTGTGTCCTTTGATCTTGTGAAAATAACAAAGGTCCTTCTCGTTGTACTAGGATGGTTTCTCTTGTGGTTCTTGGTAGTTTTCAAAGTTAGGAAGTGTGATCAGATTTGACTCTACAACCTTTTTCATGATGCTTTCGATGGGTTTAGGTAGTTGTGTGCACTTACATTTAGGGTAGTTGTTCTTGTTAGGGGTTTTCTTTCACATTTCAGTGTTATTGATTTGATTGTTTTGAGGAGAAATTTTTTGTTGCATAGTTGGTTGGATGTTAGCAACTTGATTGTTGTTTGGCCTTGGAGCACTTAGGATTACCTTATCATATATCACACCAGTGTTTGTCACATTCTTGTTCTTAGTTCATACATGAGGATTTTCATTTGAACTAGTTGATGGATGGTTGTCTTCGTAAGCTTGAGTATTTCCTTGTGAGATTAGTCCTCTCTTGATGTTAAGGGCTCTAGGGACAAGCTCATCATATGATGTGATGCACTGCATTTTCACATGGAAAGATAGATCTTGATCTAGATTGGTGATGATGATTCTTGCTTGTTGTTCATTGGGAAGAGGCCACTTGCTCTTACTAGCTCTTTGTCTCCACCATTGTAATAAACTAGAAAAAGTTTCTCCTTTTTTTTTCCTAAGAGTGTATAATTCCTCTAGACTGACATCCATGTCAAGATTGAAGTAGAAATGATCGATAAATTTATAAGTTATTTCTTGGAAAGTTTTGATATCGAGAGGCAGATGAGAAAACCAATCCATAACAGGACCTATTAAACTTTGAGGGAAGAGGTGCATCAAATATAAATCATTGTAATCCACCTCCATGAACATGATGTTAAATTCTTTGATATGGTCCATAGGACTTCCTCTCCCTTTTTATTTGTCAAATTGGGGATTTCAAAACTAGGAGGGAATGGTACCATTGTGATGTTTTGGTCAAATGGATATGGACACAAGCTCTATGTATAGAGATCCTTTGCCTTGCCCATGCAAAGGTCCTAAATTTCTTGTGAGAGCGCCTTAAATTGCGATGCCAAATTGTCTTACGGGTTGGGTGGAGGAACATATGGTGGGATGATGGATGAATTGTATGGGGTGTATGATAGTGTAAGATTCAGTGAAGGTGATTGGGGTATTGATGTATATGTTCCTAATACATTTGGATTGACGATGTTTGATTTAGGATTATAATAGGAACATTGTTGTTGTTGGGAATACTATTGAGCTAGTAAGGCTTGTTGCTGAGCTTGTTATTGTTGTTGTGCCACTAGGGCTTGTTGTTGGTCCTGTTGTTGTTGTTGTGAGGCTAAAGCTACTTGATGGGCTTGATGTTGTTGTTGTGTTGCTAATGTTGCTTGCTATTTTTATTGTTGTTGATGTACTAAGGCTTCTTGTTGTGCTTGATTTTGTTGCTATGCTAAGGTAGCTTCTTGTTGTTGTTGTGCTAAGGCTACTTGTTGCGTTGCTAAGACAACTTCCTGTTGTTGTTGTTTTTGTGCTAGGGTGGCTTGTTGTTGTTGTGTTGCTGCTAGGGAAACTTGTTGTTTCTGTTGTTGTTTTTGTTGTGTTTCTAGGTCTTGTTGATAGGCTTGTTGTGCTTGTTGTAAGGATAAGGTGTGTGCTTGCAATGATGGATTAGGTGGTTGTTGGGACACTGGTGGAAGATTATGGATATTGATGTTTTGAGTGTTTAATGGATTGGCGACGAGATGTTGGGATTTCTCTTGGTTTAAAATTCCATGTAAGAGTAGATTCTAGTGGAGGAATGTATGTTTGAGAACCTATTTTATTTGGCATATTAAAGGGGATTGTGGGAAAATATGAGGAGGGTGCCATTATATTGTGTGATGGAAATGACATGCTAGGACCTTGATTCCATTGATTAAAAAGGTTTCTTTGTCCCATGTCTTGAGGATTTCCTTGCATTAGGGATGTAGATAATGTATTTCCTATGTTGACAGGATTTGTTAGCAAAGGGATTTCTTTGAGATGGGATGGATGTGTTTTGTGAAACCAATGGTATGGATGAACCAATTGGAGAATTGGGTAAGGATGTCCTTGTTTTCTTTAAGGATTGACTCTGTGGTATGGTGTTGATATACCCTTGTGTATTGTTTTGAGATACTTGATCCACACTACTTTGTGTGATGGTGGGCACACTTGTGGTAATTATGGGTATGGATGAAGAGGGATGTCCTTGATATGTGGAAGTCATGGTGGAGTAATGAAGTTCAAGAGGTGTGTATTTTTTTAGGATCCTCAAGAATGGGAGTAGAACCAAAGGTAGGTTTCCAAGTGGTTGTGTGAGATGGAGGATTGGTTTCAAGTGTACCCACAAGTTTGCTACTTTTAAATGAAAAAACATGACCAAAGTCTTGAGCAAGGCTTGTTACAATACTATAAATGTATGTTTGATGTAGCCCTTGTGATGGAGTTGTGGAGCCTTGTGTCAAATTCTATGCAAAAAATGATGGGGAGATAGGAGCTACATTTTCAAAGGCTTGACGTTACATGAGTTCTTCTCTAGTGAGTTCAAATGGATTATTTGTGATATCTTCTATCTCATATGGCCCTGATGGTGATGAAGGTTGTTGTGATGGGGTAACTTGACTTATCAGATCAAATTCTAAAGGATTTGGATCATTTGAGGTAAATGTAACTTTTGTTTTCTCCATGATTATCTTGTGTTGTGATCTTGTCTTTACCATAAATTTTGTTTCACCTTTGGGAGAGTTGTGTTGAGATTTTTAATGTTTGAACTCCCTAGTTGAATCAAATCTAGGTAAAAGGGACACTCTAAGTCTTTTGGGAGCAATGGTGATAATGGGTGATGTGGGAAGTGATCTTTGCAAATGTTTTGGGACAACACTTTTGGCTTAAATTTGATGTTTTGATGTTTGGATAAAGGATGTTGATGAACTTGTAAATATTTAGGGTAGAATCATGACCTTCAAGATGAACTAGTTCAAGGATGATAACTAACTTATCTAAATGCATGGAAAATGATTCATTTCACATACAAAATAGGAAAGCTAAGAGGGTTGGTTTGATAGATGTTTTAAGCCAAAAGATGTTGGTGTATTGAATTTTTTTGCAAAGATAGGTGAAGTGGAGGATGAAATTTTGATGGAGGGGTGAAATATATGTTTGACCCAATGTTTACTCAAAGTGAACCTTTGTTTTGACAAGACCAGAGTAGTGGGAATGATGCTAGACCTCTAAAGTTTTCAAATCATAGAGAGTATGGATATGGGTATGTAAATTTGTTTGGTCCTCCTTGATCGAGCATAATGGTTTCTTAGCAAAAGGTTGCAACTGCGATAAAGTATTAAAGCCCACTTCCTAATAAACTTGGAATTATGATACCTACGTCTATAATGGAAAGATGTAGATCTTCCCCTATGGATTTTAATTTTGTGATATATCATTTAAGGGAGTTTAAGATCATGATTATGTGAGAAATTGGAAATGTTGGAAAATACTAGGATTCTAATAGTAATAGAAGGAATACAAGTTTGGATTGTGTCTTGAAGCAAATTTGTAAAATTTGTATACCAACCTAGTTCTGGTTATTTGAAGTGCCCAAAGGTTTTTCTTGAGAGCTTTTGGACTAGGATTCCCAAGTCTAAAATGATGACATGTAGACCTTACTTTAGGGATCATGACTTTGTGTGAAATCATTTAGTAATAGTTCAAGTTTATGGAGGAAAGGAAGATATTTATTGCCACACAGGTGGTGGTAATGTGGGCCTTCCAGCCTCAATATCAGCTTGTTCCTCTTCTTCATCTAAAATGATTGTTGTGTTTCTCCACTAGGTAGGTGTTTCTTTGGTTTCAAAAGTGAAGCTTCTCAAATTGCTAATGAGATCAGTTTGTTCTTTGTTTATGAGTTCAAAGTTTGGTTGAATCATAACACCTATAAGATCAGGTTGTTCAATGGGAGAAATTGGTCTCCAAATATTCATGTTGGGCTCATTTGTCAATTTATCTTACTTAAGTGAATTTAGTTTACCACAATCACTTATCTTGATTATGTTTCCAAACTAAATGTTTATGTCCAAAACATCATAACTTTCACAATGTCCATTTTGTGAGAATCATGAGGTTGAAGCCATAATTACCTATGTTGTATTTAGAAAACATGTATTGAGATATAAGCCAAGATATTTAGAAATATCTAAGGATATAAATCCTTAGGACAAGCAGTAATATCAAGGCCATTTCAAAAGGTATCCATATTTAAACCAAAGTGTTTTAAATTTTAAGGAAGATAGTGAATGTTTGTTTTTGTATCATTTTGGATTAGTACGGGTTAACCACACTTGATCCATGAGGAATCAAAGTGTGATTTAACCACTAAACCCCAGTCCCAATAAAATAATTCAATGTAAATCAAAGTGGAAGCCATTAAAACTTAACATGTTAAACTACAAAAGCTTTTGAAATACCTACTCTAATCCATTGAAACTTATTCTATTGGGGGATTGGTGTTGTGTTGATGTGAAATTATGACCCTTTCCCAATCTCATTGGTAAATAAGCTCATTCCAATCGATTCTATTGAAGAGAATTGATGAAATGGTTGTGATATGTAGATGAAAACATGACTTATGCTAACTTGAACATGATGCAAGCTAAATTAACATGATTTTATGCTAAAATTAATCTAAATATGCAATTTCTAAGCTAATCTAAGTGATATTTAAGGTAAAAGATTCAAACCCTAATTTATAAACAAGCTAAGATGGATGCATGAAAGCCATTAATGAAAACTTAAAGGGAAAGTGCACCAAGATGGTTCCCAAAAAGGGGGTTTAAGTGGCCACTTTTTTTTTTGAAATTAGGAAATGCTAACCTTGGATGTGAAATTGAGGTTAGTTACACTCAAAATTTTGAGATTGAACGAAAAGAAGGATCGAAGTGCTCCGAGTCTACTTTCTAAACTACTAATTTATTTTGAAAATGGTTGAGATTAAGAGGTTCAAAAGAGGGATGTACACAAATTGGTGTTATTTTTGTTAGAAAAATATAACATAGCAACTCTTGCACGACCTGAGCACGGTGATTTTTTTTGTAGTATTTTTAAAATCACTATGGTCAAAAGTTAGCTAACAACATGTAGTTGATGCACAATTTTTTTGATAATTTTTTAATGAATATTTGATTTTTTACTAATTTTCTAAGTGGGCACTTCCTGAAAAGTAGAATTTTGGCCGTGCTTCCCCTACAAATTTTGGAAAATAATTGATTTTTTTTTCTTTTTCTTATAAAATTTGTAGAATGGAGTCTAATTTCTAAAAATGTAATTTATTTGAAATTTTGATGAATGGTTAATTTATAACAAAAAAAAACACCAAACACTGCTTTTTGGCAAAAAACAGACATACAAACAAAATAAATTATGGATGAAAGGCTTAACATTGTCAAAAAGTGAAGAAAATTATATCGTTGGATAGCTAAGAGAGAACCTAACATTACCCATGTGTTTGATTTTGTCGATATTGAACTAGATGCAATTTTGATGGTGAGCATGGACTCGATTATGTGAAAAATTGTAGAATTTGCAAAAACACATCTCTGGCCTTGTTGGGAATGCCCTCCAAGCCTTTGGGTTGGTATTCCAAGGAAAATACTTTCACTTTTTTCTTTTTTTTTTAACATGAAATAACGCGAGCACGTTTTTTAAAACTTTTTTCAAAAGTGGCCACAAAATTGGTACCCAACTTCATGCACCCGCCCTAAAACTAATATGCAACTAAAAAAGAATAGAAAGATGCTAAAAGTGAGTAAAATATGAGTGTAAGTGTGACTGTGAGTGAATTCATTAGCATAAGCTTGCAATTGAAATATGGATCCATTTGTCTCCAAATAGTGTTCTATTTATAGGAGAGCAAATAAGAAATGAAGGGTTGAGATCAAAAAGATCAATCAATGGTCAAGGATGAAAGGAAGAAGAGTCATGGATCATGGATTCTCATCAACGGGTGAGAATGCAAGATGAGAATTTAATAAAGGGTTCCCATTTGTTCCAAACAAACACACTTTTGACCTACACACATAGGTCACCAGGTGACTTTCTCAAGAGGTCATAAGTTTAGCTTGTTCAAGAAACCAAGTGAGATGATTGGAGGAGAGAGAATATTCTTTGGAATATTCTCAAGGGTGAGGATAAATATATTTTGCTAATTAAAACAAATATTAAATGTGCAAAAAGGGGATAAAGAATATTCCATGGGAATATTCCATTTTTGGAGGAAGATTAGTTTAATTGTTAATTTAAACAAGGTTTAATTACACAATTAGGGGATTAGAAGAATAAAGTGATATTCATTAAATTAAATGATTTAATGAAAGGGGGGAAGGTGAGATGATATTTAATTAAATAACTTAGTGTTATTTAATTAAATAAGATGACTTAGGGAATTAAATTAAATAATATGATCTATTTAATTTAATGAGATGAAATGTTAGTGTGAAAGGGGGGGAATTAACCCGATTAAATGCATTAGGTTAATAGACAAAAATGATGCAATTAATTAATTAGCTAGGTTAATTCAATTAATTAAGTGGAAAGAGGATGTGTTTCAAGAGGAATGATGTTCTTATACCCGTTTTGAGTGGATGATATCATCTAGGACATGTTTTAGTTTCTACAATAATATATTAAATATAAATAAAATGTGTGAAAGCACTTACTAATGCACCATGATACCCTTACACTATGTGAAACTTAAGAATCATTACAAAAATATATCTAAATGACATAATATGTGCCTTCAAGTTATCTATTAATATGTCCTCAATGTCTACACACCTCAACAAACACTCAACTAATGATAGAAAACTAGGCCACGTGACCACATAAAAAGAACATTGCAAAATATTGAAGCAAGGTGGAACTGGTGAAACACTTTCCAAAAATGGGATGAAATCACCATGCTGAACCTATGAGAAGGGGAAAATAAAAACCAAATTCAACCATCAAATATTAACCCACATTATGGTCTCTCACAAACACAACACAAGGGTAGGATGAGTGTGGTGGTGCTTTTTCAAATTTTAGCCCTTTGAACTATTTTTGATCCTTTAAAATTTCTAAAATTCTTGTGTTTTGCAAGGGTTTCTTTAAAAATTTTATATTAGGGATTTGGAAAATCCCCAAACCCTCATTGAAATCCTAATTCTTGGTCAATACCTTGCACCTTTCTTATATTTGGTCCTTGACTATTGGCTTTGGTGTCCTAGTCTTTTAAGTTATGTCTCTAAGGCTTCCATCTCATTTATCGACAATCCCCCTTTCCTAGTGGTTTATGTTATTTTGATTGCCACACATGATTTTTTAACATTTAATTTGCTCTACCTATAATCTTTAGGAGGCCCTTTATTCTAAAAGAATTGTATCCATGAATGAGAAAAATGCTTTGATAGGGTAGGGTTGAATGGCACACTCATTGTCCCATGCTCTGGGTCTCACCTTGGCAAACCCCCTTGGTGTCACTCTCCACCTTCTTAACCTATAGGTCCTAATGCTTGTTAGGAACCCCTGGTTCTCCTGGCCAACCCTACTATCATCTCCATTTCCCTAACCAAGCCAATCTTGGTGCTCTCTCTGCCATTCCCTCCTTAGCCCTTAATCTTCCTAAAGGCTAGCTAAACCTCCAACCTTCACTAAATCAATGCAGGGGTGTGTGTTGTCTCCCATGGCTTCAAGGCCTTCCTCCTAGGGTTCTTGTAGGCTCTCCCAAGCTCCATCTTTCCATCGCTATCATCAAACCCTCATTTAGGGTTTAAAAGGCTACTAGTCTTGAGCCCCAATTAGGTCTCCCAACCCGAGAAAACAGGCTCAATCTCCAATATTTCTAAAGAACATAAAAAATATTCCTAGAGGGATCCTGGTTCATTTTCCTACCTCTCAAATATTTTTGAGGTTATAGGCCTTCTCTGTCCGTACATAGGTGTAACCCTCATTTTGCAAGAATTAGGGCTTTTTAGGCCATTTCCTGACCACAGAGTGAACTGTCAGCATTTTCCAATCACCAAATGGACTAGTAAAACCTCTTCCTTCATGCCAAGCCTTTGTAAGGCCTCCTGCATCCATGAAACACCTTGGTTTTCCAGGGAATTGACACCCTTGCAACGTTAGTGCTTTCTTTTCACTGTCTTTCCTAACCGGGCACAGTCAAGCTCACCTAGGAGAGGACTTTTTCCATGATACCTTGCCTCCTATAGACTCCTAAACCTAAAATATTTATAGGCATGGAGCTTAGCCTCAACCCCCCTAGTCTATACACTAGGTATAGTGGAAGACAAAGGTCTAAGACTCCATGATTGACAGCTTACCAGACTGATTAGCAATGGAAAGAAACAAAACTAACTAATAACAAAACTAGAAAATGATGAGACAACTAAACTACTATCCACACAAAGCTTGAAAGGAAATTAATACACGTGCCACACATTGCTCAGTGCCTGGAACCCTCCATTAACACACTCAAAAAACTAAAAACCAGAGAATTACAAGAGTTTTACTATTTTTCCATATGAACTGCAAACTCCAAAATGTTACAAAACTTCTCCAACCTCAATTCCAAGTTGAGGTCCACCTTTTAAAGGTTCATAAGGTGGTTACTTCTTCCCTTGGTCGGACATAACCACCACAATAAGTCAAAATTTTCTCAAATGCAACATTTTGGGCTTTATTTCCAACTCCTAGTGAATCCTAGTGAAAACAAGTTGTGAAACTCATCCTTTCTACCATGAGCTACTGATACACATTCCTCCTAACATGTTCTAACACCTCTAACACAAAACTAAATGGTCAACATGACCTCAAGGTAACACAAAAAAATAAAACTTCATTCTAGACTTCTTGAAAACCTAGTGTTTCCTAGGTGCTCCTGCGCCATTCTCCCCCTCCCTACAAAAACACTAAGGGATGTGAGGAGAGAGTAGTGATTCATCAATTCCCTACTTCTTGAACTCAACTTCATCTACCCAAGTAGCCTCAGATTCATGTTTGCTCTTCCATTTGACAAGATGATCCATATACACCTTGTTCCTTGTAGATTTCTTCACTCTTGACTCCATGATTCTCTTTGCTTGTAGCTTGTCTGGAGTAGGTAAGGCTATGTTGCTTACATCCTTGAAAATCTCCCTAATTTCTTGATTTGAGTTACTTACTGTTCCTTTATATCTGATCAAGTCAGCAATGTTGAACACTGGTGAAATCCCTAGATCTGCTGGTAACTCCACCTTGTATGCATTTTTCCCATACTTGGCCAATACTTTGCATGGTCCCACTCTTTTCATTTGTAATTTGGTTGATGTACCCTTCTGCAACCTTGATTTTTTGAGGTGGACCATGACATAGTCTCCTACTGCAAATTGCACATCCTTCCTTGACAAATCTACCTTCTCCTTCAACTTTTGTGTAGCCTCGGTGACTGTCTTCTTCACCTGCTCCTGAATCTCTTTCATGGTTTGAATGAAGTCCTCTGCATGTCCACTTCTATGTTCCATAGCTCCAAGATCTCTGAGCTCACAAATGCCTCTTGGGTGCATCCCATACACACCTTCAAAAGGACTCTTCCTTGTGGTCCGGTTCACACTATCATTGTAAGCATACTCAACTTGTGAGATAACCATATCCCATGTCTATCCATACTCCTTAGTTAGACACCTTAGAAGGTTACCTAGCACCCTGTTAACCACCTCTGTTTGACCATCGGTCTGAGGATGGTAAGCTGATCCAAATGACAGGTTTGTACCCAATCTATTCCATAGAGTCTTCCAAAAATGACTCATGAACTTCACATCCCTATCTGAAACAATACTTAAAGGTAGTCCATGGATCCTTACCACTTCCTTGAAGAAAAGATGAGCTATGTAGCTTGCATCATGAGTAGTTTTGTAGGGAATAAAATGACTCATTTTGCTAAATCTGTCCACTACTACATAGACACTATCAAAACCAGTCTTGGTCTTAGGAAGGCCTACCACAAAATCCATGCTTACACACTCCCATGGTCTGTTAGGAATGGGTAGGGGTTGATATAGACTAGCATTACTAGATCCTCCCTTAGCTTTCATACACACAACACATTGTTCCACATACTTTCTAACATCTCTTTCCAACTTAGGCCAATAATAGAATCTTTGCACTAGTTCTAAAGTCTTGTTGATGCCAAAATGTCCACTAAGACTTCCATTATGATTTTCCTGAATGTGATTTTCCCTCATTGACCCTCTTGGAACACATAACTGATTTCCTTTAAACAATAACCCACTTTGCAATGTATACTCTGAGTATTGGCTATGGAAATGGTTCTCAAAGTTAGAACATACCTTATAGACCTCTGAAAAGTCTTCATCTTCCCCATAGAGATCCTTGAAACTCTCTATGCCAATGCTCTTGAGCTGTATCTCTTGCACTATCAATAGTCTCCTACTTAGTGCATCTGCCACCTTGTTCATTTGTCCTTTCTTGTTCTTAATGGTAAAAGTAAAGGCTTGGATGTATTCCATCCATTTCAAATGCCTATTTTTCAACTTCTCTTGAGTGTTGATATAGCTAAGTGCCTGATTGTTACTAAAGACTACAAACTCCTTGGGTAGAAGGTAATGCCTCCATTTCCTAAGTGATTGAACCAAAGCATATAGTTCTAAGTCATAGGTTGAATACTTCTTCTTTGCTTCATTGAGCTTCTCACTAAAGAAGGCTATAGGCCTGCCCTCTTTACTTAGCACTCCTCTTACTGCCACTCCACTTGCATCACACTCAACAGTGAACAATTTGTCAAAACTAGGTAACAAAAGAATAGGTTGAGATGCCACTTCTTGTTTCAATTTCTCAAACCCTTCCTTAGCTTCTTGAGTCCATTTAAACTTAGTCTTTAAACCACCTTTGATTGTATCTAGGACTGGTGCACATATGCCACTAAAGTTTCTTATAAACTTCCTATAAAATTGAGCCAATCCATGAAAACTTCTTACCTCTATCCCTGTGGTTGGTGTAGGCTAGTTTAGGATGGCTTCCACCTTGCTTGGATCCATCTTCAATGATCCTTGGGATACTACAAACCCCAAATACACAAGCTCCTATTTAAAGAACTCACACTTCTCTAGATTGATGGCTAACTTCTCTTCTTGTAGTCTTCTAAGAACCATCTCCACATGCTTTAGATGTTCTTCTGCTGTCTTGCTAAAGATGAGTATATCATCAAGATACACTACCACAAATATCCCTATAAAGTCTTTAAGCACTTCATTCATGAGCCTCATGAATGTGCTAGGGGCATTTGAGAGGCCAAATGGCATAACTCTCCAATCATATAACACATCATTTGTCTTAAAAGTTGTCTTCCACTCATCTCCATCCTTGATTCTTATATGATGGTATCCGCTCTTGAGATCCAACTTGGTGAAATACTGAGCTCCTCTGAGACAATCCATTAAATCTTCAATCCTAGGGATAGGGAATCTATATCTGATTGCAATTCTATTTATAGCTCTAGAGTCAGTACAAAGTCTCCACTTACCTCCTTTCTTGGATGCTAAAACCGCTGGTACTGCACATGGGCTGATGCTCTTTTGAATCAATCCTTGATCCAACAATTTTTGCACTTGCATAGCTACCTCTAGATTCTGATCCGGTGTAAGCTTATAAGCCGCTTTGTTAGGCAATGAGGCTCTAGGTATTAAGTCAATTTGATGACTTATGGCTCTCTTTGGTGGTAGAGTTGCAGGTGCACCATCACTTACAATGTCTTTGAACTAATCCAACAACTTTAGGACTGCTCTAGGTATGACTATCTTTTCAGCCTTGTCTTCTTCTCTAGATTATAACATAACCACATATCCTTCTCCCCCTTGATGTAGGTTGTTAAGGAACTCCTTCCCACTACTCAACATGACACTTGGTTTCTTTGACTGTCCCTCTTCTTCTTCTGATAGTGACTGCAACTTGAAAGTTTTCCCATCCTTCTCGAATGAGATGGTGTTCTCTTTCCCATCATATATGGCACCTCTGTCATATTGCCATGGTCTGCCCAATAGTAGATGGCATGCATCCATGGGTAACAAATCACAAACTAACTTGTCCTTGTACCCTCCAATGGAAAAGTACACCATTACTTGCTCATTCACTAAAACACTTTGCCCTTTGTTTAGCCATGTGACCTTATAAGGGTTAGTGTGGGGTACTTTCTCCAATTTCAGTTTGATTACTACCTCCTCTGAGATAATATTGTTTGTTGAACCTAAATCTACTATGACCTTTCATACTTTACCAAGTATCTTGCACCTTACTCTAAATAGATCTCTCCTTTGTTTTGGTTCTTCCTTGACCGGTTGTCTGATCAAAAATCTACTAAACATCAGATTCTCCCCCACTTCTGATTCAATGTGACTGAACTCAAATGACTTAGGACTCATGGTGTCCTCTTGTGCATAAGCCACTCTCTTCTCATTGCTTGATGAAGATTCTTTCTACGGGCACCTATAAGCAGGATGTCCAACTTGACCACAATGGTAGAACTTCATGTTTGCAAAGTATGAAGTGCTCCTGACTAATCATCTTCCTCTATTTGAACATCCTTGAGGTCCTCTACCTCTGTTATACCCTCCTCTAGAAGGTGTTTCATTGCCATGATCTGTGGATTTAAACTCTCCTTGGTTTCTTTGGTCATTGCCTCTACCTTGGTAGCCACCTCACTGTCCTCTTTGATCTCTTTGATCTCTGCCTTTGCCTCTACCCTTAGAAGCCTGGTCTTACTTCCTCTTATTTCTTTCCCCAATCTTGATAGCTAGTTGATAACATTGGTGCACTTTCTTGGGACTTAAAAGAGTAGGTATTCACCTTGAGGCTTTCATCTTCTGAAACATTAGACCTCATACAATGTTTTTGGAACTCCTCTATGTAGGTATTCACATCTTGGTCTTTCTGCCTTAGGCTTTGTCTCTTCTTTTGTAACTGAATCTCATAATCATTAGGCATGTAGGCTTCTCTTACTTTGGCAACCATTCCCTTCCAAGTAGAGATAGGCTGCTTGCCTTCCTTTTCCCTCTTTGTCTAAATGAACTTCCACCATGTCAAGGTAGAACCTCTTAGTCTTGATTTGGCCACCTTTACCTTTTGTGCCTCAGTGACTCCATCACATTCAAAATGGTTTTCCATTCCCTCTATCCAATCCATGACTAGATCAACTTCCATTTTCCCACTAAACAGTGGTATACCTTCAAGTTCCTTTCCACTCAAAGCCTTCAATGCCTTCAAGAAAGGCTCCTCTTGCATAACAAGGTCAGGTTCAGGGACCTTTTCTTCCTCTGCAACCTCTTCTTTTTTGGGTTCTCTTCCTTCCAACTACACATTACTCAAAGCTTGTTCAAGTTGTTCTATTCTTTCCCTCAATAGCCTATTGTCTTCCTCATGTCCTTCAACCATCTTGTATAGCTCTGCATTTGTCACCATGATGGAAGAATCACTAGACTCAACCTTAAAAATACAAGATTCTATCCCAAATCTTTTACCTGCTCTCATACCAATCTGATAGGGTAGGGTTGGATGGCACACTCACTGTCCCATGCTCTGGGTCTCACCTTGGCAAACCCCCTTGGTGTCACTCTCCACCTTCTTAACCTATAGGTCCTAATGCTTGTTAGGCACCCCTGGTTCTCTTGGCTAACCCTACTATCATCTCCATTTCCCTAACCAAGCCAATCTTGGTGCTCTCTCTGTCATTCCCTCCTTAGCCCTTAATCTTCCTAAAGGCTAGCTAAACCTCCAACCTTCACTAACTTAATGCAGGGGTGTGTGTTGTCTCCAATGGCTTCAAGACCTTCCTCCTAGGGTTCTTGTAGGCTCTCCCAAGCTCCATTTTTCCATTGCTATCATCAAACCCTCATTTAGGGTTTAAAAGGCTACTAGTCTTGAGCCCCAATTAGGTCTCCTAACCCGAGAAAATAGGCTCAATCTCCAATCTTTCTAAAGAACATCACAATCTTCCTAGGGGGATCCTGGTTCATTTTCCTACCTCTCAAATATTTTTGATGTTATAGGCCTTCTCTGTCTGTACACAGGCGTAACCCTCATTTTGCAAGAATTAGGGCTTTTTAGGCCATTTCCTGACCACACAGTGAACTGCCAGCGTTTTCCAATCACCAAATGGACTGGTAAAACCTCTTCCTTCATGCCAAGCCTTTGTAAGGCCTCCTGCATCCACCAAACACCCTAGTTTTCCAAGAATTGACACCCCTGCAACGTTAGTGCTTGCTTTTCACTGTCTTTCCTAACCGGGCACAGTCAAGCTCGCCTAGGAGAAGACTTTTTCCATGATACCTTGCCTCCTACAGACTCCTAAACCTAAAATATTTATAGGCATGGAGCTTAGCTTCAACCCCCATAGTCTATACACTAAGTATAGTGGAAGACAGAGGTCTAAGACTCCATGATTGACAGCTTACTAGACTGATCATTAATGGAAAGAAATAAAACTAACTAAGAACAAAACTAGAAAATGATGAGACAACTGAACTACTGTCTACACAAAGCTTGAAAGGAAATTACTACACATGCAACACACTGCTCAGTTCCTGGAACCCTCCATTAACACACTCAAAAAACTAAAAACTAGAGAATTACAAGAGTTTTACTATTTCTCCATATGAACTACAAGCTCCAAAATGTTACAAAACTTCTCCAGCCTCAATTCCAAGTCGAGGTCCACCTTTTAAAGGTTCATAAGGTGGTTACTTCTTCCCTTGGTCAGACATAACCACCACAATAAGCCAAAATTTTCTCAAATGCAACATTTTGGGCTTATTTCCAACTCCTAGTGAATCCTAGTGAAAACAAGTTGTGAAACTCAACCTTTCTACCATGAGCTACTGATCCACCTTCCTCCTAACATGTTCTAACACCTCTAACACAAAACTAAATGGTCAAAATGACCTCAAGATAACACAACAAAATAAAACTTCATTCTAGACTTCTTGAAAACCTAGTGTTTCCCAGGTGCTCCTGCACCATGCTTTTTGTATGTAAAATAAGAAGGGGCCATTTTTTGCATAAAATTAAATCTTCATGGACTAATGTTAAGTTTAGCCTTTATTCCCCCAAACTTATGAAATTGCACCATGTGTCTTGTCTTGTTCGTTATTATTTTTCAAAGAAAAGTATTGTTGGGGAAGCATGTAAATTATTTATTTTTTACATGAGTCCTCAAAATGTTGGCATGTGTCTCAATGCTATGCAAAAGAAACAAAGGATTTTCTCTTTGTGGAAAGGATTTCAAATCTCCATGATCATCGTCAATCTTTAGAAAATTAATGGTCCACATTCAAAATGGAAAATGACTATTAATGGTTGCACCTTCAAGCATGTGAAGGAATTTATGGAATATTTGCTTTGTATCTACCAAACTCTCTAGGGTATTGGCTTAATTACACCCATTTGCATCATTTAAGACACAAAACGAAGATTGCAAAGAAAAATTGTTACAAATATTTTTGGCAAACAATGGTTTTCTAGAAATTTATAAGGTTTATAGTAAGAAAAATATTAGTAAGTAAATTCAAACTATCTTTGTGTATTTTGATATAAAATGGTTGTGTTTTCAAGTTTTCTAGAATAAAAATGTGAATTATGGACCCTAAAAGTAGTGAATTGTTCAAAATTCAAAAGAAGTCATCTCACAAGTTCTAAAATATCAAACCATACTTTATAAACACTAAAACCCTAAGACATTAGTCATGGCTAGGACTTTAAGGGGTGTGAAAAGAGGGTGAGATGATGACATTATGGCTCAATTGCTCGGGTCATCCAAGAGACCTAGAATGTCACAAGGTTTGGGAATTCTAATAGAAAAAATCTTGGATAAGAATGAAAATTTTAGGGATTCCATTATCCTAATTCAGGGTATGCCCCATTTAAACATGATTTTAGGACATGCCTAGCTAATAGACCTATCTACAACATCTAAATACTAGGGCTTGGCAAATAGCCGATGTCAAATATATTCATAAATGTGGACCTTATCAAATGGATTGCACAAACATATAACCCTGGGAAGAGGACATTTTTCACCACATATGGGAAGTTTTTGATGGATCTGGACAAAGCTTATACTTATAAGATATTCAATTTGGACCCTAATGCTTATTTTCTAATAGATATAGATGGATTAGATAGATAATAAAAAAGACATAGAGATAGTTACAAAGTGAAGTGACTACCTAGTTTTAGGCCTAGAGGGCCAAACAGGGAACTAAGAAGATTTTCTAGTGGAGAATTGGAACCATTTAGTTATGATATATTTGAAGACTATTTCACAAGAATATACTTCTCCCTTTTTTAAGTATTAGGCTTGGATTGCAGACCTTAGATTCCAGTGAATTTGATGTTATTATCTTTTGATATTAGAGTAGGGATGTTAAGAAACCTTATTATTATTCAAGTTATGTTGTTGATGAAATTCACAGAGCTATGAGGTCTATTAAGAATGACAATAGTATAGTCCACTTTAAATGGCACTCTTTTTTGTGCCACATCAATTCTTTTAGTGGAAAGAAGAATTTTTCCAATGACATAGATAAGAGACCTATATGTACATAAAAGACTATTACTAACTTATAGGATTAGACCTACATTTGGGATTAAAAATGTGAAAAATCCAATTATCTAGTCTTTAAGGAATTTTTTGTTAGGGAGGTTCTCAAAATTTTGGTCTAGCCTATGGATTTAATATTTTATAGGAAGTGAGGAGGTTTTTAAGGCCTAATTATCTTCTCCAAAAGGTAGGAATCAAACACTACTAGGGTGACTAGATGTTTTACTTTGATGTAACTGTAACTTGGGTATATGCTTCCCTAGGTGCACCATGTGTGCTCCTCAGAATCGTGCTAGATAGAATTGGATTTTTGGAAATCACATGGAAATTGAATGAGTCCACCAAGACTCATTTTATGAATTATAAGAAACATGCCATTCTCCCTTACACAATTTTATTTTTATATTTTCAAGTCACAACAAGGGATGGATTGGAGTTTCCATTAAATAAACTACTCCCATACAAATTCAGGGTAGATAAATTCAGAAGGTGTGATCTTGAGAAGTTCATCCATGAGACTATTACTATTTTCAAGTTAGTAACATTTTTGTATGAGATTGAAAATGTGGAAGACCTAATCAAGAATTTCTCTACAAAGGGGGAAGCTACAAAGAGGAGAAGAACATGGGTAAAAATTTAGATTGTTGAGCCAAAGAGAAAGTAAGAAGATCCTTCTTTTAAGGGGTCATATTTAGAGATTGAAGATCCTATCATTGGGATCATGAGAATGTTGGATAATGCCAATATTTTTCTTACAAATGTTCCTATTCCATTAGTAAGTGCTCCTATCCCTTCTATGTCTCAAGAGGGTGTGCTACAAATCTCAAAACATGTCACCCCATTACAACAAATAGCTCCTAGGGTGATCTTCCTTTTGGATTACCCCATGACTAAGGATGATTTAGTTGAAGAGCTAGATAAAATATAAATTATGAATCTAACCTCAAGAGTTCTAGTAGAGTGGTGTTCAGATGAAAGGATGCTCATAAATTTTAATATTGGAGGATAAGTGGTAGATGATGTGAGGGCTCAGGCTTGCTTAGAATTTATGCAAGATGAAAAATTCATCACCACTAAGGAGTTTAAGGAATTTTTCCTTAAGAATAAATGAGAATAATTACAACATAAAATGCAAGACCAAAATATCATTAAGGAAAAGAAAAAGGATCTTATTGAAGAATTTTGGACAAAGGTAAATGCAAAAATGGCTCTTGTCAAACCATAGAGAGACATAGAATTAGTGAGGAGTGTTGGATGCTTACTCTTTCCAGGGTGGGATATATCATATGTAATAGAATTTTATGCTATCTAGAGACAAATATGGAATTGCCTTATTCTACAACCACAAGAGAAAGTTGATGCTCTTTATTTTGGATCTAGATCTAGCTCAAGGCATGCGACCTTGGCAATATGGTTTATTTCCCAGAGACCTATAAGCCCCAAGTAATTAATGAACCAAATGAACTCATTAGTAATTTAATTGTTAGAATATTAGGGGATACTATTTCCCTTCAAGAAACCTCCCTCACAATGAGTACAACACTGTTTATAGAAGCAGTAGTTAAAATATTGGAAGAAGAATTGACAAAGGTTAATGCCATAAACTTGAAGTTGCAGGAATAGGTAAACATGTTTAAAAGATTACTACCACCTCCATAAGAAGATATTGAAGAAAAATAATCATGAGGCAAGGAATATTTAACCCTTGAGGTTAAAAATTTAAGAGAGGAGCTCAAGAATATCAAAGAAAAGACAAGAATGGCTAAAGGAGGGGCCAAGAAAATCTCAAACCTAGTTGACAACATATTGGGCCATAAGATGTCTAACATTTTGAGGCATGTTTATAGGGTTTTGGATGATTATAAATTTTGAAAGACGCACTCACCAACCATTCTAAAATAGGAGTTAGGTTGAAGTGCTTTCAAATCATTTGGGCCCTAGAAGTTCCATTATTAAAGATTATTACAGATCACTCCAATTTTGATCATGAATTGATATCTAATATTTAATCTAAATATGACACTTTAGATGATATCATCCACCATCATAATAAGTTTCAAGAACTTATAAGAAGAGATATTGATGTTTTTGAAGGTTTTGAAGATTTTTAGATACCTCCCATATTGGATAAAGGAGAGATGAAATCTTGCAAGGAATGGAGAGATAATTTTTCTAATATCATCTCTCTTATCTATGTAAAAATAAATAAGGATGGTGGATTTAATAAAAATAAGTTAGACCTTATCATGGACGTCATCTCCAAGCTTGAATACAACATAGTTGGTTTCTCTTACATGTTACAAGTATTAACAAGTGATGATCAAATAGATCACATATTTAGAGCTAATAAATTTCTCCCACTTAGAAGTGGCATGCCATCAAAGTAGGATGAAAATAAAGAGAAGAGTAGTGTAGAGATTTTAGTTTCTTTTCAAGTGGTCATCACCAATAAGCATAAATGAAAAATAAAAAAGTTAGAATAAGAATATGGGTATGTGCAGGATCATGATGGGCCAAAAAGTGGCAATATGATGGGTATGTGGTTGATGAGTTTTTTTTACCCAGAATTGATGAAACAAAAAGGGTTTTTAAAGGATATTCTCAACTTTCCACCAATATAAATTATGCTTTACTTTGAATTAAAAAAGTAATTATTATTCATTTTCTATTTGAATTATGACTAAAGTCCTGATTGATAGGCTGATTGAAAAACATCTATAGCTTTCAAACGGTATAACATTTTTTGAATCCAAAATATGTCACATTCTATGCTTCATATAATATAGGATTAACAAAAGAAAAAATGAATTTCATGAAGTTTTGACCAAGTTAAGGTGGTCGACATATGAGTTTTTATATTTTTAAAAGTTGTAATAAAAATTCATAATTAATTATTTACTTGGAAAAATTACAAAAATATGCATCACATCTGACATGAGTCCTCACTTATATCTAAAATCTAATAAAAAAATACTATAATTTTATTGTGGTTAGGTGGTCGGCAAACACCTACTTATTTTTTCCTTGAAATTTAAGTACTCTTGCATTGAAATTTCAAACTTTCACCAAATAGATATTTTTTTAAACAAACCTAGTAGTTTAGAAACTACAATCAATTTTCTATAGATTCTATTCTTACATATTTTTGAAATAATATAGGTAACTTATTCAAATTTTTACGTCAAGTTTCCTAACTCTGATTTTTTTGAATTTTTTGCCACTTAATGGCTTTTTTTTCCATGATGATCCTACACATACCCATATAAAATTTACCTAATCAACTTCAAGAGAAAAATTTGAGAAAATCAAATCCATCCATAAATATAAATACTCTTAAAGAGATTTAATAGTTGCTGCAATGGTTACCTTCTCATGTTTAAATGTATTTTGTCTTTTGTGAAGGTGTCACCACTTATTTTTTTGTCTTTTGTATGATAAGTAGTGGAATAAGGCTTTTATCTTGTTGCTCCCTTCTATAAAACAAAATTTTGAGCCTTATTCTAGGATTCGAGTCCTTAGGTTTTGAGAAAGTCTATGTATAAAACTATTCTTGTATAGTTAGGTCTTTTGATGTTTCAAAAAGATAATATTGTAAATTTTCTTTATAAGAGCAACAAATAATTCAATTTTGTTGTTTATATGAATACAAGTCATGTTATAAATTTTTGATTATCTTTGAATATTAATATTCAAAGACAATCAAGTGTCTTGTTGCACATTTGGTGTAATAGATGTTTGATTGTTGGCTTCTATTCAAGTAATAAATTAAAATTTGTTTCAATTGAATAATTAAAGATATTGTGATTATGATAGGGATTTTAAAGAAGATTAACATTGTGTTCAATTTTTGGTTTTCTTATTGTAAGGTAATAAGAGTGTGAAATACCATTGAATTAGATTTTAGTTTGTTATAAAAAAATTGCTTCATTCTTGACTTTGTAATGGATAAAACACTAGTCAAATTAATTCAAAGAATCAAAACCTAGGTAGAATGAACCTTGTACTATTGTAAATTGTCACCCATGACAATTTAACCTTATGTTTAGTCCCCACCTTAAATTATTGGACCTAATTGAGTATTTAATTTCCTAAATTATCCATTCTATGGCCTATTTTGACAATTTTCAAGGAATTACAAGTGATAATTAATTGCATTTATCTAATACATTGCCCCCAACACTAACTATCCTAGAAAATAGGTCCAAGACACTCACACCTTGGGCATTGGACTCCTAATTTCCCCCCAAATTGAAATATGTCAGTTGTGGCAATTTAATATTTGAATTTAAAGTGTCCAAATTTGGCAATTGGGATTTAATTTTTGGGAAATTAAATAAATGCATATAAATACCTAGTTATTGAATCATTTCAAACAAATCTAGCAAGAACAAGAAATCTATTGGAAAAATTATGATCAAGAGCATTCAAGAGAAAGTTAAGAGAAACATTTTAGAGCTTTATTGTAGCAATTAAAGATCCTAATATCATGTCCAATTCTATGCGAGTTTATGTATGTTCATGTTATCATTATTTTGTGAAGGCTAAGACTTTGGTAGGTCTCCAAATAATTTAAGAAAATTAAGCATTCAATTGAAATTGAGGAAAATATTGGGGGTTAGATGAATGGGTTGGTTCACCACAAAGACATATTTTCCTAATTTCATTCAAAATGTAAGCTATGAAATGCAAATGAAGAATAGTAAACAAATCTAACATAAACAATAATCAAAAGGTAGATTTGGAAAGGGGAAAAGGATGCGTACCTTTCACCAAAAGTCACCTTTTGAAGAAAACTGATGAATCATTCACCCTATGGCAAATGGGTCCTGGCTAGGGTTCCTGAAAAAATGCTTTCTGGGTTCTCCTTTGCTAGGTCTGCACTCCCCAATTCCCAATGTTCACTATCAGACAACTAGAAATAAAATCTGTAGAGGCGTTTCCATGATTTGACAGCTTTTCTTGCAACTTTCTTTAATTTTTCTCTTCAAAGGTATCTTCAACCTAAAATCTGCAATCACACATCAAAGAGAGAAAAATGTTGTTTGTTAGGGAATGGGGGATTTCCTTGGTCAAACCTCATTTTCATAATTAAAACTTGAAATGAAATAAAAAAAAACATGAAGGAATGATGAATGGAAAAATCTATGTAACAACTCACCAAACCTTATTTGAACCTTGGAATACAAATTTGCAAACTAGCATGAAGTGGCCTTAATGAATGTAGATCTTGATCATAAATCTTGATTTGAAACAATGTCCTTGAATACTTGCATAGATCTTGAACTATACATCACCATATTAGCTCAAACAATATACATGATGCATTTAATCTTTGACATGATGAAAGGAATCTTGATTATTGTAATAATCTTCAATAATATTTCCCTTGAATGCCTTGAAATTTCTCTTGAATTTCTCTTGATCTCATAAAATTGCTAAATTAGGACTTGAATACTTGAAAATCTAGGTTACTTGAAAGTCTTAGGATGAAACTTACTAAAATAACATCTTATTTATACACATCTTAAGATTAATTACCGAAACTAAAATACCACAACCTAACATTGAATTGTAGATTTGAAATCATTAAAATACAGCCAAAAACATATTTTAAAGGGGGGTCCTAGGTCTAAGTGAGGACCCATTCACCCTATGGAAAATGGTTCCTAGGTCACTTACTTAGGAAACACATTTTTCAGTGTTAAACATAGTTTAAATTAGGGTCCTAGATCTAAGTGAGGACCCATTCACCCTATGGTGAATGGGTCCTAGGTCACTTACTTAGGACACACATCTTCCAAAGTTAAGTGTTGTGTAATGGAATTTATGAATGTCGGGTTATATCCCTTAGAATTTGCATTTAATTAGGCTTAGATTTGAATTAAAGGGGCCAATTAAGGAAAATTAACTGTAATTAATTAATAAAGCCCTAGATTAGTGTGAGTGTAAAGGTACATCTTACAACACCAAAATAAGGCATAATTATATTCATTTTATTTAAAAGGGCCCTAAACTTAATGTGAATATGAAAAACATATTACAACACTAAATTAAGGCATCATTAAGCTCATTTTATTATTAATTATTTCTAAATTAATGTGAAAAAGAGATACCTTCTCCTAATCTACATTTTTCCCCCACATTAGTGAGAGGATGAACCCATGTCAAACTCACATTAAAGTAGTTTTGAGGAGGGGGAACAACCATACCAAGGCTCCAGGTCATGGAGAGCTGAGAGCGGAAGGCTCCCCTAGTCTACCTCAAGTTGGACAAGTGTTTGGTGTCAATGATAGAGAATGAAGAGAACTTTCAATGCTTCTACCACTCTACTAACCTGAGAGTTATAATGGGGCTAAGCGAGTAGGCTTTTGGGACCCAAAACTTACCTTGAATAGCTCTCTGCCAAATGACAGTAGCATAGATCAGGGATGACAGTGCAACACGTTGGCATCTCATAGGTGTAGTGGTGTGTGTATAGACAGAAAGTGTAAAAGGATAGTGAAAAGTGCAAGAAACCTACTAAAAGCTTAGTTGAAGATGTTTTAAATGAAGATTAATACACTAAATGACATAATAAATAAAATAATGAGAGAAATTCTATGACAATAATAATAATAATAAAGGAGGGAATGCAACTCACGAAGAGTCTGTGTAACAACCCCTTCAAGGAACCCTAGAGGACAACACTACACTAGGTCAAAATAACGAAACAATTATTTTTTTAAAGGAAAATTAAAATATAACATAACATGATAAACTAATCCTAGGTCCTTTAAGGTTCCTCAACTGCTCTACTCACAATCTAACATCAATATTAATAGAAAAATCTCATCAACAATAAAAGATACAAGAACGATCTAACATGCAATGTTCATTTTAAAGCATCATATTAAACAATTCTACATTACTTACTTCCATGACATGTCAACTAATAATCAACATTAAAGATCATTTCTAGCTAAATAATATATGCAAGATGCATTACTTTACAATACTCTTTACAAGATTAAATCATCAATAATTGTTACATCACTACAATGTTTACAACATTGCTTCCCCTAGTACATGTGGGAAGATTACAATAGATTACAGTAAATGATACAACAAAAGTACAATCCAATATGAAAATGCATGAAAGGTTTCCTTCTTGAATTGGAACAAGAATTGGAGTCCACAACACAATGAGCAATTTCTATGCACACAAACATGCATCAAGAATACCCAATTGAAAAAATCACCAACCTCCCGACCATGTGGAACCTTAAGGTACACCCCTCATGCTAGGAGATAGCACAAGGTCCCACAACCAATTTAAAAATAAGAAAGCAACAAGCTAACACAATCAAGGGATATACATGACTCCAACACCACACTGCTAACAACACCAACATCACTACAACACTTATGTAGTGCCCTCCGTTTCGGTCATTGTTGACATCAAGTAAGTTATTGTTGGTTGGTCATGTCATGTTCCTTTGCTAAAAGTGTTATTAGTTGTTGGTAATGTCATGTCGATGTGGTGATTTTATTATTTAATTTAATTTTAAGATTATGAGATAACACTAATAATATGCTTGGATTTGAGTAATAAAGCTAATTTAATTGTAAGGTTATTTGTTTATTTGGAATTAGGTTCAATAATAAATATTAATTGAATTATCTTTGGGAGTTAGTTATTTAAAATAATCAGATTAGATAAGGAAGGATAATTATCATTTAATGATTAAATTCAATTAATAAATTTAAAAGTGAGAAAATATTAAAGAGGATTAAATATTAAAATTGTACTTAAGTTTAAATAAATTAAGGTAAAAATATTTATTCAAAATAAATATATGCTATTGTAACTAAAAGAAAGATTAAATTATTAAATATTTGGTTCATATATTAAAGAGTCAATTATAAAAATGATAAATAAGGGTAGTGGCTGGCATTCAATCATAACTATTGGAAGTTGAACGGTTTCTCGTTGGGAGATACCAAAAAGGTGAGGAATTCGTTCTTGATGGTAACTAACCAAGAAAGAAAATGAGGGGGAAGAAAGGATGAATTTCGAGGATTACAATCTCAAAAGGAAGTTTTGGAGGGAGAGAGGATGCAGTAAAGTGCAGGAAGGGGCAAAAGGAGCCAACCGGAATTTGAAGAGATCCCTCAAGTAGGTAGTGCATGGTCCAATCTATTCAGATGATGAAACCCTTGTTTTAGTCTTAATTCGAATGGTGAAAATAGAATCTTTTATAATTCAAATCTGTCACATTGTGTTGAGTCTTACCATGCAGAGAATGTGTAATAGTTCAGCAGTATAGATTGATTTTATCATTTTTTTTTTAATCTGCACTTAAAGTCTCATTTAGATTTCAGATCGACTTATCTTAAATCCTTGGCTACACAGATTTATTTTCATTTACCTCTGTACATGTTGTATTTCTTACTTTCTTCTAGCAAATCGTATCAATGGTGTTTGTAAATCCTTTAGCTTAAGTCCGTAGGAGTAGAGTTGGTCATGCATGATATCCATTAGTATCTAGTTTTAAATTTCAAGACCCATGTTTCTGCCTGTGGTGAATTTAGGCTATCTACCCTAGAGTAGACTGAATTTCAAAAAAAATAGCGGTAAGATTAATTCGCCATAGATGGAAGACAATTTCACTCTCGACACCTTCAACTAATCGATGCATGTTTATTTTGGTTCGGTTATTATTGTTTCCTCCTGCTTCATCATTTTCTCTCACTGAGAATATTTTTAGCTGGTTGTTACCCATTCTGGGAGTTGTTTCTGTGAATAGTGGAATTGTAAGTATTCTAGCTGGTCGTTACCCATTCTGGGGGTGATTTGAACCTGTCTCCTCTCGGGGTAGGGTTTAAATCATTAGATATGTGAGGTTGACAGTAGAATGTGTGTTTAGTTCAAAAAAGGAAAAAGTTGCACATTAATTCTCCTTCTCTTAAGTCATGTACTTGCACCTCATCTTTCTTTTCCCTTTAGTCTTGCGAATAACATTTGAGATTTGATGATAATGCGAGTAGATGGCGATATTTCCAAGTTCCAATATTCACTTTCTAATATACTTGGCAACCTCTCACAGTTTCAGCATTTAGAGTTGAGGCGTTGTACAAAATTAAATAGCCTCCCTGAAACCATTGAACAACCCAAATTGTGTAATCTGTAATTATTGCAGTGCATGAGACAACATTTATTTGAGAAATTTTGTCAAGCAGTTTGCATGCATAGTGTATTCTATATTTTGTACGCATACCTACCAACGCAATTGCAACTATAGTAGCTGTGAAAATTTCTTCAACTGTTAATTACGGCATGCATTTGATTGTTCTATCTGAAAGGGCTTAGTAATAATATTAAAATGGTTGACATGGTATTCATAACATTAGAAAACTTTCAATAGTCATAATATAAAACAGAAAACATGGAAAGTTAAAATAAACACAAATGGTGGATAAGGAATAAAGTAGAAGCTTCTCATGAGAGAGAAGATCACATTACTTTAAAATAAGAATATATATTAAAAGATAAAAGATTCCTCAAGGTTTTAAAGAACAATTTTGGTATGATATAATAAATTGATTTATGATTTCCATGTAGCTAGTTTGAGTTAATTTTAATTCTTTTAAATTATATAAACATATTTATATAAGAATAAAGTGAATAAAATAGTTTCTTTTTAAGTATATCAAAATAAGGGGAAATAAATAAATAAAAATAATAATAATAGCATCAATAACTATTTGTATAAATCAATGTTAGTATCATTGTGGTTAGATTTAATCATGAATGTCTAAATTTAATTCTTGTAGATCAATCTTAAAATTAATAATAATATTGATATATTGTTTTTAATCTTGTATGAATATTAATGTAATACCTCTAGGAAACATTAATAATAGATAAGTAGGAGGTATTTTTGTTACATATAGCAATATCTAAACATTAATAATAATCAAACAAGATTGCATAGTAATGTATTTCACATCTATAATAGCATCAATGCCAATAAAGATGTGTAACGAATAAATCCTAATGTTAATAATAACACAACGGTGAGGTGTAAATAAGTGTTGTGAACGTTGGTCAAGTGCTCTTAAAATTAGATTTAATTACAAGTGCTTTTAGAATTTAGATTAATTATTGATCTAATAAATAATGTATTGATAAAATAGGTTATTTGATTTATTGATTTAAGGTGAATAGTACGTGAATTGGTTTTAGGATGGTGAAGGAATTTATGTTAAGAAGAACTTAGATAGAATGTTTTAATAGAGAATTGTAAATAGAAGATATGTGTCAGGATAAGCAACTTTTGACTTAAAATTTTAAGGTTCCTATATTTAAGTGGTTCGACTTGTTTTCATGTTGGGATATTCGAGTGTCTTCAATTGTTAAATTTATTCGTATCAATTCATGAGTTGTGAAGGTTTTCCATAGTTATGGTGTATTGTTTGGATAAATTATTTTTTTGAATGGTCATTGTTCATTTAAGGGAAATTTGGTGTATCTTATTTGCGGTGCCCTCTTTGGAATTGCTTGGCTTCGGAAGTGATTTCATTCCATTGGGTTCGTGTCCTTTTTATGAGTGATTTGACATAACCTTTCATTGTGACTTTTCTTGAGTTTGCATGAGTTGGGAATCCTCTTTAATTTAAATTGTGTTGCTATTCGTTAAACCCTGCGTGATGAATTCTTGGTTTGTTTTGAGTTGTGGGGGTCTTATTAATTGATTTTGTGGTGGAGTATTTTGGATACTAATGTGATGCTTGGTTGTGATAAGTTTATGCTTCTTGTTGTATGCAATCTTTCCACTTGTATTATTTTGGTGAAAAATTAAATTATATTGTTGTTATATTTGTTGATTTTGTCAAAGGTCATTTGTTTACCAGCTGCACGGGTATCTTGTGAGGAGGAAATTGAGGTCTCCCTTGGATGCCTGTTTGCATGCTTTTACCTTTGTTTTTGAAGGATTGTTTCTAGATGGTTCCGTGTCGGTGTGAATGCTTTTGGAGACTAATTTTGATTCATGGAATCCTTTGTCATTTAATTTGTGTTGCAATGTAATTGGGAACTCGTGTTTTGTTTATGAGCTATAGATAGTTGATCTTCTTGAATTTCTGATTTAATTTGTATTGAAGTTGATTATGTAGTCTGGATGGAGTTGTTGATCTTATGTTGATGCATTCACTCATTATATTTGAATTGAAAATAGTTCTTGTGGCCTTGCTATTATTGTTGTCAGTTCTTTAATGGGGAAACCCTAGTGTAAACTTTTGAGAAGTCTTCCAGAGGCTTGTTTTTATGGTTGGTCAATGTTCTCTTTTTATGTGCCCTTGATGTGGCAAGTGTTTTGGTTTCATGAGTTTGAAAGGGTTGTACAGGAATCATTGAGATTTTGATTATGTATTTACAGCGAGATGAGTAATGCCTCGCATGTTTCTCTATTGTGATCGAATGTTCTTGTTATGTTGTACAACACTTGGATTTTGGTTTTTATGTTTTGGGCATCTAGAGAGAGAGTGGCTCTAAGTGGGTGGTCAGTGCACAAAGGGGCACCAGGATAGCCCTCGTTAGAGTGAATTTAATAAGTGATAATTTAATTAATTAACTAGGGGGTGGGTAGTAACACACTAAAAAGATAATTGATGCCTCATCCACCTTTTAGTTCTACCACAGAATAAAGGGGATTGAGAAGGCCGTGGTTGGCATGATCATTGCCTTGTCTTTGCAAAAGGTAACAGTTCCGCATGAGCAACCCTATGGGGCGTTTCCTTGAGATAGGTAGCCTGGATAACCATAGATGGAGGCGGCTCCTAGCGCTTGGTTGTCTGGATAATCTGTCAGTAGATGGAGGTGGCACCTTACAATAGGTAGTCTGGAGAATCCATGTTAAGCCATGCGATGACACTCTCCTCTAACACTCCTTATTATGTTGCTTATCTGGAAATCCTCTGGAAGTGGTCCTTTGTCTTGATTTGATGAAACATAGTTGTTTGAATTGATTTATGGTTTTACCCTATTTTATCTATGGTGTATTCTATGGTCTTGTATAAATCTTGTTGATGTTTGGGTTTTGACCTTTTACTCTTATGGTACTGTGATATGATGTTATTGTATTGTTTAATTGCAATTTGGAGTTGTATTATGTTTATTAATTTAGTTTGATTTGGAAGTGTTTCATGATCATCCTTTGGTTACTTGTTTACTGGTCATTTCTTTGATTTATGTGATGAGATTTATGACTCTTGGATGTGGTTGATTATGTCATTGTAATTCTTGAGTGTTATGATACTTTTGTATGACGTTGAGTCTTGTGGTTCCCTATTGGATGTTCTTGGTTGAGGTCTCTTTCTTGTTAGCTTCTAGCACGGGGGGTGGGTCTTCGGACTCACGTGGTTGGGTGGAACGTGCTAAGCACCCCATTGGGTCCCCAGTCGAGGATCGAGAGGTGCGGATTGGTGCTATTGCAGTGACTCCAGAGTTGTATCTGTTTGGGAGCTAGTTATGATATTGTGTATTCCTCTGTACATTTGCATCATGTTATCTTATTGTATGGGTTCCATTCATATTTGGAACACTTCTGTATCATTGTACTTCTTAAACATTGTATTGTAATGTAACGTTAAACCTTATGTGGCTATTGACCATGGTAGTTGTTATTCAATGCGTTAAAGTTAATCTTGCATATGTTGCATTTGCATACACAGAAGGTTTCTTATCAATGATTATCATGTATGTGTTATAATTGTTAATGTTTATTTTGTTATGGATTATATCTTTGGCTTTTATTCTTTATTGTCGTTATGTGGATCTAAGTCTTGTAATGACTCCTTGTGTACCCCAAGGGATGTATGTGTTAGTGAATCTACTTAAATGAAATTCATGCCATGACTTAATGTGTATTACATGTATGTTATGTTATCTTTAAAAAAAAAATTGTGCTGTAATCATTGTTTAATTATCCTTTGGGGTTCACTCGGTGGGGCGTTACAACTTACTTCACTTCCAGAGGCACTCACACAAGAGAAAGAGGAAATACAACTAGGGAATGCTAGACTGCAATAGGGAGGAGTATCATCACATAGCTTGATATGGGTTATCCTGGTAGATCTTCCTAGGCCCTGAACCCCATACAAACTCATGTAGAATCAACATACCTTTCATGAGGACAAGGTAGTTGATCTTGCCATTCTAGGCCCTCCCATCTCATCTCAAGCCTAAACGACCACTTGAGCCATGAGTGAGGCATATCATTATCTTGTTTAATGTGAATTCTACCCATCCCCCTAATTCATTATTAAGGTTATCACTAGATTAAAAAACCATCCAATGGGTTATCCTGGACACCACTTTGGGTTCCAACCCCCATTGAGAGCCACTCCCCCTACTTGCAACTAGTAAACCCTACACATCAAGCAAGACATTGAACATCTTGCACACTTATCACAATTGCATAAATCCAAATGCAGAGCAAGGAATTGATCATCTTGCACATTTATCATAATCACATGAATCCAAATACAAAGATAGGAGGCATCACTCTTAGGGTTTATACTTTACACAAGGCACATAACCCAGAACATTGCCAAACCACTTCCAAAGTGAAACAATCATAAGATCCATTCACACATTATATACCCCCTCCTAGGCCTCTGGAAACCACCCTTAAACAATTTTACACCAATGGCACCCACTTTTTATACAATTACAAAATCACCCGATCTCAGAATCAAACACATTGTTCAATACCAACAATCAATCATGTCATTATAACCTTGAAAAATACTCTTTTAAATAAGGCATTATTTCAATCACTCATTTTCATTTAATCCATAATTCAATTAGAAGATTATTTACCCCAAATAAATATATCTGAAAATAACTATAGTAACAATATTCTATTTAATTAAATTACATAGCAATTCTATTAAATAATTATAAAATATCTAACATCCATTTATCTACTCGTTGAGAGAGGGAAATCCAAATCTTCTAACATTTAATCTAAACATTTAAATTGAATAACCTAACATTTTACCTTGAATCATATAAATTAATTAACCTATCTATTTATGAAATATATCAATTCACTTTAATTATTTACCCAGTTCACTTATTGTAATAAATTAAATACTCAATTTACCAATAGCTATCCAATTTAAAATTATTTTATAACATTTTTATTTCTTCTAAAAAAATCTTTTAATATTTATCCCTAATACACACACATAAATGTATATATGTATATACATATACATATACATATACATATACATATATATACATATACATATACATATACATATACACATACATATATATACACATACATACATACATACATACATACATACATACATACATACATACATACATATATACATACATATATATGTATGTGTGTGTGTGTATGTTTGTATATTAGGGCTAAATATTAAAAGACTTTTTTAGAAGAAATAAAAAATGTTATAAAATAATTTTAAATTGGATGGCTATTGGTAAATTGAGTATTTAATTTATTATAGATAAGTGAACTGGGTAAATAATTAAAGTGAATTGATTTATTTCGTAAATAGATAGGTTATGTAATTTATATGATTCAAGGTAAAATGTTAGGTTATTCAATTTAAATGTTTAAATTAAATGTTAGAAGATTTGGATTTCATATATATATATATATATATATATATATATATATATCATGCCACTCCAAGAGCGAGGGTGAGAGGATAATGGGGTCAACCTTACTATAAAACTACATCCAAAGTTATAAAACTTATATCCCTTAAAACAAATTGCATTCATGCTTGATATTACCTTTCCCTTCTATAACTAAAGTGTGTCAACTTATTTATTTTAAGTCTATGACATTTAAGATTGGATATTTATCATTCTAATGTTATTAACTCAAGAATAATTTGATAAATTTATATGCATAATAAAACAATATTGAATTTCGAAATTATAATCTAAGAATATATCTATTTTCATAATTATATTTATTATTCAGATTTAATTAATCATTTATTTATTATCATATATCAATTTATAAAAATAATTATATGAATAACAATTACTATATATAGATAGAGTGAATAATATAATTTATTCACTTTAAAAAAACACAACTCTAAAAACTTTTTTTTAATAAATAATACTATTAATATCTAATATATTTTTTTCTTATCCTAAACCTTTTTCTTTAGAAGTAGAAATAATATCTAATATATCTTTCCTTTCTTTTCTCACGCTAAAATACTTCCCTTTTTACGAAAAAGAACATTTAAGTTAAAGATTCTTAACGAGTCCTTAGGATAAAATCTTTATTAGAGAAATGAAATAGCTAATCAAGAACTAAACCATATTTTTCTTTCAAGGCACAAGAGAGAATGTTTATTTTAGATAAGCTTAACCACATAATTTAATATTTGTAATTCTTCAATTTAATTGATTTTCCTTATGACGTATTATGCTAAAAACAAGGATGAGAAATAGTTATTAGTTCCTGCAGGGAATTATAGGCACCACCAAATCTTAACTAGTTATTAATAATTCTCTTTTTAACCAATGAGAACTGAAGCATTTTTTCTATTTGATTTATTTTTATCTATTATCAATGTATACATGCCAATTATATAACAAAACATATTTCAAAATTCAATTCTCTTCAATCTAATTGGTAGACAAATTTCACCCGATATAAACGATTAATGTGCTTCCATTACTTCCATTACTTCCATTTCGGAATCTTAACTAATTTTTACGAGTTCTTTTAAACTTAGGTTGTTTATTTCCAATAATTCAATGAGGTAAACCATACTAACTATTTTGAAAATTAAATTACACTATAACGATAAATTACTTTTTATTAAATTACACTATAACAATAAATTACTTTTCATTAAATTAATTACTAATTACCCCTCACATTGGGTACGTAACATTTATCTACTATTTTCCTTTGCATTATTAAAATAATAATAATAATTAATAAAATTTAAACTTTGAATAACAAATGCTAACTAATTAATCAATATAACATCAAAATTCAACTATTTTTAATTACCTTTAATACTAAATTGATTTGTAGCATAAATTTAATTGAGCTAATTCTTTCAAAATATTAATACCAATTACTCAAAAAATTCTTTTTAATATAAATTAATTAATTATTATTTAAAATAAATGAATACCTTGTAAATTATTTTTATATTATAATTTAAATAAATTAATACTAATCACCTCTCTTTGTCATAAATTAATTCTAAAACAACACTTATTAAACATATATTTAAACTAACAAATTTTCAATTGCTTTGAAATTTGAACTAACTCTAATTACTAAGATACGTTTTGCAAAATAAATGAATTAAGACTACAATAATTATTTAGAATAAATACTAATTACTTTTATAAAATATTTATTATTTTTAAAAATCAACTTTAAAATTAACAATAATTACTTTTAAATCAAATTGAAATTAATATTAATAAATTAATCATTTAAATCAATCACAAATTCTATCATATTTGTTTTAGAAATAATTCACCTTCTATTTACAACTTATATTAATTACTATATGTTAGTTTGTGAAATAAAAAATGTTAACTAATTAATAATTAATAAGGAAATAAATAACTTTTATTATATTAATTAAATAAATAGTCTAAATTTAAAGATTTTTTTCTTCTCATTTAAATTAAAAAAAATGTTTAGTTTTAGCCAAGTTTAAATTTTCATATCCAATTTAAATGTTCATATTAAATATTTATATATATATATATATAAATATATAATAAATTTAAATATTTGTAAAGACAAATATATATATTTTATATTATATTATAATTTTTTTAAAAATAAATATTAATTAATAATAAAATTAAAATTTTATTAATTTTTTTAAAGTAACAAGGCCATTGGCCTTGCCATGGATTTATGCATGCTGTAAATATATATTTTAAATATTTATATTGAATTAAATAATATATATATATATAATTATTATATTTATATATGTATTAATTAGTAATATATATATTTATAACTATATAAATTAAAATTGACATGATTCCCTTTTTTATATTAATATTTGAATAAAAATATTATCATAAAATATTAAACTTTAATTTATTGAAGTAATGAAACATATATGATTTTAAAAATTGTAAATAAATTGATTGAGTAAAATAATTTAGAGGAAATAATATAAAGAAAAATTATTTTAATTATTAGATTTTTTTTTATAAGAAAAACATAATTTCCTTCAAGATCTTTTCATAAGAATATGGGTTTGAGCCACATAAAATTATTTTAGAAAAAAAACTATCTTCAAAACAAATTTTAATTTTCAAAGAACATAAAAATTAAATATATGCATTTTAATATTTGAGTCAAATATAGATTTTTAAGAAATATTTGTTTTTATATTTTTTTTAATTGATTCCTCTACTTGTTAAGTAGGAAAGCATAACTAGCTATGCATATTCATCTCAATTCCTTTCAACCTTATAAGTTAATATTCAAGTAGATACCTACTTATCAATTAGGAAAACCTGACAAACTGTGCAGATTGTTTATAACTATGTTTACCTGAACAAACTCTTTCTATTCCTCTCAATTCCTTTCATCCACATGTGTTCATTCTAAACTATAAAAAATAAACTACCTCATCCTCAAAAAATTTTGGCTACACAACAAGTACAATTATGTTTCTTAATCTATAACATCATGTAATATTATAATCTTATCAAAATATTATCTTTTGACAACTCAAGCATGATCATCCTTAAATTGTTTCAAAAATTTATATCTATTGGATAACATAGTGAATTTGAGCAACTTAGTTTTCCCTAGATTTTGAAAGCAATTATAGTAGCATTGAGCTTAGAGACCACAACGTTGTATTATGACTAAAACAATTTTTTTCCTTTAGATGGACTTGACAACATATGTAGAGAAGCATGAATTTGTTTTTGATGTAGTCCTAGATGAGCATGTCACAAATGATGATGTGAACTAATGTACCCATGCCATTGTTCTCATTTGAAGTAAAATCATTATATCATGCTTATAAGTATCCTTGATTACGTCTATCAATAGATTGCCTAATCTCCATTGAGAATGTCATAATCTAAAAATATTGTCAGGTGAATGGCATAATCTATAAAAGGGGTTAGATATTACTATTATTAACACCTAGAGTTTTCACATGGTACACCACTATTGTAGTCAATGTAATACAAATTTGGTTGGAACATTTATCTCTCTTAATGGTGTCAGAAGTTCTATCTTAATGTTGATGACTAAAAGCAAACTAGATGTTGAAAGAGTGTTGGTTAAACTTGAATTTTTATGGTATGTCATACTTCTATGGTTTGAATTATGGGGCATAAAGAAAAATAAGGATAATTTTTAAGCCAGTGACAAGCAAGACACCAATATCATGTATGAGACCTCACTTGTGGCAGCCTGCAAGGGCATCTTTTTCAATTTAACTTGAATATTGTTCATCTAGGGTGCATGTACTTTACTCTAGATTTGAACCTCTATTTCCTCCATGTAGTACACAAGCCTTCACCATTATCTCGACTAAAGCTTTAATTATAATGGAAACCTAAATCCTTTTTGGAATGTAGACACCAACACCTTGGGTTTTGTGTTGTCTCAAACCATTTTCAAAATCAACATTGAAATGTAGTTTTTATGAGAAAATGGATAATCACAAGATTTTGAACAAAATTCAATAGTGTTCAACTTCTTGGAAGTCAATGATGAGAATTCTCTCTTCCTCTTCAATTTTTGTCCACCTAAAGGCCATTCAAAGTGGCGGTCCTTATGGCACACATAATTTGATTACATGGTTATGATAGGTTCTTTGGGTTAAGATATCCTAACATCTATTAATAATTGTTGTATGTTGCATCTTGTTAGAAATATAGTTTTGTGGTTTTTCGTTATATGTCATAATAAGCAATGCATGTTGTTCATTCTATTTGATCTGAATACATAGATTGTTAATTTTGAAAGGACAATACATGTTTCTTATTTGTAACAACTTGTCTTATTTTTGGATATTGTTTACGGTATTATATGTCACCATTTGAAAAATTTCAAGATTATTATTAAGTTGTTATAATATCAACATTGTTGCTAAAACATAGTAGACATAACAAATAAAAACATCACTATAAGAGCACAATTTGGCAAGAACTTCGCTGCTCTGTAGCTCTTGTTAAAATATTTTACTCTTTAGCAAGATATGACCATGACCTTGATTCTCTCAATTTCTAAGATATCCTTAATTAAAATTTGATTTTTTTAAATAACATGAAAAAGGTAGTTTTTTCTATTTTTCTTGTTTTGTTTTTATTTAAATTTTCTAACTACTAATTAAGAGTGAAGTTACTAACTACCACTAGCTAAATATAACTTCTTTATATGTTTAATTTTTCATCTTACTTGCTTTCTTGGAATGTACAGAAAATAGATCATTTGTTCCAAGTTAGCCTCTTTTCTCATTTGATTTCTAGTTTTATTTATTGTTGCTTCCATTGCCAGGTCTAGATAGAGGTGTGCTTAAAGCCACTTATTCAAGTAGTAAAGATTAGGGATTTGGAATGGTATCTAAATCTTTCTTAGTAAATTCTGCTAAAAGATTTGGAGTTGCTTATTGATATTATTATTGAGATTTAAGATACCTTTTTTACTGCAGGTGGTAGAAGTAATTGTTATTATTATAGTTTTTAACTTTGATATATCTTTTATCTTTTAACTAATTGAAGGTAAGCATTGATAAAAGAAGATTCAACGCTATAAAAGATACATGTTATATATAATTTGCAAACTGTTGATGACGATTTTACTCACAACAATAGGGCGAATAAATTCTTCACAAATAAATCACAAAGAGCCTATCCTTCTTGAAAGATATGGAACAAAGACAATCTAAAATGTGAATTTTCTTTAATAGGAAAAGATTGACTCAGTTCAATCCCAAGTCTCCGGTAAAAGTCTTGATTGCACTAGGTTCACTCTTGGGTATAATGTGATATTGTTGTTAATCTCAAAGGGAATATGGTTAATTGAAATCATATATATCAGACATTGAGTTTTCAATTGGAACTTTAAAAACAAATATCATGAAATTGAAAGATTTGAAATAACATTCCATAAACATCAACAATTTCTTTGCTATCACTTAAGTAGATTTAGCATTAAGCATTCAACAATTTCATAGAAAAACAAAATATTTTCAACAAGTTTCCATCCATTCACTTATTTTTGGAACATTTTCAAGAAATTTAAACATCTATTCTAAAATAAAGCATAAAAATACTAAAAATTAAAATTTTCTCCTGGTTATTTTCCATGCATGCTTTATACTTCACCATATTGCTTCATAGCTACATATAAAATGGTGTAATCTTTTAAAGAGAGGGGTTTTAGTTTGGACAGCAAGTAGGTTGTGCAATCACCCTTAAATGGCACAACACACAGTCTTGTTCAACTGAACTAACAAAACTAGCTACAAAAAAATCATGAGATAGGTAGCTATCTAATTGGCTCTAATATTAATCAATGTCTAAGAGCATACAAATTTTTACACCAGAATGATTTAGAAAATAGGAAAAAAGAACAAAACTTAAAGAAGTTTTGGCTCTTCTGACATCCACAAATTTTGAACTTAACATAAAAAGAAAGATCCTCTGGCCTTTTATAGAACACAAGACATAGATAGGATAAGACAAATACATGAGAGGAAATCCAAGGGACAAATCACATCAAGGCACATGTAATGTGGTGACTAATAAGAGAATTTCAATTGAAGTCAACGAAGGTCAACTCCAATTACACATTGATGTTCTTTGGGTTTTAATATTTAATCATTGCCAAGATGATACTTCAAATTAAGATAATGTGTAGGAACTTCCCATACATTCAAAATTATCACTTTATTACTCTATTCCCACACTCTGTTTTGTTCTAGGTCTGCTACTCTCGGGAATGGGCTCTCCCAAAGATTGGCACTTGTCTCCACCACATGTACAATACCAGGATCTCCAATATTCTGGTGGATTCAAAGCCCTCTGCCTTATAACCTCCTAGAGTACGCAACCAGACTTGGATATAATTATATCCATGATTCAAGTCTGTCTGACCATCCATACCCAAACTTTGCATCACAATCTATATCTCTTGTAATCACAAATTCCACACATTAAATCCCTTTTAAAAAAAAATAACATTTATAAACATCTCATGTAAATAAAACCATTATTCAAATGTTAGTATATAAATCTTATAAATGACATGCTTTCTAGCATATCATAAATCCTTACATAATCATCTTCCACAAATAGCAGACTACTAGACTATCAGAATCATTAGACAACCTTAAAATTAAAACATATTTCATTTCACATCGTTTCCCGATACCCGGTATTTAGCTTTACCCATGAACTTTCCCCGGACTTTGGTTTTACCGAAACTTCCATTTTACCAGACTCGAAATATTGGACAAAAACACTCTACTTATATTTGCACCACCTTTTTCCTTTCAAACGTTTCTGGTTCCCGGTATCCGGTACCCGAAACACTTACATTATGAAGTACTCTTTGATTAAATATTTCTCTTTACTTTTCACTTCTAGTGATCTATTCAACTTGCTAGCTCTTGCCATAAGAGTTATTGTTTTTTTTTTCACTTGGGTCCCCAAGTCTTACAGTCTTGGGGCATGTTGTGAGAACACACAACTTGTAACCAATATAACCAAATTTAAACAAAACTTAAAATTAAATCAGCACTTGTAAATTATAATTTATACATATTTTAAAACAATAACTTTCATCTTTACCTAGATTTTGGCATAAAAAAGTAAAACTCCACCAAAAACATCCATGTGTGCTTTGATTAATTCTAGTTTTTGGAACTTAGTGAAAATAATCAGTTCATTGACATTGAACTACATAATATGGTAATCCTCCAAAGCCAACCAGGGATAGAGCCTTGCTGCCAGTCAAACATCCATAGCCCCAACAAGGTTATCTCTATAATTCACCCAAACATAGCTCTACTATCAGCCAAGCGTCTATAGCCCTAATAGAGTTATTTGGATAGCATAAAGAGTTTTTTTTTTTAGATATTGTAATAATAACTCATTTTTCAACTTTTGATATTTCAATGATAGCTCATTTTTAAACTTGCAAGCAATGAAGCCCACTATTAGGTTGGGAATTATAGTGGTAGCGAAGGTTACCTTTTGATTTTTCATTCAATGCAAATTCCTTCATCAATTCACCATTTCCCAAAAAATCATTTAATAATTCCTTGTTGATGTGTATTTCTAGCTAAATTTTACTACTTTATGCCAAATCCTAGCTAACTGCGACTCACTATGTGTTAAAAAACATGCATAAATTAAAATTTAGCAATGAACAATTTAATCACCAAATTTAAATCTAAATTTAGAAATATTAGTTACCACCCTTCCAATTAAATTTTATAGAAATTGCTAAAATATTTGGCTAGCACTCCCAATTTGACGGTGTTGCACCTCATTAATGGATCAGAAATATCATGATTACATTGAAACATGATCACATTATTCTGTATTAAATTTGCATGCCTTATTTCACACATATTATTTCCATCAACTTACTCAAGTGATGACGTGTATTGCCTTACCAACTTCATTTTCCTTTATACTCTACACATATAAGCATCTCCATAATTAATACAGCTGAAGAAAAATATATGAAATGACCACCGGTTCACTTTGAAATCTTCAACTTACTTGATTCACAATCTTTGTACTGCTAAAATTTGAAGTAATTTATCACCAACTATGTGCACATAATTAATTTGATTTAACATTCCACTTTGAAGATAATTGTTTGGTTGCCACCTTGCTTACGATTTCCAAGGCTTCACTTGAGGCAATTATGTACCACAACTTCCTCATGACTTTCTATAAATTCTACATTTCTTCTCAAATTCTTCACACTTTTTCTTAGCTTTCTTCTCTTGTTTTGCATTTTTGCTTTGTTTATTCTCTCTTGCTTCTAGGCCATGGATACTCCAATTTTCTTAAGTTGCTCTCACCACCAGAATGTTTTCTTAGGAAGTATCACACCACAAAGGCTTGAAATTTTTTTGTTAATTCAGAATTCTATTTTTACTATACCAAATTTGTGCTTAGTTCTTGGGGAAAAGTATGTGGAATCTAGCCACTACTTTCACTTTTACTCTAATGTGGCTTCTCATTTTGTAGCATCACTTTTGGATATTGGGTTACCTGCTGAAGATGTTTGTTCAACTGCCAATTTGATAGTAAGGCCTAAATATTTGGAGAATCTAGATACTATTTTATCTGTTGCACACTCGACCATTAGAATCCCTTCCATGGATGGTATCCCTCAGTTCCTAGAACATGGGGAAGTGGTTCCACTCTAGCCTTTCCTCACTAACCTCCATGTTTGTGACTTTGAAGTTCATAGGGAACTCACCTACATAGGATATTTAGCCCTAATAGATGAGGCATCCCATATCGACTGAATGGATACTATTACTTACAACTTGACTCACTCTTTTTTGCTTTTTGATCTTTTTGAAGCAAGAATTTTGATACTCCATGTATATACGTGATACACACACACATATATATAGCTTTTTAGTACATCTTAAAGCATGATTTATTGTGTATGGTTTTATCATTTTGTATTTCACAGTTCAATTTTACAAATGTTTAAATTAACTCTCATGTGTAAGATAAGCAGAACTTGCTAATGTAGAGGCCAAACAAAAAAGAAAAGAAAAGAAAAAAAAGAAAAAAAGAAAAAAAAACAACCCTACAAAAAGAAAACTAACCCTAACTAACCAAACTTCTAATCTAACAAGCGATTAACCTTAACAAAACAACTTATTTTAATTTCTATGACTATTTCCATTGTTGTTTTGGTATGAATTACAACAGGTTTATCTTTAAATTCATTCAGAAAAATTTCAATAACTCTACTGTAACAATGAATTATCTTAAATTTTCTACATTTAATAATCATAAATTCAAAGGTGTACTTACCAATTATTTGGCTCACATGTATGAAAATGACCTCATTAAAGTTTGATTATACACACTTCGTTTGATGCGACCATACTCTACCTTCTTCCAATCCTGGTTCATTTCCATGAGTGATTGTGTCCATTTCTCGACTTTCTCCTCCGAAAATCTTCATATCTTCGGTCTTACCTTCACTTTGCACTTTGTTAGACCAAGATATATCACAATTTATATTGTTATCAGAGAGAGAAAAAGCAAAAGTTTGATACTTTGTATCTTGCATAAAATCAGGGAAATTTCCTTTTTTAAATTGTAAATTTTCAATTTGGAGCAAAATACATGGATCTCCCGCTCGATTTTCCTACTCCTTTCCCTCATTCGGATTTTCCACGTATAAGGAGAATGATGACTCATCAATACTGTTTCCTCATTTCCGATGTGATGTCTCTAAATGTCAACATTCTCTCCTATTTTCCTACAAAATGTTAGGATTTTCTTTGAAATAATTGTAGTTTTCAAACTATCTTGACGTATCAGTTAAATTTTTAACGTTTCCAATTCCACTAGGGTCAAACATTTTGTTAGAATTTCTTCTGTTAATAGAATCACTTTACACATGGCCAAGCTTACCCTAGTTAAAAAAAATTCACACTCAAATTCATCGTGATCAGTTGTATCATGAATTCTACACTCGGTGAATAAACTCAAATGATGTATTCTCTGGTTAAATTTTTTCCAAAGTTTCTCAACTTCCATACTGAAAAACTAGTTTGCACTCAATTTCACTTTACAAGCTTCCTTCCAAAACTCAAAACTAATATAAAATTCAAAGATATGCCCTCCTTCTAGCACTAGTTCCTATTGATGATGATTTTACTCGCAGCAATAGGGAAAATAAATTCCTCACAGATAAACCACAAAGATCCTATATTTCTTGAAAGATATGGAACCAAGACAATCTAAAAGGGGAATCTACTTTAACAGGAAAAGATTGACTTAGTTCAATCCCAAGTCTTCAGTAATCAGGTCTTGATTGCACTAGGTTCACTCTCGGGTATAATGTGATATTGTTCTTAATCTCAAAGGGAATATGGTTAATTTAAATCATATATATCAGACACTGAGTTTTCAATTGGAACATTAAGAAAAAATATCATGAAATTGAAAGATTTAAAATAATATTCCATAAACATCAACAATTTCTTTTCTATCACTTAAGTAGATTTAGCATTAAGCATTTATCAATTTCATAGAAAAAAAAAGTTTTTCAACAAATTTCCATCCATTAACTTATTTTTGGAACATTTTCAAGAAATTTAAACATCTATTCTAAAATAAAGCATAAAAATACTAAAAATTAAAGTTTTCTCCTGATTATTCTCCATGCATGCCCCAAAGAATTAACTAAAATAGAGCAAATCACTTTATAATTCACCAAATTACTTCACAACTACATATAAAATAGTGTAAGATTTTAAGAGAGGGGCTTTAGTTTGGACACCCAGTAGGTTTTGCATGCACCCTTAAATGGCGCAACACACAGTCTTGTTTGACTGAACTAACAAAACTAGCTACAAAAGATTCATGAGATAGGTAGCTATCTAATTGGCTATGATATTAATCAATGTCTATGTGCATACAAAGTTTTATACTAGAATGATTCAAAAAACAAGAAAAGGTAAAAAACTTAAAGAAGTTTTGGCTCTTTCGACATCCAAAAATTTTGAACTTAACTTAAAAAGAAAGATCCTCTAGCCTTTTATAGAACACAAGGAATGGATAGGACAAGATAAATACATGAGAGGAAATCTAAGGGAAAAATCACATCAAGGCACGTAGAATGTGGTGACTAATAAGAGAATTGCAATTGAAGTCAATGAAGGTCAACTCCAATTGCACATTGAAGCTCTTCGGGTTTTAATCTTTAATCATTGCTAGGATGATACTTCAAATTAGGATAATGTGTAGGAACTTCCCATACATTCAAAATGATCAATTTATTACTCTTTTCCCACACTCTATTTTTTCTGGGTCTGCTATTCTCGGTAATGGGCTCTCTTGAAGATTGGCACATGTTTCCACCGCATGTACAATACTGGGATCTCTAGCATTCTAGTGGATTCAAAGCCCTCTGCCTTATAACCTCCTAGAGTATGCAACCCGACTTGGATATAATTCTATCCATGATTCATTTTTCCTGACCGTCTATACCCAAACTTTGCATTACAATCTGCATCTCCTGCAATAAAAAATTCCACACATTAAATCTCTTTTAAAAAAAAAAACATTTATAAACATCTCATGTAAATAAAACCATTATTCAAATGTTATTAATTAAATCTCATAAATAACACGCTTTCTAGCATATCATAAATCCTTGCATAATCATCTTCTACAAATACTAGATTACTAGACTATCACAATCATTAGACAACCTTAAAATTAAAACATATTTCATTTCACATCGTTTGTCGGTACCTGATACTCGGTATTTAGCTTTACCCATGAACTTTCCCCAGGCTTCAGTGTTACCAAAACTTCCATTTTACCGAACTCCAAATATTAGACTGGAACACTCTGCTTATATTTGTACCACTTTTTTTCTTTCAAAATTTTTTGGTTCCTGCTATCCGGTACCCGAAACACTTACATTATGAAGTACTCTTTGATTAACGATTTCTCTTTACTTTTCACTTCAAGTGATCTTTTCAACTTGCTAGCTCTTTCCATAAGAGTTATTATTTTTTTTCGCTTGGGTCCCCAAGTCTTACAGTCTTGGGGTGTGTTGTGAGAACGCACAACACAAACGTCTTCTAAAATGTCCCTTTTGGTGCATATACAATAATTCACCAACTGATTTGTTTTTCTATGGATTAACCTAGCATTCATCTCTTGTTTTGACATGCAAATTGTTGCTGGAGTATGCTACATTAATGTTTATAGGTTACAAAGTTGGTTGCACAAGAGAAGAACATTTCAATGATCAGGATTAATCATGTGACATCATTTAGGATTCTCTAGAAACTACTAATCAACTCATGGGCATAGACCACGGTTTCGACACAGGGGAATGAAGCGCTTAACTAGTAGGAATTTATGTGAGATACATATGAGATACTTGTTCAAATGCTTATTCACATTAAGACCCACACTGCTAGAGATGGGGAAAACCATTTTTGTTATATATTCCTAGAATTGGAAAAACCTTACACCTAGTCTTTGATTAAGGAAACAATAGTGGCATTCCTTCAAAAACATCACTACCACTACCAACGTCTTAGATTTCTTTCCTCTACCAAATACCCTATGTGCTTAATCCTTCCTTGTAGGTAAATTCTTATTCTATCTTTTTTGTTTGTCCTGTTCTATTTTAAATCTGTAAAGTCCATCAAAATTAGTTTTAACCTTTTGTAAATGCTTTTGCAATAAAAATGAAAAAACATCCCAACACTATGACTTTGTAGCTCCTGAACATTACTTTGCAATTAGTCAATATGAAACTAAGATGGATCATAAAATATTCCTCTCTTGAAAAATGTTGTGTTGTAGACTAGAGATTATATCTTGCTTAAGAGGGTCAAATAAAGGATGCATTTCAAAAGATGAATACGTGAATATATGACTAACAAAATTATTGAAGAATTATTCTTTTACAAAGTAAAATGGTGTCTATAAGAAACCTAGACCAACATTCAAACTTATGAGTGTTTTTATTAAAATAAAATGAGAAAGATCTAAACAAGAGAATCCAAAATGGCCAAGTAGGGAATGAAGCAAAGATAGATCTAATCATCATGCCTTTTTCAGACTTTGGTTTTGTTTGATTGAATGAACATGCAAGAAATAAATGACATTATATAATAAATCTATGGTTGTTGTTGATAGTCAATTTAGAACAATCAAGCCATTATTTAAATACTTCCTTAAGGACAAGCTTTTTGTGATGCTATATGGTTGCATTTAAGCAAAATAGGGCAATGAAACCAAAATAAGAAGGGTAGATATATTGATATCTTAAAAAGAAAGAGAACAGATTCGATGGTTTAAGGAGAAGATCACATTTATCTAAAACTCTTCATATGAATATTAAAAGAAGAGGCATATTGAAAAATAGAAAATGAGATTCATTTGAAGAGAATTCAACCCAATTATGCTACAGGCCTAAGTAAATACCTATTACTATTCGCATCTACATCCATCCTCCTCCTCTATCCCCTTTTTTTTCCATTCTCCCCCAAAACTAAAAACATTTATAGGAAGGAGGAGAACATCCGTTGTATGGGAATTCTCAACTATCGCAACAGATTATAGTTAGTTTTAATTTAATCAATAGTCAATTAAAATATTTCATTTAAAATTTGTAATTACAATAGATTCCCAATTCACTCAAACAGATAAAATCATTTACCCCCATTTATTCACATATTATAATTAATTTTATAACCCAAATTTATAACCTTTTTATTTATTTATTATATTATTATGTATTTTAATATTACATTACAAATTTATTTTATTATAAACTATGATTATTTATAAATATATATATATATATATATATTTATTTATCAAAGGCACCCTTTTTACTTAATAGTTTATTTTAATGTATAAAATAACCAAAGGAGTTTATCAAACAATTTTAAATTAAATAAAACCAAATACCAATTGATTACCTGACCACTATCCAGGGTCAAAAAGCAAGACCTCAAGCACCTTGACTGACCACTGACAAAACTGATAATATTGACAAGGTATCCAACCAGATACTCACCCTCTTCGAGGATGATGACTAGGGTAGGGGACCAAGTGTCATCTCCGATCAATTGATCCATTGGGTTTCAAGGCATGCTCAGACCTGCCAATTCAAGTGGAGTCAATTCCTAGCATCTGCAACCTATAGCACACAAAACACTCATGCATATACATGCAAACGAACACACTGTGAAAGGGAATCAAAACATCACAGAGTACTCACAAGTGAGTGATGTGACACTGTCTCTTTCACACAATCACATCCATAAGACAACACTCAGTAATCAAATGAAATCATATAGTAATGAGCCACATAGCAATCAAAATAAGATCAATCACATGATAATCACATAATAGTCAAGATAAGACAACCACATAGTGCTCATAATAGGGTTAGTTCATATAACATGTGCATGAAATATCAAGTATCAGAAGTGTCATAAAAGTATCATCATAGCCATAATTATAACATCATATAGTGTATCATAATTTCTCATTATAAAACAGATCAACTTTCAATCTATTATTGAAATAGTATGAGAGGCACTACATCCTCCTCTAGGATCAGGTTTTCTCTTGGAAGCCTGCAAACAAGAAAGGGTACAACTCTCTCATCTGGGATGCATCCTCCTAAGTGGCCGAAGACTCATCATTAGGAGGAAAACATAATCTCAAGAGTCTAAGAAACTAGGACAACATAATGGGCTCATATGAAACAAGAGTACCTAGTGTTAGAAACTTGGGCTCTAATGCCAATTGTAACACCCCTACCAAGGAACTCCAGAGGACAACACTACACTAGGTCAAAATAATGGAACAATTTTTTTTAAAGGAAAATAACAATATAACATAGCATGATAAACTAATCCTAGGTCCTCTAAGGTTCCTCAGCTACACTAGTCACAATCTAACATCAATATTACTAGAAACGTCTCATCAACAATAAAAGATACAAGAATAATCTAACATGCAAGGTTCATTTTAAAACATCATATTAAATGATTCTACATTACTTACCTCCATAACATGTCAACTAATAATCAACATTAAAGATCATTTCTAGCTAAATAATATATGCAAGATGCATTACTTTAAAGTACTCTTTACAAGATTAAATCATCATTAATTGTTACATCACTACAATGTTTACAACATTTCTTTCCCTAGTACATGTGGGAAGATTACAACAGATTACAGAAAATGATACAACTGAAGTATAATCCAATATGCAAATACATGAAAGGTTTCCTACTCGAATAGGAACAAGAACTAGAGTCCACAACACAATGAGCAATATCTATGCAATTGAACATGCAACAAGAATACCCAATGGAGAAAAGCGCCAACCTCCTGACCATGTGGAACCTTGAGGTCCACCCCCCATGGTAGGAGATAACATAAGGTCTCACAACCAACAGAAAAATAGGAAAGGAACAGGCTAACACAATCAAGGGATATACATGACTCCAACACCACACTGCTAATAACACCAACATCACTACAACACTTCACTTCCAGAGGCACTCACATAACAAAAAGAGGAAATACAACTAGGGAATGCTAGACTGCAATAGGGAGGATTGTCATCACATAGCTTGATATGGGTTATCCTGGTAGATCTTCTTAGGCCCTGAACCCCATACAAACTCATGTGGAATCAACATACCTTTCATGAGGATAAGGTAGTTGATCTTTCCATTTTAGGCTTTCCCATCTCATCTCAAGCCTAAACGAGCACTTGGGCCATGAGTGAGGCATATCATTATCTTGTTTAATGTGAATTCTACCCATTCTCCTAATTCATTCCTCTTAAGGTTAACCCCTTGTTAGAGGACTTATCTTATCTTAATGATGACTCCACCTCATTGTTCGAGCTCCTTGACATGACGAGGCTAGGGGCCATTGGTACTTCCAAATTGGCTATGTGGACTCTACATGAATTTAATAGGGTTAACATCAAAATCAGGGGATTGAAAGAGAATGTGTAGAATACTATAAAAGGCTCTACCTCATATATTCTAATTGATAGAATTATTGATCTTGAGTCTTTGTTCACTTATTTCAAGTCCTTATGTGAATAGTGTCTAGTTAATTTAGAGGCCAAGGTGTTGGATACCAATACAAAAATCAAGAAACTGCTTCATGCCTATCATATTTCTTTTAATAATAGTGCAGATTCTTTGGAGGTCCTATTTCGGAAGATCAGTGAGCTTAGAGAAGACTAGTTGTATTTTTCTAAGCTGATGGAGAAGGATAAGGTGACTAAAGGAAAAGGGAAAAAAGTTAGTAAGGAAGATGTTAAAGGCCCTACTGCTAGAGGGATGGGTAATTGGTGGAAGAATTTTGAGGATGAGAAAAAATAATTGTTGGACATGATTGTCCTTCATAGGAATCAAGAACTTGAGGTGGCCAATACCATGAGAAACATGAAGTAGTGTCCAACTCTATTTCTTTTTTGTTGGGTTTTTGTTTCTTTCTTGTTATTTTGTTGCTTTTTTGTTGATGGTTGTTGCTGATATTTTATTGTTACATATTTTGAGTAGCATTTTGTATCTGTAGTTGTAAAGGGTTTCGAGTTCCTTAAAAACTTGTTTTTCCCATATAATAATAAAAAATGTATAAATAAGAGATCATTTCACTATGTTTCACCTAGCAATTTTTCATAAGCATCCCAACATTTCAAGTGAGCATTATCAAGAGAATTTCAAGAGCATTTCAAGAGCATTTTCAAGGCATTGAAGAGTATATTATTGTAGATTATTACAACAATCAAGATCCATAATCATGTCAAAGTCTCCTTGCATCATGCATGTTATTTGAGCTAATATGTTTTAGTGTTTAAGATCTATTCAAGCATTCAAAGGAATTGTTTCAAATCAAGTTTCAAGTCAAGATCCACATCCTAAAGCCATTTCATGCAAGTTCCAAACCTCCATCATCAAGTTTCATCCAAGGGTTTGGTGAGTTGTGACATTGCTTTGTTCATTCATCATCCCTTTCATGCTATTTCATTTCATTTCAAGGTTTAATTACCAAAATGGGGTTTGAACAAGGCAAAACCCCATTCACCAATAAAACAACATTTTCCCCTCTTGATGTGTGTTTGCAGATTTTAGGTGGAAGAGCTCTTGGAGAGCAAAAATTGAAAATTTGTCAAAGTTGCATTTTTTTCTCACCATTCTTGTAAGTTCATGGAAACTAACCTATAGGATTTATTTTTGACTATTTGATGGTGAAAATTTAGGATCTAGAAGTGCAAACACAGTAGAAGAGAACCCAAAAATAGATTTTACAGAGCCCTAGCTAAGACCCATTTTCCTAGGGAAAATGAGTCCTTAGTTATCCTTGAAAAAGAAATTTTTGTGAGAGGTACACAAGATTTATCCCTTATAGATTCTCTAGAAATTTTGTAGGTTCCATTAGTGTTATGCTTATTCTTCTAAATCCACTTTATAGATTTCAATTTGGAGTTAATTTTCCATTTTTAATCTTTCTCCCCAAAGTGTTGTTTGACCTAGAACCTCGTACTTAAAGAAAAGGGAAATTTGTAGATTCACACTTTGACTTGCCTCACCTTTTGGTTGACAACAATTTTATTGTTTAGATCTCATTTCCTAATGAAATTAGAGAAGCAGGACCCCTTTTTCCCTCTTTGGATACACTTTTCCATTTTGGGAAATTCCCCTATCCTATTTTTCTATGTTTCAAAAATAATTAGATGTCTCATTCTCCATCATTCTGTCATCGGACCGATTTCAAGTGAAGCTAGGCTACCCATGGTTATGCTCCATGAATTTCATCCTATCAATTATTCACAAGTACATAAAGTTCCCCTTTGAAAATGAGATATATAAAGTGCATTATTGTGGATTCAATCCTTTGTCTTCCTATGGAAATTTTTCATTTGATTTCTTTTGGCCTTAGGCTATGGAAGTTATAAAGCCTTGTGAAGATTTATTTTTTAATTCATACCAGAATTTCAAGGAAATAACATAACAGAGTTATCTCTTAGCAATATTCTTGAGTGTGATTGGTCCATGGTTGCTCCTTCTCCTTGACCCATCATAGATGAACCTATTATTGAGCCAAAAACCATCCCAACTAACCAAGGTAACTATGCTTCCATTCCTCCACCCATCTCCTATAAAATAACAAGAAACCAATGGTTGATAAACCTAATCCTACCCCATCACAACTTTAAAATCATATAAGAAGAAACATAAATTCTAAAGAGCGTAGGCATAGATGTCATGCTATTTCTCACCAATTGGAAGAAAAGAACCAAAAAGTGCATGATAATCCAACAAACGTAGAAAAAACTCAATAAGAAATCCAAATTTCACCAAAATAAGACATAGAACCAAGATAAGAAACCAAATAAGAGAATTCAAATGCATTATCATAAAATCTTCCATTGTGATCAATTTGGATGATGATGGTGAAATTTCTAAAATTGATGAGGTGGTGCATAATGAGCTTAATGTTTTATTTTCAAAGCAAATGAGTTTAGATGGGGGCAGCTATGATGATACTCCTTATGAGAGTGACCTACCACATCTTGCACTTGGAGATGCTCCTAGTACGACACTTGTTGTAGTCCCTTTAGCTAGTTTTTCACATTCCATTTATGACAAGCAAGATTGGGATGCAGATGACCTACTCTACGTTGGATTGCACATGATGTGATCTCCCATGTTAGGATTCTTGGCATGCATTTATGTTTTTTAGTTTTATTTGTATGACCCTTGTTGCTCTGTTGGCACAAGGATATTAAGGAAACAAATCTATTGTAACATTCTTCTATTTGTATCTTCATTCTTCTATATGTTGTAAAATTTTTCTTTTATTCTTTTCTTTTGTTTTCCTTTCGGGGACGATGCAACATGTTGAGAAATTTAGGTCTCTTCCATGTTGACCCAAAATTTGTTTTCCTTCTCTCTCTATTTTGTATTCCTCCATTATGTTCTTTGTTCTATGAGTATTGAGGGAATGATTTCAATTCTGAGCTCTATTATATCACTATAGCAAAGACATATACTAACCCTAGGTTCATGGATCCATGAATGCACCTTTTTATGTTGTATTTTAGGGAAACCCCTTATCATTATGTAGCTTTATTTGGAAACATATCTTTGGTATAGGGATTTCCAAATAAGCTCTTATGATATTTTCTTACATGAAATTTATCATTTTTCTACTTTAAATTAATTGCACATAGCATGGTGTTTTGAAATTTATTTAAAGTGAGGGCATACACTGGCATTATTTTGCTTCACTTTGTCCACAGGGGCTGGACTTAGTGCCACATTGACATTCATATTTGAAATTTTTGCTCCACTTTGTTCACAAGAGTTGAACTTAGCGTAGCATTAGCATTGCATCTTGTGACACCTTATCAAGGTTATCAAGGATATAAATTTTGGTATGGTTGTTATGGGCACACCTTGTAGACCTAGTGTGTGTTTCTCATTTTTTCCACCTTGTTATGAGTACACCTAGTATACCTAGTGTGTTTCTCATCTTTCCTTGGGGGATTGCCCAATGGAAAGTGGTCCTCACTAGCTTGTGTTCCTTCTGCTTTGTGATTCACCTAGAAAATATCAAAATTTGTTATTGTGTGAGTTGTGAATGCCTTTTGCATGACTCCAATCATAATAAAACTTGTTATTTCATACCCTCTTTTGCATTTCATGTTGACATGTATGTTTGTGTTTGGTGTCTTGTTGCATTTCATACATGCGTTTTCCTTTGTTCTTATATTTCTTTTCCATGGGATCTTACATCTTGGGGGCTTGATCACCCTCCTTGATCCTTAGTCATCCTATTTCTTTAACATTTATAAAATTGAACCCCTCTTGACATATATTTCTCTACTTTAGTGTGAGTTTAAGAATAAGTTCATACTCTCATTAAAGTGGGGGCTAAATATAGTGTAGAAAATTATCACCCTTACTAATTTCACACTATGTTTTACCCCCCCTAAATTATTGGACATAATTAAGTCCCTATTTTCCTAAATTATGCATTTCAAAGCCTATTTTTACCATTTTTTGAAGGATTTCAAGCATTGAATAAATGCAAGTGATTAATGTTATGATCTCAAAACTTAATGTCCTAGCAGATAGGGCTAGGACCCATATTTCCATGGGAATATGGGTCCCCCTATATTTTTGGAGACCAATTTTTAATATGTTGTTGGTAGAATTTTAACATTTAGAATTCAAATTTCAATTGTTGGCTTTTGGGATCTAAGTTTTGGGAAATTAGAACAATCAATACCTAGTTATTCTATCATTTGAAATCTAATAAAATATCTAACAAGAAAACTATTGGAAAACTTATGATCAAGAGAACTCTTGAGTAAGTCAAGAGTAGCATTTTACTGATTTATTGTAGTAATTCAAGATCCAACATCATGTCAAATTCTATGTGTGTTCATGTTCATGTTTTCTAAAGGCTAACATTATTGTATGTCTCCAAGCATCCAATCATTCAAGAATTTTAAAAAATATATCAAACAAGATCCAAGATCCTTGAGGTGATGTGTATGAATTTATTCCTTCAAGGAAGCCATTAAAGGGTGGTGAGTTTCAAATTTTTTTATTCATCATTCCTTCATTTCAATTATCATTCCTATCATGGCATTGCCATTGTGGAAGTGGAAACACTTACACGTGGTTTGAATGAGGCAATCCACTACAATGGACCAATATTTCATCCTTTGTGAATGTGTAGGTTATAGGTTTGAATAATATTGAAGGAAGATTGAAGGAAAATTCTCCATTATTACATTTGTTGTCACCAGCCTTGTCAAACCATGGAAACTTGAGCCTATAGAATTTATTGATGGTATTCTAAAAATATGCAACAAGGAAAGATAAGGTTATATCTAGCATCAAAGAATTGGAGAATTAGTTTTAGGAACCCCTATCAGTGACCCATATGCCCCTAAGTGACTAAGTTCTCATTTGCATTCCAAATCCAACTCTTATTGATAGGTACACATCATCAAACACTTCCTAGGCCCACCTACAATTTATAGTTTAAAACCATGTATTTCCAATATATTCCATTTATCATGTTAGGTAATATAGCTCAATTAGGTTAATAATTCTAATTTCCCATTCATATTCAAGACCCTAAGAAAGTGGATAAAGTTCTAATTGGCTGACCTTTATGGTAGATAGTCAATCTACTCGCCTTGTTGATCCACCTTCTAATGTAACTTGGAAAAAGGTCCATAAAATCAAGCTTGTGTTTATACCCCTTAACATTAAGGTCCATCTTTTTCTACATTACACCTAATAAGATATATAGGGAAAAGTTTCAAGGATCAAGGTTTAGGGATAATTCATACCTTATACCATAGTAGAAGTATTCCTACATCAATAACCAAGAAAAAATCTTTAGAATAATAGGTTTGAACTCAAGTAGAAATACCAAGGAAAATGTACTCAAGTTAAAGGATGGACTAAACTGTGAATTTGATAACTTAGTGTAATCAAGGAGTTAAGGTTCAAATCAAGGGAATTTTGGTAAGAAGAAATATAAAACACTAGAAAAGGAAAGGTAAAAGGAATAGAATTGAAGGGGTATCAAGAAGTATGAATCTAAAGTTTCGATATGGAAAAGTGATAAATATGGGGGATGAATGAAAGGAATGTTGATATTTGAAATCCTAATATATTAGTAAGAATAAAGGAAATGATGGGGTTTGGTAAAAAGGAATACTTAGTGTAGACACTTCAAATCATCCTAATCGATATTACGCATCTGAATTTGATTTCTAACATTATTTCCTCCTAAATCACCTCTTTTCTAACTATTTAATTAAACAATTTAAATTGTTTGATTAAATTTATCACTTTCTCCTATTAATCAAATAATCAATTTTATTGGATTAATTCATCCCCCTTTCTACTAATTTCCATCCCATTTAATTAGATAATCCAAATTATTTAATTAAAACTCGTATGTCATCTCATTTGATTAAATAACTAATTATTTAATTAAATGTCACATTCCTCTAAAATCCCCTAAACCCACCTAAGTTAATTAATCCTTGATTAGTTAATCGTATCCAGCTATTAAACCTCATTAGTCCATTCTCTAGCTTCTAACCCCACTAAGGTTAAATAAACCTATGGTTTATTAGCCCCACTTGTGCAAGTAATTAATTTTTTCAAATTAATTAAATTGTTATTTTTCTCAAAAAGGAATATTTCTATGGAATATTCCTCCATTTACTCCCCTCATTTACTTTCTCTCCCCAAGCCTTTATGGCTCTTACAAAGGAAATCTTGTATCTTACACAAGGCTTTAAATAGCTCTTACAAGCCATCATGCCTCTTACATGAGCATTCACTTCTCTTACAAGCCTTCAATTCTTTCAACCACATGCCTTAAATTCTTTAACCCACATGTCATTAGTTCTTCTTACACGTGTCTTAAGTCCCTCTTACATTCCCTATTCCCAAAATGTGCACACACATGTGTGGGAACATATCCCCATCACCTCTCTTAGCCTTGTGACACTTGTCACCACTAGTACAAAAAACAAAATATATGACTAAAAAAATTACTAAAAACTGCTTATAAATGATTAAGCTTAGTCACGTGACCATTAGTAGTTTATTTCCAATCATTTGTATAGCAACCAAATTCATGACTAAACCATTTTTAGTCATTTATTGGTTGTTTTGATTGATCATTCTGGTAGTATATTTAGTCATTGATTGTTATTAACTGGTCATTTATTTAGTCATAGTAGTCATTTATTTAGTCATTTTTGAACTAATACTTTAAGATGTGTATGTAAACTCCTATGTTTCAAGAATTTTGTTACAATAAATAGTCTATGAAATTGCAAACCAAGCGAAACTATAATTGAAATTCTGTTGTGATTGAAAGATATAAAAATTTAAAGCTCTTATGTTATACTAGAAAAATTAAATTGAAACAATCATAAAACTTCAACAAATATGCTCAAAGTCCACTGAAACAGTAGTGTTGGAAAATAATTCACTATATATTCCAATTGTATATTCAAACTACATATAAAATATGTTACAAATAACTTTATATATAGAGTTTTGAAGACATTGAATAGGTTGTATGAAGAAGAAACAAGATTAGATGAAGGGAAAAAAAACAAAGCTAATAATGACAATAAAACAAAACTTAAAACAAAGAATCTTTCGCAGTATGCAAACTGATGATTTATTATGCTTTTAAATAAAAATAAAAAATAAAAATTAAAGCTAAAAATCATCAGTGTGAATGCATGTCTTTAGTGATGCCACTGTTGCACATGGGGTGGGTCGTAAATGCATCTTGTGTTGGATATTTTGCTACAAGAGAAACTGGGGTATATTAGTATGTAAGAAAATGATAGAAAGGGTTGCTATATATAAAATGTGTAAATACAGCTTAGAAGTTTTTTTTTACTTGTTTTATACCATCTTAAAATCTTATGTAATGGAATACACTCTTGATCAATGCTCCTAATAATATTTTTTAAGCACCTACCACCAAGAAAATTAGATGCCCATTTTGAAATGGAAATTTAATTTATTTCAATATAGTTAAACGAATCTTAGCTGTTCATCATTTTTTGCCATTTTTTTGGTTGTTCGAATCTTAATTGTTCATCATTTTCTACCATTTTTCATCTATTTTTCTCACTTTTTACTGCTTTCCTTGCCACTTCTTCCCCACTTCTATTGGTTTCATTCCTCCAATTTCACAAGTTGCAACTGAAAATATGGTTTTCGTGGGGGTTTAAGAGTATGTTTGTTTAAAATGAAAATTATGGGAAAGATCCTAATAATGAGCACATTTAGGTTTTAAATGTATGTTTGATTTATTAATATTCAACTTAAAAATTTATAACTCCAATCAATTTATATTAAAGATATTAATATTTTAATATTTAAATTATATTAATGAAAATTTCTTTAAATTTTTTAATATTTTTATACTAAATATTTGAATATTTTTATATTAAAATAGAATTTTTAAAATTTTATTATATTTTTAAAATTCAAATGTGTATATATAAATAAAACATCCTTTATCCTACGTAATTAAGTATTTATTAAATTTTATACAATAAAAAAATTATAAATATATAATTATATTATTAATTATTATTATATAATGTATTCTCTAACAAAACTATTATATTCCTCTATTTTAATACAAAATATAATTAATATATTATATATTTTATATAATATAGATTAGTCTTCAGTAATTATATTTATAAGTATAATATATATAGCTATTATTATTTAAATAGGCAAAAATATATAGATATTATTTATTACTATACATATTTAAATACAAAATATATAATAGTAGTAAATAATATGATTTCCAAGATGATGGAGGATCCTACTTGTGGCTCACAGAAATCCCCTAATTCAATCGCTTGGACCCCTTATCATGTTGTGGTCTCACAAGGAATAACATTAAGCAACACTATTATATATATTTTTTAAAAATTTCCCCACTATACCGCAAGGCTCCATCACGTACACTATCGGTTGGTGGTGGCTTATGATCCATTATTACTATTATATTTACTATTATTATTACTATTATATTTACTATTATTATTACTATTATTTACTATTATATTTATTACTATTATTACTATTATTTACTACTATTATTACTATTATTTACTATTATATTTAAATACAAAAATATATATAATAGTATATGTAGGCTATATTACTACTATTATAATATATAAGAATACAATAGAATCAAAATAGCATATATTTCTATATAGATCAAATTAAATAATATTAGTTACTACTATTATAATATTAAATAATAGAATGCAAAATATTAAATATTAAATATAAGTATGAAATTATTATAATTAAAAATTAATATATTTCTATATAGATCAAATTAAATTAATTTATAAAAAACTCATAGTTTAATTGATCCTTAAAGAGCATAGGAAAAATTGTAGAATTTTGTATCGCGTGCAATACACTCCCGTCAATCATTTTCCCAAATATTTTTTAAAATTTTGTCTAATTTGTATTCTCGTAACTAACTATTTAGTCATTTTTATTTGTGTGACTAAATAATTTTTTAATATATATATTTGATAATTTAATTGTTGGGTATGCCAGCTCCCATTGTATATATCAAAAAATCAAAAGTAAACAAAGTTATAGCTCAACCTTACAATAAATCAACTATAGGCACAATTATTGCATCCAGACCTCCTCACTACCCCTGAAACACCCTTTATTACAAGACTCACTACAAACTTCCATCTATCCCAGCCCCGTATCTATCCATTCTACTATGGTCCAAAACATCGCCAACGGGCTTGACACTAACCTCGGGCACCATTCACTGCCACCTTCCTTAGCCACCTCACTAGATCCACTCCCTAGCAACCTATGCACCCATGCAGGTGCAACTCCAAGACATCTCTTTAGTTAGTCGGTATTTCCTTGGCCACTTGTTGTACCTGACACCACCTCTTTTGCCAATTCATCTGCCATTGTGTTGCCTTCCCGGTCTCGGTATACATGACTGATTTGAAATTATGAGAAAGAGTTGACAAGTCTCTAGATGGGGGGTAGCCATCTCCACAACAACCAATTGGGCGTTGAGTTAGACCTGATTGCATTCACTGTTAATAGTGAACTCCCTTCCAAATGCAACTTCGACACTCCGAGTGCTTTACCCATCTCTAATCCACATAAAGCAACTCTGAATTCAACAAGGTTATTAGTCACTTTCCCAATAAATATTGCTCTCTTATCGATCACTTCACCTTCTGCATTTCTTGCTACATACCCAATTCTAGTCGTGCCTGGGTTTCCAATGGAGGCACCATCAAAATTTACCTTGACCCAACCCTTCTCTAGTTTCTACCAAACTGTCCTTCTAATTTCTACCTTTTGCATTGCACCTATGGAGCCTACAATTGTGGGGATGCTCAGCCCAATGAATTTATTTGTGAGCTCTATATCCCTGTTGGTGAAGATGTTCTTTGAAATAGATAGACTCTTGGCTACCGAGTTGACTAACTAACAATTGCCCCTGCAATTTTCCCCACCAAAATTGCCTTGCTCATAGCTCAATCCTTAAAGATTCTCTTGTTTCTTTCTTTCCATTGCTCCCAACAAACCGTGGATGGGACTATTTTCCAGATAATGCTAAAAACACCCTTGTTATTCTTTCGTGTCCAAGTAATCAACCATTCACACAGGGTTTGGGGAAGAGGGATTTGGAACCAAATTTGTCCTAGTATGGATTTCCAACAGTACTCAAAGTATAGACATGTTAGCAATAGATGATCTGCGTTTTCCAAATGACTTTTGCAAAGAATACACCTATTTGGACCCCTGATACCCAGCCTCTCCAATCTATCCTGAGTGAGAATCTTGTTTTGAGTGGCAAGCCAAGAAAACACCCTAGCTTTTGGCAATACCTCCTTGCCCCAAAAAAGAGAGATCGGCCACTACTAAACTGATTTTTCCCTCTCTTTTATCTTGTACCCAATCTTAACCTTGTACTCCCCATTTGCAAATGCACACCATCTCAACACATCCTCTCCTTCAACAATAGGTAAGGTTCTCTCCCTTAATATTGCTGCTAGAGTGTTTTTCTGAGCCATGGGAGCGTTGAGCTCGTTGGGATCCTTCCACTCCCAAAGGCACACACCATTCCTTGTGGTTCTCTTGCCATAATCACAAACTCTCGAACCCCACACCCTAATTGCTTCTACATGAATCTCTTCCATCTGAGGTATATCACATAACTTTGGATGGCTTTCCCAGGATTCTTTCCAAAAGGATGCCTTCTGACCATTGCACAATTCCCATGTGACATGCTTAGTTATGATATCTCTACTCTCACATATGAAGTTCCATATGGTAGAACCCCTTGGTGGGTTTAAGGTTCTTATGATACTATCTGGGTCATCTGAATCCAAATTTTTCTTCCTCAAAATTCTCGCCCATTTTTTATTACTAGTGTACATCATCCATGCTAGTTTTGCCCCCATCACCAGATTCATGATCTTTAATTGTCTGATACCAGCCCCTCCCAACTGTTGTGGTTTACACACCTTATCCTAGGCTAACAAAGGGATATTATTCATGTCATTCGGCCCATTCCAAAAGAACTTATGCATGATTTGGTTGAGTTGGTAATCTATGTTGGCCGAAATCTTCATACAAGACATTAAGTAGACTGGTATTGCAACCAATACTGCCTTGATCATTAGTAACCTCCCTGTAGAAGTTAGCCACCTACCCTTCCACAGTTCCATCTTCTTCTTATAGCTATCTACGAGTTTGTCCCAAAAAAAATTCTTATTCACCCCTTAAAATAGAGGCATGCCAAGAAATCTCCTGGGAAGACTGGTCGCGCGTACACCCAAGATTCTAGTGAGGTCCCTTTGCAAACTAGGTTGCACATTTAGAAAATATACTTTTGATTTTCTCCAATTAATAACTTGTCTTAAGGCTCTACTATATGCATCCAACACTCCTCTTATTTTCCTAACCTCTGCTCTTGTGGCTTGTCCAAATAGCATGGTATTGTCAACGAATTGTTGATGAGTGCTTGGCATCACTCCGATGCCTTTCCAAGTACCTTCCACCCTTGCCTGACATATTCTCCTCCCCAAGGCCTCTGCCATGATAATAAACAAAAAGGGAGATAAAGGATCCCCCTATCTGATTCCACGGGATGATCTAAAGAAACCTTGGGCTACCCCATTGACCAAAATTGAAAATCTTAGAGCTGCGATGCAACTCATAACCCAGTCCGCCCATTTCTTCTCAAAGCTAAATATAGACAACTTCTGCCAAGAATTTCCTGTCCACTCAGTCGTACACCTTCAGGATGTCTAACTTTAGTATCATGCTTGGTAACCTAATTTTCCTTGTTGTGTGTATAGTTTCATAAGCCACTATTACACCTTCTACTATGGATCTTCCCAAAATGAAACCGCTTTTCTCTTCAGAAATAACCTTGTTGATCACCATCTTGAGCCTATTTGCTATTACTTTGGTTATAATCTTGTATAATGTGTTACACAAAGAGATTGTCCTGTACTCCCCCAAGTTCTTGGCTTCCTTTTTCTTGGGTATGAGTGCTATGAATGTGTGATTGATCACCCCTAACATTGTTGTCTTTTTCCTTGATTCCTCCACTGCCTTGACCAAATCATCCTTGATTATTTCCTAGTACTTTTGATAAAAGAGGGTGGGGAAATCGTCTGGCCTGGGTGCCTTGTCTGATCCTAACTGGAAAGTTTCCTTTTTACCTCTTCCCTATTGATTGGCTTGTAAAGCTCCCTATTATCTTCTTTTGGAATTAAACCTGGAATCCCTCCCAAAAAAACATTCCTCTCGGCCCCCACATGTTGATTGTCCTGTTTGAAAAGAGCTTCAAAATACTTGACAACTTCCTGATTTATCTCCTCCTAGCTCCTAGCTATAGAACCATCCACCCTCTTCAATTCGCTAATCCTATTTCTACTTCTATTTACCAAAGTTGTAGTGTGGAAATACTTTGTGTTTTTGTCTCCCTCTTGTAGCCACAATTCTCTTGACTTTTGTCTCCAATGGCATTCAGTCCTGGCCATGATTTCCATTTGCTTGCTGTTCAAATCCTTTTCTTTCATGTATTTCTCCGGGCCCATATCGCGTTCTATTATTTTCTCATTGAGTTCACTGAGCTCCAATTCTATCTTATTGCTCTCCTTGAAAATATTCTTGAAATGTTCCTTATTCCAAATTCGCAGTTTGGCTTTGATATAGGAGAGATTTTTATGGAAGGAAAACATAAAGGATTGGTTGCCTGCTCATGATTCTTTCCACCATTTAGAAATCAGCCTCATCAGCTTAGGATCCCGCATCCACATTTTCTCAAAATGAAAAGGTGACCCCCCATTGAATTTATCTTGCACTATTGTCAATTGGATTGGGAAGTGATCTAATCCACTGAAGGGTAGTATCATGGCTTTTAGAAAACTCGTTGTCTGGGACCAATCCCTAGATATCAGAAACCTATCCAATTTCTTTGCAATTCCAGTGTGACCCAACCTTTGATTAGTCCGTGTGAATGTACCATTTTTTGTCTGTATTTCTCTTAACATATTATTATCCAAAAAATTCTTGAAAGTCCTGTTGCACCCTGGTCAAGTTTTGAATTCCACCTTGCTTTTTTGTGTTGTTCAGTGTAGCGTTAAAGTCTCCACCTACTAGGACTCGATCCTCCTTACACTGTTTCATAAAAGTCGTTAACGTTCCCCAAATGTCTCTTTTTGAAGTTGATGCCACCAAACCATACACATTTACCATTTTCATCTCCAAGTTGCCCTGAAAAAACCTTACTAAATTCGCCAACCAATTCTGATTAGTCACTATGAGTGTACATCCAACCTTTGCTAGATTCCAGATTACACCTAATCCACTTGAAGCCCCAATTGATTCCACAAAGACCCCTTCCCAACCCTTCCAAAACCTCATCTTCTTTTCCTGTTCTTCCCTGCTCCATTTTGTTTGTTGTACAAACACTATGTCTGGTTTGCTAGTATCTATCTAGCATCTAAAGAGATGCCATTTTCTAGGGGCATTTAAGCCCCTAGCATTCCAACTTATGGCCTTCATGGCTCCTCGGGAAGGGGCAATTCCTTCCCATTTCTTAATATTGTTTGGCTCAATTTAGTTTGTCCTTTGGCAACCCCTGCCAAGGCTAGCTTCTCTTTGTTTGACTTGTGTCCTCTCTAGCTGATAGACCTGATTTTGGGGATCTTCCCATCTACTTCCACCTACTTAATTCCTCTTTCATCCAAAATTCCTTCCTGAATTTCCTCATAACTTTCATCCCAGTCTAACTCAACATCCATACTTCCCTGTTCCTGAGTATCATCATCTTTCACTATTTCCATCTTCTTAGGGATCGAGTCCCCCTCATGAATTGCCTCAAGCTCCTCCTTATCTGATTCCATTTGTCTCATCCCCTCCCCCACCTCTGCCAAGATCTCCCACTGAAATTTTGTTAAATGTTGAACACCATCTATGAGTGGCTCCTCGCTGTAGGGGATGGAAGTTGCATCTATTGTGCTCTTATGATCCTGCATGCTGTCAAACTAGCACTCCTCCATTTGTAGATCCATCATAGGACCGTTTTCCTTCCCAGCTTCCCTAATTTCTATACTCGGAGGCCAAATGTTTTCTACTAGTTCTTTTTCCATATCTGTAAGTGGCAATCTCATCAGAGAGCCATACTTGTTTCCTACCGCTGCAACCTTCTCCTCCTCATACATATTGAGTCCATTAACTATGATCCGAGATGAGAATTTCTCCCTACCATGATCTGCCAATTTGAAATTAGAGCATAACCTCAAGTTATCCTCCCTCACCACTTCCTATCTCTAGATGCCAACTTCTGATTCTATTTTTATTTCTGATGGTAACCCTATCCTCTGCGGAGATGCTATGTAGAGCCTGAAGTAGGTACCCCTCACTATATCCTCCTATACTTTGTCAAGGTATTTAAACTTCCCAAGCTATCTCCCTATTTCCTTGAGAGTATCTTCCACCTAGTATTCTGATGGGAGATCGTATAGCCGAATCCAAATGAATTTTTCTTCTATTTCCATCTTCCTTAGATCAAAATTAGGACTTCAGTCGAAAAGGTGCATTTATGATCCCTCCATAAAATAGGGCCCTGACTTTATGGCCTTGTTTTTATTTCCTTATGTAGGGAAGGTAGCCAAATAAAAGTTATTTCTTAGAGCCTTCACAACAATCTTATTACAAAGGCTAATGATCCCATGGGCCAAATTCTACTAGTGCACAAGGCTGATGATCTGTCTTTTTATCCCACATTTCTTAGTTTCAACCATTGATTCAACCTATCTCTCCTATAAATAGAAGTTAATTCTATAGGAAATGGATCCACATCTTCAATCAAAGTTACTATGCATAATTACATCCTCACTATCACACATCTCCATCATTTTAGCTTGGTTCTTGCATTTCATCACTTCATCACAATCTTGAAGCTTGTTCATCAAAAAGGGATTGTGAAAGGGCCATATTCCACATCAATATGTCAATAATCCACCTATGGATGAGGTTTTGGTTGTTTAGTAAGGTTTAATTCATGCATGTGTTGTTATTTCATGCTTTTGTATTGATTATTTCCTTATTTTGTGTTTTCAAGAATCTCATAGGGAGTTTGATTTATCTTAGTTAATATAGCTAATCCTCTTATGTTTTGATCATGTTGGTCACAGATTTAGATCATACTCACATTTTGGAGCTAGAAGGAGGGTGATGCAGAGCAGTGTGGAGTATGTTCACACAACACAATTTAACAATTTCTTCAAGATTTCAAACCCTAACTATGGTGGTTTCATGCATAACCTTTCATTTCGCCTTATATTCCTTCAAACTTAGTCTCTTTTGCATATCTTTTAGAGAAGGCCATTAACCAATAAACAATTAACCATCTCAGATACCCATTAGTCCCCTTTTTAGCATTTCCAATTTGGGACTAGGGTTATTTTGTAACAAATCCTTCAAATTTGATCTGCTACGTTGCTCCAAGGCCAAATTAGGCCACTTTTCCAAAGCAAGTATGAGAAATCCAAACACCAATCTCAAAATCTTCACTCTAGAATCTCTAACACATCATATAGGGTCTACTTATATAGGTTTCATCACCACAATTCATCACAATTTTTCTGTCACATAAAATCTCTAACCTACCTAGCTTCCCTAAGCCTAACACATGAGGATGTTAGGCTAGGGATTGCTTAGATCCACCCCAAACTCTATCTACTACTCTCACAAACCCCAATAAATATAAAATCCACTAAATCCCTCCATTCCACCAAGTTTGGTCAAATTTCAATGGTGGAATGGGCTACAAAACATTATTCTTGTTCACAAACCCTTAAACCTAGGGTTTACAAGCGGTTTTCAGAAAAATACTTCAAACTACCTTATATCTTGATGAAATTCAACACAATCAAACCCAATTCACAATAGATTCATTCCCTCAATTTTTCACATGTGTTTTAGTTCATAAATCAACTGTATGGAGCCATACTATTCATAGGAAATATAGAAAACACAGAAAATTCACAAAAAACAAAGCTTGTTTATTAGTTTTTCCACCAAAATCACTTCAGAAGACTACCTCAAAGTTTTTGAAGCCCTTTTAAACTTGTTCCAAAAAAAAAATAATGGTCTTCAACTAATTTTCAAACAAATGACTGGTCACCTCAAAATGACAAAAAATGCAAAGTTGTACAATTAACTTTTGCAACATTTTACCAAAATTGACAAAAATTAACAAAATGACCCTATATGACCCTAAAACACAAAAAATGGTCTCAATTAGAGCTTATTACATCAAACATGTGATTAAACACACAAAACTCAACCTTAGTCACCTATTTACATCAATTGACCCAAAATTGACTTGGTGCTCCTGCACCATACACCTAGAGAGAAAAGAATCTCAGGTTCCTCATAAGATCAAGTCATGAATTGTGTTTCCATGCTTCTTTATATCCTCTTCTAACATCTAGGTGGCATCTTCCATTGGTAAGCCTTTCCTCTTGACTAGCTTCATGGTAGACCTTGTGTCTTGTTCTCTTGGCTTCCCTTGTATCCACAATGCATTCAAGCTTCAATGGCTCAAAAGGTGGTGGGTCTTTGACCCATTCTTCATCAACAACATCTATATCAACACCTATACTTGCATCCATAGATCCCTTGAAAGGTTATAGGTCAACAAAATTAAAAATAGGAGAGATAGCCACTCTAGGAGGGAGTTTTATCTCATAGGCATTGACCCCAAACTTATGGACCACTCTACATGGCCCAATTTTCTTCATCAGCAACTTGGTGTACTTTTCCTTTGGAAACCTCTCTTTTCTTAAATGTGCAAGGACTAAGTCTCCCACCTTAAATTGAACATCCCTTATTTTCAAGTTAGCATGTTTCTTATACTTATCAACACTTTTCTGTAGATATTCTCTAACTTATTGGTGTATCTCCGTCATGGCCTCTACAAATTCTTCTCCCTCAGCACTCCTCTTCTCCATTCCCTTCAAATCCCTGAGCTAAAACACACTTCTAGGTTTTAGACCATACACCACTTTAAATGGGATTTTCCCAAAGCTTCTATTGATTGAATCATTGTAGGCATATTTAGCTTGTGGAAGAACTAAGTCCCACTATTATCCATGTTCTTTTGTGATGCATCTCAAAAGATTTCCAAGTGATATATTGATAACTTTAGTTTGCCCATCCATTTGTGGATGATAGGAAGTACTGAAGGTAAAATTTGATCCAAGCTTCCTCCAAAGGGTCCTCCAAAATTGACCTATGAACTTTGAATCCCTATCTAATACAATTGTCAATGGGATACCATTAGTTCTAACTATTTCTTTGAAAAATAACCCTACAATATGAGAAGCATCATTTGTGCACTTCTATGGAATAAAGTGAGACATTTTACTAAATCTATTAATAACAACAAACACACTGTTGTAACCCCTTTGAGATTTTGGAAAACCTAACACAAAATCCATACTTAGAATCTCCCATGGTCTATTAGGTATTGGAAAGGCTGATAAATACCTACATTGGAAGTAGAACCCTTGGCTCTTTGGCATATTACACATTTTTCCACAAATTTTCCAACATAGACTTTCATCCTTGGCCAAAAGTAGAATCTCCTTACCTGTTCCAATGTCTTATCAACCCCAAAATGTCCTAAACTAACACAATGTTTCTTCTTTATCAAATTAGTTCTCATGGAGCACTTTGGAATACATAATTGAGCACCTTTAAACAACAAGCCATCTTGCAATATAAAATCATAATATTCATCATGAAAATTATATTTAAACTAATCACAAACAACATATACCTGTTTGAAGTCTTCATATTCTTCATGCATGCCCTTCAATGCACTATTCCCACACTTTGAAGTTGTATTTTTTGCACTAACATTGACCTTCTACTCAAAGCATCTACTACCTTGTTGGATTGCCCTTTCTTGTGTTTGATTGTGAAGGTATAGCTCTACAGGTATTCTACCCACTTCACATTTCTATGACTCAGCTTGTCTTGACTGTTTAGAAATTGTAAAGCATGGTTGTCGGTGAAAACAATGAAATCCTTGCGAAAAAGGTAGTGTTTCCACTTCTTTAGGGACTGCACCATTGCATGTAGCTCCAAATCATAGGATGAGTACTTCCTTTTTGCTTCATTAATATTTTCACTAAAGAAATCCATTGGTTTTCCTTCTTGACTTAAGACTACACCAATTGCAAAGCCACTTGCATCACATTCTATAGTGAAAACTTGTTGAAATCAGGTAAAGCAAGCATGGGTTGTTGTGCCACTCTATTTTTCAGGAATTGGAAGCTTCTTTCTACCTCATTAGTCCACTAAAATATTTTCCTTTTATCTCCTTTGATGGTGTCAATAATTAGTGAACAGATATGACTAAAATTATTTATAAATTTCCTATAGAAACTAGCAAGTCCATGAAATCTTCTTACCTCCCCTACTGATTTTGGAGTTGTCCAACCAAGAATTGCCTCTACTTTGTTGGGATCCATCTTCAATGAACCTTTGTAGATCACAAAACCAAGATACACTAGCTCCTCTTTCATGAATTCACTTTTTTTTAGGTTTATCATCAATTTCTCTTCATTCAACTTCTACAAAACACTGTCAAGATGTTGTAAGTGCTCCTCTTTAGTCTTACTAAACACAAGTATGTCATCCAAATACACAAAAAAATTTCCAATGAAAGGCTTCAAAACTTCATTCATTAGTCTCATAAATGTGCTTGGAGCATTTTACAATCCAAAGGGCATTACCATCCATTCATATAGACCCTCATTGGTTTTAAATGCAGTTTTCCATTCATCCCCTTCTCTTATCCTGATATGATGATAACCACTTTTTAGGTCCATTTTTGAAAAATAACATGCACCTCCCAAGAAATCCATTAAATCTTCCATCCTCGATATTGGAAACCTATATCTAATGGTGATTTTATTGATTTCCCCTGAGTCAATACACATTCTCCAATCCCCATCCTTTTTAGGTGTTAAAATAGTAGGGACAATACATTGGCTCAAAATTTCCCTTATTAGGGTTTTATCTAATAATTATTGGACCTGCCTTCTTATTTCCTCATTTTTTTTGGGAGTCATCTTGTATGTAGCCTTATTTGGTAAATTTCCACCAACGATCTGGTCTATGTGATGGCTTGCATCTCTCATGGGAGGAAAAGAGCTAGATAATTCATCTAATGCAATATCCTTGTATTTGTTCAACAAAGTATGAACCTCACTAGGTATACCCTCAACTTTAGTTGCTACTAAAACAGATTTAGATCTAATCACTAAAGCAAATCTTTGTCCACCTTCTTCCTTCAATGTTTTCAACAATTCTTTCTCCCTCACTACCATAACACTAGACCCAACTTTTTTATCAAATTCTTTATCTTGTAGGGACGTCAATGTGAATGAAGTTCCATATTTTTCTATCACATAGATGTTTTTATCCCCATCATGCTTGGATTTTTTGTCATACTGTCAGGGTCTTCCTAGCAGCAAGTGACAAACATCCATGGGGATGATGTCACAAAGGATCTTATCTTTATACCACCCAATATTAAACTCTACCCATGTCTACTCATTGACCAAGACTTGTTGACCCTTATTTAGCCAAGACACTTTGTAAGGTGTAGGGTGTGGGATTCTCTTCATGTTTAACTTCTCTATCATCTCTAAGGAAACCAAATTATCAGTAGAACCTGAATCAACAACTACCTTACATACCTTTCCATGTGATTTGTAGGTGGTTCTAAACAATGATTTCCTTTGTGGAGGCTCTTTGACTGTTGGCACCTTAATGAGAATTCATATCATCATCAAAGACTCACCTATCTCTAGAGCAACATGTTGAGATGGTGAATTGACACTTTCATTGTCTTCCTCATGCACAATTTGGGTTCTCCTCTCACCTCCATGTGAACTTGAAGCTTTCTTGTCTGGGCACTTCCATGTTGGGTGACCAAATTGGTCACACTAATAACATCTACTTAAAAAGGTATTTGACCCTCTCCCTTGTCCACCAAATCTACCTCTACCATTAGGTTTTCTTCCTCTGAAATTACCTCTTGATTCACCACTTTGCTCTTGGTGACTACTTGATTCTCCTTGTTGCTTTTGTGACTTTCCTCTTGTGCCAAAGTTGCCTCTACCTTTTAAATTATTTCCTCTACCTCTTCCTTGCTGATCTTGTCTCCTTTTTATCCTTTTCTCTTCCTTGATACCCAACTGAAAACACTCTTCAACTGTCCTAGGTGTAGTGAGACCAATTTCATCTTGAATATTGAGCCTTAGCCCATTTAGGTATCTTGCTACCTTTTCTACTTCATCTTCAGTATGTCCTACTCTAATACTTAATTTATGGAACTCCTTAGTGTATGCCATGACATATAACTCCTTTTGCTTTAAATTTTGCAGCTTTCAAAAGGTTTGAATTGCATAATCTGTAGGAAAAAATTGTCCTTTCACCTTAGCTACCATTCTATCCCATGAACTTATCTTAGTATTTCCCTTCTTTAATATTTCCTCTTGAACATAGTTCCACCATGTTAGGTCAGGGCCCTTCAACTTGGTTTTTTCAAATTTCACCTTCTTATTATCTTTTATCTCTTCAAATTCAAAGAAATTGTTAAGAGAATCTATCCAACCCAACACTTCTTCATTGTCCATTTTCCCACTATACATGGGTACCTCCACGTTCACCTTAGGAGTATCCCCCTTCATAGCCTTCAGCATCCTAACCATTCTTACTTCTTTAGGGTCCATTTCCTCTTCATCTTGGACTCCTCCTTGGGGGTTTTCACTCTCACCCTCATCCTCTTTGCCACATTGGTCACCACCGACCATTCCTCTTCTTTAGTTTTTCCCTAGGGATGCAATTTTGGTAAGGGAAACTTCGTGAGACTCCTTATTTAGTCTCACCTCCTTAGCATATTGATCCTTTAGTTCTCTAACTTCTTTGGTTGTTGGATTGCTCTTTGGAGGCATCTTGCTTATTCAAACTTTCATCCACTTTTTCACTTCTCAATCAGAACTTATGGTATGATACCACTTGATGTAGTGCAGGGTGGATTATGTTCACACAACACAATTTAACAATTTCTTCAATATTTCAAACCCTAACTATGATGGTTTCACACATAACCTTTCATTTCACCTTGTAGGTCTGCAAACTTAGTCTCTTTTGCATATCTTTTAGAGAAGTCCATTAAACCACAAACCATTAACCATATCAGGTACCCACTAGGCCCCTTTTCAACATATCCAATTTGGGACTAGGGTTATTTTGTAACAAATCCTTCAAATTTGATCTGTTATGCTGTTCCAAGGCCAAATTAGGCCACTTTTACAAAGAAAGTAGGAGAAATCCAAACACCAATATCAAAATATTCACTCCAGAACCTCTAACACATCATATAGGGTCTACTTATATAGGTTTCATCACCACAATTCATCACAATTTTGTTGTCACACAAAATATCTAACCTACCTAGCTTTCTTAAGCTTAACACATGACGATGTTAGGCTAGGACTTGCTCAGATCCACCCCAAAATCCATATCCTACTCTCACAAACCCCAAGAACTCTAAAATCACACTAAATCCCTCCATTCCATTGAGTTTGGAAAATTTTCAACAGTGGAATGGGCTGCAAAACATTATTCTTGTTCACAAACCCTTAAACCTAGGGTTTATAGGCAATTTTCAAAAATATACTTCAAACTACCTTATTTCTTCATTAAATTCAACACAATCAAACCCAATTCATAATAGATTCATTGCCTCAACTTCTCACATGTGTTTCAGATGATGAATCAACTGTACAGAGCCATACTATTCATAGGAAATGTAGAAAACATAGTGTGTTTAGTAATTTTCTACCAAAATCACTTCAAAAGATTGCCTCAAAGTTTGTGAGGCCATTTTAAACTTGTTCCTACAAAAAACTAATGGTCTTCAACTAATTTCAAACAAATGACTGTTCACCTCAAAATGACAAAAATTGCAAAGTTGCACAAGCAACTTTTGCAACATTTTACCAAAATTGACAAAACTTAACAAAATGACCCTATATGACCCTAAAACACCAAAAATGGTCTCAATTAGAGCTTACTACATCAAACATGTGATTAAACACACAAAACTCAACCTTAGTCACCTATTTACATCAATTGACCCAAAACTAACTTGGTACTCCTACACTAGAGGGCTTAACCATTTAATTTTTTATATTTTTGATTGAGATTCATGATTTTGTAGGCTCTACAAAATTTCATTGCTATTGACATAACCAAAGCGTTGCTTCTACAAACCATGCCACTATTGTAGGTAATTACAACGTCGCTTTCACAAACAACATTACTATTGAAATAGGGAGTTACTTTCAAGAATGCACTTACTTGCTTTGGTCTTTTCATTATTGTGTCACCTTTGTTATCCCATCACTATTGATCTCTTAGTTTTTCTATAATGTGCAGGTTTTGACCAAAGCATCGCTTCTGATATAGCATCACTTTTGTCAATGCATATCCACCTTTGCGGTTACTTTCCACAGTAGAGCACCACCTTTGCATTTCTCTAGAGTCCTACTATTACATAATAGAATTGCTATTGTTGACACAGAGTATCCTTTGTTGACACAGACTTGCTATTACATGTTGGAGGTGGAGAATGGAGTATTGAGGTTGGAAGCATTGTATATTCATTGAAATAGTGTTTTCAAACACTCATGGGGAAATAGCCTATCATATTATGTTTTCCTTTCATGCTTTGGGACTACTAGATTTGATTTGGACTTTAAATTTTACCATTGTAATGCTCTCTCCAAATTTGGTTAAGAATTGAACCCCTCATCTCCTCATTATTCCAATTTGGTTAAAATCGATCAAGAAAAATAAACACTTCCATTGGTGCTTAAAATGAAGTCATTTTACAATGTTGGTTAAAATGAACAAATGTTTTCCGTGATTGATATGTGTGTAAAATTCTAGTGCTTATCCTTTCCCCTTGCACTTCGTGCGATCTTGGGTGAAGAGAAACACTTTAAGGTTACAAATCTTTTGATTTTGTTGAGTCACCCTAAGAACTTGCTATGTATCATCTCCCCTTGTGCTTCATCCAATCTTGGGTGAAGAGAAACAAAAAAAAATTATTAAGAGAGGGCTTGCCAAGGAGACACATCCCACAATGGAGAACTCATCAAAGAAAGGTCTAAAAAGCATGTTTATTGTGTGTGTTGAAATGTGTAGAATTAGTTCTAATGTCAACACAAACATGGCGAATGGTTTTGTTCAAAATTTGAAGCAAGTAAAACTAATCTATTCATAATACAATCAAATCTTTCAAATACGTATCTTTGTCCTCTATTTCTAGGGATTTATTAAACTATTTGGCCCTCAGATTTCTATGGGAACAAAGGTTGTTAAAATGACTACCTAGAAAATGAGATTTGATGCTTAATATGCAAACTAAGATGATTTCTATGTGCAAATGTGTGGTGGAAGGATTAGTGGTATGCTTATAAATGAAACAAAATGATGGAAAGGATAATGGATGCAACGAGAAATGAAGGATGATGTTGATGATATATGAACAAGTGGAGATGAGTGAGATGATATGCAACTATAGTGAACTATCCATGATTATGCATATCCTCAAACATAAAACAAACTAACCTAAAATGTAACCTATGATGCAATGGGGATGATAAAATGTAACTATGAAGCAATTAATTAATCTAAGATGAGAATGAAAAGTAACACATGATATGAAAGCTAAGTATAAGACACCATGAAAGCTCCAAGCTCCTATGAAAAACTTGCATGGTAACAATGCTCAAAGTGTGGATGGAAAATGGCATTATAACACTATTCTAATTTGTA
>VDFB02358134.1:55438124-55462137 GCA_007258455.2 Sequoia sempervirens
TCAATGATTAGCCTTTCCTATGTTATACACATAGAGACCTCATAGTTTGACTTACACAAACCAATAACCATTTATTGATGAGATATGAACACTTGATGAATTGTCAATTTATTGTGATAAACTCCTAAGGACTGACCTAGTGCCTCATGGGTGCATCAATGATTTCCTCTCCTACGTTCAAGCTTAGAGACAATGTAGTTCAATAGCCATGTTTTTGACTTTTTTGATTTTGACCTACTTTGGGATTTTGATATGATTTGAATGTTTTTGGATTTTGACTTTACAATTTTCTGAATGTATTTGGGATTTTGTAATTTTATGAATATTTTTGGATTTTATGAGGATTTTGCAAGTGTTTTTGGATTTTTTGATGTTACAAAATACCTTCAAGAATATACATGAATCCAATTTAATATAAGTATAGACAAATTCCCCTAGTGTGATGCGATAGACTACCTCTATATAGGCAAGACAGACTGACCTTAGGAATGTGCCAAGTAGTACTAAAGGGGAACATGATGCTTACCTAATATCCAACTATGATACAGATGTAGTTGGGTGATGAAAATAATATAATAAAATAGGATGAAGGATGCATGCAATGGAAAGCGAAGCATGACAAGTCAAAGAATCAATGATGGATGGAGAGTGCTTATTTACGCAAGGTGCCTATTTGCTAGGTTTTCACCAAGGTACTTTCCCAAAGTGCCACTGAAGTGGTTTTCACTATAGGATGATTATTTTATCTTTACTATTTTTACTCCTTTTTTGATTTTTGGGTTTATACCTCTCAAGCCTAGGCATAAATTTTTTTGAGATGTGAGTTGTTGATGGGCTCCTGCAAGGGTTCTCCTTTTGGTGTTGACAATTTATATGCTCCTAAATTGTAACTTTTTGTGATGATGAAGGGTCCCAACCAATTGGGTTCAAACTTCCCCTTTCTTTTTGGATTAGGTACATTCTTTTGATTTTCCTTTAGAACAAGCTCTCCAACTTGGAAAGACCAGTTTTTGATATTCTTATTGTAGTTCCTCTTGAGTTAGTTTTGATAAACTTGCAAATGATTCAAAGCATCTAAGCAACATTCATCCAATGACTCTAGCTCATTCAACCATGAAACCCTGTATTCTTCATTAGTGATAAAATTTTGTAAGGATATTCGTAGTGATGGGATCTCGACCTCAATGGGTAGGATAGCTTCAAATCCATTTACTAGGGAATAGGGTGTAGCACCTGTAGGCATATAGATACTTCATTACCAAATGTAGGGTTTAGTTGTAAATGCAAGTCATGACCAACTTCATTGACTATCTTTTTAAGGATTTTCAAGATGGTTTTATTTGAAGCCTTTTCCTAACCATTTCTCTGGAGGTAATAGGGGGTAGAGAACCAGTGTTGAATATTGAATCGTTGAAACAACTCATGGACATTATAGTTTATGAAATGTGTCTCGTTATCTGAGATAAGGGCTTGTGGGACATCGTATCGACAAATAAGGTAGTTTAGGATGAGCTTAGATTTTTTCTTTCCCGAAATATATAGGTAATAGGAATTTCCTCAACCCACTTCATAATATATTTTGTGGAGGTAATGATAAACTTGTGACCATTGGATGAGGTGGGTATGATCTTTCCTATGAGGTCGAGTCCCCACTGTGAGAAAGGCCAAGGTGTAATGATGGGTTGAAGTTCTTTAGCCAATGTATGGATGAGTTCCCCATGTTGTTGACACTGCAAAAATTTCTTGACATACTCATGAGCTTCTTGTTCCATGGTGGGCCAATAGTACCCTATCCTCAATAATTTCTTTGCCAAGGTCATATCACATGAATTTTATCCACAAATTCCTTTGTGTACTTTCGTTAAGGCATTAAAAGCTTTCTCAAGGTTAGGGCATCACAATAGTGTCCTCTCGATACTTCTATGGTAAAGGGTATCACCTAGGATAACAAAATGGGATGAATTTTTGATAAAGGTTTTCTTGAGGTTCGATGTTAGGTCAATTGACAGGATTCCTTTACTTAGGTAGGTGGATATATCATGATACCAAGGATCACCAAGACCAACGATTTCACATACGATCTTAGATTCTGGTACCTTGAAAGTTGGGACAAGAAGCTGATCAATGAGGAAATCACATTTAAGAGTGTTCTTGGATCTAACAAGGACCTAATAGTTTCCATAGCATCAATTGCTTAGTTATTCATTCAGGGTATTTGCTCAAATGCGATATCAATGAAGAAAAACTTGAGATCTTCTACTAGCTTCTTGTAAGGAGTGAGCTTTTTGTCCTTCGTTTGATACTCATCATTGAATTGGTTTATGATTAGTTGTGAATCTCCATAGACCTTTAGTGCTAGGATTTTCCACTGTACTTTGAGCCCTGTTGTGAGAGCTTCATATTCAACAATGTTATTGGTACATGGGAAAGATAGTCTATAGGATTTTGGAATGTATCCCCCTATGGGGTGATAAAAAGAATGTTGGCTCTTGATCCATGTTTTGTGTGGGAACCATCAAACAATATTTTCTAATGATCTTCTGTGTTTAGGAGAAATACTGACTCATCAAGGAATTTAAACACTAATGGATTCTCTGCATAAATGGGTTCTTCTGCTAGCTAATTTGTATTGACTTCCCCTTTTATGGCCTTTCACACTACATATTCTATGTCAAATTATGTTAGGATTATTATCCACTTCACCATTTTCCCTATGAGAGTTTCCTTGGATAGTAGATATTTTAGCGGATCTATTTTAGCGCTGAGCTTTACTTGATGGGAAAGCATGTAGTGTCTAAATTTTTGTGAAGCAAACACTACTACAAGAAAATCCTTTTCAATGGATGTATAATTCATCTCATACCCTACTAAATTTTGATTGATGTAGTAAATTTCCCTCTCTTTTCTTGTTTCACCATGTTGGGCAAGAAAAGCCCCTAGAGTCACTACTATAGCTGATATATATAGGATCAGAGGTTTTTTTGGTATCGATGGAATGAGGATGGGAGGATTTAGTAGATACTCCTTGATTTGTTCAAATGCTTTTCACATTGCTTGTCCCACTTGTATCTTACCCCTTTGTAGAGTAGATAAGAAAAGGGAACAATCTTGTCTTCTAGTTGTGATATGAACCTTCTGATAGACTGTAGTCTTCCTTGTAGACCTCGCAACTATTTCAATGTTTGTGGTGCCTCCATATGTAGAATCACCTTGAATTTATCCAAATCTATCTCAATTCCTCGTAGTGAAACAATGTAGCTCAAGAGATTTCTTGAAGTTATGCCAAAGATGCACTTTTTGGGGATTAACCTTACCTCGTATTCTTCAAGTGTATCAAAGATTAGTCCCAATACTACTATGTGATCTTTCTATTTTCTTGACTTGGCTAAGGTGTTGTCCACATAGTCCTCTACAGTCTTGTGGAACATATCATGGCCCTTTGGTAAGTTTCTCCAATGTTCTTCAACCCAAATGACATCATATTCCAATAGTAGGTTCCCCACGAGAATGTAAATGTTGTTTTATGTTGGTCTTCTTTTATGATCATGATTTGGTTGTACCAAGAGAATCCATCCATCAACAATAACATCTCATTCCCATCAATTAATTCTACAATAATGTCAATGTGTAGCAATAGGAAATCATCTTAAGGACATGCATTATTTAAGTCCCTAAATTTAGTCCATATCCTAATACCCCCAATTGGCTTGGAGACTAGTACTAGGTTGGAGACCCATTTTGGATAAGTTGATTGGTCTGATGAATCCTACGTTAAGGAGTTTTTGTAATTCCAGTTTGACTAGCAATGCTATATGTGGATGCACCTTTCTTAGCTTCTATTTGACTGGTTTAGCGTATAGGTATACCACAAGATGGTGGATGACCACTTTAGGGTCAAGGCCAGGCATGCCAACATATGTCAATGCAAAGTTTCTCTTTCTTTCTATTAGGAATGTTGCTAGGTCCTTTTGTTCTTTAGCTCAAAGTGACTCTACATAGAAGGTAATTTGGGGTGCCTCTTTTGTCCAACATTCACTGGATTACATTTTTTTTCATGGATCACTAATCTTTCCTAATGTATAACACTAAGAGGAATACTAAATCCCTCATCCTTTGGTGCCTCAGAGAGGTTTTTACCATCAAATGTGTCCTTCCTTTTTACTATTTTATTTTTAGAAAGTGTCACAGTGTGGTTTCCACTTTGTGATTGATACATTATTCTTATGTTTTCAATTTTATGACTAAGGGATTCAATCATTTCCCCATAGTAGGTGTGTGCATCCAGCTTGATGTAAAACCCTTCTTTATGATCCCCATATGGCATGTTGTCCTATAGTCCCATAAACTCAAAGATTTTTTTGTCATTTTTGAATGAATCAAAAATAAGAAGCCCTCATTGGTCCCAATTATGAGTTGGGGATAGACAATTTTTAGCTAAGTTTTTTTATTGTTTGACTCAAATGATATGGTGGTTATCATGAAAAAATAAGAATCCTCAAATAGTTATTTATATCGAAGGTATAATTATCAAAGGGAGTACCAGTTGATACCAATAATTGGGGGGAAAGGTTGAATTTTTTAATGGAAGCACCTTTGCCAAGGATGGCCACTTTACTAGTGGTACAACCAAGACCAAGATTATTTGGGCATTTCTCAAGAACAAGGGGTTGTAGCAAAATGTTTTCATTCTTCACAAGATTTTCATTCTTATTATAGCCCCAACTAAGCATTAGTTGTAGGCCCTTGTTTTCATCCTCCATTGGAATAATGGGTGCAGGTATGTTATCTTGATATAGCAAGCTTGACATGTCTTCTTCATCCACAGCCTCTTTTCTAAAATCTCCCCTTTTTGAAAGTGGTAGATGTTGTCTTGAACATTTGGGATACATTGTCAATGGGTTATGGTTTTCCATGAGATTTAGGGGAAAGAGGCATCTCTCCCATTACAAAAGCATCCTTCTTCAATTAATACTCCCCACAACCATTATCTTTGTTTACTACTTTAAGGTCCATGATATTTTGTATGAGGGGTGTCTCTGTCTCAGAAGTGGAAGCTAAGGTAGATGGATCAATGAAGGAAAAGGATGTTGGCACTTCATCATTATTGGGAACTTGGGGGTCCTCATAATATTTGGTTTCAATTTTTTTACAATAATAAAATGGTTCTAAATCACCATGGATTGTGATTTCCCTATTTTCATAAGGAAACTTAACACATTGATGGTACATAGAAGCGACAACTTGCATAGGATGGATCCACAAACATCCTAGGAGAATGTTGTAAGTGTTGCAAGAATAGAAAGATTGAAGGTATTGTCATTAATGTCAACTAGTCAGTTGGTTATCCACTAGTTTTTGTTGGATATATATGTTGAGGATATTGAGAAAATTGTAATAAAGATATGTTGTAGGTGTTTAGTGGTCGCTCTGGTTTTTAGTCCAAATTTTCTCCTAAGGTTGTGTAGTTCAAATATGATGTTCATGATTGTCAGAAGGTTCTATATTCAAAATTTTGTTTGCTTGTTCATTTTATAGTGCAAGTTGTGTTCACCAGTTGTGAATTGTGGTTTTCTATGTTTCTAGTTGAGATCTAGGAGAAATGTTGTTGGTCCAGATTTCTCTTTGATGAAGTCTTATGATGTGTGGTTCTAAAGTTGAGTTGCCCTAATTTATTGAAGTTAATTTTTGCATTTGGAAAGTTTTTTCTTAATGGTTCTATGTGTTTTACACTGGTTTGGCTAACCTTGTGTGAAATACTACTTTTGAGAATGATGAAGTGTATTGGATCTATTTGGGTCCCTATGAAGTGTTTGTTTGCATCGCCCTCATTCTAATTCCACCCTAGGATGTTTTTACACTGAATTAATTTGAATTTGGATTTGGATAGCCAACTTTGGATATGTTTCAAAGTTGAAGATGGTATAAATACAAGATGAGCTAGTAATGGGAAACATACAATAGCAAAGAAGTGTGATAAGAGAAAAGAGAAAGTGCAGTTTTATGCGACATTCATTCTATTTAGTAAGTGTGTGATGAGAGTGTTGGAGATCAGTGCAAGCTTAATGCTGAGTTTTCAGATGTAATGGGCAGAAGGAAAACTATATCATTCGTGCAAGTTGATCGAGTGATTGTGGTGGAATCTTTTGTTGCATTGGGATTGTAGTCTCTCTGTAGAAGTCTTCTTTGTATTCTTTATATCTCTGTGGTAGTGAGCCCTCCCTATTGTAGCCCTATTGGATAGTGAGTCCTTATTTTAGGCAGTGAGCCTTTTGTAATTGGTTTTGGTATTCTCTATAGTGTGAGTTAATCATCACTATGGTTTTTCCCTCATTGGGTTTTCCAATTAAATCTAGTGTTATTGTGTTTATGTGTTGGATTTGAGGTTCCACATTAGCATTTGATGATTAATCATTTAAGCAATATTATGTGTTAGTTTCGGTGATTGAATTAAAAGTTTAATTCTGTGACAATTGATTCATCCCCCCCTCTTGGTTTTCCTATTCAACAATTGGTATCAGAGCACAAGGTTCCTTGGTGAAGAGCTTAAACACTTGAGGAAGGTTTGGGTTGGCTGGAAAAATGGTTTTTAATTATTCGAGGTTTGATGGAACTAACTATGGTATCTAGAAAGTATTGATGGAAGAATATCTTGAGTATTGTAGATATGATATGGATAAAGCCTACAAAAATTCTTACACTTCTCTTACTAATGGTACGAGTACACCTAAAGAGATCAAAGTAGATGAAGCAAACAATAAATCGATGTTCATCTTGAAGAATTCTTTGGTACATTTTGAGTTGATTAAGGTTCAGAATTTAAAAATAGCTAAGGAATTTTGGGATGCTTTGGAAAGAGTGCATGATGGTGATGAAAGAGTTAAAGAGGTGAAATTAGAGAACTTGGAAACACAGTTTGATCTTCTACATATGTCTAAAGATGAGAATATTAAAGATTATGTACAAAGATTGGATGATATAGCGGTCAGAATGAGAGGACTTGGTGCTACTATAAATGAAACTAGGATTATAAAGAAGATTCTCAAAACTCTTCCTGATGCTTATAGTAAGAAGGTGAGTGCTATTGAGCAGACTATAGATTAGAAGACTTGTACTAAGGATCTACTATTGGGATTTTTAACATATTATGAGATGAGGAATTCAAGTCTAAGGAATCGGTGCAAATTAGAGACTTCTTTTAAAGCTACAAAAGTTGAAGATCCAGATGAGGAAAAATTTGATGAAATAGAAGCTAACTTTGTAAGAAGGAGGAAAGGATTTGGTAAGTTTCCCTTTAAGTGCTTTAGCTATGGAGAAATAGGTCATTATCTTGCGGAGTGTCTGGAAAGAGCTAGAAGAAATAAACAAAGATATGAGAAAGAAAAGAAAGGAATGATGATTAAAAGATCTTATTATGTGAATGAGAATGCTAGTATGTCTGATGAGGATTCAAAATATGAAGATCCTAATGGCAATGAATGTCTATTCTTGGTGATTAAGGATGAACCTACTTCTACTTATTCTTTAAAATAAGTAAAAGAAAGTCCTCCTGAGAAGGTGAAAAATGAAGGTACATTTATCTCTACCCTACATGCTAAACAAGAAAAGAATTTTTGGGTAGCTGATAGTGGTTGTTCACATCACATGACTAGTGATAAAAGTAATTTTTTTAAGCTTGAAAAATATGATTGAGGATTGGTTATGTTTGGAGATGATACTAGTGCTAAAATCTATGGGATAGGTTTAGTAAGTTTTGATGGAAAGCATCATACTGATGATGTCTACTATGTTAAGGGTTTAAGGAATAATTTGTTGAGTGTTGGTTAGATGTGCAAAAAAGGATATGATTTTTTTTTTAAGGATGAGAGATGTGAGATATGGAAAGGATCTAGAGCATTGATTGCAATGGGGAAGAAATTTGAAGGGAATATCTATCAACTTAAGGGTGCTAATGGATGTTTTTTTATGACTCCAAATTAATGATAGTTGGTTATAAAATAGGAGAATTTGTCACATGAATTTTGATAACTTCACAAGGATTAGCGTTTTTCAAGGCGTGAGAGATCTACCAAGAATTACAAAGCCCATTAATGCTATTTGTAGGAATTGTCAATTTGGAAAGTAAGCAAGAAATCATTACAGATCAAAGGAACAATCCACTACTAGACTATTGGATTTAATTCATACAAATATTTGTGGTCATACAAGAGTAAGAAGTCTACTTGGTGAAAGGTACTTTATGCTTTTAATTGATGATTATTCTAGATATACATGGGTTACATTTCTTAGAGAGAAATTAGATGCATTAGATAGATTCAAGGTATTCAAAGCTATGGTTGAAAATAAAGTAAATTTGAAGATAAAATGCTTAAGGTCTAAAAGAGGTGTAGAATTCATCTCCCATGAGTTTAAATTGTTTTGTGGATTGCATGGAATAAAGAGACAACTACCTACCCCAAGAACTCCTCAGTGGAATGGAGTTGTTGAAAGGAAAAATAGAACAATTCAAGAGGTTGCTAGATCAATGATTACTAAGGCTGGTTTACTAGAAGTTTATTGGAAAGAAGATATTCACACTACTATTTATGTATTTAGTTGAGTTCAAGCAAGAGAAAAAAATATAAAGACTCCCTCTGAGCTATGGCATGGAAGAATCACCACTATTAAATATTTCAAGGTATTTGGAAGAAAATGCTATATTAGAAGAGATAAGGAAACTTTGGGTAAGTTTGATGCAAGAAGTAATGAAGGCATTTTTCTTGGATATTCTACTAATAGCAAGGCATACATATGTTTCAATAAAATAATGAGAAAGATTGTAGAGATCTTGACTGTGAAGGTTGAAGACAATGAAGAATCCTATTGAAATTGACAGATATGTATCTGATCAACATGATTGTGTAAGAATAGAAGAGATTGTGGAAGAACAAGAAAAAGATGAGCAAGGGAAGCAGGATGAACAAAATGAAACAAAATAAGATGCTTCGATTCTATCCCCTAAGACACCAAAATATGCACAGAAGAATCATTTAGAAAGTGAAATTATTGGAGACAAGACAAAAGGTGTGTTGACTAGAAGCAGAGTTGCTATTGAAGTAAATCTATGTTTACTTTTTAAGATTGAACCAAAGACTGTATGTGAAGCTTGCAAAGATGAACATTGGAACGAAGCTATGAAAGATGAACTTATGTAGATTGAGAAGAATCAAACTTGGGAATTGGTCCCAAGACCGGAAGATAAAAATATCATTGGATTGAAATGGGTATTTAGAAATAATTTTAATGAAAATGGAGAAGTTGTTAGAAACAAAGCAAGACTTGTGTGTAGAGGCCTCACAAGTAGAAGCTATAGATTTTTAGGAAATTTTTTCTCTAGTAGCAAGAATGGAAGCTATAAGGATGTTCTTGGAATTTGCTACACATAAAAACTTTAAGGCCTATCAGATGGATGTCAAGTCAACATTTTTGAATGGTGAACTAGAAGAGGAAGTTTATATGGAATAACCAGAAGGATTTCAATTAATAGAGCAACTGGATATGGTGTGCACATTGAATAAAGCTTTATATGGGTTGAAGCAAGCTCCTAGAGCATGGTATACAAAGTTAGATAAGTATTTGATTCAACAATTCTTTAAAAAATGTACAAAGGATAGTAATTTGTACTTTAAGATTGAAATTGATAGAATCTTGACTATAGTAGTGTATGTTGATGACATTATCTTTAGAGGAAATGAAAATAGGTGCAAAAGGTTTGCAGAAGAAATGCAGAAAGAATTTGAAATGTATATGTTTGGGGAGATGAATTTATTTCTTGGGCTACAAATTAATCAAACAGAGAAGGGAATTTTCATTTCACAGTTTAAGTATGTGAGAGAAATGTTGAAGAAGTTTGGGATGGATGGTTCGAAACTAGTAAGCACTCCTATGATGATTTGATGAAAATTGGGAAAAGATGATGATTCACCTAAGGCTGATCAGAGCAAGTATAGATCTATGATTGGATACCAGATTGGATATCATGCATGATGTCTATCTTGTGGCTAGATTCCAAGAAGACCCTAAGGAAACTCATGCTGCTTTTGTTAAAAGAACTTTCAAATATTTGAATGGAACTCCAGATTATGGATTGTGGTATCCTAAAGATATTGATTTTACACTTAGTGCCTATACAGATGTAGATTGGGATGGATGTGTAGATGAAAGGAAAAGTACAAGTGGTGGTGCATTCTTTCTTGGATGAAAATTGGTGGCATGGTCGAGTAGGAAACAAGATTCAGTCTCCTTTTCAACTATTGAAGCTAAGTATATTGTTGTTGCATCTTGTTGTACACAAGTTATATAAATGAAATAGACATTGAAAGATATCATAGTAGTATATGATGATCCCATTTATATTATCTGTGATAATACATGTGCAATTAATATTTCAAAGAATCCTATGGCACACTTGAGGACAAAGCATATATCTATCAGATATCATTTCTTGAGAGAGAAGGTCATGGAGAATGAAGTAAATCTTGAGTATGTTCTGACAAAGGATTAGGTTGCTGATATTTTCACGAAGGCTCTTCCTAAAGATACTTTTGAGTATATTCAAGAGAATTTGGGGCTTATTGACCCTCATTTCTTGAACTAGATGCATATGGAGATGCATCATTCATGTGGATCTTGTAAGGAAAATTAGATGCTGAAACAATTCTCCTAACGTCAATACCTCAGGAAAGAATGCGGATGTACTTTTAAATTTTACAATTATAGTCCAATTAAGATGCACTATGAAACAAATAACAGAAATAGAGTTTTGACAATCACACAAGAACACCAGATATACATGGGAAAACCCTTATAGGAGAAAAACCCACCACACCAAGAGAAATCACTTTGTATTACAGTAATTGAGATTACATACAATAGTCAGACTTATCTTACTAGTGTTTGTTTACAGCAGCATTCACCATTTACACTATTGCACAGGAACCTTCACAATTATAGTCCACAGAATAGAATTCATTCACTGATAAAATCACTCAACAATATGTCGATTCAACCAAACAATTACAAACTGCAATCCCAGAGTATATCAAACTCGATCTCAGTCTATAGAACTTCCTTGTAGAACCATCACAATGAATAGACTTCTAACTATTCTTATTCGGCTCCTCCTATTCGTCCACGAGATGCCACATCAGAAAGTCTTACTTGGTCAATAGAATTCACATTGTATTGGCATTTTGGTGAGACACTAATAGTGTCTTGCCGATGCCACATAGCCTTCATACTGATGTCACCAAGAGTCACCGTAGTCGCCAAGATGTTCTATCGAGCCTCATGAGTTACACCGAGTCACCAAGCAGTCGCCCAGACCTATCACTTTTGCCATGAGATCATAGCGAGTCACCAAAGGTATACCAAAGACACAAGTCATATTGAGCTCCAAAAGATAGTTGGCAAGACATACCAATATCACCAAGAGGTCTCATAGAGCAACATTAGGTTACACCGAAAGCATACACCTATAGGCAAGACCAAACACCTTCACCTAGAAGTTACACCGAGGCTCCGCAAGTCACATAGACTTAAGTGTTCTCATCAGCCAGACAATTAGCTTTCATGGAGACATCATACCGAGATCCATATGTTTCACCGAAGTCGTCAGTAGTCGCCAAGACATATCATCTTTGCCGAGAGAACATACCGAAATCCAAGACTTACCCTGAAGACTCCAACAGAAAGCACTGTCGGAGAGACTTTATCTTTCGCTAAGACTCTTCACCGAGCTACTGTGTTACACTGATGACTAACACTTGATCCTTCATCTGTGAGACAATTGTATATCGGTAAGACTACTTACTGATAGACTATATGGTATGTCGAAGACGATAAAGTGAAACAACCTATTGGCAAGACATTAGCTTTCGCTAAGAGTTCTTAGCGAACCCTTAGTGCTACTTCGAAGATTCCAAGTGTGTTCCCATCGGCAAGACTTCCACATCATTGAGAACTCATAGCAAACAACCAAGACTCTCCCTGACTCCCGATTGAATGGCTTGTCGGACAGAGATCTCCCGAGCACTATGAGGTCATAACAAATACACCTTGTCACAGCGATAGCTTTAGTGAGTAACCTTTCGGCAAGACAATAACAAGGTCACAGCGACCTATTCAAAACATGATGATACACACTGCTTGTTGGCCAGACATTGAAGTTGTCACACCGACTTGGCTCTCATGGAGGTTTCAACCTGTATTGATTGAGACATACATTTCCAACAATCTCCCACTTGACGAAGATCATACAGACACCTTTAGAGCACAAATAAAACTTACTGAAAAACATGGGCACTAAGGCCCATTGAACTAGCACACCACCTAAACTTGTCTATGCTCACTGGCTTCGTTAATGCATTTGCAACATTCTCCAAAGTATCAACCTTTTCCAAACTGACCTTTCCATCCTCAACCATATCTTGTACAAAGTGGTACTATACATCAATATGTTTCATCCTAGCATGGAAAGTTGGATTCTTTGCCAAACAAATTGCACTCTGACTGTCACAAAAAATAGTTATTTCCCCTGCATCAAAACCAATGTTAGAACACACGTTTCAACCATATAGCTTCTTTACAAGCATGAGTAGCTACCATGTATTCGGCCTCCATAGTGGACAAAGCGACTATAGCCTGTCGCTTGCTCATCCAACTCACTACACCACCATTCATCATGAATATGTATCCACTAGTGGATCTCCTGTTGTCAATGTCCCCTGCCCAATCTGAATCCACATAGCCTTGAATACTGAGAGTCCTCTATGATTCAACCAAGTTCCCATGGTAACAAAAAGCAAAATCTGAAGTGCCCTTCAAATATTTGAAAACTCTTTTCACAGCATCCCAATGTGTTCTTCCTGGATTAGCCATAAATCGACTAAGTACTCCCACTGCTTGGGAAATGTCTAGCCTTATACAGACCATTGCATACATGAGACTACCTACTGCACAAGCATAGGGTACACTGGTCATGTCCTCCATCTCAGTACAATATTTTGGACAGTCCTCAACATATAGCTTTGTTCCTTGCATGACTGGAACCACTAGTTGTTTGCAATCATTCATGCAAAATCTCTCTAGAACAATCCTTATATACTTACTCTGACTGAGCCAAAGCTTTCTATTCTTCCTGTCCTTGGTAATCTCCATCCCCAGAATATACCTTACTGCACCAAGATCCTTCATTTCAAACTTAGCAGACAACTGAGACTTAAGATCAGAAATCATTAGCTTGCTATTTCCTATGAACAACATATCATCAACATAAAGAGCAATAACAAGTACTCGATCACCTTCAGCTTTATAATATACACAGTGATCAGATTTTGATCTCACAAATCCCATAGACAATACAAATGTATCAAATTTCTGGTACCACATTCTAGATGACTGCTTTAACCCATACAGAGACTTCTTTAATTTGCATACCAATTTTTTTTACCTTTCTCAACAAAGTGCTCAGACTGGGACATATAGATTTCTTCTTCAAGATCACCATGAAGAAATGTTGTCTTCACATCCTTTTGTTCTACCTCTAAGTCATATGCTGCTACAAGTGACAAAAGAAATCTGATAGATGTCAGCTTTGCTATAGGAGAAAATATTTCCCCATAATCAATTCCCTCTACCTGGGAATAACCCTTTGCAACCAGTCTCACCATGTACTTTTCTATACTACCATCCATACCAATCTTTTTCTTAAATACCCACTTGCATCCCATAAGTTTTCTACCTTCAGGCAAGGGCACCAAACTCCAAGTTTCATTTTTATCCAATGATGCCATCTCTTCTTCCATGGCTTCTAACCAAGAGTTTGAATCAGACATTTTAATTGCCTCTTTTATAGTCCTAGGTTCATCAGTACTAGAAATCAAAGCATAGGAACAAGTAGAATCAATCAATGAGAACACATACCTATCTGGTTGTTTTCTTTCACGGGTTGACCTCCTCAGTGGCTAAGGCTGAGGTTCTTCTTCTTCAAAACTTTCAAAACTGCTCGAGCTCTCCTCAGTTTTAGGTACATTTTGAATTTCCAATTCCTCTTTCTCAGGTGTAGGAGGAATTAATGCTACATCCTTATTGTTTTTTGACTTTATGTCTAAATGCAGATCCAAAGTGGAAGGTTTCAGCTCATGAAAGATTACACTTCTACTGTATACAACCTTCTCTGTATCAGGATTCCAAAGCTTGTATCCCTTTATGATAGCACTATAGCCAATAAAGATACATTTGGCAGCCTTGTTCTCTAGTTTAGATCTTTTCACATCTAGCACATGAGCATATGCCTCATAGCCAAAAACTCGAATATGTCTAAGAGAGGGCTTCTTACCATACCATGCTTCCAAAGGTGTTTTCTCAACAAGAGCAGAATTTGGAGAACGATTAATTAAATAACATGTAGTAGATATAGCCTCAACCCAAAACTTCTCCTCCAAGCCAGCACTACTGAGCATACTGTGTGCTCTCTCCATCACTATCCTATTGAACCTTTCTGCAACTCCATTCTGTTGTGGAGTATAAGGTGTAGTCTTATGTCTTTTGATTCCATGGTCTTTATAGTATCTTTCAAATTCATCAGAACAAAATTCACTGCCATTATCAGTCCTTAAGCATTTTATTTTTCTACTAGTTTGATTTTCAACAAGGTTCTTAAATTCCTTAAATTGACTGAACACTTCTGATTTATTTTTCAAAAAATAAACAAATGCTCTTCTTGAATAATCATCAATGAATGACACATAGTATCTTGATTTAGACAAAGAAGGAACATCTACTAGACCAAACACATCCGAATGAATATAGTCTAACAAACTAGAAGATTTATAAGGATTGGAATAAAATGAAACACGGTGTTGCTTTACATATATATAGTGTTAACAAAATTCAAGTTCAAGATTACAATCTTCAAGCCCCTCAACCAAGTTTTTATTCTTCAAGGTTTTTAAACATTTTTCTCCTATGTGGCCTAACCTATGATGCCAAAGCATAGTCTTCTCTGCAGGAAGTTTTACTTCCATAGAGTTTACAAAATTAGGAATATTTCCCTCTTTACCTCCACGAGTAGCTTTTAGTGACTTTCCAGAGACACTGTTACATTGAACAGCTTGTGCATCCAGCTTGTACAGGGTACCAATTCAAGCACCTCTAGCCAGCACCATTGAACCTCTAGTCATCTTGCAGCCATTTCCAGAAAATGTAACTTGTACACCAATATCATTTAGCATACTTAAATACAATAGATTTCAAGTCAAACCTGGTATGTGCATAACATTATTGATTCCCTTCACTCTTCCACAGCCAACAATTTCCAAAGTTGAATCACTTGCTAGGTACACCTTTCCACCATCGTATTCTTCATACTTTGTGAACCACTCTCTATGAGACGTCATGTGAAATGATGCTCCAGAATCAATTAGCTAGACATCATCTGATGCATGTGTAGCCAAGGCAGCAATGAAGGTGTCACCATCACTATGAGAAGAACCATTATTCGAAGATCCTTTCTTTTTCTTTTTCTCCTCTTTACAATCCTTTCAAGCATGACCAAGTTGCCCACAGTTCTAGCACTTCACCTTGGACTTTTTTCCAGGAGACTTTGATCTCCCCTCTGATTTTGATTTGGACTTCTTGTCCTTCTTCTTTCCTTTCTCCTTTGACCTTCCTCTGATAGCAAGAGCCTCCTTCGCCATCTCAGAAGACTTCCTTCTCATTTCTTCTGACAACAAAGAACCAACAATATCTTCCATTTTGAAACTAGATGTTGTACTCCCAATAGCCATCACTAGATGATCCCATGAGTCTGGCAAAGAACATAATAGTAGCATATAGTGATCCTCTTCTTCAGGTTTCACACCAACAGATGTTAATTGAGCAAGTAACATGTTAAATGCGTTCAAATGATTAGCTACAGACCCTCCTTCCTGCATTCTCAAAGAGTATAGTTTATTCCTTAGGAATAGTTTATTCACCAAGGACTTCCCCTGATAAATAGACGCCAGTCTCTTCCACAAGGAAGATGCAGTCTTCTCTTCATGCACATTGAGAAAAAACTGAGTCTACCAAACAGAGCCTTATCAGTCCCTTAGACTTCCTATCTGCAAGGTCCCAATCTTCTTGCTTCATGCCTATAGGTTTCACTCCAGCCACAGCAATCCAAAGATCAAAGTCAACAAGAAGATCCTCCATCTTGAGTTTCCACAACTCAAAGTTACTGCCATTGAATTTCTCTATTTCAATCTTACCAAATGTACTAGCCATCTTAATCTATAATCAGAAATAACAAACTCTACAAGACTCCCACTGAACAGAATTGACACAAAAAACCCAATGTACCCACAAGGATAACACAACTAGCCAGGCTCTGATACCACTTGTAAGGAAAATTAGATGCGGAAAAAATTCTCCTAACGTCAATACCTTAGGAAAGAATGTAGATGTACTTTTAAATTTTACAATTATAGTCCAATTAAGATGCACTATCAAACAGATAAAAAAAATAGAGTTTTGACAATCACACAAGAACACCAGATATACGTGGGAAAACCCTTACGGGAGAAAAACCCACCACACCAAGAGAAATCACTTTGTATTATAGTAATTGAGATTACATGCAATAGTCAAACTTATCTTACTGGTGTTTGTTTACAGCAGCATTCACCATTTACAATATTGCACAAGAACCTTCACAATTACAGTCCACAGAATAGAATTCATTCACTGATCCAATCACTTAACAATCTGTCGATTCAACCAAACAATTACAAACTGCAATCCCAGAGTATATCGAACTCGATCTAAGTCTATAAAAATTCCTTGTAGAACCGTCACAATGAACAAACTTCTAACTGTTCATATTCGGCTCCTCCTATTTGTCCATGAGATGCCACATCAGAAAGTCTTACTTGCTCAACAGAATTTGCATTATATTGGAATCTCGGTGAGACACTAACAGTGTCTCACCAATGCCACATAGCCTTCATACCAATGTCACCAAGATGTTCTATCGAGCCTCATGAGTTACACCGAGTCACCAAGTAGTTGCCCAAACCTATCGCTTTTTCCAGGAGATCATAGCGAGTTACCATAGGTATACCAAAGACACAAGTCATATCGAGCTCCAAAAGATAGTCGGCAAGACATACCAATATCACCAAGAGGTCTCATAGAGCAACATTAGGTTACACCGAAAGCATACACCTATCGGCAAGACCAAACACCTTCGCCGAGATGTTACACCGAGGCTCCGCAAGTCACATAGACTTAAGTGTTCTCATCGGCCAGACAATCAGCTTTTGTAGAGACATCATACCAAGATCCATATGTTTCACCGAAGCTGTCAACAGTTGCCAAGACATATCATCTTTGCTGAGAGAACATACCGAACTCCAAGACTTACCCTGAAGATTCCAACAGAAAGCACTGTCAGCGAGACTTTATCTTTCGCTAAGACTCTTCACTGAGCCACCATGTTACACCAATGACTAACACTTGAGCCTTCGTCTGTGAGACAACTATATATCGGTAAGACTACTTACTGATAGACTATATGCTATGCCGAAGACCATAAAGTGAAACAACCTGTTGGCAAGACATTAGCTTTCGCTAAGAGTTTTTAGCGAACCCTTAGTGCTACTCCGAAGATTCCAAGTGTGTTCCCATTGGCAAGACTTCCACGTCACTGAGAACTCATAGTGAACAACCAAGACTCTCCCCGACTCCCAATTGAATGGCCTGTCAGCCAAAGATCTCCCGAGCGTTATGAGGTCATAATGAATACACCTTGTCACAACAATAGCTTCAGTGAGTAACCTTTCAGCAAGACAGTAACAAGGTCACAGTGACCTGTTCAAAACATGGTGAGACACACTGCTTGTCGGCGAAACATTGAAGTTGTCACACCGACTTGGCTCTCATGGAGGTTTCAGCCTATATTGATTGAGACATACATTTCCAACAAATCTATGGATCTATCTTTCTTCTAGGCTGATGTTTTGGTGGCTATCTCTTAGGGGGAGTAGGTAGTAACATGTGTTGTCATTATGAGTATTCTATTTTTTCATGTCAAAGGAGAAATCAGTGTAAAAAATTATTTTTCCTTTTCCATTGATGTCAAAGGGGGTGAAGAAGCATGTAAAAAAGGAAAGGAAGATTGGGAGAAGAAGTGTATAAGAAATTATCTTCTAAGGGGGAGAATCAAAAAAATGTATTAAGAGCTTGTATGTTGTCTTTGATGGTTTTTCACATCATGTGTTGCCATCAATGAAAAAGGGGGATGTTTTTGAAAGAATGGAAAGATTGAAGGTGTTGTCATTGATTTCAACCGATTAGCTAGTTATCCACTATTTTTTGTTGGTTTTATATGTCGAGGATATTGAGAAAATTGTAATAAAGATATGTTGTAGGTGTTCAGTGGTTGCTATGCATTTCAGTCCAGATTTTCTCATGAGGTTTTGTGGTTTAGATATGATGTTCATGATTGTTAGAAGGTGCTATATTCATAATTTTGGTTATTGGTTCATTGTATAGTGCAAGTTGTGTTCACTAGTTATGAACTGTGGTTTTCTATGTTTCTAGTTGAGGTCCAAGAGAAATGTTGTTGGTTTGGATTTCTCTTTGATGAATTATTATGATGTGTGGTTCTAAAGTTGAGTTGCCCTGATTGTATTGAAGTTAATTTTGGCATTTGGAAAGTTTGTGCTTAATGCTTCTATGTGTTTTACACTGGTGTGGCCAACCTTGTGTGAAATACTACTTTCAAGAATGATGAAGCATGTTGGATCTATTTGGGTCCCTATGAAGCGTGTGTTTGGGTTTCCCTCATTCTAATTCCACCCTAGGATGTTTTGGCATTAACCTAAATTGAATTTGGATTTGGATAGCTAACTTTGGATATGTTTCAAGGTTTAAGAAAATATAAATACAAGATGAGTTAGTAATGGAAAATATACAAGAGCGAAGAAGAAGTGCGATAAGAGAAAAGAGAAAGTGCAGTTTTTTGCAACATTGATTCTATTCAATAAGTGTGTGTGTGTTGAGAGTGTTGATCAATGTGAAGCTTAATGTTGAGTTTTCAGATGTAGTGAGTAAAAGGTGAACTCTATCATTCATGCAAGTTGATCGAGTGACTATGGTGGAATCTTTTGTTGCATTGGGATTGTAATCTCTCTATAACAAGTCTTATTTGTATCTTTGTGGTAATGAGCCCTCTAGGTTGTAGCCCTATTGGACAGTGAGTCCTTATTTCAGGAAGTGAGCCTTTTGTAATCGGTTTTGATATTGGGATTGTAGTCTCTCTGTAATAAGTCTTCTTTGTCTTCTTTGTATCTTTGTGGCAATGAGCCCTCTACGTTGTAGCCCTATTGGACAGTGAGTCCTTATTTAAGACAGTGAGCCTTTTGTAATCGGTTTTGATATTCTCTATAGTGTGAGTTAATCCTCACCATCGTTTTTCCCTCATTGGGTTTTCCACGTAAATTTGGTGTTATTGTGTTTATGTGTTGGATTTTAGTTTCTGCATTGGCATTTGATGATTAATCATTTAAGTAGTATTATGTGTTAGTTTCAATGATTGAATTAAAAGTTTAATTTTGTGACAGATGATTCATCCCACCTCTTAGTTGTCCTATTCAATAGTAAGGGAGCTCAAGATCAAGGACTTGGCATGTAGTTTTCATGATAGTAGGCCCCACCTAGATGGCAAGTTGGATCAAACCTTGAGACACCCATTCTTGATCATTATAGGCTCTTATAGTAATATATTTTCCTTTCTCGATGAAATCCTCAAAGAAACCCAAATTCTTGATCAGCTATAAGGTATAAATGTTTAGATCCACACCTCCATCCATCATGACTCATTTGAATTTTCTTTTGTGAACCAATGCCTCAAGATGTAATGCATGATTATGGGATGGTTGTATTGGGAGGCCATTTTTTAGAGAAGGTGAGAAGATGGGGTGCAGTGATATGTCCAATCATAGCCTAGAACTAGTTAGCATCAATGTTATTAGGCATGAAAGATGCAGATAAATCTTTTTCAAGGATATCTCTATGCGTGGGTGATGTTTTCAGCAACTCCAAGATGGAGGTCTGGGCTGGGGTTTTCTTTAGCTTATTCAAGAAACTATAATCACTAGGGTTGTATTTTAGAACTGTAGGTGGTATGCTAGATTGTGGTAATGTTCCTTGGATAGTGGCTTTTCCCCAATGTGTGATGACTCCATACTTCGCACTAGGTCCCTTAACTATGATGACAAATATGAAATTGTCTAAGGATGCTACAACATTATTGTAGATATGATTCACATTGGTAAAGTCCTTTCCTCTTCCATTGTCATTTCCTTTGTTATGATCTGGCACCGGGTTCATATATATTTTCAAATCTTGGTTTCCTACTTATTGATAAACTATTATGTCCCCATTGTCAATAAGGTCTTGAATTAGGTTTTTTGGTTTCATGCAACTAGTTGTCATATGTCCCTTAATTTTATGGAAATCACATAGATGCTTCTTGTTATACCATTGTAGTTTCACTAAAGGCTCTTGGTAATTCTCATAAATAGGGAGTGTGATGAGATTTTATTGTACTAGCTTTTGCATGACAAATTTGATGGGTTCCCCCAATAGTGTGTACTTGAATTTATGTGGGTAGTTATTCTTGGTGGTGGGCCCTTTGATCATTAGTTTGTTGACCATTTGTTGATTATTTTTCTATTGTTGTATGTTTGGTTGTAGTACGTTCCATTGATAAGCCTTTTGTTGTATGTTTGGCTAGGGTATTGTAATGAACTAGACCAATTTTTATTTTTTATTTTTGAATACAATAAGCAATGCAACACGCACCCATTAAGGTTAGATCTAAAACCAAAAAGATGTGGAAAGAAACTCTAACCAAGGATGTACACCAGGATCCCAATATTAGGAAAGATGTGACCATATGGTCAGAGGATTAGATGCAATGAAAAACTGGAAGGGAACTCTAACCAAGAATGTGTCCAGGATAGACGAGCATATGGTCAGAGGATCTTATGCAAACTGAGCTGAAAGTAACTCTAACCAAGATGGTGCTGAGAGATGGCGAGTATATGGTCAAAGGGTCCCTAAGGATAATAACTAAAAGTAAATAGGCGGCAAGCTAGCCTCTTCCACTTAATCAGCCAAAATTACAAGTAAGTAAAAGAGAAGAAGTGAGAATTGTTGATAGTACTACTGTTCAGCTTACAATGAATTAGAGTGCCTACCAAGAACACAAGATTAGAAGCTTTCAATGCTGCAATAATGTTTAGCTACTCTCCAATGCCCACAAGACCTTTTAGAATCAATTTCTCAATCAACTAATGAATTTCCCCAATCTGATATAACTAATTTTTGACTAAAAATGCATAGACCAGCAACTCAGCAACTTACTATTATGCTCACAACTCACTCAAAACTCACCCAAATCACATGAAACGAAATGCATACAGCTCCTAGGATGATGGCACCCAAGAAGGAACAATAAAACCAACCCAAAAGACTCACATTTATTTTGCATGAAATTCAAGACATCTCTAGAAAGGTACAACCCTCAAGGAGGGGCGATTTTTCTCCATAAAATCCAATACATGAAAATAAAATCTAAAATTTGGTACTCAAGGTCACCCCTAGCAAGGAATCAGATTGGTAAAACACCCAGAACAAAAATATTTTTATTTTTGAATCGATAAATGAAACTTACAATCAGCTATGATAATCAGCAACTCCAAAATATAACTAGAATGCAAGGAAACTGAACTAAGATGCTAGGAAACTCCAGTACAATGCTAAAACAACTCAACTACAATCTACCTCTCAACTAGTTGCTATCTTTCAAGCAAGAAGTTGAGCCAAGCTAGGAGGTGTGCTTTCCTCGAAGCAACTCTGTCACCATTTCGTCAGCATAACTTTACTGAAAATATGAGATGAAGAACTAAAGAGAGAAGGCCTCCTTTTATAGAATTAGCAAGCATCTCTAGAAGCTTCTAGAAAGTGTGCCCTTTTTTTTTACTTTGAATTGACTTAATTTTCCCTCCAAGAATGGTGTCCCTCTTCCCAAGGAAATATTTGATCTTTTAATAAAATATTAAGCTCCTTGAAGTTGGTGTCCACTTTAAGCATCACATAATTCTGGCCTTGGAAATAATTAATAAACTTTTAATGAGGTATTCACCCTTGAAGTCCCCCTTTTAAAACAACTTAAAGTGATGAAGCTAGGCCAAGGGGTCAACATTAGAATATAACAGTATTTAAATCAACTTAACTTATCTCTCCAAAAAAGCATCTAAAGTCCAAAAATTAAATTACCAACTGAACTAGTTGAAGAAGAGAGCCAACTGGACTGAAATCTACAAGACCACTGCCAGAAATAGAATTTACTAAAAATAGTAAATTCATGAAGGTGATCAGAACAAAAAGCAAGCTATACCATTACGAAGCTCTCTAAAAACCTAGAAAGAATCTGCAATCCAATCTCCAAACTTCAACCAACAACCTCCCCAAAATAGGAAACCCTAATTTTCACCCTCTGAGTAGCCTACGAGTCTCCGAAATAGGCCAATGGTCAACTGAATCGATCATAATTGAGAAGGGTACATTATAGTCTACCCTCCCCAAGATTGCTTTCCCTCAAGCAATCACAATTCTAGATGTTGTAGGATCTCCTCATTCTCCCAAGTTGCATCCTCCAAAGGAAAGTTCTTCCACTTCACCAAGTATTCTTTGATTGTTCTTCTCCTCAAAGAATGCTCTCTGGAATTAATAATCTCCTCTGAAATCAAATTCAATTGTCTGTCTTCGTCCAAGGGAGACAACTGTGATGAAACAACAACATTGTGTCCAAGTTCCTTCTTGAGGTGAGACACATGGAAGATATTGTGACCCTTGCTACTCGATGGTAGTTCCAACTCATAAGCCACTGCTCCAACCTTTATGATGACTTTGAATGGCCCATAGAAGCAAGGTTTGAGCTTCTCAGCTCCACTCTTCTTGATAATAGACTGTCTGTAAGGCTGAAGTTGAAGATAAACCATATCTCCAACCTCAAATGAACACTCAAGATGCTGCTAATCAGCGTACATCTACTGATTTTGTGCTATTTGAAGGTTGTTCTTCAATGACTTCAAAATATCTTGACTTTTCTACAACAAATCCTTGGCTTGAGGGGCTTTGCTATCACCAAACATCAAATCAGCAAAGCTAGGAGCCTCAGAACCATAGAGAGCCATGAATAGAGACATCCTTATTGACATGTGGAAGCATGAATTGTAGCAATACTCCCCTAGGTGAAGCCATTTCACCCATGCCCTTTGCTGCTCCGAGACATAATTTCTAAGATAGCCCTCCAACCACTTGTTCACTATCTCTATCTGACCATCAGATCAAGGGTGATAGCTAGTGCTTGGAGTAAGCACTGTACCACTCATCATGAAAACTTCTTGCCAAAAGGTGCTTAGGAACTTGCTGTCCCTATCACTCACAATGTTTTTCGGCAACCCATGCAATCTAAACACTTCATGGAAAAACAAATCTGCAACTTGAGCTACTAAAAATGAGCTAGTGATGGCAAAAAGTGAGCAAACTTTGTTAATCTGTCCACTACAACATAGATACAATCTTTTCCTTGAACCTTTGGTAACCCAATGATGAAGTCCATTTATATGCTTTCCCATTTTTGGTTGGGAATGGGAAGAGGTTGCAACAAACTAGCTGAAAGAGAATGCTCATTTTTGTTTATCTCACAAGTGGGACACTCCTTGATGTAGCGTTTGACTTCCTCTTTCAACCCCTTCCAAGAAAACCTCTCTCGAATCCGCCTATATGTCTTGAAATAACCTTGATGAACAGCAAGTGGGATGTCATGGAAAGTCATCAAAATTTTATTTTTGAGCTTAGAATTGGCCACCAAAAAGATTCTTCCCTTGTAGTGTATCAAACCATCAACCACTTTGTACCTTTC
>VDFB02358134.1:55462237-55486823 GCA_007258455.2 Sequoia sempervirens
AAACCAACCCCATGACACTTATTACATTCAAAATGGTCTAAATAGACCTTATTACACCAAACAAGACTCTAAACACCCAAAAATATAACATGTGACCATATTTACAAAAGTTGACTAGGTGCCCTTGCACCACAAGTGTAACCTAATATAGTACACAAATAACCATACTATAACACCCATCAACAATGTGTCAAATTTCATCCAACCACAACAACAATCCCAATATTTCACCAATTCATCTCTACCCATTGTAAGTGGCATAACCACATATACAAATAACCCTATACCCCAACATACCACCTATCAATATATTAACCCATCATCCTCACACCAATGCATCTTGAACAAAACCAACATACCCACATCACATAATAAAAATACACCACTCAAAAAACATCATCAGCTACACAATTCCACATATTTAACTCATCATCAATTGTACAAGAATTAAAGCAAATGAGAAACATTATGCAAGGACTTAAAATGATATAAAAACAAATCTTACATGTTTAAAGACATATGTGCCTATCCATTTGATAAATCTATCATAATGGTACCTATTGTGTGGTCACACAATATGCCCAAGTTATCTATGCTAATATGGGGACCTTAAATTTAAAAATTACCCTTTAAGGTTTGTTGTTGCACAAATAAAGTGTTGCCAACTTTACTATTTGGTGAATTAAATGTGAATTTAGGGAAAAATTGAAGGGATTATGTACCTATCCTTTGTTGATTTCATTCACCTTTATGCATTTGGATAAACTAGTGTGAATTGAAGCAAGTTCAAGAGATTGAAGATGATTTGAGAAGAAAAGTATCTAAACCCTAATTCCTATTGAGCAAAAAAAGGGCATTTACCATTATCCAAAGCTAAAATAGAATTTGTTTTTGAAGCATTTGAATTTAGTACAGAGGGAAAAACCTATAGTAGTGAATGTGAGTGAGAAACCCCAACCTATATTTAATAAATACCCCATGAAAGTGTTTTAGAATGACCCACTTAGATCTTTTCAAGTACTCCATATAGGTTTTTTCCCACTAAAGAAATTAGGGAATACATCCATGGGAAGATGGAAGAGTACAACCATACAAAACTTACAAATCTGTGGATACGCCAACTAACTGGAGATAATTTCAACATCAAAATTGAGTATGAAAACCTAGTGAAGAATAAATTGGATGTCTAGTAGTTGTTTCCATGCTTTTTCTACGATGATGAACTTAAGTATGTGAGAATAGCATTAAGCAAAGTGCATGATAAATTCTTATGTACTGACATGCCTAGTTTGATAACTAAGGAAGTAATAAGGGAGATTACTAGAATTTGTGACATTGAACTTGTACTTGTGCTAAAATATGTAAAGAATAAGGATGTGATGGAATTAATTGGAGTCACATTTGACTAAAGAGCTCTCACTATGAAAAATATACAAAATCCTATAGTAGGTATGCAACTATGGTCATAAGATATAAGATATACTATACCAATAGAGATAATTTTGTGTTTGCTATAGAAATTCATGTATCCCATGAAATGGTGGAAAAGGGAAAGGACTATGATTTGTGTGAGTTGCTTCAGAAACAAATTTCTGAAAACCTAAAGAAAAATAAAGATAGGAAATACCCCATTCAAATTTGGTTCTTTGGTAGTTTGTTTGCTATTCTATTTTCTAAGGGAGCTTCCAAGAAGAAGCAATATTATGTGAAGTAGAAGAAAGCCTGTATACCATCAAATATTTGAACATTTATACAACATTGGTGATATGAAAGCTCAAGATAAGCCACTTATTGCTTTCTTTTTAGTATTTCAGAACAAAATGCATGAACAAGAAAGTATCCCTAAGTCTATGGTGGAAAAATATTGAGATGATATCACATTTTTGGTCAAAACTGATAAATGCATCATTGAAGCTATGGAACCTAGAACTGTCAGATTTAGCCACTTGGATATGAGATCACTAAAAGTGAAGCAGCTGGTTATGTGGTATATTATTAAATAGCCCTAAGGACCCTACATAAGAAAGACATGGAACATATAAGGAGAAATCCTTGAAAGTACACGTGGAATCGAAAAATCCAAAAATAAAGAGGAAGATGACAAAAGTGGTACATGAATATTTCAAGGATAGAGGACTCATAGATGAAAAAATAAAAAAACTAAAATTAATTACATAGGGAGAAACAAACACAAAAGGTGGAACCACCAAACCTAGATCTTGAAGAACTGCTTCCACTATTCCCCTTGGTATTCAATATCCCTCTAGAATAGTTTCTACCTCAAGTAGAACCAAGAGAATGGATATTTTTGCTCCAATAATAGAAGAACTTCAGGAGGAGGAGGCAACAAGGCCTATAAAGAGAAATAAGACTACTTTGCAAGCCTCTATTGCAGCTACAAAAAAAAAAAAAAGAATAAAAAGATAGGAGAGAAAAGGACTTGAGTGTACAGTCTAAAGAAGAAGAAGAAGAGGATGAAGGTTCCCCATTGATCCTAAAAGGAAGTCACACTATTTCAAAGAAACAAAGAACAAATATTCTTGACACTTCTAATGAAGAAGAAGTTGAGAAGGAAAATTAATCCTTTCAGATACATGTACATAAGCATGTGAAGGAAAGGAAGAAAAAGAAAGAAGTCATAGTAGAACCAAAGAAGAAAAATAAGACATCTATGGAAAGACCACTCAGTTCAATGAAGTTGGAATCATTATTCAAAGGTATGTTGCATCATGATATGTTGTAAGAAAATTCTACATTATACAAAAAGGAAAATGAGGAGAACAAAGCTACTATAATAGAAGAAATTATCAAATTCATTGTCACAATTGAGGTAGATATGGAGAACATTAGGAAGAAAGTTCATGATGTTGTATGGAAACTCTTATTGGATAGAAGAAAATAAGCCAATGAAAGGGAAGAGAAAGTTAGATCAGATGTTGTGGAGAAAACTAGATTTTCCCTATCCAATGTTGACAAGGCCACACTATCCCAAATACTTAGTGAAGAATTCAGAACAAAATGAAGGGTCACACTTCTAATGGGAAGAGATCAAGATCAAATTGAGAAAATGTAAAAGAAAATAGAATGAAAGGTTATTGATATTGCATATAAGTATGACATGATTCCCATTGCCTCTACTAGTAAGGGAAAAGATCTGGCAGATGAAAACATAGGTGCAACTGATATAGAAGAAAATCTAGATAATATTCCTCTGAATACAAATAAACCAATACAAGAAAATGATAAAGATGAGAATATAGCAGAGAAAAGAGAGGAGAATGCAAAGTATGATGCTTCTATTCCTCCAATAACTTAGTAGAGTGAAAATAAGGTAGCCCAAAGATATTTTTTCCTTTGATAGATATAGAACAAAACATGGGAACAGGTGAGAAGCATGATATAGTCAATGAGCAAGGGCATGAGGATGAAAATAATTAGGAAAGAGATAATTTCAATGAGAAGGGAGGAAAAGGAGATAAAAATGAAGATAATGAGCAAGGAAAGAACCTAGAAAATGATGAAGGAGGTGAAGACAAAGATAAAGACAATATCTTTGGTGAAGAAGAAGAAAAGGCAGAAGAAGAAGAAGTTTTTGCTATTAGAAATAATGAAGAAGTAGAGAAGTTTGAGGATTTAATCAAGCCCTTTGGTGAATCCTCCTCTAATAATCCTTTAAAAGGTTTGTTGTCTAAATAGTTAAAGTTTCAACCAATTGTTTCCTCCCAATTGTTGTAGTTTCCCATGCAGCAGGGTAGTTTTGATTTAGACAAGAGATCTCCTATACAAAAATTATGGCTCAGTGATGTGTTTAATGCATCAACAAGAAAATAAATCATTGAAACATATCAAAACATACTTGTGAATTAATAGATGAAGTTGTAAAGGCATTACAAGAGATCATTCTAGGAACTAATGTTGATACATTCTTACCTATGGTAGAAAATTTTAAATTGTTGTTTGATTCCTATAAGGAATATGCCTCTAGATTAAAAAGACAAGAAAAAATAGAGGTTGAGTCAAGGATTAAAGAGAAGAAGTTGATGGATATCATAGAAAAACGTGCATCTACACATACAAAAGTTGATGAATTCTTGAAGTAAGTACTAGTATGTGAGGATGGTCCAAAAACATTGTGTTTGTATTGTATGAAGTGGTTGGATGCCACACAAGGGATAAAAGATTAAATGAATTCGATTGAGTCCTAGATAGCTAATGCATCAAAATACTATGATATGACACTAAATAAATACTATAAGATTTGGACTGCTATAATGGAATTGCATGAAAAATTCTTCACTTTGTAGAGCTAGACGGAAAATATTATCAAGTAGCTTACGAAGCTAAGGGACTTGGTAAAAACAAAGTATATAACTATCTCAAGTGCCCTTTCTAGTACTGATAAAATCTCAAATTTAAATCTTACCCCCAATACTATAGAAGGAGAAGAAACATTGATAAAGCTTGAGTCTCTACATAGAATGCTTTCAGCAACAAAGAAGCATTGGGAAGGAAAATCTGCTTGGCAAGCTATTCTTCAGAAGCTTCAAGGGTCAACATCCTCGAGTTGACAATTTCTATTTCTAAATATCTTTTAGTTTTTTATGTTTTTCAGATTCTTTGTAAATATGTGGATGCATTAGGATTTTTTGTTTGGCTTCATAAGGGGAGCTAGTTTAGTTTGTACATATGTCTTGAGGGGAGCGCCTTTTTTGGTTGATGTCAAAGGGGAAGAGATACTTGAGAATTTTTTGTTTTGGCACATGTTTCCTTTAATAAAAAAATGGGGAGATTGTTGAAAGAATGAAGAAGGTTGTCATTAATGAGTTTTGATTGATGTCACCACTATAGGATGAATGTCAAAATAGTATGAAGGATTTTTATAGAAGAGTTATTTTACAAAAGGTTTTTTGCTAAGTGTCTACACCAATAGCTCCAACACGCAATGCCCTCTAGTATTTTGGTTCACATTTTTTCACCTTGTCTGATATACTTATGTGGTTCTAGTATGTTGTTCATGGATATCACTGACATCTTATTTCAAAATTTTAGTTGTTTTAGATAAGTGGTTAAAAACTTGCAAGTAACAAAAGTTTGACAGATATGGTTTACATTTTTTTGTGTATTGGCTATTACCTAACTAGTCTATATTCCTCCACAAATTTGAGTTAGTATTTGTAGTTTTGAGAGAATGTTTCCAGGTGTTATTTCATTTTATTTTCTAGTTGGCATGACATTTTTGTGGTTCACATATCTTATGGTGATGATCAATTAGATTATTTAAATTTTTGTTTATATGCTTGGCCCACTTAAGGTATGCAAAGAGCTATGCAGATTAAATGTGTTGTGAATGGAAAATGGAGTTATTATAGGTCCATGCTGACCTATATTACTTTTTTTTGGGTGAGAAGGATATTTTGGTTTGAATTGGATGTCAACAAGGCATTTTTTGTATAATTTGAGGCTACATCTAATTAGACCAACCTAATTGATGTTTGAGATGGAGTTTAGTACATATACAAGGTTGAATTGAGTTGATGAAGAGTAGAATCTAATGCTATATGATCCAAATGAAAGCAGTGATGTGAAGTTTTGTAGAATTGTGTGAATAAGTTGTGAGTATCAAGAAAAGGTGTATGAATATAGAGCAGAGCAAAGACTTGTAATCTAGGTTGATTAGTGTGTTATGAGCATCAAAGGAACTGAATCCAACATATGTTAGATGTACTTTTCTTAGTAAATATTTTGGTTGTGAAGCCACCTCTCTCTATCTATCTTTTCTCTATGAATAGTGAGTCACTTGGATAGTGAGTCCTTGTAATGTCCCCTTTTCTAAAAATAACATTTGTTATTTTTAGTAAACTCAATTTTCAAAATTGCCAATCAAGACCTGTGCATAAATTGGGTAAATTGGATTTTCAAGATAAAATTATAAAATCATTTTTGAGAGAAAAAATAATAAATATTTGAAATTTAATATTAAGGGTACAATTTGGACATTGTAATTTTGGAGGAGCTATTTTGGAGCAAATTTGGCATTTAGTGGCTTATGACAAGTTGGGACAAGTGACAACTTGCATTGGAGTGGAAGAAATCAATGGACACTTGGCACGAGATGTTACATGCACTACATGAAAAAGGAAACCTCTCCTTGGTTGTGAATTTTGGGTCCCCAACTTGGAAATTGAATATTTTTCAATAAAACATGAATTTTGGCTTCATTTTGGATAATTCTTGTTGCATATTTTGGCTAAGCATTTGCTCTTCTTTAGAGGTTGGTAAATTGATGAAGAAAGGATCTCTAAGGCTAGTAAAACAAGGATATTGAGACTCAAATATAGTAGTTTTGAGGGCCTCCAAGTTCAATTTCATCCATAGATTGCCATTGTGTTGAATGCTCATATGTTTGGTAAATTGTCTCAGTTTATTTGTAGGGGTTTGGTGTAGTTTGGAGTGCATAGTGTGGATTTTTGAGTTTCAGATGTTATTTCTATTGTGAGCAGCATATTTTTATGATGTTATAGTATTCATATTTACTTTTCTGTTGGAAACATTTAATGAAAATTGAGGTGACTTTGTGTGGTATTTGCACTAGTTTGGAAGTGAGTTTGGGCTACCAGTTGGGGATTTCTTTGGGTATTTTTCGGCAGCTATAGCTTGTTGTTATTAGTTGGTTTATGAAAGCATACCGATTTATTTTTCATGTTATTATCATTCATTCATCATCCAATATTAGTTGAACAATTTATTGATATATATTTGAGTATTTTGGTGAAGAGTTTATCCTACCTGATTTACATCCATTTTCAATTTAATAGAAATCAAGGTGTCCAAGTTTCCAAAATTTTTGTCTATTAATTCCTATTATAGTATGTATTTAACATAAAAAATGATGTAATTACATGTGGATATCTATAATAAAATGTTTTACTTCAATTGCACATTACCTAATTTCCATTTGGTGTAATTTTGTGCTAATTTCAGTATACCCAATTTGCTCTAATTTGAGTTTGATTAAAAAGGAGAATTTTCATATTTGAATTAAAATTTTATTTGAGGGACATTACAGTGGTATCAAAGCCATGATCTTTCCAGCCTGAGGGTTTTACTATATTTTTCATAAACGAAAGAGGAGTTTAAACATGGTTGATGTTGGTGATCCTATAGAAGATTTGGAAGGAGAACTAGCAACCATTAGAGAAACCTATTCCAATCAAGATGAAGGATTTAGAATTTCAGTCCCATATAGGGATTACGTCACTTAATTCAAAGGATGTTAGTTGTAAAGGGCTACAAACATCACCCAAAATATAGTAGAAGGGAAATCGTAAAACCTTCAACACCAACTTTTGATGGTTTAGACAAGATCTCAGTCAAAGCATGGTTATTTGAAATGCAAGACTGTTACTATTCCAGTTCCATGGAGGAGAAATTTTCTATTTAGTATGTGATATTTCACCTTGAAGGAGTTTCTCATGATTGGGGATACCAAGGTATGAACACCCAAGATCAAATTCAGGTAAATTCATTTAATGAATCTTGTAAAAGGTTGATTGATAAATTTGAAGAAAAAAGGTTGAAAGATGATAAAAAACTTGAAACTATGATAGAAACAATTGAGACACAAATTCAAGATATGGAGGAGATGGTGGTGATGTGTCATAAAGAAAAATTAGATTTGCAAAAAGAAGGGAGAGTTCAACCAGATGCACTCCAATCCATAGTTGTTGAAGGTAACGATTGTTTAATTATAGAAAATATTTCAGTGCTTTCCAGTGAGCTTCCATTTCAAGAAAATGTAAGTATGGAAAAGGAGCTAGTGCCAAGTGAGGATGGTCAATATGATAGCTCTATTATTGTAAATTATTTCATGATGGATTCTATAGCTCAACCTCATCCTACTAATTATCTTGATTATGAGAGACAATTTTACTGTGAATTTCTCAAAAAATCCTAAAGCAATATAGGAAGATTTTAGTTTTGGGAAGTTGAGGCATGAATCTCTCAAAAAGGAAAGAACATGTGAAAATAACCATGAATACTTTTTCCTTGATTGCAGCAATAAGCTCACTTTTACTTGGGACCCAGGTGTGCCAACACCTAAGAATGTTGAGGGTCTATTTTGGAAGGAATATCCCTTTCATTCTAATGTTGTTTTAGTTTCATCTTAGGAGTTATGTGAGGAGGATAACATTGAGGAAGCTAAGGCTAAAAGGTATGGTGATGATGTTGAATGCAAATCATATTTTATATTGTCTAGTTTTTATTCTAAACTAGAATATAGTAGCATTGTTATTGATCAAAGGTGCATAAGCCTTGGTTGTGAGCATAAACAAAGTAGCCTTGTTTTCCATAAAATGGGTAGAGGAGAAATTCATGAGGATTGGGACAGCCATGGTATTGTTGATGACAAATTAGTGTAGCAAAGACATGATGGAGAATGTAATTATAATTTGATTCAACCACTAATGAGATTAAAAATCTCAATACTGAAATAGTGGGTATGTAATGCATTCTACTCTTCAAGTATTCAACTAATTATGTGTGTGCAATGGTTGCATTCCATGCGTGACTTTCTACATAATCATCATTTTAGAATAATAAATAACACACGTGAAGGGAAAAATATGGTTTTGGAAGGATTATCTAAGGAAACAATGGGATTAGACACATATCTAAAGACTTCTTGTAATAGACAGGTTTCATGGATAATAATATTTTTGGTGATGGAGGGTATGCATGCTATCACATTTTATGTGGTGAGATTGTAGTCTTCATTTGGTTTAAAGGTTTCCAATCAGCATAGCATATTTTTCTGGTAACATGTTCTCAAGAACACCATTGGATGAAAGTCAACATGTCATAGGGGTTAGAGCATATTGGAAGAATGATGTCACATATGTTAACAAGACATTGGTGTTGGGCTTTCGAGAGAATGCAACAAAGAATATTTGGAAGGGATTGAAAAGGTAAACAACTCATGTCATGTAATTTTCATTTCAAATCCATTTGTTGAAGGATATGATATTTTAGGGGATGATATTTGGGCTTCCTAAACACAAATTTTGGGCTCCATTCAATTTTAGAGCATGTGGTTGACAACTATAGATTGGTGTGTTTGGGGGAAGCATACTCTCTTGATGATGTTAGAAGAATGTCTACAATATTAGAGAGCAATAATCCACCTATCATAGCACTTATTTGGATAAGATATAGGGAAGTTGTTCCTGTAGTGTAGTATGTGTGTGTTGTGTGCAAGTATCAAATGAAGTTATGTGAAGATTTATGGGTTTTGTGTAATGGGGAGTATGCTAATTTTTTAGATAAATTTAATGTTCTTGTATATCATTTCTTATTGTTATTTCCTCAATTCATATCAGCTTCAAAAGTTTTTGCTTTAGTTTTTTAGCTTGAAGCAAAACAATGTTGGCAATATTGTGTGATTTGGAGATTATATGAGTACTTGATGGGATTTATATGTATTGGGGATAATAATTTTTTTTTGGTTGGCTGTTACCTAAAAGTGTATGGTGTTGTTTGAAAAAAATATTCAAAGAGATACGTCACATAATTGGGATGATAAGTTTGTTCTTGTAGATAGACTTGAGAAGAACATCAACTTCTATTTAGATGGGTTGTTGTTTGAAAATTTACACTTGGGAGAATGGTGTTGTGAATGTTGTTTTGTATGATGCTATTTTCCACTCCTCTAATATACCTTCTCTACCTTAGATCAGTCCATGAAGAAGAAAGTAATATCTCTCAAGTTGAGGTAAAGTGCTTTTTGTGACACAATCCTGCACTGAATATTTCAGTATTATGGTGGTAAGAGAAGTGTCTATTTCATAATTTCATTTTTTTCTATATTGATGAGTACATTAAATCATATATCAGACCTAAAAGAATAAAAAATAATATTTGTATCATTGGGAGAAGATTTAGAAGTTATAGGTTTGACTCCTCATATATGAGTGCATTTGGAAAGTTTACTAAAATTTTGCGGGAAGATGGGTTTTAGTTGAAGTATGATAATGAATGCATCCATTACTTACACATAGAAGAGATCAGATTGCATATATGTTTTTATTTGGATTCATAGAAATGGAAGAAAGGAGTTTGAGTCCTCATTTTGGCATAGTATTATTTGGCAAAGATTAGAACTCTTTACAAATATGAGAAAAGGGCTTCATATACAATTTGGCATGATATATCATTTTGGAACAAGGTTTCTAGAGAATTATGTTTATAATTTCTTGAGGGAAAGCAAGTTTTGGGAGGGAGGACTTGTAATTTCCCCTTTTCTAAAAATAAAATTTACTATTTTTAGTAAACCCAGTTTTCAAAATTGCTAATCATGACCTCTAGATAAATTAGGTAAATTGAATTTTCAAGATAAAATTATAAAATTATTTTTGCGAGAAAGAAAATAAAAATAAAAATTTATTATTAAGGGTCCAATTTGGGCATTGTAATTTTGGAGGAGCTATTTGGGAGCAATTTTGGCATTTAGTGGCTTATGACAAGCTGGGACAAGTGGAAGCTTGCATTGTAGTGGAATAAATCAATGGAGACTTGGAACCAGAGGTTACATGCACTACATGCAAAAGGGAATCTATCATTGGTCGTGAATTTTGGGTCCTCAACTTGGAAATTGAATATTTTTCAACAAAATATGAATTTGGGCTTCATTTTGGATCATTCTTGTTGTAGATTTTAGCTAAGTGTTTGCTCTGCTTTAGAGGCTAGTAAACCAATGAAGAAAGGATCTATAAGGATGGTAAACCAAGGATATTGAGACTCAAAGACAATGGTTCTGAGGGTCTCCAAGTGCAATTTTATCCAAATATTTCCATTGTGTTGAATGCTCGTCAGTTTGGTAAATTGTCTCAGTTTATTTGTAGGGGTTTGGTGTAGTTTGGAGTGAATAGTGTGGATTTTTGAGTTTTAGATGGTATTATTGTTGTGAGTATTATATTTTTATGATGTTATAGTATTCATATATGTAATTTTCTGTTGGAAACATTTTATAAAAATTGGGGTGAGCTTGTGTGGTGTTTGCACTAGTTTGGAATTGAGTTTGGGCTACTAGTTGGTGATTTCTTTGGGTATTTTACTATAGTTGTAGCTTGTTATTATCAATTGGTTTATGACAACAACCTGATGTAATTTTCATGTTATTATCATTCATTCATCCAATATTATTTGTACACTTTATTGATATATATTTGAATATTTTGGTGAAGGGTTTATCTTACCTGATTTACATCCATTTTTAGTTTAATAGAAATCAAGGTGTCCAAGCTTCCAAATTTTCTATTGTTGTTCATTCCTATTGTATTATGTATTTAACAACAGAAATGATGTAATTCCATGTGGATATCTATAATAAAAAGTTTGACGTCAATTGCACATTACTTGATTTCCATTTGGTGTAATTTTGAGCTAATTCCAATATACCCAATTTTCTCTAATTTGAGTTTTATTAAAAAGGAGATTTTCAGATTTGAATTAATATTTTATTTGAGGTACATTATAGTCCTCCTGGTAGTGAGCCTTTTTGTAATATCATATCACTGGTTATAACATATTGTGAGTTAATCCTCACCATGGTTTTTCCTACCTTGGGTTTTCCATATAAGAATTATAACATTCATGTGTTGTGTGTGTTATTGATTTCTCATGTTTTCATTTCTTATAGTTGTTAAGTATTATTTGGAAATTGGATGGTTTACTAGAATAAAAATTCACCCTCCCTCTCAATATTTTAGGTGCTAAAAAATATTCACATGTTAAGTTTGCACAGGATGTAAGATTCCTTCTAGAAGTTTTAGTTGGTTTTTCTAAAACTTATCTTATCTAGTTATATTACATGATTCCTAGGTAGTTAGTTGTCACATGTTATAGGATTAAGACACTTGTCATGATCTTGTCTAATCCTATCTCTCTACCTTGCTTTTATAATCAAGGAATCTTATGTACATTTGTATATTCAACCATTATTCAATATTTCATTTTTGAATCAAGATTTGTTTCCATTTTCTCTCTTGTCGAATATATTTTGGCCTAGAAACTATTCCTAGGGTTGTCAGGGAGCCAACATTAACCCCCACATGGTATCAAAGCACTCTAGTGTTGCAAATTCCTTCCTAGATCTGAGGTTTTCATGTGGTTTAGAAGATTTTGTTGGGTACTTTTTTGGGGTTTCAAGTACCTCATGGCTGAATCCAGGGTGTCGAAGAAAGTCAGGTTTTCCTTTCATTTCATCAAATTTGGTTATGTCTTGCATGATCTATGAGGGTTTAAAAAGTGTGAAGAGTAGCTAATCTAGGAGGTCACTGATTTTCCAAAGCACTTTGGGCCCAGATCAGCATAACCATTATCTTTAGGAGGCCGATCAGATGAATTTTGACTGTAAATTCATCCATTTTCAATTAAAAAAAATTTGAGGATTTTTTTTTGCTTGGGTAGGCTGTATGACCCCCTAGGTCATCATAATTATTTTTCGTAGAAAAAAATAATAATATATTATACAAGTGTTTTAATTTTATCGAGAAAATAATTTTATTAAAAATTCAAGAAAAAAATATATTATATTGGGTAATAATTATATTATGAGGTGTTTAAAAATATTGGTTGTAGAGAATATTCTATGCATAGCATTAGGCTTTGTCAGTATTTGTGTACTTAGTATTGTCATTGTCAAATCAATAGCTATGATTTAATTAACATGTTATTTTTTATTATTAAATTTTGTTTTATTTAAATGTCGATTTAAGTTTTCCAACTATGATTATGGACCATTCATATCAAAGGTACTAGTCACAGATCTTGCAGTTATAAAAACTTTGTTTTATATTTATTGAAAGTATTGACTATAGTCTTAGTTTGTGGTGTTTGGTTTAAACCGTAGAGTTTTCATTGTATAAATTTTAACTGTCGTAGCTTAAAGCCTAGGCAGTGCAGCCTCCAACTGCCCACCACAGGAAGCTGCACCGCCATCCGCCTGCCACCTTGGTGGTAGGAATTTTTAAACCTTTTTTTATTTTTGCAACTCTCTTCGCTGTGGTCATATGGTAGGCACCCAATTGCTCAAATTTTGCAATGAATTAGCCTACTAAGTGCCATATTTTCCCCGTTTGTACCCAAATTAGTTTTTTTTTTCATTTTTCTATAACTTTCACATACGAATGCAATTTTTTGAAACAAAATATTGTCAGAAAGTTGATTCTCTGAATTTTTTAGTGGTAAAGTTATTTTATATAAATTTTGTTGTTTGGTGACAGTTTTTGTTGATTGAAGTCAGATCTTCTTTTTTTGCTCTAATTTTTGTGATTCTTCTAGTGTTGGAAAGGTACTAAGAAGCTCTATCCAACCATCCATGTACTTTTTCTTGTTTCTATCCTAGGTGCATTATGATTTTAGTTTTTTCCTAGTGGGTCTACTAGTAGTTACTTGGATATTTTGGCAATTGGGAAAGTGTTGTTTTAATCATTGTACTTCATTTCAAATATATTGTATGTATTGATCTCATATTGTATTAGTTGAAATGTGTATTATCATTGTAATCATGGGTTATTCAACTCATCCTTCTATAATATTTATGAATACAGATAATTATTAGTCATGGAAAAAAGGCATCATGACACATTGTAAGTGGCTAAATTTTTTTCCACATCTTTATGGAATCATTCCTTAGCCATAAACAACATATAAGAAACATGTTTGGGGTAATAAGAATGATCATATTAGAGGATTGATTGGTTCTAATTTTAGTGCAAGAATGCTTGGAGAAAGCTATCATAAGATATTCTCAAACATCTCATGCCCAAACATAGTTTGGACCAAAGTTTGGGAGATTTTTGGGAATCCACACAAGCCTCCATTCCCAGATGATCCTACTTTAGATTGCCTCATTCCACTTAGTGATGTTGACAACATACCCTATGATGATAAAACCTTAGAGGAGTTTGAATATAATATAGAACTTGAGTGTCTTGATGATCTAGAGACTTCTCTTGCAACTCCTACTTCTCTAGTTGAGATTGCACATTTATCTTTTGTTGATGATTCATTGAGTATTTCTAGCAATTCATTGCAATGAGTATCTATTTATCTTCCTGATTGGGATTCCTATTTGTAAGACATTACTTCTTTGTTTGTGGAGTCTCACATTTCAAATTTTGGAAGACCAATTTGAGGGATTATCTCCCCTATTTGATAATAGTCATGGATCAAATATTGTCACTTCATATTTGTATTTAGAGTTCATGCAAGACTAGTTTTTACTTGTTCCTGGTTTGTCACAATTTGTTGTGATTGGGCATGTACCTAATTGGATTGTGGCATCATCTTCATCATCCAAGAACTTGGCAACACATGAGCAGATTTCATAGAAACAATCTTCATACATTTGCATTCCTCTTCCTACCAATTCTTATCTAGAATGGAAAGCATTCCTTCATTTATTCTTGGTGTATCTTCTTCCCAAGGGGAGAAACATTATTTGTAGGCATTGGATTATGTCTTTTCTTCAAACATTAGCCATTTTTGTAGGTGATCATACATTGTGATGGGGATATCTCATCTCTCTTTTTCCCTCTTATGTGGGGTCATTGATTGTATATACATGACATATGTAGTCCTTGGGAGGTATCATTGATTCCTCCATACATCATGTTATTTTTGTTTTTTTCTCTCTTTTGGAGAGGAGTTTTGTTACATTGGGTTTTCTCCTTTTCTCCATTTGTGAGATATCAATTTCATTTACATTTTCATTGTAAATGGGTACCTAACATGGCTTTGTAGCTAGGACCATATTCATCTTCATCTTATGCATATTTTGAATAATAATCTTCTCCCTAATTTGCACTTAAGGAGGGGTGTTGGTGTGAATATATGTCTTGTACCTAGTTATTTCACTCACTAGGGAATTAGGGAAAATATACACATGTTAAGTTTACTTTGCATATAAGATTCCTTCTAAAAGTCTTAGTTGGATTTCCTAGAACTTATCTTATCTATATTTATTACATGATTCCTAGGTAGTTAGTTGTCACATGTTATAGGACTAAGACACTTGTAATGATCTCGTCTAATCCTATATCTCTTCCTTTCCTTTATAAGAAAGGAATCTTATGTACATTTGCATATTCAACCGTTATTCAATATTGCATTATTGAAGGAAGCTTTCTTGCCATTTTCTCTCTTGTGGAAGATATTTTGGTCTAGCAACTATTCTTGGGGAGTTGGGGAGTCACCATTAACTCCCACAAAATCTACCAAATGTGTACTAGAGAGAAGTAGTTTATAGTATATATTCTAAATAGAGCTTAAATCAGACCTAAGTTTGATAAAACACCATATGAGCTATAGAGAGGAGGACCAACTTCAGTCAAGCATCTCAAGATATTTAGATGCAAGTGCTACATCAAAAGGGATGAAGAAAACTTGGGGAAGTATAATTTTAGATCTAATAAAGGTATTTTTCTTTGGTATTCTATGATAATAAAAGAATATAGGTGCTATAATAGAAGGCTGAAGAGGATTGTGGAAAGTGCAAATTTGGAGTTGATGAGACAATTTAGTCTTCCAACATTTCAGAAGTAGAATATGATGAAGATATAATCCACATCAATGATGAAGGATCAAAAGCTTATTCTGAGAACACTATTACAAAGACTTCAATAAGGTATGCATAGAAAAATCATTTTGAAGACCAAATTATAGGAGACAAGAATAGTGGGGTACAAACATGGAGAAAAATTTGAAGAGAATATGAACATGTACATTTTGCATTGTTGTAAACAATTGAACTAAAATCCTATAAAAACTCAAGCAAAGAGAAATGCTTGATAGAATCCATGCAAGAAAAGTTGACTCAAATCAAGAAAAATGAAAATTGGGAACTAGTTCCAAGATAAAAAAGAAAGAATTTCATTAGTAGTAAGTGGTTTCTCAAAAACAAGTTGAATGAATATGGAGAATTAATCCAAAACAAAGATAGAATTGTGTGTAAAGGGTATGCTCAAGTTGAAGGAATTGACTTTGAAGAGACATTTTCTCTAGTAGAAAGATTGGAAGCAATCAAAATCTTTTTGTCTCTTTCCTCATTTAAGAATTTCAAGGTGTATTAGATGGATGTAAAGTCTATATTCTAGAATGTTCAATTACAAGAGGAAGTTTATACTAAGAAAGTGGAAGATTTTCAATGCTTAGTGTGATATCAAAATATTTAACCTATTCTAAGCAATTAAAATGCAATGGAAAACATGATGAAACACCTCAAGATTAGCCTAAGGAATTTGAAAATGCAAAGAGGAAAATGTTAAATGAAGATAAATGGTTATACCTTCCTTCTTGCAGCTGAAACTCCTTGGTTGGCCCTTGATTTGGATTGATTTGTATGCTCCTTGATGGCTTTTGATATGGTTAAATGCAAAGCTTAACTATATGCTTGGATGCAAATGAAAATGGGTGAAATTGAAGACTAGATGAGTGCATAAAATGGCAGCATTTAGTTGCAAAATGGCTAAGTGTTTAAATGCCTTAGAGGAGGGGGTATTTATAGAGAAACTTGAATTCTCTAGAGAATTCAATGGTTGAGATTTATCCAACAAGGTCAAGATGAAGGGCTAAGGTGAGTTGAGGACTCACAAGCCCTCACATCTTGACATGTGGAATGTGAGATGGCTAAGGGTGAGATGATGTGTAGGTGATGTGGAAGAGAGGTACATGATGTGGAGGAAGGACAAGTACCTTCCAAGTACTTTGATGTGACCTTTCAATGATCACATGGGGAGGGGGAAAGCTTTGGGAGAATAAAAGTGAATTAAAAATTCACAATGATTGGAAGAATCTAGTGGATAAGACAAGGTTCCCAAAATGTGGGAATTTGTCACATGTGACTTGATGTGATAAGTCAAAGGTTCTAGAAGATGCATGGGAAAAGGGGATTCTAGGAGGAATAAAAGTGAATTAAAAATTCACATGGGGAAGAGAGGAGCCTAGGGTGAATAAAAAGGAATTAAAAATTCCTTGGGGGATGGGGAGAGTTGACCAAGGTACTAATTAGGTTTGACTAATAGTAATTTAGATGATAATTAGGGGTTAATGAGGATTATAAGCCAACTTGCAAAAGTTGGAGGATGTGACACATCCTAATCAAGGATTAGGCATGTGCACATCCTTAATGAAGAGATTAGGAGATGGATTAGGATTAGATGAAAATGACATGTGAGGAATTAAATAAATGTAATATTTATTTAATTCATTTGATGAAAAGGGGATTGAGAGTAAGGTATTTAATTATTAATTAAATACCTTAGGGATTGGCAATTAAAGATATTAATTAAATAATAGTAATATTACTTAATTAACCGGATAAGAGGATCTTTAGATGAAAATGATAAATTTGGATAAATTAAGTGTCCAAATTTGGATTTCTACACTTAGATAATCTAGATTTTGTATGCAAAATGAAGAAGGATTTGTATGGGATTAAACAGGCTTCTAGAGCTTGGTATTCTAGGTTGGACAAGTATTTGTAGCACTAGGGATTCCAAAGAGTTAGTGCAAAAAACAATTTGTATATAAAAATAGAAGGTGACAAGTTGTTGATTGTTGTGGTCTATGTTGATGACATAATATTTGGTGGAAGCAGTGATGACATGTGTAAGGAGCTCTGGAATGTAATGTAGAGTGAATTTGAAATGTCAATGATTGGAGAATTATCTTTCTTCCTTGGTTATAGATTTCTCACTTAGATTAAACCATATGTATTTATCAAAATAATTATGTAATGGAAATGTTGAGTAAGTTCAAAATGGTAGAATGAAAACCTATAGGCACACCTATGGTTATTGGATAAAAGATAAGGATGATGGATCTTCTTTGATAGAATACACTCTGTATAGATCCACATTTAGTATTTTTTTGTATGTGACTACATCTAGACCTGATATAATGCAAGTAGTTGGAACTGTAGCTAGATTTTAGGAAATACCTAAGGAAACTCATGTCAAATTTGAGAAAATAATATTCAAGTATTTGAAGGATATATTGAATTTTTGTTTATGGTTTCCTAAGTGTCGAAAATTCACTCTAACTACATATATAGATACATATTTGGTAGAAAGTAGAGATCACTCGAAGAGCACAAGTGGTGGATCAGTTTTTTCTTGGTGATAGTCTTGTATCATGGTTGATCAAGAAATAAGATTCAATTTCCTTATATATAGAAGAAGTAGAATACATATTGGTAGCTTCATGTCACACTCAAGTACTATGGATGGAATAGGATCTGAAGAAAATGAGGATTTAATTTGATGAACCTATATCTATTCTTTATGTAATTCCAATGTTATAAATATCTCAAATAATATGGTAATGCACTCAAGGACAAAGCATATTGCAATCAAGTATCATTTTATGAGGGAGAAGGTTGTAGAAAATAAAGTGAAGTTGGAGTATGTTGAAACTAAGGAATAAGTGGCAAATATTTTCACAAAACTGCTTCCTAAGGAGACTTTTGAGTTTCTCTGGAAGAAGATGGGAGTTGTTTCTCCCTCCTCTTGAGTCAAGGGGAAGTATATAGGTTGAGGGGAGCTTGGTCTCCCTACCACAAGAAGGCTCAGTGGTCTTGTGGAATGTTTTTGGATACAATAGAGTATGGAATTAGGGGGAGTCTATCAAAGAAATAAGTTTCCAGAATGTGCAAGGTGCTAGAAATGCAATGGGGGAATTGCGGCCTTTTCCATTAACATCAAAGGGTGAGAAATGGAGCTCAAAATACTATATTTCCTAAGGTGGAGAAATGAAACTCAATATCAGATTTGTATTCATGTGTGGCAAACATTTTTGGTTTTCCATCAATGATAATGGGGGAGATTGTTGAAAAAAGGTTATCATTTATGTCAAAGGAGATATGGTTGGAGGAGACACTATATTTTTAGGAGATTAGTGAGAATGAAATGAAGTTGTATTATCATACCTTTTCGTGTTTATAATTGTACTATCACATCATTTTTAGTTGTAGAAATATATATTGCTAGCTATATTGATAAAATAAGTTGAGGTTTTCTTGTAATATCATGCATGCATCTATTCACTATGATAGAAGTGATCTAGAATTCTGATCTAAAATGTTTCAATTTAGTCCTCAGGATAGAGAGATTTCTTTGGAAACAAAATTATATTCATTATTTCTTTTTGAAGGTGTTTTGCTCTATAGTTTCAATGGAGAGCATGCCTACACATGTTCTATCATATTCTAGTGTTTCTATAGGATATGTTTAGCATGAAAGAAGTTTGTAATGACAAAATTTCCTCTATACCTGTCTATCAACCAGTTGCTGTTTGAGAATTGTGTGGTAACAACTAGTAGTGTGTGTCATTAAAAGGTAGCATGTGGTGTTAATATAGGACTTGGTTAAGGCTCCTGTGGAAAGGCACGACATCATGTTCTTTTGACAAAAAAAAATTGAATTGGGACCAACCTATTACATGTTTCATGTAATTTTAATTTAGGGCCACCTTATGTTGTCCTGGTTATTTGCGAACCCTTAGCTAACATGGAAGAGAGTTAATTTAATGTCATGTATATATTCATCAATCATGTGGATGCACAATGTGAAGTATAATTAAAGAGAAGGTGGCGAGTGAATATACAAGGAGGAAATCATGTGAGAATCATTTATTTAGTGTGAAGTATCCTAGTTATTGTGTGCTATTATTAGATGATCTTGAGGATGGTAGTAGAATTTTTTAATCAAGTTTAGACTATTTGTAAGTTGTGTAATCAGCATTGATGGTTCACAAGCATTAACATTGCATCTCTATAGGACTAGTGTTCTACTTGCAAATTTGGTGCTTAGTTCAATATATTTGGGATAGTTTTCTCCTATAGGTTGGTTTCTACAAGTAAAATTAGGGATTGGTGTCTTTAGTAGGTTGTTGCCTACTTCATATTACAAAGATTCACTTGTTACATTCTTGCTTTGTGAGGAAAGATTTGGATAGTAGTGAAGGGAACATAATATATTGAGAGAAGGGGTGAATCAGTAGATCAAAACAATTTTGAAAACCTTTACAAATATTATATATTTTCAATATGAAGAGCACTGAATCTTACAAGCTAGTAATCAAGGAACAACACAAAATAACACATAATACCAAATATATGTGGAAACCCTTGAAGATGGGAAAAACCACAATGAGAAACAATTACAAGAAATAATATAACAAGTAAATTTTACAATGTGATGTAGGAACTAGCCTACTAGAGACACCAATCCCCAAATGAATTGATAGGAACCAACCTACTAGAGACATGAGTCCCCACCAGAGAGAGACGTCAATCCATATTAGAAAAATTCAACAAGAAGAACACAAGTCTTATCATAATATAGAAAATAATGGCCAATTTGAAATATAACTCTGATATGCACCAAAGACACAACTTACACACTCTCACACTAAGAATGAACCTCTGATACAAGCTCTCCCTATTTTCTTCACTCTTTTTTCACATACCTTTCATTCATTATATTTAGATACACTCTATTCTCTACACTATTTCAATGCATCAAAATATTTGAGATATATACATGACATTATATTAACACTCTTCCACATTGGCTAGGGATCCACACAAACTTGGACAACATAGGGTAGACCTAAATTCAAATTACATGAAGTGTTTAATACAATGGTGTAAACACAAAATTATTTCCATCAAAATAACTTGATACCTTGCACCACCATAGGACCTTAAGTAGGTCCTATCCTCACTCCACATATAATACTTGAAATTTGCATGCTTCAAGACATTATCATACAAAACTAAAACTTAGAATAGCTTGATGAACCTTCTGAAACTTCAAACTCCTTGTACATTGATTTTTGCCACCAAAAACATTCGAACTGATAAAACTAGTGTAGAAACACTTTCCTTCCAAACCGCAGAGGTATGCTACATTTTTGAAAGAAATTCCAACCATATTAATAAATATCTCTACTCAAAAGATATGCTTTTGGACCACCACACTCATGCTAACTACATACCTGACATGGTATAATAAATACATTACTTATCTGAAGGTAGTCACGCCACAACTAACTTGATACAAGATATGATAGATTAGACAGTTTACACATTGACAAACAACATTCTTCCAAAACCTTAAGTCAAATGAAAATTCTAGTAATCCTACAATATTCTTCAACTTCACATCTAAAAGCTTTGACACCCTTTGATAACCACTATTAGAAACAATCCTTTTGACATCAATGAAAACCTATATTCAAAAATCTCCCCCTTTGTCATTGATGGAAAACAACAAAAAGTTGGGGCCACCAAACACACCTGAAAGAATACATCTAGATGATTTCTTGGTTGTAGCATTTACTCCCACTGTGAAAGATATGGCATTCTGAGACCACTTTCTACTTAATTTAGCATTTTCTCAATTCAACATTTTGACCCCACTTTCTCCCCCTTTGACATCAGTGGCAAAGGATCAACAGTTTATCCTCCATTTTATACGGTACACTACAACATCTAGAAACCTATTTATTGGATAGATACCCCCTGATTCCATGCATCACTACTTCTAAAAACACTTCACAAGAGCACCAAACCTTCTTGTGACATGGAGACTAAGCTCCCCCTCATCTTGTAATTTCCTCTTGAATCAAGAGGAGGTAGTAAAAAATTCCAACTTATGTTGGAGAAACTCTAGTGTCTCCTTAGGAAGTGGCTTCATGAATATATATGCTACTTTTTTTTGAAATATGGAGCCTAGCAACATGAGCATGAAGTGTATATAGGTTGTTTTGGTTGTTCTAGTGTTGCCATTGATTTCAACATTATAGAAAAATTATGGGAAGCATACTTGGTACATCAGAAGATGATCTATATTAGAAGTGTTCTATACTGATGATTTGGTGTGTTTGTTTGAGTCCAAAATTCACCGCAAGAAGAGATGTGATTCTTCTCTCTTAAAATCATAATATTATTACTCATTTAGACAACTATATCTAGGATCTTAAGAATTTTTTTGTTGAGTACAAAAAGTTATCAATGATAGATTTTAAATCTATACACTATAGTTGTTTCTTTGTTTAGTATACTAGTGTGGAAGACTACATTTTATTAAGAAGAACATTATGATATTGTGGTTCTAATGGTAATCTCTTTGATGTTTTTGATAAAGGAAAAATGGGTTTTAAAGGGACCAAAACCACCAAGTTTATAACAAAAGAAAGAGAACTAAAAAGTCCAGTGGAATAAATAGGCTTCAATAAAGGAAAAAACTAGAAAGAGCAGTAGCTAGCCACAAAAGGACAAGAAGGTCAATCAAGAAACCAGCAGAAACGCAAGCCAAAAAACTAGCAGCAACTAACCCAGAGTCTTCAGAAAAAACTCGGTCTCTACCTCCAGGTCATGCATATCTTGAACACCCTTCTTGAAGGTTTGAATCATCTCCGGTATGGGGGGTTCCTTCCTTTTTAGATTAGCCTTGGTTCTTTCTGAAATCCCAATGTCCACTTCTTGGCTTTTATCTTTCAACTCTTCCAAATCAACCACCAAGGATCCTTGTTAAGCTTTCTCCAATTTTTCAGTCATAGCTGATAATGATGGAATTATGTCTTGTACATCCTATTGTTCATTCAACAATTATCCTCATAGTATTTTTCATTTTTTCAAATCTATTTCAACTCTTATGTCCTTACCCGCATTGTCTCGATCTCTTTAATCGGGTGGATCTTTACGCCTACACCCTTCTTGCATAATAGAGACCTTTAGCTTCCATTTCTTCCAATTTATTCTCGAGGGCCCAATTTTTATTTTAAGGTCATTATTTTAATGAGATGAGAAAATGAAACAATATCATATCTGTAAGGTGTTTACCTTGAGAAGTGTGTGTTGGTTTGGATTTTTTTGTGATTAGGTCCTATTCTTGGTTGACCTAATATATGCCATGTATTAAAAAGATTAATTATACTTTGTAGGTGTTAGTTGGATCCCTTACAGATCTACGCCAACTTGATATAATGCACCAAATGGATAAAAGTGTTTTAAATCTTATATGGTGCCAACAAGAGCTATTTTGATTTGTTTGTTTACATCTAATTAGGCCAAACTAATTGATGTATGAAATATACTTGTATATATATATATATAAGACTCTTTGGAGTTGAAGTGGGTGTGGTGTAATATTGTGGAGAAATATGTGTATGGTGTGAAGAATGTTGAGAATGTGTGAGATTAAATGATTTATCAAATGTGAGCAATATACTATGGGAGAAGTCAAGGATCATAGCACAATTGTTATGTGACTGCTATGTAGAGAAGTACTTCACATTCAGAGCCTCATTGGAACTAAACTCAGTACATAGAAGGTGTATTCCATTAGTTCAATTGTTTGGCAATGATCCATAAATTTTTGTATATTGGTGCTTAGCCATTCTATCTTGTATTTTGTTTGTGAGCCTTTTAAGGACAATGATCTTGGCAGTGAGCCTGTAATATACTATATTTTGGATAATCAATATTAGTATCAGAGCTTGGTTCCTCTAAATAATTCTAATAGCTTGAGAAAAGTCCCAAAAGTTGAATACATGAAAGATAAAAGATTTCTTATTCCTCTGGAAGAGATCTCTATTGAGCATACAAAAGAAAATAAAGATTTGAAGGCTAAGATAAAAGAAGCAAATGAGTACATTAAGAAGCTAAAAGAAAATTATGGTGAACTCAGTAATCAATTAAAAAGGGCATATGATGATATCACTAGACTACTATAACATTTGGAAGAGAAGAAAAAATTTGAAGACTATCAGAAAGTTGAAATTCAAAGGAAGATGGATGAATGTACACAACTTGAGCAAGAAGTGGTAATTCTGAAATCAAAACTGGAAAAGGGAAAAAGACATAAGGATAAATTCAAGGCAAGCATTGTAATGCTTGATGAGTTGATTATTTCATGCAGACCTAATATGGATAAAAGTGGTTTAGGATTTGAAGAAGGACAAATTTCAAAGGCGAATCAACCTCCTAACATGAAGAATCAATGCAATGATGGAAAATTCAAGAATCTAAGAAGCAATATTGAAAGGACTCCTATCAGACAACCAAATGCTCAAAGGTACTTATCTTTCAATGGTATATGTTATTCCTACAATATATTTGGACATAGGGAAAATATTATAAAAGTAGAATGAGTGATACTTTATCATTCTCTGGTCAATGTTTTGAATGCAAGAGGATTGAACATAAAGTTATGGAATGTAGAAGTCAGAAGTTGAAGAAGAAATTTTATCCATTTAATGGCTACTATTATCACTATAACTTATTTGGGCACAAGGCTAATCAATGCGAATATAGACTAAGTAAAAGATAGTTTAGATGGAAGAATATTATTTATTATTGCAAAAAATTAAGACACTCTACCAGAGACTGCAAAAATAGAAATTTGAAAAATGTCTATCCAATAAAGGGATATTAATTGATCTTGGATCTAAAAGAAGAAGGAAGTAAATGAAAATAATTTGGAGAAGGGAAGGATAATTTAAGTAAGTGAATAAGAATCAT
>VDFB02358134.1:55489438-55511146 GCA_007258455.2 Sequoia sempervirens
GGTAGTGAATGCTTTGGACAAATTGCAAATCAAATTAAGGAAGTATTCTCTAAAATTTTTTTCGGAAGAATCTATGGGTGCATTTTCTAGCATTCCTCCTAGAGTATTACCTACTGAAGACATTTGTGCATATGTTTATGGGAAAATTAAGAAAATGTCACTGGTTTGATTAAGTATTTTGTGGAAGAATGAGTTGGAAGAAAATTATGATGCATATAAAATCTTAGTTGAAAAGAAATTGGATGTTTGGCGGAAATTCCCGTTGTTTGAATTCGACGAGAAATACATTTGAATGGTTCTAAGTAGGATTCATGGTGAACCTATCTGGATTGATGAAACACACCTAATAACCAAAGAGGCTATAAGAGATGTGACTGGTTTGTGTTTGTCTGAACCAGTTCCAAGATGAAAGATTGTAAATGATCAAGAGATAATTGAGATGACTGGTGCAACCCTTGAAGGTAAAGAACTCATTTTAAGTACTATTGAAGATTTGGTCATCTGGTATGTTGCAATGATTATTGGACACAAAATTTTCTAACCAAGCAATGACTACATAGTTTCTACTATTGTCGTTTACACTACACTCGATAAGGTTAGGAATGGTATGGATTATGACCTTTGTGAGCTACTTTGATTGCATCTATTGAAGAAATTGAAAGAGATCAAGAAGAATAAGAAAAGTACATTCCGGTATGCTACCTTAACAACTTGTTTACTCTTTTACTTTATGAAAGAGTTAGGTCAATAATTTGAAGGGTAGAATGGACAAACACATAACCAATATCTCACTAGGTTAAGAATTTTATGACAAATCTTGGTGGTTCAAATGCTCAAGAAACTGCTCTTGCAACATTCTTTCGAACATTTCAAATGAGAATGAATAAAAGAATAAGAATTCCAGAAAATGTGGTTGAAAAATACTCTAGAAATATTAATTTCCTAGTCTCTACAGATTTTTGTTATATGGAAGCAGTTGAATCCAGACTGGTGTGGATCTTTAAATTGGATTATGAAGTTACTAAGGCAGAGATTGATCATTATGCAAAAGTACTTCTAGAGAGCCCCAAGAATCCTAATAGGATAGATGTAGAGGAAATTTTGAAGCCTTCGACAGTGCAATAGGAACCAAAAAGAAGAGAAAAGGTGTTATTATCAAGCAAGAAATCACATAACTAGAAGGAAGTGAATTAGAGAGAGCTTGACATGAGCATGAAAGCACAAATATTCGAGAAGCATTAAAAGAGTTAAAAAAAGTGATCCCCGATGCTAGCTTCAACTCATCTAGATCAATTGTGGAAAATCTCATGAGTAAGATTAACTCTCTAAAAACATACATCTCTAGACTGAAGTACAAATAGGAAATAGGTTTGCAGAAGAAAATCTAGAAGACATCAAGAAGAAATGTGCAAATGCACATCATAGAGTTGTGAAGGAATTAAAGGAAGTTTAGGACTGTGAGAAAGAAGCTCAAGAGTTACTATCTTTTTGCTTGAATTGGTCCAATAGGACTTTAAATTCAAGAGAAGAAATAAGAAAGAATGAAATTCTATTGAGTACTCAAGTAGATGTGTATAGCTTGGTAGATGATAGTGATAATCAGAGATGGTCCTACATTATGAGCTATAAGAAAAATTGTTTTCCCTATAGAATCAAAGAATAGAAGTGATTAAGCATTTTGTGGCACTCAAAGATTTGGTAAAACTCAGGCATATTCTTGCATCCAATGCCCTTGACAGTGTTGGTAATCAGTCAAAAATAAACCTCAGTCCCAACACTATGGAAGAAGGTATAGAGTCTTTTACTAAGCTTGAACTACTATACAATACTCTTACAAGTGCAAAAGGATTGTGTGAAGAAGGAAAAGCTTCATGGGAGGACACCCTGAAGAACCTCAAAGGATCTTCTTCTTTAGGTTAATACTTTTTTTATCATGTTTGGTCAATTTTTGATGCATATACATATTCGAGGAACAATACCAAACCCCTTCATGACCTTTTCCATTGATTTCAAAGAGGGAGAGATAGATAGAGGAAAAACATATTTTTCAAGAAAAATATTGTGAGGAGCATTAGCCTTGAAATGGGGAGTATTCAGTTGCTTTATATTGGGATAAAAATGTTTTTGATATGCATATTGTCATCAATGCCAAAGGGGGAGATTGTTGGAAATATGGATCCTAGAAACATGAGCATGAAGTGTATATATGTTGTTTTGGCTATTCTAGTGTTGTCATTGATGTCAACATTATGGAAACATTGTGGGAAGCATACTTGGTATATCAGAAGATGATCTATACCGGAAGTGTTCTTTACTAATGATCCATTGTGTTGGTTTTTGAGTCTAGAATTCATTGCAAGAAGAGATATAATTCTTCTCTCTTAATCATACTAATATGAATCATTTAGATAACTATATTCAGGATCTTGAGAAGTTTTGTGTTGAGTACAAAAATTTATCAATGCCAGAGTTTAACTCTATACACTACAATTGTTTCTTTGTTCACTATACCAATATGGGAGACTCCACATTTTCTTAAGAACATTATGATGCTATGGTTCTAATTGTAATCTCTCTGATGTTAATGAGATGATAAAATGAAGTAATATCAGATCTTGAAGGTGCTTACCTTAAGAAGTGTGTGTTGGTTTGAATTTTTTGTGATTAGGTCCTATTCTTGGCCATCCTAATATATGACATGTATTAAGAAGACTAATTATACTTTGCATATGTTAGTTACTTACATATCTATGCCGACTTGATATGATGCACCACATGAATAAAAGTGTTTTAAATATTATATGGTGCTGACAAGAGCTATTTTGATTGGTTTTTTTACATCTAATTAGGCCAACATAGTTGATATATGAAATATACTTGTATATATAAAATCATCTTTGGAGTTGAAGTGGGTGTGAATGTAAGAGTGTGGAGAAAGATGTGTATGATGTGAAGAATGTTGAGAATGTATGAGCTTAAATGATTTATCAGATGCAAGCAATATATCGTGGGAGAAGTCAAGGATTAGAGCAGAATTGTTATGTGAATTATATGCAAAGCAATACTTCACATGCAGAGCCTCATTAGAACTAAACTCAACACATAGAAGGTGTATTCCATAGTTCAATCATTTTGTAGTGAGCCATATATTTTTGTATATTGGTAGTTAGCCATTCTACCTTGTATTATGGTTGTGAGCCTTTTAAGGACAATGAGTCCTGGCAATGAGCCCCATAATATATTGTATTCTAGATAATCAACACTTTCTCCTTTGTGTCCACATATTCCAATCTTACTTCTTTCTATGCAATCTTCTCTCTCAAGAAATGATATTTTATTACAATGTGTTTTTTTCTTGAGTGCATCACTAGATTGTTTGAAATGTTTATTGAACTTGTGTTATCACAAAGAATAGTGATAGGATCTTCAAACTCAACCTTCATTTCTTTCAAGTTATGCTTCATCCAAAGCACCTAAGTGTAGTATGATGCTGTAACAATGTATTCCACTTATGTTGTAGATAAATAAATTGATTCCTACATATTACTCAACCAAGGTACCAAACTATCTCTAGAAGAATGCACCACCACTTGTTCTCTTTTGGTCATCTACACATCCTTCCAAATATGCATCTGTATATGCAGTCCTAGAGTGAAATTTTCACTCTTTTCATACCATAGTCTAAAAACTTTTGTAGTCTTCAAATACTTGAATTTCCTTTTCACCACCTTCACATGAGTCTCTTTAGGTGCCGCCTAAAATATGGAAACCATTGCAACTGGTTGCATGATATCCAGTCTAGATGTTGTCACATACAAAAAATTGACAATCATAGAATGGTACAGAGTTTGATCTATTGGAGCATAGTCATTATATTTTCTCAACTTACATTCAGTAACCATAGGTGTTGCAATAGGTTTGCAATCTTCCATCCTAAACTTTCTTAACATCTCCTTTATGTATTTTTGTTGTGAAATAAAAATCCCTTTGTCTAATTGAACAATTTTCAACCCTAATAAGAAAGATAATTATCCTAACATAGGCATCTCAAATTCATTCTATATAGCCTTCTAGAAGTTTTATATATTTCTTCAATGCTACCTCCAAAAATGATGTCATCAACATAAACCACAACTATCAATATTTTTTCTCTTTCTATTTTTATATACATATTAATATTTACACAACCTCTCTAGAATCCTTGCTACTCCAAGTATCCATACAACCTTGAATAGAAATCTCTAGAATCGTGCTTGAGTCTATATAAATCCTCCTTTAATCTGCACACATAATCCAGATTATTGGTACACTGAAATCCTTCTAGTAATATAAACTTCTTCTTCAAGCTCTCCATTAGAGAATGTTGACTTCACATCCATTTGATATACATTGAAATTCTTGAATGTTGAGAGAGCTAAGAACATCCTTATTACCTCCAGTATAGCCACCAGAACAAGTATTTCTTCAAAGTTTATACCTTCAGCTTGAGCATACCCTTTACACATGTCTTGCTTTATTTTGGATCACTTTGCTTTCTTCATTCAACTTGTTTCTAAAAACCCACTTTATTCCAATCACATTCTTATCTTTAGGTCTTGGGACAAGTTCCCAAGTTTCATTCTTCATGATCTAATTTAGTTCTTCCTCCATAGCTTCTATTCATCCTTGTTATTTTTTTGCATCTTTATATGTCTTAGGTTCTATCTTTGATAGTGAAGCATAATGTACTTGTTCTCCTGATATTTTAATCCTCTTCTGAGTTCCAACCCAATTATCTTTGTCACGCATGATCTAATCTGTAGAGTGATTTTTTTTTACTTAGCTAGAGTTTTTTGAATAATTTCTTGCATGTTTTCATTGTTTCTAAGAATTGATTCTTCTTCATCTTCTAACTAGTTCTAAAATAGTAGTACACTAAAGTTTCATCAACCTTCAAATTTTCACTTTCCACTATCCTCTTCAACCTTTTGTTATAACTTTTGCAAGCTTTGCTTCTTAAAGAGTAGCCAAGAAAAATAACTTGATCTGACCTTGAATCAAACTTACCCAAATTGTCTTCATCTCTCTTGATGTAGCACTTTCTTCCAAATATTTTGAGGTGCCTTACTAATGTTAGTATTCCTTTCCATAGCTCATATGAAGTATTCTTTGTCTTGCAACTAATCTGAACTCTATTCAAAATATACACAACTTTCTATGTAGCTTCTCTCTTGTACATATCTGATAGATTTTTTGGACATAGCATGGACCTTGCCATCTCTTATGCAGTTTGGTTCTTTCTTTTAGAAACTCCATTTTATTGTGGAGTTATAGGGCTAGAGAACTTCCTCCAAATTCTATGCTCCTCACAAAATTTATCATACTTCTCCATTGTAAATTATCCAACTCTATCTAATCTCAGGACTTTGATTGTCCTTGTGGTTTCATTCTCCACCATAGCCTTAAATTCATTAAACATCTCAAAAGATTTTGAATTTTCTTTTAGATATGTAATCCAAGTAATCCTAGTATAATCATCAATCAACATCATGAAATGCCTATCTCCTCCTGTACTCTTAGTCCTCATTGATTCACAAAGATTTGTATGTACCAAATCTAATGGTTGTTATGTGGAATACTCCTTAAAAGGGTATTTTCTTGTTTGCTTCCCTTCTTGACATGGATTATAGATGGTTGATTGAGGTTTCTTAATTCTTGGCATATCTCAAACCAATCCTTTTGAACTAATCTTGACAATATCATCAAAATTCATGTGTCCTAACCTTTTGTTCCAAAGCCATCTTTCATCCCTCTATGTAATGAGATAAATTTGTCCATTCAATTCACCAAGATGATAAATATCACTATCTATCCTACTACTTTCCACAATTAGCTCACCAGTACTTAATTCTCTAATTTCACAAACATCAAAACTAAAGGTTAACTTGTATCCTTTATCACACATTTGACTGGAACTCAATAAATTATGTTTTAAACCTTCAACATACAAAACATCATGTGTCTTTGTTTCACAATAAGCAAGACTTAAAGTACCCTTTCTAAAAAAATTAACAATTAAATTGTTTCCACGGGTAACAAAACCACCTTCAATTTTCTTGAAATTCATGGACTTTCTTTTATCTCTATTCATATGACTAGAGAAACACTATCAATAATCCACTAGTTCTTCTCCTTATAAGCATGTAAATCAGCTTGAGCAATCATAGAATTTCTAGAATTCTTTTATTCAAGGACCATCTTCTTGACTTTCTTAGGAACATCACTTCTTCCCTTTTCCAATAAGTGTGAACTCACCAAATTACCTCTGCAGTACCTTTCAATGTGTCCAAAATTGTTGCACTTGAAACAAATGACATTAAAATTGAATAGATTTGTAAATGCATTATTATTGACAAAATTATTCCTTATTACCAAAACTCTTATACAATCCACATCCTTATATCCATAATCATTGCAATTAAAATAATAACTAGAGAAAGAAAAACTTGACCTAGTATTGTATCCTTTCCTTCTAGATCTTCTCCTTTTGTTATGTACTTGAATAAATCCCTAATTATGAGTCATGCTTCTATCACTTGTCATGTTCCTTTCTAATTTTGAACTTTTAGAACCTATCAATTCCAGACTTGCCTTAGTAGCCTTCTTTGACTATTTTGTCTCATTTTTCTTTTGGTCATCAAAACCTACTCTAGTTTTTCCATGCGAAGCTTTTTGACCTTCCAATATATAATCTATGGTTTCAATACTTTTACCGAACTTCAACTACATCTATTGTTTTACCTTCTCAAGCTCTTTTCTAATTGTAACAATTTTTTCTTCAATTTTCTCATAGTCTTTGTCTCTTGATAGTATTTTTTTGTCAGAACTTCTTCAACTCTTTTTTCTTCTTCTACCTCAATTTTTAGGTCAACAATCATCTTTTCAACAATCTTCAAATATTTTTATATTCTTTCTTTGGCTCTCAATTCTTTCGCAATTTTTTCCTTTAGCTTCTTGATTTCCTTTATAGCCCATAATAGTTTCTCCAAAAGATCTTCTTCATCACTTTCTTCGAAACCCATTTCAACATCTCCTTTAGTAGTTTCAAAAGCCATGAACACAAATTTTCCATTTTCATCTCCAGATGCATCTTCATCTTGTTCCTTATTAGTGTAGAAACTCTTTTGTTTTCTTTGACCTTTGAATATTGTCTGAAATTTTTTCTTTCCGTTCTTTTGATCAACACTGTTATTATTCTTATGGGGACAATTAGCCATAAAATTTCCAAATTCTCAACTATTGAGAAATTTGAAAGCTAATTTACTTTTGTACTTACTAGGACCTCTTTGCAGCTATCTAAAAACAAATCTTCTTCCAGATCTAATCCACAATCAAAATCTTGATCAACCTGCTTCAAAGATACTCTAAAAGTAACTTTTATCCTTATAGAATCTTTACTTTCAAATCTCATTTCAAATGCAATTAATGCTCCATGCAACTCAATCAACTTTAAAGTATTCAAATATTTATCTTCTTCAATAAAAGTGATTTTAGGATCAAACCTTTTGGGGAGAGATCTGATTACCTTATTCACAACAACCTTCTCTTCCAACCTTTCACCAAGACCTCAAATATGATTGACAACTTCATCAACCTTGATCATGAATGTAGCAATTTTCTCATCTTCTTTCATTCTTTCATCACTGTCATAGATAGTTTATAAATTTTCCTATATTTCCTTTGTTATTCTACTCTCCATAACTTTCACAAACTTAGTGTTAGTCAAACCACATAAAATAGCATTCTTAGCCTTAGCATTGAGCTCAAGTTCCCTCTTTCCTACCTAATCCTAGGGAGGGAGATTATTATGACAATCATATCCTTCTACAATTAACATCCAAATTTCCATTCCTAAAGCCATAAAATATGACTCCATCCTAACTTTCCAAAATGTAAAAATTAGATCCATCAAAAATTGGTACTTTGTTTCTAGATGAAATATCTTGTACCAACATAAATCTACCTAAAGCTGTTATAATTTTTCAAAGGAACCTAGCTCTAATACCAATCGAAGGGCACACAATATACTAAGAGGTGGGTGAAAATGTAGATCAAAACAATTCTAGAAACCTTTACAACTATTATATATATTTTCAAAATTAAGAGAACTAAACCATACAAGCCAATAATCAAGGAACAACACAAGATAACAGATAAAACTAGATATACTTGGAAACCCAAGATGGAAAAATCCTTAGTGAGAAACACTCACAAGTAGGAATATAATAAGTGGATTTTATAATGTGATGTAGGCACCAACCTACCAAAGAAACCAATCCCCAAATGAATTTGTAAGCACCAACCTACTATAGAAACTAGTCCCCACTAAAAAGAGACACCAATCCCTACCATAACAATGCATCAAGTAGAACACTAGTCCTACCATAATAAATAAAATAATAGTGGATTTGAAATATAACTTTGATATGCACCAAATGCATAGGTGACACTCTCTCAAACTAAGAATGACCCTCTGATATTGTTATTCCCTACTTTCTTCACACTTTTGTCACATACCTTCCATTCATTATATTTACATACGCTATGTTCTCTACACTATTTCAATGCAACTCAACATTTGAAATATATACATGAAATTGCATTAACACTCTTCCATTTCAGCTAGGGGTCTACATAAACTAGGACAACATAGGGTGGATCTAAATTTAAATTACATGAAACATGTAATACATGGTCCAAAAACAAAATTCTTTTCACAAAAATAATATAACACCTTATGCCACCATAGGAACCTTAAGCAGGTCTTATCCTCACTCCACATGCAAGATTTTAATTTTGCATGCTTCAATCCATTGCCACAAAAACCTCAAACATAGAATAGATTGATGAATGTTTTGACATTTCAAAATCCTTGCACACTAAGCCATGCCACAAAAAAATCAAGAAACTAATAGAACTAGTGTAGACACACTTTCCTTCCAAACCACATAGCTATACTACATTTCTGAAAGAAATGCCAACCATATTAATAAATCTCTTTGCTCAAAAGATATCCTTTCAGACCACCACACTCATTTTGACTACATATGCGACATGGTATAATAAATACATTAACTATCTAAAGGAAGTCACACAACAACTGACTTGATATAAGATATGATATATTAGATAGTCTACACACTAACAAACAACATGCTTCCAAAACCTTAAGTCAAATGATAATTCTATTACTCCTACAATTTTCTTCAACTTTACATTTGATAACCTTGACACCCTTTGATAACCACTATTGGCAACAATCCTTTTTGACATCAGTTTGGCATCAATGACAACCTATGTTCAACAAGTAGATCCAAGAAGTTATTCTCACCATGATTTTCCCATCTTAGGTTTCCATGTATATCTAGTATTCTATTATGTGTATGTATGTTCATGATTGATTCTTGATTAGTAGTAGTGAAGATTCAAGTTTCATGTTTTAGTATATGTGTTAAAGTTAAAGATTTTTAAATAGATTTGATCTACTGATTCACCTCCCCTCTCAATATATTGTGCACCTTTCAAATGTCACCTAACACAATTATATCCAAGAGAACAGTGATCAAGTCCCATGGCCTTCGAGAACTTATATGAGGTCACTAGCTTTGTAAGAGAATATACAACATTATCCAAAGTTTCAACTTTATCAATCAAGACCTTACCATTCTCAACCAACTCTCACACAAAGTGATACTAAACATCAAAATTCTTAGTATGAGCATGATACATAGGATAATTGGCCAAACAAATAGCACTTTGACTTTTACATCCAATCCTCACTATCTTGAAATAAAAACCTATATCATTTCCAATTCTTTATAACCATATATCCTCCTTAGAGGCATGTGTAGCAGCTATATACTCTACTTCAGTTGTGGAAAAAATAACTACAAGCTTCCTCTTACTCATCCAACTCACTGCACATCCAAAAAAAGTGAATACATCGCCGCTAGTGGATCTTCGACTAGCCAAGTCACCTACCTAATCTACATCAACAAACCCCTATATGTCTAATGACTTGACCACATCATCAATCCCATGATAAACCAAACAATAATATGAAGAACCACACAAATATCTAAACACCCTTTTAAGAAAATTCTAATTTTTTTTATCAAGGTTAGAAATAAATGTTCTTAGAACTCCCACTACTTGGGCTATATTTAGTCTAGTGAAAACTATTTCATACATTAAAATATCAATGACACTAGCATAAGGAACCTTAGAAATATCTTTAAATTCATCATCAAAATTAGGACACATATCTAAGCTCAACTTAGTACCAACCAAAAATGGAATATTAACTATCTTACAATCATGTATATTAAACCTTCAAAAAATTGTATCCACATACTTACTCTAACTTAACCAAAGATTTTTGTGAGCCCGATCTCTATTAATTTATATCCCAAGAATATATTTTGTATCCCCCAAGTCCATATCAAATGCAACAAAAATTTGTGCCTTGAGCTCCTTAATCATCACCTTACTATTACCCATGAATAACATATTATCAATATATAAGACGATTATTAAAATCTAATCATCAATAACCTTAATATAAAAAAATTATCATCTTCACTCCTAAGAAAGTGAAAATTCAATACAAAAGTATCACAAACTTCTAGTACCACATCTTGGATGATTGTTTTAAACCATACAAATATCTCTTCAACCTGAAAACAAATTATTCTTTTCCTTTCAAAACAAAGCCATTATGTTGTTGCATATAAATTTCCTCCTCAAGATCCCCATGCAAAAAATCAATTCTAATATCTATTTTATCTATCTTTAAATCACAAGCATAAAAAATAGATAATAGAAAATTCAGCAATAGGAGATAAATTTTCACCAAAATTGACTCCCTCTCTTTTGGAGTAGCCCTTAGCGACTAATTAATCCTTGTACCACTCTAACCAATCATTTTCACAAAATTATTTTTAAATACCCAGTTGCAATAAATGGGCTTTCTACCTTTAGGAAAACTAACAAGATCTCAGGTGTCACAATTATCCAAAGCCATCATCTCCTCCTACATGGTCTATAACCAAGAATCACTTTACTCCGAAGAGAGATTGTCCCTAAAATATCTAGGTTCATTGTTAGTACTCAAAAAAGAAAATTCACGATGGTAATATGATGGGTTATACCTATTAACTTGATTGTGTTTCCTTGTAGGCCTCCTCAAGGTAAGAGTAGTGGAATCTACCTATTATTATTTTGTTTACTCATCCTATACATCCTCTAAACTATATAAACCTTCTTCGTCTTCACCCTTAGATCCCTCTAATTGTTCTTCCACACATGTGCATCTTCTTTCTTCTCAATATTTTTCTCAAAGTGAAATGAATGTGTCTTATCTTTCTCATTTAGTTGTTATTCTCTTGAGTAAGCTCTAAATTCCCTAAAACTCATATCTTTAGACTAGATAATTTTATGGGTTATAATATTCCAAAGATTATAACCTTTTACATTATCACCATAATCAAGAAAGATGCATTTTTATAGTTTCGGATCCAATTTAGATTGCTTCTCTTGAGGCATATGAAAATCCCCTCACAACTAAAGAACCTTTAGTTTGAAACAAAAGGATTTATACCTATACACACTTCATAATGATTTTTATCAACAAGATTTGAACAAGGAGATCTATTAATCAAATAACAAGTAGTACCAACTTCTTTTTCCCAAAACTGTTTATCAAGCTTAGCACTACTCAACATACTCCTAAATATTTTTATTAAGTTTTGGTTCATTCTTTCTTCTACTCCATTTTATTGGGGAGTATAAGGAGGTGTATTTTTTAAAACAATATTGATATGCTTACAAAATTCACCAAATTATTTGGAACAATATTCACCCCCATTTTCATACCTCAACACACTTATCTTATAATCTATTTTCTTTTCAACTAAGGACTGAAATTCTTTAAACTTAATGAAAACTTCATATTTTGAATACATAAAATAAATACAAGTGTATCTTGATACATCATCAATGAAAGAGACATAATACTGAGATTTACCCAAAGAATCAACATCGACTATCCTACATACATCTGGATTAATGATCTCTTTGACTTATTAATTCCATTTTTAAATTATGATCTATTTTGTTTTCCAAACACACAATATTCACAAAAATCATTTTTACCAATAAAATAATCATAAATACCATCAACCAATTTTTTTTAAATAGTCTTAAGTCGTTCTCTACCTATGTGACCCAATCTACGGTGTCACAAAATATGTGTATTTTTATTGTTAGTTGCATTGGAAGAGTTACTTAAAGTAGAGGTGTTTAGCCTAAACCAAGTCCCTATGCGAGATAATTTAGCTATCGCCAAACTCCCTTTTACCAACCTACAACCAAAATTATCTAATGTCACATGCATTCCAAAATCATTTGACTTGGACATTGAGATTAAATTTATCAAAAGTCTTAGAATATGCAAAACATTATCAAGAGTTTTAATCCTCCCATCACTAAAAAAAAACTTTTCCTTTCCCTTACCAAAAATCCTATTTGTGCTATTTTCACCACAGAAAAATTCTCCCCCATCATATTATTTATAATTAGTAATCACTCCTTATGAGGATTCATGTGGTAGGAGTAACCTCAATCAATATTCGAAGCATCATCACTAATAGTTTTAGTTGAAACAAACCAAGAATAAAAATCATTATCAAAGGAATTTTCTATGATGGAAATAAAAATTCTTTTTCTTATTCCTATACTCCTTCACTTGCCCTCTTTTACCGTAATTCCAACACTTTACTCTACTCTTTGCAAGGGTTTTAGAATGTCCTTTATAGCTATCCCTCTTATTATCCCCTTTGGACCTACCTCACACATGGAAGGAATCTTGTGAGACAACATTCATAGAATTTCTCATCTCCATTTAAGGAATAATGGAGAGCTTTAAGTCCATTTTTGGCTCTACATTACCACTACTTATAGAGATAATCAAATTTTCCCAAGATTTATGCAAAGAACAAAGAAACAAGATAGTTCATATTCATCTTTAATTTTAACATCTACATATGTAAGTTGACTTATTATCAAATTAAAATAATTGAAATGATCCACTATAGATTCACCATATTTTATTTTTAAAGAATATAATCTTATTTAGAGATATAACTTTTTAGAAAAAAAATTATTTTGAGAAATATCACCTATCCTTTTCGATATTTAATGTGTGGTGTCTTTGGAGGATACATTCAAAAGGAAAAAATCTATAATACAAAACCAAATGGTTTCTCATGCCTTCTTTTCTAACTTTTTCCAATCTGCATTAGACATTGTAATTGGTTTACTTTCTTATGAAATCAACAACCACTGATATCTCTCTTTTAGGAGATCCTCCATCTATAATTTCCATATCTCATAGCCCATTCCATTAAAATTTTCAATATATTGAGGAGAGGTAGAAACCATGGTATACAGTTTTCTTCACAAATCTGCATTATACCACTAAAAAAATCTCCCACTCCAACTAGAAAAGTCTCCAACAATTGAGAGAAAGGCATCCCCTTTTGAATAGAACCATTAGATTTGATACCAAATGTTGAAAACAAGGTGAAACTAAACTAAAATATTAAATTTTGTATGTGTATTCAAATATAAAGAAATTATTACCAAGTATTATTATATGTACATGTGATTTCATGTTACCATAATAGAAAAAACAACAAACAAATATGACACCAGATTTACCTGAAGAAACCCTTTCGTGGAAAAATCCACATAAGAAAAGAGGGAAAGTATATTATTTATCTTCACAAGAGAGATACACCATAATACACTTCCTTACTAATCTCCTACAACTTGTATGCTTCCATACACATGCAAATAACACAAGATGATACTACCATCTCAAGGCTCCAATCTATTGAACTTGTGGAAGGAAAAACCTTAGTGGTAAACCAAAACAAGAGGTACCAAAACCATTTGTAAAAACCCACTCCCCTTGGAAAATAAAGAGTCGTGATAATAAATTATTTAATGTGCACAAGGCTTCAACATGGGTACCTAACCCATAACCCTTTCAAATTCTGGCATTCAAGATTCTCTTGTGACTGTTCAACTTCGAGATGGAGAACCAATGTACACTTGTTTCCCTCCAAACTTGGTGCCTCATTCAAGACCCTTCACATTCCAAATGTGAATGCCTAGGAGGAATATTTTTTTCCTTTAGTGACATGTAACATCCACCAACATTAAATTTCCTCTAAAAAATATAAGTACAATATGCCAATATTAAATACATTCCTCTCATGTCCCCTAGGACACTTTCCAATAAGTATGCAGACATAAAAATGACTTATTTTTGTAACGTAAATATCACATAACTTAAAAAATATGCAAATACCTAAATGAAAAACACAAAAATGGATTTTTGAAAGATCTATATTCAAGAGGGGGTCAAGGGGACTCACTTACCTCTTTCTTAAATAATCAAAATATAACAAAAATTTCTATTTGTTAATTAAATAATAAATTCTACATCATTCTAAAATCGTATACTATCATATCATAAAAAAAAACCAAATAAAACAAAAGTTTCATAATATTTTAATTTTCTCTTTACCACTTATTCACCATTCATAAAGAAAATAATGTTAAATCTCTTACAAATCACATAACCTGAATAGCATAGATAAGTCATTATATTTTCATTTCCTCTCTAGAAATCAATCACCATACAAAAAGGACTCATGCCAAATCATATTATAATAATAAATATTCCTCAAGAGATTTTCCAAACCTCTCTTGATCCCAAAATATGGGTGGATCTTAACCAAAATGTGATTTATACACCCAACATAACCTCATACAAAAAATTATAAATACACAAAGTAGCAACACACAAATGAAAAACTTAATAGATAACATATATTTTGAGAATATAATAGTAATTTTAGTTATTTGAAAGGATTATATTCATAGGTTAAGTATGGTCCATTTTATTAGATATAAGTTCTTTGAGTAAATGAACTACTTCTCCTTCAATTTTATCTCTCATCCAAAGTTGGTCCATCCAAAGAAGTGATACTACTATGTTGTTCCTCTGTCTATAAGTTTTAGTAGAATCGTGAAAGAATCATGTGTTTCTATACCCTTCCCACAACCATATTCCTCCAAATTTTAGTTGAAAATTTCATTATTGGGAGATGGGAAAGAAAAAATATTATCTTAACATTTCAGCATTTAGAACCTATTTGGAAACTACAATATAGCTTAAAAAATCAGTGTTGGTAGTTGGGAAAGGATACACAATATCTTTACATTTGAGCACCCAATTTTTTTTTGAAAAGTATAATGCATTAATATTGGGTTCTTTATGGGTGTTGAGTTCTAGGATGAACCTAGAAATAGGAACCATGGATGTTTTATGTAGGTTTCAACATCTAGGAAGAGATAATAAAAATTAGCACATTAAATCTTACAATTTATAATGATATGGGTTTAAGTTCTAGGGGGAAGTTGGAACCTAGAAAAAATGATGTAAATAGTGTGTGTTAGACCTTGGGACAAAAAAGGACCTAGAATTCACATAGGATAGGTTCAATATTCACGTTATTAATGCAACAAAGGATCTATATAGAACTAGTTGAGTGGCGATAGTGCAAAAGGAACTAGAAAAGAAGCCCAAGATTGCTAGGATTTGAGCCTCAGGATAGAAGAAGGATTTGGAAGTTTAAGTTCCAAGTAGCATTCAGTTTAGAGATTGAAAATAACTATGGAAATTGGTAGAATAATGAAAGTTGGAACCCATAGTAGAAGCTTAGAAATTACAATTAGGGTTTGGGGTCTGAAAGGGGTGAAGAACACAAATTGGGTAGTAGAGTTTGGGAGGAAATAGTGAACTAGAACATAAGGTTCTCAATTATTTCCAAGACTTGAGGTCTAACGGGAATTGATAAAACTCCATAAGATGGAAGCAAGGTGTGGAAGGAAAAATAAACTTAAAACCTAATGTTCCAAGTTTGTAGAGAGCCTTGAAGTCAATGAGGGAAATACAGGTAAGTCAAGTGAGGAACTATATGTGGGACATTGGGAAACTAAAACCATAACCCACATTAAAACTTCTTATTAGGACCTAAGGTTTAAGATGGAACATAGAATCATATAGTAGAGGTAGATAAAATGTAGGCTTAAACATGACTTTGGGCTCAAACATAAATTTCTTCAAATTTTTAAAAAATAATGAACATGCTATTTTCCTTCATTCCCCATGTGCCTAGCATCTATTGAAGTTGAAATGTTCTAAAAAAGTCTAAGTGAGGAGGATATTTTCTAATTTTTAAGGATTGTGATTATGTCAAATTTTTATATTTTCCCTTCTAAGTGTGAGAATGATCTAAAATTGTAGCCAACATGATCAAAACACAAGAGGATTAGCCATATTAACTAAGTAAATCAAACTCCCTATGAAATTATTGAAAGCACAAAATAAGGAAACAATCAATACAAAAGCATGAAATAATAACACATGCATGAATGAAACCTTACTAAACACCCAAAACCTCATCCCATAGGGGGATTGGTGCCATATCAATGTGGAATATGGCCCTTTCCTAATCCATTTTTAATGAAAAATATTCAATATTGTGATGAAGTGATGAAATTGATGCAAGACCCAAGCTAAAATGATGGAAGATGTGTGATAGTGAGGATGTAATTGTGCATAGTAACTTTTCCTCAAGATGTGGATCCATTTCCTATAGAAGTAACTTCTATCTATAGGAGAGATAGGTTGAATCAAGGGTTGAAACTAAGGAATGTGGGATAAAAGGAAGGATCATCATCCTTGTGACAAGTGTCACAAGGCTAAGAGAGGTGATAGGGATATGTTCCCACACATGTGTGTGCAAATTTTGGGAGGGAATGTAAGAGGGAGTTAAGAAATGTGTAAGAAAAATTAATGACATGTGGGTGAAAGACATTAAGGCATGTGGTTGAAAGAATTTAAGGCTTGTAAGAGAAGTGAATGCTCATGTAAGAGACATGATGGCTTGTAACAGCTATTTAAAACCTTGTGTAAGAGACAAAATGGCATTTGTAAGAGCCATAAAGGCTTGGGGAGAGAAATTCAATGAGGGGAGTGAATGGAGGAATATTCCATGGAAATATTCCATTGTGAGGAAAATAGAAATTTAATTAATTTGAGAAAATTAATTACTTGTGAAAGTGGGGTTAATAAACCATAGGTTTATTTAACCTTAGTGGGGTTAGAAGCTAAAGAATGGACTAATGAGGTTTAGCAAGTGAATAGGATTAATTAATCACGGATTAATTAGGGGATTTTAGAGGAATGTGACATTTAATTAAATAATTATAGTTATCTAATCAAATAAGATGACATAAGAGTTTTAATTAAATAATTTGGATTATCCAATTAAATGGGATTAAAATTAGTAGAAAGGGGGATGAATTAATCCAATAAAATTGATTATTTGATTAATAGGAGAAAGTGCTAAATTTAATTAAACAATTTAGATTATTTAATTAAATAATTAGAAAAGAAGTTATTTTGGAGGAAATGATGTTAGAAATCAAATTGAGTTACATAATATCAATTAGGATGATTTGAAGTGTCTACATTTTTTCTCTCTTTGAAGCAAGGTACTTGTTACATTGGTTTAAAGATTGATGCCTTTCAACATCAAAACTACTACTTAGATCAAAAATTTAAAAAATTCTCTATTTTTTTGGATGCCCCACTATTTCCCTAGTAGAAGAAATTACATTGCTACACTACCCCCTCGAGAGATTGAGCAAATTTTTTAAATTTTTAGGTCAAGCTCGTGACAAATATTCAACAAAGGTTCAACTATAGAAAATAGGCTACAAGACATGAAAATAGGCTCAAGATGCTAAAAAAAAACTCAAAATGGGCTTCATGGCTTGATATTCAATCAACAAGATTAAAAATCATAATTTCCCACCTCAATTAGGGCAAAAAACCCTAATTTTCATGCTTAAATAAGAGTGCAACGGTTATTTCCAATTCATTTGCTCAATTGCCTTCAAAGAATTCTTGCATTTTTTCTCTGAGTCTATGATGCTATGGATGATTGTGTGCTTTCAAGGCATTGCACAGATAGAGTTCGTGAGTACCGATGGCCTCTAGACGTAGGACCCCCAATACGTAAATCAAAACTTTTCTCATTTTTTGTGTTTTTTATGCATTTATTAAAAAAGTGTATCAATAGTGGCACTATATTGTGTCACTTTTTCTCTAGTTGGCATCACTATTGATGTTGGAGGACTACCCTTGTAGGATAGCATCACAAGGCACAATTTATGTAGAGTGTCACAAAAAAAATATTGACTTGCTTTTGTGAGATTATGTCGCAAAGGCTGATTTAGGTAGGGCATCACTATTGAATGCCAACCCACTTTTGAAAAATAACATCACACAAAATTATTTCGGTCTAGCTTGCACAAAAAATATCGATTCGTTTTTGCAGAATCAGGCCGCCTTTGCTTTTAGCATCATTATTGTAAAAAGATAAAGCATTGCTATTGAAAAAAAATCACTTTTACAATTATAGGGTTTGGACTTAGGTTTTTTTCTTTTTGAAAATTTTGATGTGGTGTGCTTCATGCATGTAGGAGGTTCTTTTCCCACTCCTATCCAAGGAGCATCTATGTATTATTCTTTGTAAAGCAAGATATTTGACTTACGAGGTGATGTTTTTTTTGGGTGCCATTGGTTTTGGTTTCATAGCACACATTCCAGTGATTTTCACACATCTAGTGATGATGACAACTCTATTCGAGCAATGGCATAGTGAAACTTCATCATTTCACCTACCCATTAGAGAGGCAACAGTGACTCTTGAGGACGTGTGTAGATTTTGTGAATCCCCATCTATGGGGAGAGGATTATTTATGACACTAAGGTAAGTGATGATGCTATTTTTCCACTTCTTGGTGTGGACGAGTACTATTCTCATAGAAGAGAGATTGACTTGCATTCCTTCGAGGGGACTTCCTCAGACTTGACACTTTTCATTGGAGCATTAATTGCAAGGGTACTTGTACCCGACCGATGAGCTAGAGGGTTCAACATTGGCTGGGGCATAGTTTGGTCCCACATGATGGAGGATATGATAGTATACACCTTGGGTCCAGTAGTTCTTGTCTCCCTCTACCATGACATGCATCAAGTGGTGTATTACAGGGCATGCAACATAGGATTCAAGGTGACATTCCTCCACATTTTAGCTTATGAGCATACTATTGTACTTAGGCCAATCATTACCCTTGCTGACATAGACTGTGATGAGCCCAAAATTTATAGGTACAAGGCCATGCCCATGCTACAACACATTGGTATTACATGGATCCCACACTAAAGGTGGGTCACAAATGACATGACAACTTTTCAGTGGAGGTCATGGATCTAGGCTCACCAATGGCTCAATGATGATCAACAACTATTTTACTCTTGCCAAACTAGGTACATGTAGGGGTGGGAGAATCACATGATATAGCAATACCTCCTTGATTGGGTGGCAAGGAAATTTAGAGAGGTGTGGGATGTACCTCAGGATGGATACAAAGTGATATTCATGAGGACATCTAGAGATACTACCTAGGGACAACAGATCCCCCCAGGATGCTATTGATGAGTATAGATAGTTGGTCCCCCAACATTGGGTATAATTTGATGGGCCTCAAGATCTGGGAACTGCAATGGCATATGATGTGTATTGGTAGGAACATTCCCCAGTATGATTGATAGATCCAACCATTGGAAAAGTCCCAAGTAGAGGATGATAGAGGGGTCCATAGATAGGGTGAAATCAGTAGCCACCCCATGGTGGGCATGATGGATAGGATGGGGCAGGATCAACAACATAGACAGGAGTAGAGGCAAGATTAGAGATAGGATGAGCAATAGTAGGATAAGTAGAGACAGCCTCAGCGGCCACCTCTAATACAACTAGTAGGGTAGTGACCTCTACAATAGCCAACATAGGGTCCTGATCCATGAGACATGTAGATTGCAGCCCTAACCGCATAGAGAGATCATTTGAGATAGGAGTGGGATCAAGCTCGCTAGCAACTACATGTTATTACTAGAGGCAGAGACTAGGCACAGTAGCAGTTGTAGGCCGTCACGGGGGAGAGGGACCATAAGAGATAGCTGAGGTAGGAGTCAGACATAGCTCTAGCCCAAGAGACAAGGTGAAGGTAGTAGCTAGAGGTTGTCTCCCAGCATGCACAAGGACAGGTGGGGGTGATGGTCCTAATAGAGTTGTATAGTATGTCCATGTAGGTGGTCTCATACTATAAGACCTTATACAATAGGGAGACCTCACTGCATTGACCAAAACTTGAGTTTTCGCAAAGGAATAGGGTGGCACCAAGTAGGTCTCATGGTGCCCCATCTATCAATCAACATTAGTCAAATTCACACCATGATGATCGCTAGAGCTAGGGATAGTAGCCTCATATTATAGACACTTTTTGGATGTACAGCCTAATTGTTGATGTATATGCATTAATTGGCTTATTTTTTATAGCCTCTTGTATACCATTTTTATTATATTACATAGTGACTCTGATTGTATCATAACATTCTATTTTTTGATATATATATGAGATGGCTTTCATGGTGTAGTTATGATGTGATGTATCTTTGTTTCATGGTTTATTTATGTATGGATGTGTATGATATGCTATGGATGCACATAATTTTATTTATTCTTATGATGTGATGTTCATGATTCATGTTGCATTGTTATGGATGTATATAATGCATTATATATGATATGTATGCAAATGTGATGGATGAGTTACTTTCCTTTTTAGTATCTTTTGTGATATGCCATGTCATGATGATGTTAATTCTATGAGAGGGATGTATTTCATGTTTATTTTATGGATGTTATGGATGATTGTGTAATGTTATAATATGCATAGAATAACATATCTATATTATCCTAAACAACTTAAATTATAAATGATAATGCAAATGAGATGGATTGTGTTTCTCATTATGATGATATGTTGTGTGTATGTATGATGTATGTGTGTTGATGATCATGGATATGGGATGCATTTTTTGTTATTTTTTGTTGAATGTCATGATACCGTATTAGCACAGAAAGAAGATAGAAGTATAAGATGGATGAACCCTTGATAGCAAGATTGATTCAGATGTCCAAAAAGTCTAATATTCCTCAAAAATTTATTCGATATGGAGATTATTGATGATGATTTGCTTGTTCCAGGGATTGGGATATAAATGGCACATAGACATGATGCATCAAGGTATGGATAACCAAGATGGAGTTGTAGCTAGTGCGATGGACTTTGAATCAACAAATAGATAGGAGTATTATTATTCACACTTGACCTATGGAAACCTTGCTAGGATGTACTTCATAAATTTCAAACATCTTAGACCAAAACATGGAAAGTAAAAACCTAACAATGTAATAGTCAACAAGTTTCCCAAAACCCATTCCATACACACCTAACAAAGCAATTATTCATCAAGGTTATATTACAAGAACATCCAACAATAAAAACAAAAGATACTAATCAATTCCCCATTCCTTTATCTCTAAATCATTTTTATAGACATTGAGATGTCATAGGGATGAGCGCAATAAGATAAATCACAAGAAAATACCAAGTAGAAAA
>VDFB02358134.1:55511246-55568414 GCA_007258455.2 Sequoia sempervirens
ATAATAGTGAGCTGTATTATTTTTAAAGTGATTGAATTTGTTTTTTTATTATTTTTAAAGTGATTGAATTTGTTTATTTTCTTTAAATACAAAGGATATATATTATCCTTATTCTATAATGTAAATAAATACATTTTCTTTAAAATTATTTGAAATATATTAATATTTCTAGTTTGTTTACCATGAATTTTTAATTCATTAAGTTTAGTTAATTGAGATTATTAGATGTACATATATTTATGATGTTGATGATGTTATCTTCATTTTATCAAAAGCTTGAGAAGTGAATTTGATAAGATTTTAAATTTTCAATTCATGAAGATTGAATACATGATTTGTGGAGTAGTGTACTTGCTATAATATGAGTGTGTTTACATAGTGTTATAGAGGTATGTTTTATTTTATCTCTACTAAGACTAGAAAAGTGAAAATTAAATTGACAAGTTTATTACACTTCAATTTGTGTTGCTCTAATTACCATGTTTGTTTACTTGGGGGTATAGCTTATATATTTTGTTGTTGTCTTAAGAAACCTCTTGGAGACTATGGTCTGTCCCTAGTGGAAGATGTAAACCTTTGTGGTTGTGAATTTTACGCTTGGTAGCTACCCCTAGACTTTTATATGTTGAGTCATGTTATAGAAAGAGTGGCTTACGGTAGGGGCCGAAATCCTAAAGAGATTGTCTGGGTAACCTATCGTAGGTGTGTTAATTCAGTGAAAACCTAACTAATGTATTAGGGGTTGGGTAGTTGTAAACACTAATTCAGATAAATGTTTCCCTCACCTACTTTCTTAATGCTCGTTTAGATTGAGAAAAGGCTGAGAAGCCCTGGAATGGAAAGTCGCCCATCTTTTCCTCTTGAAAGATGAAACGAATCCACATTAGTCTGCATAGGGGCCGAGAATTGGTAGAGGATACCAGGGTAACTCTTGGAGAGGGCCGGTAGTCTAGGAAGATTCACCAGGGTAGCCTATCCCGACAATGTGATGACACTCTTAGTCTATACCATGATGGTGATCCTTGTGTTTAGATTTCTATTAGATGTGATTTGTTACTGGGATTTTATCTGTTATGATTTGTTATCATTATGTTGTGATGTGAATTGTAAACCACGTAAATGTAATGTTCTGTCTTCATTGTTTTTGGAACTGTCATTATCTCTTAGCATGGAGGGAGTGGACCTTCGGGTTCCATGTAGTTGGGAGGAAACCATGCTATACCTTCCTTGCACTTTCATGCAGTTGATCCTATGCTTGCAGTTGTTTCCAGTTACTTCATTGTTCGTGACTATGGATGCAAAGCATGTTCATGGATATGGATGTCAGTTGTGATATGATCACTATCTATTTTGTAAATATACCTCTTGTATAAGAGCGTTCACATTGTACCATCATTTTGATCTATAGAGATTCATTGAAATCTCACTTGTTGTAATCTAGACATTTGGATATTTGATTGTATTAAGTTTTGTAAACTGGATCATTCATGACATTAAATTTGTACTTATGTTTATGAGAATATGTTGAGTATATTTTTTATGTTAAAGTAACATCGTCTTGGAAACTTTATGACAATTGTGTAATTATATCTTTAAATATATATATATATATATATTCGGTTAATTTCATTCTTTACACTTTTTTTTAACAGTAACCAAGGTAGGGCGTTACAGTTGCCCTGTCAGAGGCTTTAGATGTAGAAATTTCTTCTACTTCTGTCTTGTTAGGGTTCTTGGGGCTCTCTAGAAGCACTTTTTTATAACGATCAATCTCTGCCTCAATTACTTTATAATCTAATTCATAAATCTACACAAGTTTGGATTCAACTACTTCCATATAATAGAAATATGTAGAGACTAGGAAATTAATATTTTCATAGTACTTTTCAACCATATTTTTTGGAATTCTTATTCTTTTATTTATTCTCATTTGAAATGTTTCAAAGAATGCTACAAGAGAAATTTCATGAGCATCTAAACCACCAATATTTGTCATGAAATTCCTAATCTAGTGAGATATTGGTTCTATTTTTTTCCATTCCACCCTTCCAATTATCGATAACTCTTTCATAAAGTAAAAGAGTAAACAAAATGTTAAGGTACCGTACTAGAATATACTTTTATTATTCTTCTTGATATCTTTCAAGTTCTTCAATAGATGTAATTGAAGCAGCTCACAAAGGTCATAATCCATACTATTCCTAACCATATCCAGTGTAGTGTAAACAACATCAATACAAACTGTGTGTTCATTACTTGGTAAGAAAATTTTGTGTCCAATAATCATTGCAGCATACCAAATGAATGGATCTTCAATAGTACTCAAAATGAGTTCTTTACCTTCAAGGGTCACACTAGTAATCTCAATTATCTCTTGATCATTTACATTGTTTTCTCTCAGAACTGGTCTAGAGAAATACAAACCAATCACATCTCTTATAGCTTCTTTGTTTATCAGGTGTATTTCATCAATCCAAATAGATTGACCATGAATCCTACTTAAAGCCATTCAAATGTATTTCTTGTCGAATTCAAACAATCAGAATTTCCTCCATACATCCAATTTATTTTCAACTAAGATTTTATATGCATCATGATTTTCTTCCAACCCATTCTTCCAGTTGTGACAATTGGTTTTAGTTTGATTCAGTTAGATTGATAGATGCTTCAGTTGTTTGTGATATTATGCTATTTGTTTTCAATTATGACTCTGACATTATGTTGCTTTTTATACTTTGTGGATGACATATTTGGCATCCTAATCATCTAATTGTGTTTGAGTGATGATATTGAATTAGACACGTGTGTGATACAAGGTTTATGTTGATTATGAGATTTTATGAGGTTATTATGATAAAATAGTTGTTTATGATATATAATGCTCTTCAGTTTTGGTGAGGAAGACAGTGTAGCACTACTCACTTGTGAGTACCCTGCTACGCTATGACTCTTCTTCATAGTGTGTTTGCTAATATATGTTTATATGTTTAACGGTAATGTTTTATGCAGATACAGGTACAGGTATCGGCTCCACCTGCTTGTCGGGTCTGAGTGTACCCTAATCCAATGAAATTATATTGATTTAGAGATAGTGTCAGGTCCTTGTTTAGCCATCATTCTTCATTGAATGAGTATCCATTTTTCGCTCGTTGCAATTTATTGTTTAGTCTTGTCGTGTCAATTTTGTTTGTGTTATTTTATTTGAAAATTAATTATTGTTAAATTTAGTTAAATGACTTATTTGTTATTTATTCGATTAAATCTAATTTTTTTTAAATATTAGATTAAATGTTTATAAGTAAGGTTTGATTTATTAAAATAAATTAAACAAGTTATTTATTTAAAAGTGAATGTTTTTTTTTTTTTAAAGGTAATTATTTAAATGTAATTGTGGAATTAATTGTACAAACTAGATTCTTGTGAAAAGTTGATATTTTAAAAAGAATTTGTTTTCAATAAGTGAGAAATATCTGAAACTTGTGTATGAGTTGAAGGGTAATATCTTAGATATTTAATGATTATAACTGATTGAGAAATTTTTGAATGCATGACTACAATCAGTTAAGTTTTGTAACTTGAGGTAATTAATTGCATTAAAAATATTTTGGGGGTTGCAATTTCATTCACGACAATTCTTCTAAAAAGTTTTCACGGCAGTAGTTTTGGAAAGAGATTACACAATAGTTTTGATTGTAGAAATAATTTGGGGAAAAAGAATTGCTCAGATTTCTTCATCAAGTTATGGTGATATGAAAGGGATTATCAAAAAGCTATAGATTTTGCTTCAACTTAGTTTTCCAGTTGTAAATCAGTTGGAGGCAGTGGACTTAAAGAACTTTTGTTTTTGGGGAAAATAGAGGATTTCCAAATGCGGGTTTTGGTTTCAATCTTCGTTTGATTCGAAAACTACAAACTAGTTTTTCTTCTTGTTCTGCAATTTCTTATTTAGAAGTTTTCTGAAATTTATATTGAAACAGACTTGCACATTCAACAGAGAAATAATTAGAATAAGAATTCAATGAAATATGACATTCACAATTTCCTCTATAAAACTTTTGGAATATCTTTACAAGCTTTGTGTGTGTAATATACCAATATGCGCCTTATATTTGTTAAAGTTTCCTCTTAAACTGTCGAAGCTTGTTCTAGGTATTCAATTTATTTTACCTGTTGGTTCTAGAAAACTTTAATTGTGGATGTGTTCTAGCGCACTTCAATATAGTGCAAGCTTACTTTCAGATTGTTCCATTTACCAATTACCAAAAATCTTCTACTTTAAATTGTGTCACTATTTTTAGAATGATTGGAAACGATTCTTATATTTTTATAACCGTAACCATCCCAAACCAAGGGAAAGATTGGCTTGTGTATCTTCTCTATTGTCTCATGGGTTCCAGATCATTTTATTATCTTATACGCCTAATGCTTCAACCTTCTCCATTAATTTGGATTTCATTTATCTTCCTGTAGCTTTTGTACATCGGCATATTGAAGGACTGCAACCAATTTTACTTGCAATTTCCTTGTTTCCTTTCCTTACAAGTTCCTCTAAGTGTTTCTAGTATTGATCTTTTAGTCATCCTCTTCTATTCAAACTGATGCATGCATATGGGAGAAGAGGTCGATGCTTACTATTGATTAGTGTAGATCCACAAATTCTATTTGTCATTCTCCTTGTTCTAAATCATTTCCTAACTACAGTCTTTAATTGAGTCGGCTGAAGTCCGAATTTGTTGAAAACCTATCACAATGGCACTGGTGCTTGAACATAGAAAGGTTGTAGAGGTTTTGAATACATTTCTGATTCTATTGACAATCTATCGCAGTGGCAACCCTTGAATATAAAATCCGCCACCAAACAGAAATCCACCTTATAAATTTAGAGATTTATAATCTTGAAATGTTTCATTTCCAGATTGTGAATGTTTGTTCCTCCTACCATGACCTGCATGACTTGTTCATACATTCAGACAATGAATGCCAACCTTCAAATGATCTCAAATATGCTACATGTTCTGGATTTGACTTGTTTTAAACTAGGATTTGGGTGGTATGTTTCTTCTATAATTTTTTATTTTTAGCAAATCTCATTTGATTCCATCTTAGGCCACCGACCCTCCATTATTGTGGAATATCTGTAACCAAACACATAGATATAATGTGAGCCAATTTTTCATATTGTTTCATTTACCATTACCTATATTCTCTTTAAGACAGAGCCTCTGTTTTGTAAATAGTGGAAATGTTTCACATAATGGACTCATTATTGGCAATTTCTGATTTAAGTTTACTAAGAAATCAATCTTCCTAATGCTGTGTTGCTCATCTTAGTCTTCTATTATTTTTGTATGTATTATTTTGAATGCTATCTACTTAGGGAACTGGCTGAAGCAATCGATCTATTATGCATATTTTATATCTTACAAATTGTGACGCCTTCTCCTTGCGCCTTTATTTCTTTGATATATAAATGATACCTTAAACTGTACATACACATTGAGTTACCATGCCTATATCTCTCTCTCATCTGGTGTCGACACTTTTAATAAGAGAAATGAGTACGTTTTTCTATGGATTCTTCTTACCCACAGTTTGTGCACAATGAGCATGCAACTTTCTAAACTTTTAGTAATCAAACTCTTTTTCTTTTGTTCGCATGCATTACAGGATCAACCTATTTCTTTTTTCCGTGACCTTCCAAATCCTTGGTTTACAATGAATTGAACTTAATCATGTGCAATTATCTCTGTTAGGAGGTCGTTGCTTATGTTCAAAATAAGCACTTATGAAATTTTCCATTGTCTAAGTCGCTGAAATCAACATTGTCTAGCAAACGATAGCATCAAATTCTTAGAGTTAGTTTTCCCCTCTGTATATGATTTGATGGTTGTCTTTAATGCTCTTTTTATTATCTGATGTTTTCTTCTATTTATAAATATTTGGGGATTATTGCTTAAATTTCTGGGAATGATTTATGATTGTCTGGCATAAAACTGTATTGGGTGCCTATTTCATGTACCATCACTTATATCTTCTTGTTTCTTCTGGGTGCATTTCTGCTAGTATGGATTATTACCTTCAATTTTTATTTGGAAACAATTTTATTTGTATTGTAGATAAGCATAAATATCACATTGTGTTCACTGTGCTTAATAGGGGTTATCTCCTTTCAAGCTGAAATGAATCGGTATAAAATTTAGTAGAATTCAATAGTTTAATCTATTTAATGTAATTTATGATCATTAGTGTTAAGATGCTTGCTTCGTGCTATATATATATATATAGTTTCTTAGTGTTAACTTAAAAATTGAACTTGTTAATCAAGATCGATAGAAAGATGATATTAAATCTGACTTTATTATTTAATTCCATGCATTAAAGATCTACCAGTTCTAGTCTTAAGATATGTGAAGTTCGATATTTTACATGATATGACTATAACCTGACTCTTGTTTAAGTTATCATTTCTCAATTAAACTATGTATGAAGGTTGCTTATACTTTAATTAGAGATAACTACAGTTAAATTATTATTAAATAAATGAGATTAGATATTTGATCTATGATTTGATAGTTATATGTTTAAAAGTTGTAATGTACAAATCAGATTGAATTATAGTAGTGTATATTTGTAAACAAGTAAATATGTATATATATATATATATATATATATATATATATATATATACTTATTTAAATTGTTTAAGCTTTCAAGTGTTGATTAGTAATGATAAAGGAATTATATTGTTCTTGTTGAAGAATGATCTTGGATGTAATATGCTCATGATGATTAAGTGGATAAATTTGTTGGGATATGTTTATGATATCATCTGGGAATGTATATTGGTGAATGTGAGTCCTTTTACTTCCTAAGGCTAGAGGGTTGATTTGAGGTATGAGCTTTTAATGTTTGTTCATTTTTTTTAAAATACTTTGATCTATTTTGGGACTTAGCCATGCAAAATTTATTTGTCACCTTTGAGGTGTTTTGAATTGTTCCACAATTGGACCATGAATGAGATATGTTTTATCATGGCATTGTTTTATACACATGTTGGCAGTCCTTGGTATTTTTTATGTTACATCATGTTTATAGGAAGAGTGGCTTGTGATAGGGGCTAGAACCCTAAGTGGTTGCTAGGGTAACCTATCATGGGTTTTTGTAATTCAATGAAAACCTTAATAAATAAACCTGGGGTTCATTATATAATTAAGATAAACGTAATGCCTCACCTAGTGCCTTAATGCTTGTATAGATTAAGGGTAGGTTGAGAAGGCCTGGAATGGATTAGTCATCTACCTTGTCTTCTTGAAAGGTAATTCAACTCCACATGAGTATGTATAGGGGTCAAGAATCAGTAGAGACTACCAGGGTAACTCTGGATGAGGGTCGATAGTCTAGGAAGATTCACCAAGGTAACCTAGAACAACTATGTGATGACACTCTATCCTAAAGCATGTTTGTGGTTTCTTTTGTAGAGTCACCTGCGTTACTATTGTTGCCTCTGGGATTTTATTTGTGATCATGTAGTTAAGATACTATCTTGTCATTATGTGTTGTCGGCCATGTAATGTAACATCTATTCTTTATTGTTTGTTTGACTATTTTGTGGACCAGTCATTATCTCCTAGCACAGAGGGCGTGGGCCTTTGGGTACCACGTGGTTGGGAGGAAACCGCTATTTTTCCTTCATTGGGTCCTTTTATAGATGTTGCTATATACCTGGTTAACTTTGTTTGTGGAGCAGGTTCCTGATACTTCAGTGTTCATGATGTTGGACATTGAGCGTACTCGTGAATGAAGTTGACAACGTGATATATATTCTTCATCTTTATTGTACATTCTCTTGTTGACTATAAGAGAACTTGTGTAATGACATTATGATGATTCAAGATTTATTATAATCTCACTTGATGTAATCTGGTTATGTAGCTTAACTTTATAAAGCTTATGAAATTGGATCATTCATGAACATGATATGTTATTATGTTTTATGATTTTGATATTACCTTATTTGTAAATGTTTAAGTAATGTCATCATGGAATCCTTAAGACAATTGTGTAATCAAATGACTTAAAAAAAAATAAAAAAATTTAGTTAATTTGTTACTTTACGCTTTGTTTTAATGGATTCCTTGGCGGGGCATTATAGGTCACACTAGTAATCTCAATTATCTCTTGATCATTTACATTGTTTTGTCTTAGAACTGGTCTAGAGAAATGCAAACCAATCACATCTCTTATAGCTTCTTTGGTTATTAGGTGTGTTTCATCAATCCAAATAGATTGACCATGAATTCTACTTAAAGCCATTCAAATGTATTTCTTGTCGAATTCAAACAATTAGAATTTCCTCCATACATCCAATTTCTTTTCAACTAAGATTTTATATGCATCATGATTTTCTTCCAACTCATTCTTCTACAAAATACTTAATCAAACCAATGACATTTCCTCAATTTTCCCATATACATATGCATAAATGTCTTTAGTAGGTAATACTCTAGGATGAATGCTAGAAAATACACCCACAAATTCTTCTGACAAATTTTTCATAGAATACTTCCTTAATTTGATTTGCAATTTTTCTGAAATATTCACTACCATTGAATTATCCATTGCATAAAATCAAAAGATTAAGCAAAATACCTCTATAATTTTCAATGAAGAATAGGGTTTGATGTTCAGCTTCTAGAGCATGCTTTGAGTCCACTTTGATTTCCTCTTCCTTTCCCACCATATCTTGAAACTCTGCTATATGGAATTGCTATGATTTCTTCAAACTTCCTCTGTACGTTTCTCCTTTTCCACAAATGCCTTTTGTTGAATGTGCTTTCCTTAAAATTTATGAATTTATTTCCTTCATTCCAAATGCTTCTGCAATAAATGCTTCAAACTACAACTAGACCACCTCAAAATTCATGTACTCTTCCATCCTTTCAGATTCTGTGAACTTCATTCTTCACACATGTATGTTTGAAAATTATTTTCACATGAAATATTGAATTTGTAACCTTATTAAATGCACTTCTCTCATGATATGAAATCATATATCGATGAGAGGTTTATTACATTTTCTGATTACTGCTCTCCCTTAAGCAATACTTGGATTAATTTTTGACAGGCGTATCTACACCGGAAGGAAGCACAGATAAAACTAATGATTCTTATTCACTTTACTTAAGTTCTCCTTCCATTCTCCAAATTATTTTCATGTAATTCCTTACTTATTTCGGATCCAAGATCAATTCATATCCCTTTATTGGATAGACATTTTTCAAATTCCTATTTCTATAGTCTCTGGTAAAGTGTTTTGATTTTTTGCAATAATAAATAATATTCTTCCATCTAAATTGTCTTTTACTCAGTCTATATTCACATTGATTAGCCTTGTGTCCAAATAAGTTGTAGTGATAATAGTTGCCATTAAATGGATAAAATTTCTTCTTCAACTTCTGACTTCTACATTCCATAACTTTATGTTCAATCCTCTTGCATTCAAAAAATTGACCAGAGAATGATAAAGTATCATTCATTCTACTTTTGTAATATTTTTCCCTATGTCCAAATCTATTGTAGGAATAACATACACCATTGAAAGATAAGTACCTTTGAGAATTAGGTTGTTTGATAGGAGTCCTTTCAATATTGCTTCTTAGATCCTTGAATTGTACATCATTGCATTGATTCTTCATGTCAAGAGGTTGATTCTCCTTTGAAATTTTTCCTTCTTCAAATCCTAAACCACTTTTATCCATAGTAGGTCTCTATGAAATAATCAACTCATCAAGCATTACAATGCTTGCCTTGAATTTATCCTCGTGTCTTTTTTCCTTTTCTAGTTTTGATTTCAGAATTACAACTTCTTGCTCAAGTTGTGTACATTCATCCATCTTCCTTTGAATTTGAACTTTCTGATAGTCTTCAATTATTTTCTTCTCTTCCAAATGTTATAGTAGTCTGGTGATATCATCATATGCCCTTTTTAATTGATTATTGACTTCACCATAATTTTATTTTAGCTTCTTAATGCATTTATTTTCTTCTTTTATCTCAACCTTCAAATCTTCATTTTCTTTTGTATGCTCAATAGAAATCTCTTCCAGAGGAATAAGAAATATTTTATCTTCCATTTATTAAAATTTTGGGACCTTCCTCAAGCTGTTAGACTTCTTTAGAGGAACCAAGCTCTGATACTAATTGTTGATTATCCAAAACATAGTATATTATAGGGCTCACTGTCAGGAATCATTGTCCTTAAAAGGCTCACAACCAAAATACAAGATAGAATGGCTAAGTACCAATATACAAAAATATATAGATCACTACCAAATGATTGAACTAATGGAATACACCTTCTATGTACCGAGTTCAGTTCCAATGAGGCTCTGAATGTAAAGTACTACTCTACATAGCAGTCACATAATAATTGTGCTATGATACTTGAATTCTCCCATAGTATATTGCTCACATTTGATAAATCATTTAATCTCACACATTCTCAACATTCTTCACATCATACACATATTTCTCCACAATCTTACACCACACCCAATTCAACTCCGAAGAGTCTTATATATATACAAGTATTTTTCATACATCAATTAGTTCGGCCTATTTAGATGTAAACAAACTAATCAAAATAGCTCTTGTCGGAACCATATAAGATTTAAAACACTTTTATCCATCTGGTGCATCATATCAAGTTGGCATAGATCTATAAGGGATCCAACTAACATCTGCAAAGCATAATTAATCTTTTTAATACATGTCATATATTAGGTCAATCAAGAATAGGACCTAATCACAAAAAAATCCAAACCAACACACACTTCTCAAGGTAAACACCTTACAAAGCTGATATTACTTCATTTTATCATCTCATTAACATCAGAGAGATTACCATTAGAACCACAATATCATAATGTTCTTCTTAAGAAAATGTAGTCTCCCACACTAGTATACTGAACAAAGAAACAACTTTAGTGTATAGAGTTAAACTCTATCATTGATAACTTTCTGTACTCAACGCAAAACTTCTCAAGATCCTAGATATAGTTGTCTAAATGAGTAATAATAGTATTCAATTTTAAGAGAGTAGAATCATATCTCTTCTCACAGTGAATTTTAGACTCAAAAACCAACACACCAGATCATCAGTATAGAACACTTCCGGTATAGATCATCTTCCAGTATACCAAGTATGATTCCCTTAATGTTTAAATAATGTTGACATCAATGGCAACACTAGAACAACCAAAACAACCTATATACACTTCATGCTCATGTTTCTAGGCTCCATATTTCAAACAAAAAGTAGCATATATATTCATGAAGCCACTTCCTAAGGAGACACTTGAGTTTCTCCAACATAAGTTGGAATTTCTTACTACCTCCTCTTTATTCAAGAGGAAATTACAAGATGAGGGGGAGCTTAGTCTCCATGTCACAAGAAGGGTTGGTGCTCTTATGAAGTGTTTTTAGAAGTAGTGATGCATGGAATCAGGGGGTATCTATCCAATAAATAGGTTTCTAGATGTTGTAGTGTACCGTATAAAATGGAGGATAAACTGTTGATCCTTTGCCACTGATGTCAAAGGGGGAGAAAGTGGTGTCAAAATGTTGAATTGAGAAAATGCTAAATTAAGTAGAAAGTGGTCTCAGAATGCCATATCTTTCACAGTGGGAGTAAATGCTACAACCAAGAAATCATCTAGATGTATTCTTTCAGGTGTGTTTGGTGGCCCCAACTTTTTGTTGTTTTCCATCAATGACAAAGGGGGAGATTTTTGAATATAGGTTTTCATTGATGTCAAAAGGATTGTTTCTAATAGTGGTTATCAAAGGGTGTCAAAGCTTTTAGATGTGAAGTTGAAGAATATTGTAGGATTACTAGAATTTTCATTTGACTTAAGGTTTTGGAAGAATGTTGTTTGTCAATGTGTAAACTGTCTAATCTATCATATCTTGTATCAAGTTAGTTGTGGCGTGACTACCTTCAGATAAGTAATGTATTTATTATACCATGTCAGGTATGTAGTTAGCATGAGTGTGGTGGTCCAAAAGCATATCTTTTGAGTAGAGATATTTATTAATATGGTTGGAATTTCTTTCAAAAATGTAGCATACCTCTGCGGTTTGGAAGGAAAGTGTTTCTACACTAGTTTTATCAGTTCGAATGTTTTTGGTGGCAAAAATCAATGTACAAGGAGTTTGAAGTTTCAGAAGGTTCATCAAGCTATTCTAAGTTTTAGTTTTGTATGATAATGTCTTGAAGCATGCAAATTTCAAGTATTATATGTGGAGTGAGGATAGGACCTACTTAAGGTCCTATGGTGGTGCAAGGTATCAAGTTATTTTGATGGAAATAATTTTGTGTTTACACCATTGTATTAAACACTTCATGTAATTTGAATTTAGGTCTACCCTATGTTGTCCAAGTTTGTGTGGATCCCTAGCCAATGTGGAAGAGTGTTAATATAATGTCATGTATATATCTCAAATATTTTGATGCATTGAAATAGTGTAGAGAATAGAGTGTATCTAAATATAATGAATGAAAGGTATGTGAAAAAAGAGTGAAGAAAATAGGGAGAGCTTGTATCAGAGGTTCATTCTTAGTGTGAGAGTGTGTAAGTTGTGTCTTTGGTGCATATCAGAGTTATATTTCAAATTGGCCATTATTTTCTATATTATGATAAGACTTGTGTTCTTCTTGTTGAATTTTTCTAATATGGATTGACGTCTCTCTCTGGTGGGGACTCATGTCTCTAGTAGGTTGGTTCCTATCAATTCATTTGGGGATTGGTGTCTCTAGTAGGCTAGTTCCTACATCACATTGTAAAATTTACTTGTTATATTATTTCTTGTAATTGTTTCTCATTGTGGTTTTTCCCATCTTCAAGGGTTTCCACATATATTTGGTATTATGTGTTATTTTGTGTTGTTCCTTGATTACTAGCTTGTAAGATTCAGTGCTCTTCATATTGAAAATATATAATATTTGTAAAGGTTTTCAAAATTGTTTTGATCTACTGATTCACCCCTTCTCTCAATATATTATGTTCCCTTCACTACTATCCAAATCTTTCCTCACAAAGCAAGAATGTAACAAGTGAATCTTTGTAATATGAAGTAGGCAACAACCTACTAAAGACACCAATCCCTAATTTTACTTGTAGAAACCAACCTATAGGAGAAAACTATCCCAAATATATTGAACTAAGCACCAAATTTGCAAGTAGAACACTAGTCCTATAGAGATGCAATGTTAATGCTTGTGAACCATCAATGCTGATTACACAACTTACAAATAGTCTAAACTTGATTAAAAAATTCTACTACCATCCTCAAGATCATCTAATAATAGCACACAATAACTAGGATACTTCACACTAAATAAATGATTCTCACATGATTTCCTCCTTGTATATTCACTCGCCACCTTCTCTTTAATTATACTTCACATTGTGCATCCACATGATTGATGAATATATACATGACATTAAATTAACTCTCTTCCATGTTAGCTAAGGGTTCGCAAATAACCAGGACAACATAAGGTGGCCCTAAATTAAAATTACATGAAACATGTAATAGGTTGGTCCCAATTCAATTTTTTTTTGTCAAAAGAACATGATGTCGTGCCTTTCCACAGGAGCCTTAACCAAGTCCTATATTAACACCACATGCTACCTTTTAATGACACACACTACTAGTTGTTACCACACAATTCTCAAACAGCAACTGGTTGATAGACAGGTATAGAGGAAATTTTGTCATTACAAACTTCTTTCATGCTAAACATATCCTATAGAAACACTAGAATATGATAGAACATGTGTAGGCATGCTCTCCATTGAAACTATAGAGCAAAACACCTTCAAAAAGAAATAATGAATATAATTTTGTTTCCAAAGAAATCTCTCTATCCTGAGGACTAAATTGAAACATTTTAGATCAGAATTCTAGATCACTTCTATCATAGTGAATAGATGCATGCATGATATTACAAGAAAACCTCAACTTATTTTATCAATATAGCTAGCAATATATATTTCTACAACTAAAAATGATGTGATAGTACAATTATAAACACGAAAAGGTATGATAATACAACTTCATTTCATTCTCACTAATCTCCTAAAAATATAGTGTCTCCTCCAACCATATCTCCTTTGACATAAATGATAACCTTTTTTCAACAATCTCCCCCATTATCATTGATGGAAAACCAAAAATGTTTGCCACACATGAATACAAATCTGATATTGAGTTTCATTTCTCCACCTTAGGAAATATAGTATTTTGAGCTCCATTTCTCACCCTTTGATGTTAATGGAAAAGGCCGCAATTCCCCCATTGCATTTCTAGCACCTTGCACATTCTGGAAACTTATTTCTTTGATAGACTCCCCCTAATTCCATACTCTATTGTATCCAAAAACATTCCACAAGACCACTGAGCCTTCTTGTGGTAGGGAGACCAAGCTCCCCTCAACCTATATACTTCCCCTTGACTCAAGAGGAGGGAGAAACAACTCCCATCTTCTTCCAGAGAAACTCAAAAGTCTCCTTAGGAAGCAGTTTTGTGAAAATATTTGCCACTTATTCCTTAGTTTCAACATACTCCAACTTCACTTTATTTTCTACAACCTTCTCCCTCATAAAATGATACTTGATTGCAATATGCTTTGTCCTTGAGTGCATTACCATATTATTTGAGATATTTATAACATTGGAATTACATAAAGAATAGATATAGGTTCATCAAATTAAATCCTCATTTTCTTCAGATCCTATTCCATCCATAGTACTTGAGTGTGACATGAAGCTACCAATATGTATTCTACTTCTTCTATATATAAGGAAATTGAATCTTATTTCTTGATCAACCATGATACAAGACTATCACCAAGAAAAAACTGATCCACCACTTGTGCTCTTCGAGTGATCTCTACTTTCTACCAAATATGTATCTATATATGTAGTTAGAGTGAATTTTCGACACTTAGGAAACCATAAACAAAAATTCAATATATCCTTCAAATACTTGAATATTATTTTCTCAAATTTGACATGAGTTTCCTTAGGTATTTCCTAAAATCTAGCTACAGTTCCAACTACTTGCATTATATCAGGTCTAGATGTAGTCACATACAAAAAAATACTAAATGTGGATCTATACAGAGTGTATTCTATCAAAGAAGATCCATCATCCTTATCTTTTATCCAATAACCATAGGTGTGCCTATAGGTTTTCATTCTACCATTTTGAACTTACTCAACATTTCCATTACATAATTATTTTGATAAATACATATGGTTTAATCTAAGTGAGAAATCTATAACCAAGGAAGAAAGATAATTCTCCAATCATTGACATTTCAAATTCACTCTACATTACATTCCAGAGCTCCTTACACATGTCATCACTGCTTCCACCAAATATTATGTCATCAACATAGACCACAACAATCAACAACTTGTCACCTTCTATTTTTATATACAAATTGTTTTTTGCACTAACTCTTTGGAATCCCTAGTGCTACAAATACTTGTCCAACCTAGAATACCAAGCTCTAGAAGCCTGTTTAATCCCATACAAATCCTTCTTCATTTTGCATACAAAATCTAGATTATCTAAGCATTGAAAATCTTCCACTTTCTTAGTATAAAATTCTTCTTGTAATTGACCATTCTACAATACAGACTTTACATCCATCTAATACACCTTGAAATTCTTAAATGTAGAAAGAGACAAAACCATTTTGATTGCTTCCAATCTTTCTACTAGAGAAAATGTCTCTTGAAAGTCAATTCCTTCAACTTGAGCATACCCTTTACACACAAGTCTATCTTTGTTTTGGATTAATTCTCCATATTCATTCAATTTTTTTTTGAAAAACCACTTACTACTAATGACATTCTTTCCTTTTGATCTTGGAACTAGTTCCCAAGTTTCATTTTTCTTGATTGGAGTCAACTTTTCTTGCATGGATTCTATAAAGCTTTTCTCTTTGCTTGATTTTTTTATAGGATTTTAGTTCAATTTTTTACAACAATGCAAAATGTACTTGTTCATCTTCTCTTCCAATTTTTCTCCTTGTTTGTACCCCACTATTCTTGTCTCCTATAATTTGGTCTTCAAAATGATTTTTCTATTCATACCTTATCGAAGTCTTTGTAATAATGTTCTCAAAATAAGCTTTTGAGCCTTCATCATTGATGTGGATTAGATCTTCATCATATTCTACTTCTGAAATGTTGGAAGACTAAATTGTCTTATCAACTCCAAATTTTCACTTTCCACAATCCTCTTTAGCCTTTTATTATAGCACCTGCATTCTTTTATTATCATAGAATACCAAAGCAAAATAACTTTATTAGATCTAAAATTATACTTCCCCAAGTTTTCTTCATCCCTTTTGATGTAGCACTTGTGTCTGAATATCTTGAGATGTCTGACTAAAGTTGGTCTTCCTCTCTATAGCTCAAATGGTGCTTTATCAGACTTAGGTCTAATTTAAGCTCTATTTAGAATATATATTATACTCTAAACTGCTTCTCTCTAGTACACATTTGGTAGATTTTGTGGGAGTTAATGGTGACTCCCCAACTCCCCCAAGAATAGTTGCTAGACCAAAATGTCTTCCACAAGAGAGAAAATGGCAAGAAAGCTTCCTTCAATAATGAAATATTGAATAATGGTTGAATATACAAATGTACATAAGATTCCTTGCTTATAAAGGAAAGGAAGAGATATACGATTAGACGAGATCATTACAAGTGTCTTCGTCCTATAACACGTGACAACTAACTACCTAGGAATCATGTAATAAATATAGATAAGATAAGTTCTAGGAAATCCAACTAAGACTTTTAGAAGGAATCTTATATGCAAAGTAAACTTAACATGTGTATATTTTCTCTAATTCCCTAGTGAGTGAAATAACTAGGTGTTGTGAGATTTTTGTACACATGCCCCGCTAAAAGCAGGGATCCTCTTTTGCTTTTGCTTTTTGTTGTTTTTCCCCTTTTATTTTGGATTTGATTTGCCTTGGTATGTGCTTAATATGTTTATCTTGCTTCCCCAAGTGTTTTCCCCAAGTTGCATATTGAAAATCTTATGTTTTGGGTGAAGTTCGGGTTTTTACCCAGGTTCGGGATTTTCCTATCTGTTCATACTTTCTCGAATTTCTTTCAAACTCCAGTTTCAATGCTATTGTTCAGGTTTTGGCTTTGTTTCAGGATTGTCCACCCTGTCTGTATTTTCCCGGATTGCGCTCGAAGTCTGGCTCAGCCTGTTTTACACTGTAGTGTGGAGATTTCTGGCCTTCATGGAATTTTTCCTTGCCGTCGGGTTTCCGAACTTGATTGATTTTTGGAGCTTTGTGCCTCTATGCCTTATCATTTGCGTTCTCCTGAGTTGGGTTGTTCAATCTTTTTGTGCTTTAAAACATTATAGTCTTGCTTGGAGTTCGAATTCCTATGTTTTTGGGCATTTCATGGCTTGCCCTATCCATTCATGGTTAAAATCTAGGGTTTCATGCCTGGGGCATTGTTATTTCTTTTCGATTTTCTTTTGATTGAGTCTAGAATTCAAGGAAGATCTATTGAAGGTTCAGGTAGAGCTAGTTTTGTACCCAGGGTCCTCAAATTTGTCACCTTCGGTCGATTTGAGCAAATTTGTGTTGGATTGCCAATGTTCGGGTTTTCTATCAACTTTGGGATTTTCCTATCTGATTGGATTTTCTTGGTTTCTCCTTCTTCCCCTCATTTCCCTGAATTTCATGCAGTGTTATCATTTTCACAGAAATCCAATTCGGCCGAATTTTTTTGAATTTTCTAGGAAGCTTGGTGAAACTTGGAATTTGGTGAAATGGATGATTTTAATGTTAAATACTTGTTATTCCATGCTTTTAACTAATATATTACACTGTGATTATGCATTATTTATTCATTTTTAATGATCTTTAGTTGATTTTGTGCTCATTTTTCCGGAATCCGCTTGGGCCGGATTTCTCTGGATTTTCCCCTTTGGCCCAGATTTCGCGGCTAGCTCGAAATCCCAAATTGTGTTGTTTGTGATTGAGCGACGTTTCTAGGTTGATTTAGATTTGTGTTTGAGCTTATTTGTATTATGAATATGTTGCTAATGATATACTAATCTTGATCTTCATGTTATGATAGTGTTATAATGGATATTAATGGTGTTTTGTTGAGTGTAGGTTGAGTCTAGCTTGGTCGTTGGAGTTCTAGAGATGAAGTTTAAACTCTGAAGAAATGTGAAATACTGTTACTCCACCCCTTGGTCGACTTGGTGAGGTGCGCTTAGGATAGGAATGGAAGGAGGCAACTAATATGGGGTTGCATTGAAACTTGTGCTTTGGTTTGAATTGTATTGGAGATCCCAGGTCGACCTGGATTGCCTAGATTGAGTCTAAGCATTTATTGTTAATTCATTTTATTTTGAATTCTCCTTGGCCCAACCTATTTGTGGCCATTTTTATTGTAAACATTGGTTGGGCCGACTTGTTTTGGCTATTTTATTATTGTATAACCCTTATTGGGCTAACATTCTTTGGGGTTCTCTATAAATTGGGAATTTTGCCTCATTTGTAGGAGAGATATAGATAGATAGATGCATATAATAGAATACATAGACATATACAAGAAAATTTAGCAGTAGAGCAGAGGTAGAAGTTAGTCAATTTCTGAGCAAGTGTTGTAACAAAACATTGGAATTGTTGCTGAAATTTGGTGATTCAATACAATTGAAGACATTGTGATTTTCTGGTGATCTCTTTTGTGTTGACTTATCTTGCATGGTTCTTATGATTCTATCTTTCAAATTGCTCAAGGTCATTAGATTTAGGTTTAGATTTGATTCAATGATGTTCATGATTTAATGTTTGAATTGTTTGTAGCAATCCCTGGTCCATACTTTTTGTAGCTACCTAATTGTTAGTTGCTTTGCAAAGTTAGCCTGGACTTTATATTTATTGTGCTTAGTTCAATTGTGGAGATTTATTCATTTCAATTGTAATTGGGTTGTCTTGGATGAATGTTCATGATCTGAAAATATTTAAAACCTTAGAAGATTGCACTGTTTCTATAAGATTGTAGATTTATCTTGGTCAAATAGGAATTAGTTTGTGAGGGATTCGTCCATTTCAAGTATTTCATCATTTGCATTGTTAATCTTAGGAGTAGTTAAATTTAGTAATCTCTCTGCAACCCTAATCTTTTGTTATTTCTTTATCATTTGAGCTAGATTTAGGATTGAAGTATCATTACATTGCTAGATCTGATAAGTTAAAGGTTCAGTCTTTGCTTGTAGTAAGGTCCCATTGTGATTACCAACATTTTCACATTTATCACTAAGTTGTTTATGCATTGTCAAGACCTAACATTAGAGACCTTGGGGTTATCTCTTGAGGCTTGCTAATAGAGATTTAACTTTCAAGAGAGATAGGATTTCATATTCTATATGAGTTATTATTGTGCAGAAAACATCATCAACAGATTGGCGCTAGGAGGGCCTAAATAATCTAAGTTGGATAGATTTCTATTTTCCATCTCTCCCAAAAGATTTAGAAGAAGAACTAGATTTACTCCAGGAGAGGAGGAATTTCAAGAGTTACCAGTCCCTACTAGGTCAAGAAGGGCCAGTAGAAGGGGAGAATCATCATCCACCCATCCACCTCCATCATCTCCATCATTCCCAAGTTCACCTGAGTCTGAGGACATTCCCATTCCACAAACTCTACTAGCCATAAATTAGCCATTACCACCCCCACATCCACCAATGGCTTTCCTAGCTAATAACCCATCTCCATTGAGTTTCGCCAATTACAATGTTATGCCCAAGAACCCTGAGCACTTTTGTTCAAAGTTCCATGTTAATGATCCCAATAGAACTGTGGAGGAACACATCAGGATCTTTTAGACTAGCCTTAAGGATAGGGGAATCAATCATGAGGATGTAGCATGTAGGCTCTTTCCTTATTCCTTAAGAGAAGATGCATTCTATTGGTATAATCACTTACCTGCCGGGTCTATCCAGCATTGGACTGAACTAGAGACTGCATTCCTACAAAATTTTAGGATTCCCATTAGTTCCAATGAGCTCTATCGCCAGTTCACTAATGTTAAGAGATAATTCAATGAGCCTATAGGGTCCTTTAATAATAGGTTTCATCGTGCCTATACCTAGCTGCAGGCACCCTATGCTATTGATGATGCCACTACTTTAGAATTCTATTATGAGGGACTTGATAGTCTGACAGCCACCTTCATGAAATGGAGAAACAATCCTCCTAATACCCTACTGGATGCATATGCAGAAGATGTAAAGGTTATAACTACCTTAAGACAACATTTGTCTGGACCTTTACCATTATTAGGACCTGTTGCTCACCCTGGACAAGTCACAGCTCTCAATCAGGCTCTCACCAATCATACTCCCATCATGAATCTAATTCCTCAGTTGCCTATGGTTCCTCACCCAAGGCCTCCAGTGAATCAAATGCCACCCACAGTTAGCTATCCCCAAAATAATGTGAATCAGCCTCTTCATCCACAACCTCATGCTAGATATCCCCCATATCTGTAGAATTCTAAAGTTTTGAACCAGTCACTGAGTACCAGCACTGCAATAGGATATCCCCAAAATAATGTGAGCCAACCTCCATATAGAAGTCCTGACCAGGAGAGATTGGATGACTTGATCAAGTAGGTGAAGAAGCTGAATATGGAGGTGACTTATTTGAGGAACCAGAACAGTTAGTTGCAAGCTGCTCAGAGAAATATGCAATCTAATCAGAGCAAAGAAAATCAAGAAAATCAACATGGATAACATTTTGACAGAGGATACAACAATGAAAGAGGATACAATAATGATAGAGAGTATATCAATGACAAAGGACAAAATTATGATAAAGGACAATCCTTAGGCCAAAACTTTGATAGAGGTCAAGCTGGTGGATAGGGTTTCGACAGGAGACAGCCACCCAGACAGAACAAGACTTGGAATATGAGGCCTAACAATGGAGGAGTCCCTACCCCATTGGATCAACCAGTCAATCAGCCAGTCAGTCAAGACAAGCCTCTTAGTGGTGTATTTTTAGCTGAAGTTGCTTTATCAGGATGGTGTAAACTCCATAAAACAAGTCAGCATTCTGAGTTAGATTATCAAGAGTTCCACACTACAGCTTCAATATTCTACTATGAAGTTGAGAAAAATTTGAGTAGTTAGGAGATGGTGCCATCCAATCCCTATGATTCACCAGTGTTGGTCCTGAATCATGCTCCCTTTCCATAGAGCAAAGACAATGTGCCTGAAGAAGAATCAGATTAGCTCAAGGAAGAGGCAGACCAGGTATGTAATGGAGATGAAATTTCATAGTTGTTTGATGGAAATATAGTAAATGAAAATGGCCCCTTGGATGTGTTAGCTCTCAAAAATGCAGGCAGAATGCCTCAAGAGGCTATGAATCTCTTGATACGCTTTAGGGTAATAGACAAGGTAAAAAGCTTTCAACCTTCTACTCTTCAGGTGCTGCAAGACCTAGGCAGGTGTACCTCATTGAATGAAGTAGACTTTATGTATTTATGATTATCTCTCTTGTAGTGATTTGTCCACAATGGCAGATGGAAGTGAACAAATGAAATCAAACTTGATAGCAATAGCAATCTTCTGATCTAAATCCTAAAATGCTCAATTAACAGATATAAAGAAACTGAATGAATTCAAAATGATGAAGTGCAGAGACTAGTGCCTTATTGGGTGTGCGGAGTCAAATGAAATCAAGATGAACAACACCTCTCTGGAGAAAACTCAAATTATCTGGCCTACATTATGTTTACGACTTGTATAAACATGCAAGATTGTGATTACTAAGCTCTATTTTAACAATCCAAATGAATCTCTTTGATTACTGTGATCAACTAAAAGGATTTAATCTTTGCTTGAAAGAACCAATCAATTAACCACACAGATACAACAAATGTGCACTGATGAATTGAATATAAACTTGTTATATCAATTTAAACAATCAGAAGGAATCCATCTTGGAGACAGATTAGCAATGCTTTTATTAAATTCAATAGATAATTGACACCAGAAATGTGTAGCAACATCAATTGACTTTCATAAATACCTCCATTTTGAAAACATCCATCATAGTCTCTGATCTAATAAATCTATTGGACTATATCCATATAATTTTCCTACTGTATATTGAATAACTGATAGCTCATCATGATTTACAACTACACAACATATATTTATACACCAACATTAGAAGAATATATCAATTTGAGATCCCATGTCGGCCTACCATAGAATTCTGGCTCCTTTCATGTTGGCCTGCAATGGTATTTTATGAACTCACATGTCGGCCACAGTGTTCAAATTTTATTTAGTCACTAATGAAACAGTCAACAAGACATATTATGGTTATGCCAAAGGCAATTCAATCATTAGTCATCCCCTTTTGTTCATATCGCTTTCGCCATGACACATCAGAGTCGGGGAGATGTCATACAGCCAACATTACATTTCATCGATGGGCTTCACTTAGTGTATTATTCATTCGCTGAGACATAACGAAACTTCTCACCGAGATTCAATTTTGTTTCATTCACTATCGATGTAACCTTCTGACGTCGGGGAGACCTCTCGCAGAGCACACTATGTTACACCGAAAGCCCCCCGAGCTCACCATAGATCGCCAAGACAAAACCAATCTCACACCGATGAAAACCTTTTGCTCTATTGGCCAGACCCATCGTACTCGCCAAGACCATACTCCGAAGTCATACTAGTCTCGCCAAGGTATTCGTTTTATGTTGGTCGGTGAGACCCCTTTGATTCACTATGACTTATTCCGAAGAAAACATCTCTCACCGACAAGCCTTTTGATAGACACCCTTTTGTGAAATGTCAGCGCGACCGAAGGTCACTCGCCAAGACCTCACCCCGATATCGCAACTCATACCAATATGTATCTTCCCACTACCAGTCGGCATGACTAGGTCAGTTCGCCAAGATGTTTCAACAAAGGAAAACTCTCACCGAAGCATCTCCATATATGACAGTTGGCAAGACATAAAGTGCTCGGTGAAACAACATGTCGAAGATCAAACTCTTGTTGAAATGTGTATCCTTGTCTCTGTCGCCAAAACCATGTGAATGTCATGCCGATAGGTGCCTGTAAGTAAACTTCAATCGCTGTGACACCAAAAACTTCTTGCCTATAGGCAACACAGACGTTTATCAGTAGAAAACACAAAAGGATTGGGGAGACCCTGGTATTCTCATGCCGATATGCACCCTAATGTGAAATATGCAAGACTCAATGGATTTTATGAGGGTATATAGGCAAAATGTGGGTAAAAATATCATGAAAAGAGGAAAATGCGCACAAGGTAGGACTCATTTGGAAAATGCATGGGTGTGAGCAACATGAAAATCATCTGAAATTTACAGTTCCAATAGGATGAAGAAGAAGCTTATGTCAAAGAGGTACAGACTTTCCAAAGGCCTGTCAAGAAGTATGATTTGAGAGACATGCCACATAGGCATCCACCGGCTGGAGGCCTCTTCACCACCTCCATTCCACCAAACAACTTCACAACACCTCCAAATCCTAATGCCAGCAATAATCCATCGTATCCTCATGTTTCTAAGCAGTATCTATCAAAGGAAGGACAAGCACAGATGAACATATCAAAAGGAAGAAGTGTTGAGGCAAGCAAACACAGGATGGTGGACTATCCAAAAAAGACCCTTGTTGATCTAAGTGAAGAACAATTGGCTATATATGTCGCAGAAGAAATCAAGAAGTTAAAGGTAAGTCTATCTGTATTTGAGTTATTGAGAGTTCCAACCATTAGGAATGTAGTTCTAGGGTCTTACAATGTGAATTCCATATCACAAGGTGGATCAATTAGTGAGAGTATCAACAAGGCATCTAGCTCTCAAACAGTAGGAAGGAAAAATTAAACTCATAATCAAGTTCATGTGCCTCCTGGAGATAAGGGAAAAGAGAAAGATAGAACTCAGGTTGCTCAAGTAGATACTCCCTTAACTTTGTTTCAAAGAAAAATAGAGACTCCATTTTTTATTTTTGTCTGCATATTTGGAAAGCACTTGTACAATTGTTTGTTAAATTTTGGTGCTTCCACCAATGTGATGCCCTTTGGTGTCTATCGTGCTTTGGGTATAACTCTTGATGATTCCCAAAATAAAGTTACACAATTGGATATGACTGAAGTTAATGTTGTAGGAGAATTAAATATGATTCATATGCAAGTTGCTTCTGATCCTAGGATTCAATAGGTTATCAATATACAAGTGGCTGATATACCTGATGCTTATGGCCTAATTCTGGGAAGAGACTTTAGCAGGGCCTTGAATGGATATGTATCAATTGATAACTCTCATATGTGGCTTCCCTGGAAGGGAGTGCCAAATCAGATTAGAATTGAAAGGGAACCCAGGATGAGATACATGATTACAAAATATCAGAATACCTCCAATGAAATTCTAATATCAAAAGTAAGTATGGGTAACTATGTGCTTGCAGACCCCTTTGAGGAGTCAGATGCAGAGGAGGTCCTTATGTTCCATACTACACCTATTGATCTCACGGAATAATCCAATGGCACTGAAGCCTTGGTAGAACTAGTCAAAAATGAAGATGATCTTAAAGACAGTCAGCTCAGTTTACTAGATAATTTCTAGGAATTCATTCAGAAATGCATTGAGGATCATATTCAGTTGGGTAGGAAGATGAATTTCAAAGATTTTCTCTTGCCAAATTGGTGTAGGGTTCATAATGCCTCCCATTCTGAACTAGATTGTTGCTTATGCCAGACTATAGTGGAACAAGTGTAGTAATGTATCAACCTCACTCCAGTAGTCAAAGTTGATATCCAAAATATTCAAGAAGACCCTACGGAGAAGAAAGTGATGCTTTCTGAGGAACCTTTAAGCAGCAACAGTGAAAGAGATACAGTGAGGAAATCTATAGTTGATGGTTGTTGGACTTTGAGATTTGATGGATCCAAATCAAAGCAAGGAGCTGGAGCAGGGTTTGAGCTAATTAGTCCAAGAGGTAAGACATTCTTTGCTGCTCACAAACTTCAATTTCATTGTACAAATAATGTAGCAGAATATGAGGCTTTGGTCCATAGGTTGTTAATGGCATTAAAGAAAAAGGTTAAGATCCTACAAGTTTTTGGGGATTATGAGTTAGTAGTCAAGCAAGTTAGAAAATAGTACTCTTGTTATGAGAGAATAATGACCAATTATAGACATAGAGTATGGGTCTTTATTGAAGGATTTGATTCCTTCAACATTCAGTTGATACCACAAAGTAAAAACTAGACAGCTGACTCCCTTGCCCAGGCAGCTAGTACATTGCAACCTCTGTCTCTTTTTGGATTGAAGAATTTTATGGTGGAACTAACCCCAGTACCTTCAGTACCTGACAATGTCACCAACTTCTAGGTATTTGAAGATGACAAGCATATCTTAGATTTTATCACAAGTACGGATGGTTTTGCTTCACAAATTATAGATGAAATTGAACTCCAAGAAGCAAGATGGATTTGGAAGGAGTAATCAATTTGAAGACCAATACTATTCCCAAAGGAATGGTGCAATTAGAGAGGATTTTTGATCTGGATAAGGTCAGAGATCAAGAACAGGAGGCCGAGAAGGAGTCCATTAGTGGACAGTGTGAAAAGTATAATATGGGAACTCAGGATGATAACAAGAATGTCTTCATTGGAAAAGTATGCACGCCAGAAGAAAGGAAAGGAATAATTGATGCATTACATAGATTGTTGGTGTAATTAAATATCTTGTACCTTGTCCTAGGTCATAATTACACCTTAGTTAAGTTTACTTAGGGACCACATAGGGGGTTGTTGGAGATTCCACTTTTGGTGGACTTGACATGTCATTATTTCATCACTTCCACCTTTTGTGGACACATCATGTGATTATCTCTCCACCTTTTGTGGAGTGATAACTCTTCCTAGTTGTCTCATGTCATAAGATTATGACACTTGTCATAATCTTATGCCCTTCTATGTTCTCACCTTGGCTATATAACCAAGGGGTCTTTCTCATTGTAAACAATCATAATCATTATCATATCAATGACATTGAATATAGTCTATTCTTGTCATATTTTATTCTCTCTCTCTTTTTTGTGCTTTCCATTTGATCCATAGATCTTGGGTGGCAGCCATAGCCAATTCTAACATGGTATCAGAGCGGGTTGGGTGCCATTGGAGAGTCTTTTTCTGAAGAGACATTCCAGATCTGAGGAGGTTCCGTTTGTGGCTCTTTATTGCAGGTTCATATTCGAGCTTGTTGGTGCAAATATAAGCTCACCATTGTGTCTGGAAGGTTTGAGTTAGTCGATTTTTCCTTTTGTTTCATCCAAATTGAAGATTTGAGGCCAAATCTATGAGGGTTTGAAGCTAAAGTGTGGTTGCTAGATCCAAAAGGTAGTTGCAATTTTGGAGCATTTTTGGGTCAAATCCGACCTTGCCATCATGTCCAGAAGGGCCAAAAACCCTAAGATCGACTAACAAATCGTCAGATTCGGAGCAAGTCATCCGGTGAGGCAAAAAAAATTTGCCCGTAGAGTCGTACGGCCCCCAGGTCGTCATAATTACCTGACGGTACGATTTTCTGAAAAAAATATTATAATATTTTCTGCAAAATTTTATTTTTCCAAATATTGTGTAAAATATTCACATTTTTTTATATTTTCATTTGTAAAAGTTTATTTTAAAAAAATAAAAAAAAATCAAAAGATTTAAAAAAAATATTTGAGGTACTCTGCAATACCTGCTACGCAGGTACCACAGACCTCAGTTTGTACCAGCAGGGCCCACAAGCAGCCATGTGGCCTGTTGGTTGTGGCCCCTACAGTACCCCACCACCAGTGGCAAATCAATAAAAATTTGGGCACTGTCCTTTCAAGATTTCCGGCAATCGACGTTTAAAAAGATTTCAGCACAGATTTCAATAAGTGAGAGGAATATTCTGTCTCAAAAAGTATATTCTAGTGGAAGGGAAAACGACGATGGTGATGGCTAGAAGATAGTCAAATTTAACTTGTGTTTAGCTAACATCAGTGCCACATCATCAGTTTTCAAAAAAAAATTTCCCCCTCTCCGTTTGAGTTTTCATTTTTGTAGTTCAACTTTGGAGGCTTGTAACTCAGTCATTCTAACTCCTTTTCTCGAGCAATATTTTTTTATTTAGGCTAATTTTTCGTGCTCCATGCATTGGTGCAATCAGTTTTTGGTTTTGGTGCCTGTTTTTCCCAAAATTTGTAGATTCTCATGGGTGTTGCTGCTTCATCCTCATTTTGGGAACTTTGGGAGCTCATATCTTGCTCCTACGGTAACATTTTTGGGTACAATTTTTTTTTAAAGTGCATGATTTTTTGTGTACTTCTCAGTGGTAGGATTAGATTGATCTCATTTTGTGCCAAAAATTGTACTTGATTCTATTTCCTTTTTTTGGCATTTGCATGTACCAAGATCAAGACCACTTTGCTATTTTTGGCAAGTGGCAATTGTAAATGCACTACTGATAAAGTGCCAAATCAGATATTGATTGGGGGGTTCTTTGGGTTCTTCTTGTGGTTGATTCATTTGTGTTGATCATTTGAGGAGGTATCATGGGTTTTTCTATTCATCCTTCTGTGGTAATGCTGAATAAGGATAATTATGAGTCTTGCAAGAAAGGTATTCTGACACATCTCAAGTGGCTTAAGCTTTTTCCATATCTTTATGGGCTCATACCTGAACCAAACACACCTTGGAAGTAATCAATTTGGGGTAACGATAATGATCACATTGTAGGATTAATTGGTTCATATATTGGTGTTGATATTCCTATGGAGATCTCAGATATTGAGTGCCCACACACACTTTGGACCAAGATTTGGGAGATCTTTGGAGACCGTCATATCTCTCCATTCCCATATGATCCTGTTGCAGATTGTTTAATTCCCCTTGATGATGTTGATAATATACCCTATGATGATGATACTTTAGAGGAGCTTGAGTATAATAAATGTCTTGAATGTCCAAAGACTTCTCTTCTTGCTTCTCCTCCTCCTATTGAGATCACATCTTCATCTACTGTTGTACTTGATGATACTTGTGTTGCTATAGTTTTGGCTCCCAGTGATTCAGTGCAGCAAAATATACACAGTCTTCTAGATATGACTACTTTGGATGGCTTCCTAACAAGTATTTCAGACTTTTTTGCGGAGTCTCATCTTGTGGATTTGGAGGACACCATTGATAGCATTCATCTTCTCTTTGATGAAGATGAACCTTCTTTAGTTGTTGTGAGGGAAAACCTTGACCCTCTTGTTCATTCTCTACATGATCATTCTTCTCAGTTTGGCATGAGTGTGGATACTTTTGGAAAACATTTGGAGGAGGCTTCTTTGTCTTTAGAGGGGATATCTTTGTCTTTGGATTATGTTCTACATTCATCTCTACTAGATGTTGGATTTTCCTCTTCAACAGTGTGGCCTAGAACGCCTATTTGGAGTGTGATAGCTTTCGGCATCGACATGGAGACACTTGGGAATGCTTTAGAGACATCATCATACATCATCTATCTTCATGATATCCTGCATACATCCTTGGTTTTGTTTCTTCCTAAGGGGAGGAACGTTGTTCGGGGAGATTGGATCATCTTCAACATTCAATGTTGGGCTTCTACCATCATTGCAGGAGACTCAACATTGAGGGGGGGCTACCTTGTCTCTCTTCTACTTCTCTCTTATGGGGGGGTCTTTTTCCTCACATGGGGTTTTTACCTTCTCATTCTTCATTGAGAGCATTTATATTTTGTATTTCATCTCTCTTTTGAGGGGGAGTTTTTCCCATGAGGTTTTCTCCCTTTCCTCGCTTGTGAGAGATTGCATTGATTGCATTGTGTGTACATGGGTACCTAACATGGCCTAGTAGTCGAGACCCATCTTGCATTGTTTGCATTTGTGCACATTATCCCTAAGTTGCACTTAAGGGGGGGTGTTGGTGTAATTAAATATCTTGTACCTTGTCCTAGGTCATAATTACACCTTAGTTAAGTTTACTTAGGGACCACATAGGAGGTTGTTGGAGATTTTCCACTTTTGGTGGACTTGATAGGTCATTATTTCATCACTTCCACCTTTTGTGGACACATCATGTGATTATCTCTCCACCTTTTGTGGAGTGATAACTCTTCCTAGTTGTCTCATGTCATAAGATTATGACACTTGTCATAATCTTATGCCCTTCTATGTTCTCACCTTGGCTATATAACTAAGGGGTCTCTCTCATTGTAAATAATCATAATCAGAATCAGAATCATATCATATCAATGACATTGAATACAATTTATTCTTGTCATATTCTCTCTTTTCTTGTGCTTTCCATTTGGTCCATAGATCTTGGCATCCATAGCCAATTCTAACATAGATATCCAAATGTGATAGCATGGAGTTATGAAGATTTGGAAACTTATGAAACATAGATTATAACTCATACTATCCCTTTCAATCCAGGAGTAAAACCTTTTAGAAAGAGGAAAAGGACAATTAATGCTCTACTAGAACCCATAATACAGAAGGAAGTGCAGAAGCAGCTATTCGCAAGAATCATATTTCTAGTTAGACATTCAACTTGGGTTGCAAATTTGGTTCCAGTGAGGAAAAAGAATGGTGAAATCAGGTTGTGTGTAGATTTTAGGAACCTCAACAGAGCATCAGAAAAGGAATATTATCCAGTACCTTCACTGGATGAACTACTTTAGATTGTCAATGGATCTCAGTTGATGTCTTTCTTAGATGGCTATTCAGGATACAACCAGGTCATGGTGCAGTATGAAGATCGACATAAGACCACTTTCACTACCAAGTGGGGCACTTTTGCATACAGGAGAATGCCCCTCGGTTTGATTAATGTTGGAGCCACATTTCAGAGGGCCGTGGACATTGTGTTTAAAGACATAATTGGTAATTGCATAATCATTTATATGGATGATCTGATAGTCTTTTCCAAGAAGAGAGGTGATCATATCACAGATTTGTGTAAGGTGTTTCAGAAGTGCAGGGAATTTGATATATCTCTCAATCCGAAGAAATGCATCTTTGGAGTTATAGAGGGGAAATTGCTAGGACATGTTATCTCTGAGAAAGGAATTGCCATTGATCCAAAATGAGTGGAAGCTATATTCAAGATCCCACCACCTGCTAGCAAGAAAGAAATGAAATCATTCTTTGGCAAAATCAACTTTGTAAGGAAGTTCATCACTGGATTCACATAAATAGTCAAGCCACTGAATGCAATGTTGAATCAAGAGGCCAAGGTTGAATGGAATGCAAAAGCAAATGAAGCATTTGCAAAGATAAAGAAAGCTATTGCTGAAGCTTTGATTTTGGTGAGTCCAGATTATGCTGAGTCATTCTACATATATTCGTTTGCTTCTTATCACTCCTGTGCTGCTATGTTAACTCAAAAGTCTGATCAAGGAAATGAACATCCCATAGCATTTATGAGTGCACCATTGAAATATGTTGAACTAAGGTACCCAAGTATGGAAAAGCAGGCCTATGCCTTAGTCAGAGCTATAAAGAAATTTAGACATTATATTCTCAGAAACAAAGTGTTTGCAATAGTTCTTGATCCTGCAGTCAAGCTATCATTGATGCAAAATGAGCTAGGAGAGTGCAGAGCTAAGTGGGTAACCATGTTACAAGAATATGATATTGAGAACCAACCCATGAAGCTGGTGAGAGGGCAAGGACTTACAAGAACAATGGAAAAAATAGGCCCTGACCTTGTAGCTCAGCATTACAATCTAGAAGATGTTTCTCCTAACGAGTGGTATGATGATATTGTTCATTATCTCCTAACTCAGAATTGTCCTAGCCATCTGAATGTAGTACAAAGAAGAGCATTGCGCTTGAGGAGTGACAGTTTCATGTTGAAGGGAGTTGTTCTATATAAGAAAAATCATGAAGGTATCTACCTGAGGTGCTTAGGAAAACAGGAGGCTGAGAGAGTCATGGTTGAATTTCACGATAGATATGGTACTGGCCATGGATCTTCACATTCTATTACAAACCATATTCTAAGGGCTAGTTATTATTGGCCTACATTGTTCAAGGATACACACAGTCATGGTAGAACCTACCACATATGCCAGACCATAGCAACTAGAGAAAAGTATGCAGCTCTTCCACTCCAACCAGTCTTTGAGGTAAAAACTTTTGCACAATGGGGGATGGACTTCATAGGTCCCATCAATCCATCTTCCTCTATAGGCCACAGGTATATTCTCACCATTACTGATTATTTTACACGATGGACTGAAGCTCTTGCATGCAAATAATGTACTTCTGAAGTGGTAATAAATTTCATTGAATCAAGTATTATCAATCTCTTTGGATGCCCTTTATCTTTAGTTTGTGATAATGGTCCTACATTTGCATCATTGAAGTTTTCTAACTGGGCCTTTGATCATGGGATTATAGTAAATTTTTCATCTAGTTACTATCCACAAGGTAATGGGTTGGTTGAGTCTTCCAATAAAAACCTCTTGACAATTATTCGTAAGTTACTAGAGAAGAATCCCAAGGATTGGAACACTCAACTTAGATTTGCTCTATGGGCAGATCACACCAGACAAAAGACTTCCATAGGGACCTCCCCTTATCATCTGGTGTATGGCTAGGAACTTGTATTTCCAATCCAATTGAGGATCCCCACTGTACAGTTCATTAATGAGTACTATGATGAAGAAAACAGGTGTGAGGCCCGCCTGCGGGAGTTGTTACACCTTGAAGAAAAAAGAGATGAAGCCTTAGAAAACTTTGCTAAGCATTAGGGTGTAGTCAAAAGGTGGTTTGATAAAAGAGCCAAGGTAAAAGCCTTTTAGATTTCTGACTTGGTTCTATACTGGGATAAAGCCCATGACCGTAAGGGGGAGCATGGTAAATTTGAAAAACTTTGGCTTGGCCCTTACTAGATTTTAGAAATCCTGGGAGATAATGCTTTCCACTTGAAAACTCTCACTAGAGAGGATATCTCACTGCCTGTCAATGGGCAGTATTTGAAGCATTATTTCCAGTCTTGAGTTATTTTCAGCTCTTTTCTTGTACATAGTTAGAGTAGGTTTCCTTTCTATTTTGTTTTTCTTTGCTTTGGTTAGAGTAGGTTTCCTTTTCTGCTTTCCTTTGTTTTTTTTGGTTAGTTTAGGTTTGCTTGCAGTTTGGTTTGTTTTTGCTCTGTTTTTTCTTTGAGGTCTTCTTGTTTTCTTATGGATGTGTTGCACCTGCATAGCAAATATTCTTTTGTCTGGGACTATTCTGAGTATTTCCTTGATGAACTTTAATCCTGTGTCTTGAAAGGATGGTTGAGGTCTTTGCTATCGTCATGTAGTCTAAATGTCTGATTTAAAGAGGATGCGTCGTTGGTTTGATTTGAATTTGAGGTATTCTGAAATCTTATATCTCTTATACATCTTAAAAATCCTAAGGTTGCTGTAGGATCCTTGGGAGGTCTTGTCAGGTGAAAAATCTTATTTCTACTTCAGTTCCACTGTGGTTCTCAGCCCTGAGTGTGAACTTCATTGTTCATAGGTTGAAAAGAAAAAAGTGAAAAGAAAAGAATATCAAAAGAAAAGAAATGAGAAAATATTGAAAATCAAAAGAATGACTTCAACTTATCAGGGGTATCTGAATATCTCGACCAAGGCTATGGATGACTGGCTGGCAGTAGAGCTATGTTTGGGAGAGTCACAATGATAACCTCGTCGGGGCTATAAATGCCTAACTAGCAGCGAGGCTCTATCCAAGTTGCTTTTGAAGTTAGAATCTTTACGTAGCTTGTCTTGACTAAGCTTGGTTTCTGCAGTTGCTCAAGGAAGGAAATGAACTCATGTGCACACACTTGGATTTTTAGTCTATGGAAGGTTAAGTCTGCCTTTGGTTCTGATTCTTTGATCTTGCATTTTGATTTTTTTTTCTGCTAGTGGGATCAAAACTAGAGATTTTGGGTTCATGATTCTTGTCCATCATCAAATGCTTGGGAGCATTTTCCCAGCAGAGTCGCTATTTGTTGTGCAGTTTTTGTACACACACCCCACCGAAAGTAGGGACCCTCTTATTTTGGATTTTCTTTGCCTTGGTATGTGCTTAATATGTTTATCTTCCTTTCCCAAGTGTTTTCCCCAAGTTGCATATTGAAAATCTTATGTTTTAGGTGAAGTTCAGGTTTTTACCCGGGTTTGGGATTTTCCTATCCTTTCAGATTTTCCCGAATTTCTTTCAAACTTCGGTTTCAATGCTACCCTTTAGGTTTTGGCTCTATTTTGGGATTTTCCACCCCATCCAGATTTTCCTAGATTACACTTGAAGTCCGGCTCGGCCTGTTTTACACTGCAGTTCAAAGATTTCTAGCCTTCGCGGAATTTCACCTGGGCTAGATTTTTCCAGAATTTCACCTTGCCATCAAGTTTCTGAACTTGATTGATTTTTGGAGCTTTGTGCCTCTATGCCTTATCATTTGCATTCTCCTGAGTTTTGTTGTTCAATCTTGTTGTGCTTTAAAACATTATAGTCTTGCTTGGAGTTCAAATTCCTATGTTTTTGGGCATTTCATGGCTTGCCCTGTGCATTCATGGTTAAAATATAGGGTTTCATGCCTGGGGCATTATCATTTATTTTTTATTTACTTTCGATTGAGCCTAGAATTCAAGGAAGATCTATTGAAGGTTCAGGTTAAGCTGGTTCCATACCCAGGCTCCTCAAATTTGTGACCTTCGGTCGATTTGAGCGAATTCGTGTTGGATTGCCGATGTTCAAGTTTTCTGTCGACTTCGGGATTTTCCTGTACAGTCGGATTTTCTTGGTTTCTCCTTCTTCCCCTCATTTCCCCGAATTTCATGCAATGTTATCATTTTCATGGTAATCCAGTCTGGCTGAATTTTTCTGGATTTTCTGGGAAGCTTGGTGAAACTTGGAATTCGATGAAATAGATGGTTTTAATGTTAAATACTTCATATTCCATGCTTTTAACTGATATATTACACAGTGATTATGCATTATTTATTCATTTTTAATGATCTTTAGTTGATTTTGTGCTCATTTTTCCGGAATCCGCCTGGGCCGGATTTCTCTGGATTTTCCCTTCTAGCCCGAATTCTGCGGCTAGCTCAAAATCGCAAACTGTGTTGTTTGTGATTGAGCAATGTTTCTGGGTTGATTTTTATTTGTGTTTGAGCTTATTTGTATTATGAATATGTTGTTGATGATATACTAATCTTGATCTTCTTGTTATGATAGTGTTATAATGGATATTAATGGTGTTTTGTTGAGTGTAGGTTGAGTCTGGCTTGGTCGTTGGAGTTCTAGAGATGAAGTTTAAACTATGAAGAAATTCAAAATACTGTTACTCCACCCCTTGGTGAACTTGGTGAGGTGTGCTCAAGATAGGAATGGAAGGAGGCAGTTAATATGGGGTTAAATTGAAACTTGTGCTTTGGTTCGAATTGTATTGGAGATCCCAGGCCAACCTAGATTGAGTCCAAGCATTTATTTTTAATTCATTTTATTTTGAATTCTCCTTGGCCCGACCTATTTGTGTCCATTTTTATTGTAAACATTGGTTGGGCCAACTTGTTTTGGCTATTTTATTATTGTATAACCCTTATTGAGCCGACATGCTTTGGGGTTCTCTATAAATTAGGCATTTCACCTCATTTGTGGGAGATATATAGATAGATAGATACATATAATAGAATACATAGACAGATACAAGTGAATTTAGTAGTAGAGAAGAGGTAGAAGTTAGTCAATTTTGAGCAAGTGTTGTAACAAAACATTGGAATTGTTGCCAAAATTTGGTGATTCAATACAATTGAAGACATTGTGATTTTCTGGTGATCTCTTTTGTGTTGACTTATCTTGCATGGTTCTTATGATTCTATCTTTCAAATTTCTCAAGGTCATTAGATTTAGATTTAGATCTGATTCAATGATGTTCATGATTTAATGTTTGAAGTATTTGCAACAATCCCTGGTCCATACTTTTTGCAGCTATCTAATTGTTAGTTTCTTTGCAAAGTTAGCCTGGACTTTATATTCATTGTGCTTAGTTCAATTGTGGAGATTTATTCATTTCAATTGTAATTGGGTTGTCTTGAATGAATTTTCATGATCTAAAAATCTTTAAAACCTTAGAAGATTGCACTATTTCTATAAGATTGTAGATTTATCTTGGTCAAGCAAGAATTAGTTTATGAGGGATTGGTCCATTTCAAGTATTTCATCATTTGCATTGTTAGTCTTAGGAGTAGTTAAATTTAGTAATCTCTCTGAAACCCTAATCTTTTGTTATTTCTTTATCATTTGAACTAGATTTAGTATCATTACATTGCTATATCTGATAAGTTGAAGGTTCAGTCTTTGCTTGTAGTAAGGTCCCATTGTGATTACTAGCATTTTCACATTTATCACTGAGTTGTTTATGTATTATCAAGACCTAACATTAGAGACCTTGGGGTTATCTCTTGAGGCTTGCTGATAGAGATTTACCTTTCAAGAGAGATAGGATTTCATATTCTGTATGAGTTGTTGCTGTGTAGAAAACATCAACACTAGGTACAAGACATATATTCACACCAACAACCCTCCTTAAGTGCAACTTAGGGAGAAGATTATGATGTAAAATATGCATAAGATGAAGATGAAGATGGTCTTAGCTACAAAGCCATGTTAGGTACCCATTTACAATGCAAATGAAATGAAATTGATCTCTCCCAAATGGAGAAAAGGAGAAAACCTAGTGGAACAAAACTCCTCTCGAAAAGAGAGAAAAAAACCAAAACAACATGATGTATAGAGGAATCAATGATACCCCGCAAGGACTACATATGTCATGTATATACAATCAATGACCCCACATAAGAGGGAAAAAGAGAGGTGAGATATCCCCCCCACAATGTATGATCACCTACAAAAATGGCTAATGTTTGAAGATAAGACATAATCCAATGCCTACAAATAATGTTTCTCCCCTTGGGAAGAACATACACCAAGAATAAATGAAGGAATGGTTTCCATTCTAGATAGGAATTGGTAGGAAGAGGAATCCAAATGTTTGAAGATTGTTTCTATGAAATCTACTCATGTGTTGCCAAGTTCTTGGATGATGAAGATGATGCCACAATCTAATTAGGTACATGCCCAATCACAACAAATTGTGACAAACCAGGAACAAGTAAAAACTAATCTTGCACGAACTCTAAATACAAATATGAAGTGAAAATATTTGATCCATGACTATTATGAAATAGGGGAGATAAGCCCTCAAATTGGTCTTCCAAAATTTTAAATGGGAGATTCCACAAACAAAGAAGTAATTTCTAACAAATAGGAACCCCAATCAGGAAGATAAATAGATACCCATTGCAATGAATCACTAGAAATAATCAATGAAGCATCAACAAAAGATAAATGTGCAATCTCAACTTGAGAAGTAGGAGTTGTAAGAGAAGTCTCTAGATCATCAAGACACTCAAGTTCTGCATTATATTCAAACTCCTCTAAGGTTTTATCATCATAGGGTATGTTTTCAACATCACTAAGTGGAATGAGGAAATCTAAAGTAGGATCACCTGGGAATGGAGGCTTGTGTGGATTCCCAAAATCTCCCAAACTTTGGTCCAAACTATGTTTGGGCATGAGATGTTTGAGAATATCTTATGATATCTTTCTCCGAGCATTCTTGCACTAAAATTAGAACCAATCAATCCTCTAATATGATCATTCTTATTACCCAAAATAGGTTTCTATATGTTGTTTCTGGCTAAGGAATGATTTCATAAAGATGTGGAAAAAATTTTAGCCACTTACAATGTGTCATGATGCCTTTTTTCCATGACTGATAATTATTCGTATTCATAAATATTACAAAAGGATGATTTGAATAACCCATGAATACAATTATAATACACTTTTCAACTAATACAATATGAGATCAATATATACAATATATTTGAAATGAAGTACAATGATTAAAACAACACTTTCCCAATTGCCAAAATATCCAAGTAACTACTAGTAGACCCACTAGGAAAAAACTAAAATCACAATGTACCTAGGATAGAAATAAGAAAAAGCACATGGATGGCTAGATAGAGCTTCTCAATACATTTCCAACACCACAAGAATCACAAAAATTAGAGCCAAAATAGAAGATTTGACTTCAATCAGCAAAAACTGCCACCAAACAATTAAATTTCTATAAAATAACTTTACCACTAAACAATTCAAAGAATCAACTTTCTAACAATATTTTTTTCAAAAAATTGCATTCATATGTGAAAGTTATAGAAAAATGAAAAAAACATCTAATTTGGGCATACAGGGGGAAAATATGGCACTTAGCAGGCTAATTTGATGCAACATTTGAGCAATTGGGGGCCTACCATATGACCACAATGAAGAGAGTTACAAAAATTAAAAAAAGGTTTAAAAATTCCTACCACCAAGGTGGCAGGCAGGTGGTGGTGGAGCTGCCTATGGTGGGCAGTTGGAGGTTGCACTGCCCATGCTTTAAGCTACGACAATTAAACTCTATACAATGGAAACTTTGTGGTTTAAACCAAACACCACCAACTAAGACTATAGTCAATAATTTTAATAAATATAAAACAAAGTTTTTATAACTACAAGATCTGTGACTAGTACCTTTGATATGAATGGTCCGTAATCATAGTCGGAAAAATTAAATCAAAATTTAAATAAAACAAAATTTAATAATAAAAAATAACATATTGATTAAATCATAGCTATTGATTTGACAATGGCAATACTAAGTACGCAGACACTGACAAAGCCTGATGCTACGCATAGAATATTCTCTGCAACCAATATTTTCAAACACCTCGGAATATAAATATTGCCCAATATAATATTTTTTTTTTCTTGAATTTTTAATAAAATTATTTTCTCGATAAAATTAAAACACTTGTATAATATATTATTATTTTTCTCTACGAAAACAATTATGATGACCTAGGGGGTCATATAGCCTACCCAAGCAAAAAAAAATTCCTCAAATTTTTTTCTATTGAAAATGGATGAATTTATAGTCAAAATTCATCTGATCGGCCTCCTAAACATAATGGTTATGCCAATCTAGGCCCAAAGTGCTTTGAAAAATCAATGACCTCCTAGATTAGCTACTCTTCACACTTTTTAAAACCTCATAGTTCATGCAAAACATAACCAAATTTGATGAAATGAAGGGAAAACCTAACTTTCTTCGACACCCTGGATTCAAGCATGAGGTACTTGAAACCCCAAAAAAGTACCCAACAAAATCTTCTAGACAACATGAAACCCTCTGATCTAGGAAGGAATTTGCAACACTAGAGTGCACTAATACCATGTGGGAGTTAATGGTGGCTCCCCGACACCCCTAGGAATAGTTTCTAGACCAAAATTTATTCTACAAGAGAGAAAATGGAAAGAAATCTTGATTCAAAAATGAAATATTGAATAATGGTTGAATATGCAAATGTACATAAGATGCCTTGCTTATAAAAGAAAGGTAGAGAGATAGGATTAGACAAGATCATGACAAGAGTCTTAATCCTATAACATGTGACAACTAACTACCTAGGAATCATGTAATATAGCTAGATAAGATAAGTTTTAGAAAAGCCAACTAAAACTTCTAGAAGGAATCTTATATCCTATGCAAACTTAACATGTGAATATTTTTGAGCACTTGAAATATTGAGAGGGAGGGTGAATCTATATACTAGTAAACCATCCAATTTCCAAAGAATACTTGACAACTATAAGGATGAAAACATGAACAATCAATAACACACAACACATGAATGTTAGAATTCTTACATGGAAAACCCAATGTAGGAAAAACCATGGTGAGGATTAACTCACAATATGTTATAACCAGTGATATGATATTAAAAAAATGCTCACTACCAGGAGGAATATAATGTACCGCAAATAAAATGTTAATTCAAATATGAAAATCTCCTTTTTAATCAAACTCAAATTAGAGAAAATTGGGTATACCAAAATTAGCACAAAATTACACCAAATGGAAATTGAGTAATGTGCAATTGAAGTCAAACATTTTATTATAGAAATCCAAATGGAATTACATCATTTTTGTTTTTAAATACATAATATAATAGGAATTAACAACAACAGAAAATTTGGAAGCTTGGACACCTTGATTTCTATTAAACTGAAAATGGATGTAAATCAGGTAAGATAAACCCTTCACCAAAATATTCAAATATATATCAATAAAGTGTGAAACTAATATTAGATAAATGAATGATAATAACATGAAAATTACATCAAGTTGTTGTCATAAACCAACTGATAAAAAAAAACTATAGCTGTAGTAAAATACCCAAAGAAATCCCCAACTAGTAGCCCAAACTCACTTTCAAACTAGTGCAAACACCACACAAACTCACCCCAATTTTTATAAAATGTTTCCAACAGAAAATTACATATATTAACACTATAGAAACATAAAAATATGCTGCTCACAACAATAATACCATCTGAAACTCAAAAATCCACACTATGCACTCCAAACTACACCAAACCCCTACAAATACACTGAGACAATTTACCAAATTGATGAGCATTCAACACAATGGAAATATTTGGATAAAATTGCACCTAGAGACACTTAGAACCATTGTATTTGAGTTTCAATATCCTTGGTTTACCAGCCTTAGAGATCCTTTCTTCATTGGTTTACCAGCCTCTAAAGAAGAGCAAACGCTTAGCTAAAATCTACAACAAGAATGATCCAAAATGAAGCCCAAATTCATGTTTTGTTGAAAAATATTCAATTTCCAAGTTGAGGACCCAAAATTCATGACCAAGGATAGATTCCCTTTTGCATGTAGTACATGTAACCTCTAGTTCCAAGTCTCCATTGATTTATTTCACTCCAATGCAAGCTCCCACTTGTCTTGGCTTGTCATAAGCCACTAAATGCCAAAATTGCTCCAAAATAGCTCCTCCAAAATTACAATGCCCAAATTGGACCCTTAATAATAAATTTAAAATATTATTATTTTTTCTCGCAAAAATGATTTTATAATTTTATCTTGAAAATCCAATTTACTTGATTTATCTAGAGGTCATGCTTAGCAATTTTGAAAACCGGGTTTACTAAAAATAGTAAATGTTATTTTTAGAAAAGGGGACATTACAAGTCCTCCCTCCCAAAACTTGTTTTCCCTCAAGAAATTATAAACATAATTCTCTAGAAACCTTGTTCCAAAATGATATATCATGGTAAATTACATATGAAGCCCTTTTCTCGTATCTATAAAGAGTTCTAATCTTTTCCAAATAATTATACTATGCCAAAATGAGGACTCAAACTCCTTTCTTCCATTTAAATGAATCCAAAAAAAACATATATGAAATATAATCTCTTGGATGTGTAAGTAATGGATGCATTCATTCTCATACTTCAACTGAAACCCATCTTCCCAAAAAAATTTAGTAAACTTTCCAAATGCACTCATATATGAGGATTCAAACCTATAATTTCTGAATCTTCTCCCAATGATACAAATATTATTTTTTCTACTTGTAGGTCTGATATATGATTTAATGTACTCAAAAATATAGAAAAAAATGAAATTATGAAATAGACACTTCTCTTACCACCATAATACTAAAATATTCAGTGCAAGAATGTGTAGCAAAAACCACTTTACCTCAACTTGAGAGATATTACTTTCTTCTTCATGGAATTCTCTAAGGTAGAGAAAGTATATTATAGGAGTGGAAAATAGCATCATACAACAACAACATTCACAACACCATTCTCCCAAGTGTAAATTTGCAAACAACAACCCATCTAAATAGAAGTTGATGTTCTTCTCTAGTCTATCTACAAGAACAAACTCATCATCCAAATTATGTGACGTATCTCTTTGAATATTTTTTTCAAACAACGCCATACAATTTTAGGTATACCCAACCAAAAAACATGTTATAATTCCCAATACATATAAATCCCATCAAATACTCATATAATCTCCAAATCACACAATATTTCCAACATTGTTCTGCTTCAAGCTGAAAAACTAAAGCCACAACTTTTGAAACTCATATGAATTGAGGAAATAAAAATAAGAAATGATATACAATAGAATTAAATTTATCTAAAAAAGTAGCATACTCCCCATTAGACAAAACCCATAAATCTTCATATAACTTCATTTGATACTTGCAGACAACACACACATATTGTACTATAGGAACAACTTCCCTATATATTATCCAAGCAAGTGTTATGATGGTTGGATTAGTGCTCTCTAATATTTTAGACCTTCTTCTAACATCATCAATAAAGTATGCTCCCCCCAAACACTCCAATCTATAGTTGTTCATAACTAAATTTACCAAAATCAGCAACATGCAACTGATGTAACAACTACCAAAATGGAAAACCTAAGTAATAGTCATCAATATGTCTAATGTTGAATTAGTGGGAAGCCATGTGAGGTTTGAAAATATATTCACCAACATCTACACACCTCTAAAATTCTTCAAAATAAACAACCCATAAAATATTTCCTTCAACAAGCTAAGTGGTTTTGAGAAGAATTTGAAACCATTTCTTGAATCTTTGATCTTCATGCTTTCAAATTTCATTGAGTTTATCCATTGCATTATAACCATAAAAAATACATTTCCTACAACATCAAATCCTGTAGAAAAATATGGTAAGAAATCTGAAATTGAAAGTGCATAGCATGATATGGTTACCTTCACAAACTTAACCCAAGTTTATTGTGTTCTACCCATCCATGTTGTAGCTTCTTTCTTTATTCAGATTGAAAGTATTAAACATGGACCACTGAGATGCATGATATTTAAATCATTACCACTTCCCTTGAGTTGCTTCCATTTTTGTACCTTCTCATGTGAATACCCCTTAATGGATACATCTTGTAACTCCTCATAAAAAAATAGTGTGGCATATGTCAACCACATGCTCTCAAATTGAATGGAGCCCAACATTTGTGTTAAGGAAGCCAATATATCATCCCCTAAAATATCATATAATTTAAGAAATGGATTTAAAATGAAAATTACGTGACAAGAGCTTTTTACCTTTTCAATCCCTTCCAAAGATTCTTTTTTTGCATTCTCTTGAAAGCCCTGAACACCAATGTCTTGGTCAATATATGTGACATCATTCTTCCACATAGTTTCCAACTCTATGACATGATGGATTCCTCTATCCAATGGTATTATTGAGAACAACTTACTGAAAAATATTCTATGCTAATTTGGAAACTCTTGAAAATCAAAATGAAGACTATAATCCTTACCATAAAATGTGATAGCATGCATACCCTCCATCACCAAAAATCTTATTATCCATGAAACTTGTCTATTACAAGAAGTCTTTAGATATGTGTCTAATCCCTTTGTTTCCTTAGATACTCTTTCCAAAACAATATTTTTCCCTTAAAATGTGTTATTTATTATTCTAAAATGATGATTATGTAGAAAGTTGCACATGGAATGCAACCATTGCACACACATAATTAGTTGAATAATCGAAGAGTATAATGCATTACATACCCACTGTTTCAATATTGAGATTTGTAATCACATTAGTGGTTGTATCAAATTTTAATTGCATTCTCCATCATGTCTTTTCTACACTAATTTTTCATCAATAACACCATGGCTATCCCAATCCTCATGAATTTATCCTCTACCCATTTTATGGAAAACAAGGCTACTTTGTTTATGCTCACAACCAAGGCTTATGCGCCTTTGATCAATAAAAATGCTACTATATTTTGGTTTAGAATAAAAACTAGACAATATAAAATATGATTTGTATTCAACATCATCACCATACCTTGTAGCCTTAGCTTCCTCAATGTTATCCTCCTCACATAACTCCAAAGATGAAACTGAAACAACATTAGAATGAAAGGGATATTCCTTCCAAAATAGACCCTCAACATTCTTAGGTGTTGGCACACATGGGTCCCAAGTAGAAGTGGGCTTATTGTGGCAATCAAGGAAAAATTATTCATTTTTATTTTCACATGTTCTTGCCTTTTTGAGAGAGTCATGACTCAACTTCCCAAAACTAAAATATTCCTTTATTAATTTAGGACTTTTTGAGAAATTCACAGTAAAACTGCCACTCTCATATTGAAGATAATTAGTAGGATAAGGTTGATCTATAGAATCCATCATGAAGTAATTTACAATAATAGAGCTATCATATTGACCATCCTCACTTGGCACTAGCTCCTTTTCCATACTTAGTTTTTCTTGAAATGGAAGCTCACTGGAAAGCACTGAATTTTTTCTTTAATTAAACAATCGTTACCTTCAACGACTATGGATTGGAGTGCATTTGGTTGAACTCTCCCTTCTTTTTGCAAATCTAATTTTTCTTTATCCTACATCACCACCATCTCCTCCATATCTTTAATTTGTGTCTCAATTTTTTCTATCATAGTCTCAAGTTTTTTATCATCTTTCAACCTTTTTTCTTCAAATTTATCAATTGGCCTTTTACAAAATTCATTAAATGAATTTACCTGAATTTGATCTTGGGTGTTCATACCTTGGTACCCCCAATCATGAGAAAATCCTTCAAGGTGCAAGATCACATACTAAATAGAAAATTTATCCTCCATGGAATTGGAATAGTAACAGTCTTGCCAATCTCGAATAACCATGCTTTGACTGAGCTCTTGTCTAAACCATCAAAAGTTGGTGCTGAAGGTTTTACGATTTCCCTTCTACTATATCTTGGGTGATGTTTGTAGCAATTTTCAGCTAACATACTTTGAATTAGAGTGATGTAATCATTGTATGGGACTGAAATTCTAAATCCTTCATCTTTATTGGCATAGGTTTCTCTGATGGTTGCTAGGTCTCCTTCCAAATCTTCCATAGGATCACCAACATCGACCATGTTTAAACTCCTCTTTCCTTCATGAAAAATATAATAAAACCATCAAGATGAAAAGATCATGGCTCTAATACCACTGTAATTTCCCTCAAATAAAATGTTAATTCAAATATGAAAAATCTCCTTTTTAATCAAACTCAAATTAGAGCAAATTGGGTATACCAAAATTAGCACAAAATTACACCAAATGGAAATCGGGTAATGTGCAATTGAAGTCAAACATTTTATTATAGATATCCACATGTAATTACATCATTTTTTTTGTTGAATACATACTATAATGGGAATGAATAGATAAAAATTTGGAAACTTGGACACCTTGATTTCTATTAAACTGAAAATGGATGTAAATCAGGTAGGATAAACTCTTCACCAAAATACTCAAATATATATCAATAAATTGTGAAAATAATATTGCATGATGTATGAATGATAATAACATGAAAAATACATTGGGATGCTTTCATAAACCAATTAATAATAGAAAGCTATAGCTGCAGCAAAATACCCAAAGAAATCCCTAACTGATAGCCCAAACTCACTTCCAAACTAGTGCAAACACCACACAAACTCACCTCAATTTTCATTAAATGTTTCCAATAGAAAATTACATATATTAATAATATAACATCATCAAAATATGTTTATCACAACAGAAATACCATCTGAAACTCAAAAATCCACACTATGCACTCTAAACTACACCAAACCCCTACAAATCAACTGAGACAATTTACCAAACTAATGAGCATTCAACACAATGCCAATCTATGGATGAAACTGCACCTAGAGACCCTCAAAACCACTATATTTGAGTCTCAATATCCTTGGTTTACCAGCCTTAGATATCCTTTCTTCATCAATTTACCAACCTCTAAAGAAGAGCAAATGCTTAGCCAAAATCTGCAACAAGAATGATCCAAAATGAAGCCAAAATTCATGTTTTATTGAAAAAATTCAATTTCCAAGTTGGGGACCCAAAATTCACAACCAAGGAGAGGTTCCCTTTTGCATGTAGTGCATGTAACCTCTAGTGCCAAGTGTCCATTCATTTCTTCCACTCCAATGCAAGTTATCACTTGTCCTGACTTGTCATAAGCCACTAACTGCCAAAATTGCTCCAAAATAGCTCCTCCAAAATTAAAATATCCAAACTGTACCATTAATATTAAATTTAAAATATTTATTATTTTTTCTTCCAAAAATGATTTTATAATTTTATCTTGAAAATCCAATTTACCCGATTTATCCACAGGTCTTGATTGGCAATATTGAAAATCGAGTTTACTAAAAATAGCAAATGTTATTTTTAGAAAAGGGGACATTACAAGGACTCACTATCCAAGTGACTCACTATTCATAGAGGAAAGATAGATAGAGAGAGGTGGCTTCACAACAAAAATTTGAACTGAGAAAAGTACATCTAACATATGTTGGATTCAGTTCCTTTGATGCTCATAACACGCTAATCAACTTAGATTACAAGTCTTTGCTCTGCTCTATATTCACACACATTTTCTTGATACTCACAACTTATTCACACAATTCTGCAAAACTTCACATCACTGCTTTCATTTGGATCATATAGCATTAGATTCTACTCTTCATCAACTCAATTCAACCTTGTATATGTACTAAACTCCATCACAAACATGGATTGTTGACATCCAATTCAAACCAAAATTTCCTTCACACCCATAACACAAGCAATATAGGTCAGCATGGATGTATAGTAACTCCCTTTTCCATTCACAACACATTTAATCTTCATAACTCTTTGCATACCTTAAGTGGGCCAAGCATATAACCAAAAAGCTAAATAATCTAATTGATCATCGCCATAAGATATGTGAACCATAAATATTTCATGTCAACTAGAAAATACAATGTAATAACACCTAAAAACATTCTCTCAAAACTACAAAGACTAACTCAAATTTGTGGAGGAATGTACACTATTTAGGTAATACTCAATACACAAAAAATTGTAAACCATATCTGTCAAACTTTTGTTACTTGCAAGTTTTGAACCACTTATCCAAAACAACTAAAATTTTGAAATAAGATGCCAGTGATATCCATGAACAACATACTAGAACCACATAAGTAGATTGGACAAGGTGAAAAAATCTGAACCAAAATACTAGAGGGCATTGCGTGTTGGAGCTATCGGTGTAGACACTTAGCAAAAACCTTTTTGTAAAATAACTCTTCCATAAACATCCTTCATACTATTTTGACATTCATCCTATAGTGTTGACATCAATAAAAACTTGTTAATGACAACCTTCTTCATTCTTTCAACAATCTCCCCATTTTTTATTAAAGGAAACATGTGCCAAAACAAGAAAATTCTCCACAAGTATCTCTCCCCCTTTGACATCAACCAAAAAGGGTTATCCCCTCAAGACATATGTACAAACTAAACTATCTCCCCTTATGAAGCTAAACATAAAATCATAATACATCCACATATGTACAAAGAATCTGAAAACATAAAAAAATAAAAGATATTTAGAAATAGAAATTGTCAACTCGAGGATGTTGACCCTTGAAGCTTCTGAAGAATAGCTTGCCAAGCAGATTTTCCTTCTTCCCAATGCTTCTTTGTTGATGAAAGCATTCTATGTTGAGACTCAAGCTCTATCAATGTTTCTTCTCGTTCTATAGTATTGGGGGTAAGATTTAGCTTTGAAATTTTATCAGTACTAGAAATGGCACTTGAGATAGTTATATACTTTGCTTTTGTCAAGTCCCTTAGCTTCGCAAGCTACTTGATAATGTTTTCCTTCTGGCTCTACAAAGTGAAGAATTTGTCATGCAATTCCACTGTAGTAGTCCAAATCTTATCATATTTATCTAGTGTCGGATCATAGGATTTTGATGCATTAGCTATCTAGGACTCAATCAAATTCATTTCATCTTTTATCCCTTGTGTGGCATCCAACCACTTCATACAATACAAAAACAATGTTTTTGGACCATCCTCACATACTAGTACTTCCTTCAAGCATTCCTCAACTTTTGTATGTGCAGATGCACATTTTTCTATGATATCCATCAACTTCTCTTTAATCCTTGACTCAACCTCTATTTTTTCTTTTCTTTTTAATCTGGATGCATATTCCTTATAAGAATCAAACAACAATTTAAAATTTTCTACCATAGGTAAGAAAGTATCAACATTAGTTCCTAGAATGATCTCCTGTAATGCCCTTACAACTTCATCTATTAATTCAGAAGTATGTTTTGATATGTTTCAATGATTTATTTTCTTGTTGATGCATTAAACACATCACTTAGCTATAATTTTTGTATAGGATATCTCTTGTCTAAATCAACACTACCCTACTGCATGGGAAACTACAACAATTGGGAGGAAACAATTGGTTGAAACTTTAACTATTTAGACAAAAAACCTTCTAAAGGATTACTAGAGGAGGATTCACCAAAGTGCTTAAGTAAATCCTCAAACTTCTCTACTTCTTCATTATTTCTAGTAGCAAAAACTTCTTCTTCTTCTACCTTTTCTTCTTCTTCACCAAAGATCTTGTCTTTATCTTTGTCTTCATCTCCTTCATCATTGTCTAGGTTCTTTCCTTGCTCATTATCTTCATTTTTATCTCCTTTTCCTCCCTTCTCATTGACATTCTCTCTTTCCTAATTCTTTTCATCCTCATGCCCTTGCTCATTGACTATATCATGCTTCTCACCTTTTCCCATGTTTTGTTCTATATCTATCAAAGGAAAAAATATCTTCGGGCTGCCTTATTTTCACTCTAATAAGTTATTAGAGGAATAGAAGCATCATCCTTTGCATTCTCCTCTCTTTTATCTGCTATATTCTTATCTTTAGCATTTTCTTGTATTGGTTCATCTGTATTCAAAGGAATATTATCTAGATTTTCTTCTATATCAGTAGCACCTATGTTTTCATCTACCAGATCTTGTCCCTTGCTAGTAGAGGCAATGGGAATCATGTCATACTTATATGAAATATCAGTAACCTTTTATTCTATTTTCTTTTACATTTTCTCAATTTGATCTTGATCTCTTCCCATTAGAAGTGTGACCCTTCATTTTGTTCTGAATTCTTCACTAAGTATTTGGGATAGTGTGGCCTTGTCAACATTAGATAGGGAAAATCTAGTTTTCTCCACAACATCTGATCTAAGCTTCTCTTCCTGTTCATTGGCTTCTTTTCTTCTCTCCAATAAGAGTTTACATACAACATCATGAACTTTCTGCCTAATGTTCTCCATATCTACCTCAATTGTGACAATGAGTTTGATAATTTCTTCTATTATAGTAGCTTTGTTCTCCTCATTTTCCTTTTTGTATAATGTAGAAGTTTCATCCAACATATCATGATGCAACATACCTTTGAATAATGATTCCAACTTCATTGAACTGAGTGGTCTTTCCATAGATGTCTTCTTTTTCTTCTCTAGTTCTACTATGACTTATTTATTTTTCTTCCTTTCCTTCACATGCTTATGTACATGTATCTGAAAGGATTAATTTTCCTTCTCAACTTCTTCTTCATTAGAAGTGTCAGGAATGTCGGTTCTTTGTTTCTTTGAAATAGTGTGACTTACTTTTAGGATCAATGGGGAACCTTCATCCTCTTCTTCTTCCTTAGAATGTACACTCAAGTCCTTTTGTCTCCTATCTTTTTCTTCTATTCTTTTTTATCTAGCTATAGTAGAGGCTTGCAAAATAGTTTTATATCTCTTTATAGGCCTTGTGGCCTCCTCCTCCTGAAGTTCTTCTATTATTGGAGCACAAATCTCCATTCTCTTGGTTCTACTTGAGGTAGAAACTGATCTAGAGGGCTATTGAATACCAAGGGGAATAGTCAAAGCAGTTCTTCAAGATCTAGGTTTGGTGCTTCCACATTTTGTGCTTGTTTCTCCCTTTGTAATTGATTTTAAATTTTTTATTTGTTCATCTATGAGTCCTCTATCCTTGAAATATTCATGTACCACTTTTGTCACCTTCCTCTTTATTTCTGGATTTTTTGGTTCCATGTGCACTTTCAAGGATTTATCCTTATATGTTCCATGTCTTTCTTATGTAGGGTCCTTAGGGCTATTTAATAATATACCACATAACCAGCTACTTCACTTATAGTGATCTCATATCCAAGTGGTTAAATATGACAATTCTAGGGTCCACAACTTCATTGATGCATTCATCAGTTTTGACCAAAAATGTGATATCGTCTTGATATTTTTCCACCATAGACTTAGGGATACTTTCTTGTTCATGCATTTTGTTCTGAAATAATACAAAGAAAGCAATAAGTGGCTGATCTTGAGCTTTCATATCACCAATTTTGTGTAAATGTTCAAATATTTGATGGTATATAGGATTTCTTCTACTCCACATAATATTGCTTCTTCTTGGAAGCTTCCTTAGAAAATAGAACAGCAAACAAACTACCAAAGAACCAAATTTGAAGGGGGTATTTCTTATCTTTATTTTTCTTTAGGTTGTCAATTTTTTTTTTTGGAAGCAACTCACACAAATCATAGTCCTTTCCCTTTTCCACCATTTCATGGGCTACATGAATTGCTATAGCAGACACAAATTTCTCTCTATTGGTATAGTATATCTTATATCCTATGGTCATAGTTGCATAGCTTACTACAGGATTTTGTATATTTTTCATAGTGAGAGATCTTTAGTCAAATGTGACTCCAGTTAATTCCATCACATCCTTATTCTTTACAAATTTTAGCACAAGTATAGGTTCAATGTCACAAATTCTAATAATCTCCCTTATTACTTCCTTAGTTATCAAACTAGGCATGTCAGTCCATAATAATTTATCATGCACTCTGCTTAATGCTATTCTCACATACTTAAGTTCATCATCATAGACAAAGCATGGAAACAACTACTAGACATCCAATTTCTTCTTCACTAGGTTTTCATACTCAGGTTTGATGTTGAAATTATCTCCAGTCAGTTGGCCTATCCACAGGTTTGTAAGTTTTGTATGCTTGTATTCTTCCATCTTCCCATGGATGTATTCCCTAATTTCCTTAGTGGGAAAAACCCTATATGGAATACTTGAAAAAGATTCGATTGGGTCATTCTAAAACACTTTCATGGGGTATTTATTAAATTTAGGTTGCGGTTTCTCACTCACATTCACTACTGTAGGTTTTTCCATCTATACTAAATTCAAATGCTTTGAAAACAAATTTTATTTTAGCTTTGGATAATGGTAAATACCCTTTTTTTTCTCAATAGGAATTAGGGTTTAGATACTTTTCTTCTCAAATCATCTTTACTTTCTTCAATTCACACTACTTTATCCAAATGCATAAAGGTGAATGAAATCAACAAAGGATAGGTATATAATCCCTTCAATTTTTCCTTAAATTCACATTTAATTCACCAAATAGTAAAGTTGGTAACACTTTCTTTGTGCAACAACAAACCTTAAAGGGTAATTTTTAAATTTAAGGTCCCCATATTAGCATAGATAACTTGGGCATGTTGTGTGACCACACAATAGGTACCATTATGATTGATTTATCAAATGGATAGGAACATATGTCTTTAAACATGTAAGATTTATTTTTGTCTCATTTTAAGTCCTTGCATAATGTTTCTCATATCCTTTAATTCTTGTAAAATTCATGATGAGTTAAATATGTGGAATTGTGTAGCTGATGATGTTGTTGTTTGAGTGGTGTATTTTTATTATTTGATGTGGGTATGTTGGTTTTGTTCAAGATGCATTGGTGTGAGGATGATGGGTTAATATATTGATAGGTGGTATGTTGGGGTATAGGATTATTTGTATATGTGGTTATTCCACTTACGATGGGTAGATATGAAATGGTGAAATATTGGGATTGTTGTTGTGGTTGGATGAAATTTGACACATTGTTGATGGGTGTTATAGTATGGTTATTTGTGTACTATATTGGGTTACACTTGTGGTGTAGGGGCGCCTAGTCAAATTTTGTAAATATGGTCACATGTTATATTTTTGGGTGTTTAGAGTCTTGTTTGGTGTAATAAGGTCTATTTAGACCATTTTCAATGTAATAAGTCTCATGGGGTCGGTTTGAGTACATTTTGTCATGTTTTGTAATTTGTTACAAAAGTTGCTTTACAACTTTACAATTTTGTCATATTTGGAAGTTGAATAGTCATTTGGTTCAAAAACTAGTTATGAACCATTGTATTTGGGTTATGCAAGTTTAAATATGCCTCAAAAACATTGAGGCAAAGTTCTAAAGTTGTTTTGAAGTGCAAACAATAAGAAGTGCTCTATTTTTCTATTATTTTTTTGTGCAATTTTGCTACTACAACATTTTGTACGGTTCTATATTGAGAGATTATGATCTAAAGTGCATTGTATCTGATGGAGGCATGAACTAGCTTTGTTTTGGCATTGATTTGAGTTGATTTCATATAGTTTTAAGGTTTTTAGAGCCAAAATATTGAGAACGGTTTGAAAACCCTAGGTTAAGAGGGTTTGGTAGAAATAATGGCATATTAGACCATTCCATAGGTGAAATTCTCTGCAAGTCATGGAATGGCTTTAGTTAGGATGTTTTTCAATTTTATAGTGATTGTAGATGTAGGCACTAGTAGAATTTGGGAAATAAATGACTATGTGACTAAAACTTTTAGTCACGTGACTAAATATTTTAGTCACATGACTAACACTAGTAGAATTTGGAAAATAAATGACTAATTTGATCATCATAAGTGACTAATTTGGTCATTGGGTAGAACCACAACTAAATAATTGGTCAGACAAATAAAAATGACTAAATAAATGACTATTACTCCTCTATTCTTTTTTCTTTCGAATTTGATCATAATCCATATAGCTTAAGCCCCCATCATGGGACCTCTACCTAAGTAGGCCATTTGGCCGCCTAAGTTTCTTGGTGCACCAAAAATATCTATTTGTGTGGAGGGCATTTCCTCTTGGTGCAATCTTAAGGCCTTCACATATTTTATAAAAAAAATTAACATTTACATTCTTTAACTTTTATTACTCATTATGTTAATGAATCGTTGATGTTTTTAACTATGATTTGAAGCCAGATTGATTTTCCTATTGTGTTAGCATGTCAAATGTATCAAAGAGAAATTGTGGTTAATTTCACTAATAAAATATGATTGAAACAATCCAATTGCATTTTGAGGGCTATCTTTCATTTCAAAACACAAATAAAGATGACTAAATAATTAGTCACACAAATAAAAATGACTAAATAATTGTTCACACAAATAAAAATTAGACAATATGATATTATAGTGGTTAATTGAAAAAAAATTGAATTGCAAGAGTGGATTGTATTATAATATAATATATATTATATAATATTATATTATTATTATATATATTATATAATAATATAATATTATAATATTATAATATTATATTATATAGTATTATAATATTATATAATATAATATTATATTATAATATAATATAATATTATAATATATTTAAAAGAGAGATTTAATTTTGAAATAAAATCAAATGAAGTAAAGAAGCAGGCAAGTGGGCCATGGTATTTGATTTTTCTAATAAAAATCATAAAAAGGTACCTATTTTCTTTAATACAATGTGAAAAATCAACCATTCAGCCTAGGGTAATGAAAAAACCCTAAATCAAAAAGAAATCAAGTTCTAATCTCTTTCCTTTTTTCACTTGTATTTTTGGAGAAGAAATTGAGCACCACCATGCCTCGGTAGGGTTTGAGAGTCGAACGGTGACTCATTCTACTATTTTTGATGATTTTCTTGAAAAAATCCTACAAGGTAAGTCTTTGGTTTTGAAACTGAAAAGTATTCTCCATTTTGAAGCATTTTATCGAGATCACTTGGCCGCAGCTGAGTATTTTTCTATTGTATTTCCTTTTCTTATTATTTTTTGATATCTCTCCTCTTTGTTTGATCACCATTGGAGTATCTTTGAGGTTCATTTCTGAAGACTTTGGAGGGTGTCTCCTTTACAACAATCTTGTGTAAGTTTCATTATTCTTATCTCTTAAATCTCTATGAGAATAGGTTCAATTCGAGCTCAGGGGAGGCAATATGATAAAAACCCTTGTATCTCCCTACGCAAATCTTGATGGGTTACTTTCTTTCTGCAAAAAATGTAAAACTTTGCACTCTCAACTTACTATTTTCATTATTTGAGGGTTTTATGTGTTCTAATGATTGTGGCCTTCATAACATTCTGGGTATTTTTCTTTATGTTTATTTTCTCTTGCTCGTGGTTGTGGTAGAGACCCAATACTCAATAAAACAAACTTTTGTATACTTGACATTTCCACAAAGGAAACTCTAGAAATTTACATATTATAAAGAGAAAATACTCCACTGTGAACCAAAAATATACTATTCATATATAAATGGCATGCCTTGAAATTATTTCTCTAATTTTCTTTTATGCTCTTCATCAAGTAAAAAGTGTCTGATTGTGAATGGGATGAATGACAAATTGGACAGGAGCAGCTAGAGTGTGTTTGAATTCCTTTGAATGCTTCTTTAAATAAGCCTCTAATTTGTGTACATCCTCTCTACAAAAAATATCCTAGAGAGCACCTTCATAACTAATAAAATTATTATATTTATTGGAAATATTGATTTTAATAGAGGGTTTTTTTTCAGCTTCTTTACACTTAATATCACAAATTTTGGCATTCTCATAGAATTTGATCTTTTGTAAGACATTTTTCTAATTTTGGCTTGTATTACATGATGACAGTTTCAATCAATGAAACTACTAGCTTTAATCCCAGGTTGGATTTGAATATTGACAACTTCTTTGCCAAAAAGGTAATAACCCCATGACTCTTAAGATTAGGGGGAAAATCTAACTTTCTTTTTCTTTTGAACATTTTCTTTGTTTTTAAGAAAAAAAAACTTAAAGACTAGTTATTGTAACAACATTCTCCAAACATAAGAGTTTACATACACATCTGAAAGCATTAGTTCATAAATGACTAAATAAATGATTAACATGACTAAATAAATGACTATAACGACTACCATGACTAAATAAATGACTAATTAACAACAATCAATGACTAAATTAATGACTAAATAAATCACTACCATGACTAAATAAATGACCAGTTAACAACAATCAATGACTAAATTAACGACTATATCAATGACTAAATCAATGACCAAATCAATTACCAAATCAATGACTAGATAAATGACTAAAATAGTTTAGTCATAAATTTGGTCATGTTATAAATGACCGGAAATAAACTAATAATGGTCATGTGACCAAAATTAGTCATTTATATGCAACTTTTAGTAGTTTATTTAGTCATAAATTGTTGTTTTTGTACTAGTGAGGGGATGGAGTTAGGGCCCTATTTGTGCAAGCCCTAGCCTAATATCTCAATGTATTAGGCTAGAATTGATAGGTAGAAGTAGGGTTTTGTTGATAGGTGAGTTTGTGGATGTGTCAGTTGATAAAATTAGTTGTTTCAGACCCCATGTGACCTGTTTAGAGTTATGGAGTGAAGATTGGTGATTGGGAGAATGTTTACCACATACTTATTTTGGAAAAGTGGCCTAATTGGGCTTAAGGGCAGCATAGCAGTCCATTTTTGAAGGAGATGTTCTGAAACAAGTCTATACATAATTTGGATATGTCAAAGAAGGGAATAAAGGGTATCTTAAATGGTGATTGGCTCTTGGGTTTGAGGCCTTCTCTAAAATATATGTTCAATTTTCACTATTTGATGTGATACAAGCAAGGTTGAAGGAATGGTAAGAAAACACCAAGTTAGTGTTTGCAAAGTGGAAAGATTGTTCAAGATTGATTGAATTGTGTTTTATTAGACAACCTCCACCCTTGCTCTACATCAACTTGAGGGTATATTAACCCTAAGTTGTGAGGATTGTTTGGGATAGGTTATAACTAGTTGTAAGATGGTTTGAGATGATTGGATGGTATGTGAAATATTTAATGTATGTGAGGTATTGAAGTTATATGATTATTGAAGGGGTTGTAATCCCTATAGGTTATCTAAGGGGTGAGAATATTATGTGGGCATGTTAGATGAAGAGTCTTGTTTCTTGAGTTGTGAAAAAAAAACCTTCTGTAACCTTAGCCTCCTTTTGATCTAGGTCTAGCATAATAGTTTCTTTATCAAGTTCATATATTATTTTCATAATTTCTTTCTTGTAGGGGTCTTGAGAAAATGCTTTTAATCTAGATGATCTTATAGGTTTTTCCACATAGGTTTCTTGTTCATTTAGTGATGGTGGTTTATAGGTGATGTCTTCTATGATGACTTGATCATTTGGTTGCATAAATCTCTTAGCTTGAGACCTAGTCTTTGGCATAGAAAAGTGTAGACCTAGTAAGGATTTATTTAATATTTAGATATGTGATTAAGGGATGTTTAAGGATGGTGAATGGTATGTTTTACAACTAATATTTCTATGCATTTATGACTTGGTGTGAGGTCTATCATTGGTTGGACCCATATACCTCATGTTTTGTTTACATTCGTGTGACCATGCTTGGACACATTCTACTTTTACCCTATATTTTATGATGGTTAATTATGAGCATTGGACATAATTTTTAATATGTTTATTAGATTATTTATCTTATGAACCGTAAGTTTATGAGTATGCTATTTTATCAAATTGATATCTTGTATGTTATGAAATTAGAAACAATATGCTCAAAATAGAATTTATGATATCATTTTAATCAAAAGTGAGTTTTTGAATTACTGTGCAATGTGATGATTAGATGATACTATTGAGATTTAAAAAAAAAAATTATTTATAATGCAAGTGATTTTAAATGTCGTGAATTAAGGCTTAGAGGTGTAATTGACATTGTATTGAATTGTAAATACAATGTTTGAATTCTAAGAAAGGAAAATGTGAACAAGGATTATGCTTATATGTATATTAAGTGTAATGAATATGTTTTTGTATTATACTTCATTATACTCATGTATTTTGATTTAAATTTTTTAACATTTGGACTAATGTTTACATGGAGTGTGCAGGTTAACCTTCCATAGCCATGTAAATTGGAGGCAACCAAAAAGACTCTTGTGTTTACCGTGTAAAGCTGAGTCAACCCATATAAAAAGGGCTAGAGTCTTATGTTGTTGTGTAAAGTGTTATGTGTCTTGTGAAATGGATGTTGGGAGTAAGGCCTTAAATGTTTGAATTGTTTGAAATCTAAATGTGGACTTAAAATAGAAGTTTCGGATTCCTTGGTTTATGTCATTCTAAAGGGTAAAAAATGTTTTAATTTTGGCTAATTTTTACTTTTTAGAGAGCCTAGGAATATGACCTAAGGGTTGGGGGGCATTTTTAGGCCATACTCTTGGCCATTCCTCATTTATGACCCCTCTTAAATTTCTTTTAAGAGAGGTGACGAAAATGGAGTGGGGCGATGGACTTGACCCATCCCCAATCACATTTTGGTCTCCCAATTTCATTATGAGAAGGAATGGGAGTCGATGTGGCCACCCATGCCTCTTAAATGAAGAAGAGGACATGGTGGTTGGGAAGCTTTCTTGAGAAGGTTTTGGTAAGAATGTTTGGGGGGAAGTCATGATATTTTCATCCTTTTTTTGGCTAAGTGTAGGGAAGTGATAGCAAGAGCTGGAAGAAGTTGAGAAGGGATTAATGAAGAAAACAATTGACTTCACTTGAAGTTTTGAGGTAGGATCTTCATCCTCCTATTTTTGTTTTGAATGTATGTGTTAATTTAAGGTTGTGATGTGTTATTCCTTGCTATCTTGTTTGTAATTCTATTTGTGCAGGTGCATTGGATGTGTTCATTTTGTTGAGGTGGCTCCTTAATTTTGGCTATGCGAAACCCATGTAGGGGATGGAGGTGGAGAGATCCCCATGAGGGGGCTTTCGCAAGTATGAAGGTGTTGTCATTGATTTCAAAAGGCCTATATTGTCATTGATGATATTTTGATAGTAGTTGAGAAGAGATTGTTCCTTTGATTAGTTGCATTATGCTGTCATCAGTTAATTTGTTGATGTTAACCTCTAGTGTTTATTTGAAAATCTTCTATTTATGGTTCAAATGTT
>VDFB02358134.1:55568514-55774594 GCA_007258455.2 Sequoia sempervirens
TAAAACATCGCCACCTTGATGAAAACCTAGAAAATAGGCGTCTTGGTGACACCAAAAAAATCAAAAAGTCAAGAAAATAGTAAAGAGAAAAATTCCATCCTACGGTGAAAACCTGGCAAACAGACACCCTGGATAGGTACCATGATGAAAACCTGGCAAACAGGCGTCATGTGTAAAATAAATCATCTATGTGGACTTTTACACTTGGGGGAAAGTCGTCTCATTTCCCATGCCTTCCTCATGACATTTATGTCCATCTTAGCCCTATCATTTCCACTCATTTTTCTCACCTACCTTGGTCTTGACATAAAACTGGCACACATAAATCATGCTTTGGGAAAACTCTTGACATGTCTATCCTTCGATCATACACGATTCATGAAACATCATGTCATTCACTGTCATAGTCTTATTGTCCTTATATGACATAGTCCTTGAAAATCATATGACAATTCCATTAGTCTCATGTCTCCCATCTTTTACCAAGGCCACCCCCTATCCTTTCATGCCTGTGACCTATCTTGTTCTTTCCCTTGTAAAATGGTCTAAGGATAATCATCATCCCATCTAGTCCTAACAAAGTCATTCCAAATGCAACGATTCTAGTCCATACAAGCACATTATCCAAAATTTTCCTTGACTGGGTTCCTGGCTCGGCTGTAGACCTTCATACTTTCATCACATTATCATCATTGTCCTCATGTTGTTTCGGGATACATCCTTCCCACGTCAAACAACGTTGTCATCACCTTTCAATTGGTATTCAGCTTGATTAGGGGCACAATAGTATTTGTCCTTGGCTTCTCAGGTGTAGGCATCAGTCATATGCATTTGTCACGATCCTCTTAAATGTCAAAATCCAGAAAAATCATAAAACGACAAAAAGACAAAAACATCACAAAAATCCTTAAAAAAAACAAAAAACAAAAAAACATGATAAAATGTCCTAAAAAAAGACCTAAAAATCATAAAATGTCCTGAGAAAAACACAAAAACATTCAAATCAATGTCAAAATCCAAAAATGGAGTCAAAGTCAGTCATGTCAGTCAGTCCATGTCATTGTTGAACTACGAGGTCTCTGAGTACATGATGTAGGCAAGACCATCTGTCGATGAGCCCCCGAGGCCGCACTAGGTCAGTCCATTAGGGTTCATGACACTACACTGGCACACACGTCAAAAATCTGCTAGTCACGATAGATCATTTCTCCAAACGGGAAAACTCCTAAAACAAAGTATGGCAATTATTCATTCAACATGGCAATCGTATCACCATGGTATATTATCGTCATATGATCAACACAAGTCAAACTCAGTCAAAACAAGTCGAACTTAGTCAAAACAAGTCAAATTATCGCAACCAGTCAAACTATCAACTCTTGGTTACCTTTTAGATGCGTCCTTCTGAAGAATAACCTCAGTCATTTATGCCTTAGGATGTGTCCTTCCTAGGCATTGTCCCTATTATTTGACATTTTCAAGGGATCCTTTCTGACACTTAAGGATCATTCCTCTTGGCATCACCGTTCTTTCAAATGTGTCCTTCTGAAGAACAAAACTCTGACATTGGTGTTTTAGGATGTGTGCTTCCTAGACATCAATATTATTCAGGATGTGTCCTTCCTAAATATGGCAACCTTTGGCATTCATCATCTCGACATCATTAAAACTTGACATCCAGACACACTTGGCAAATACTCGGCATTCATTTTTGGCTTTTTATGATGTTACTAGTTTTTCAGCGAGATCCTGACACCGGGATTTAGAGAAGCAGCGATGTATCATGACATTTGTCTTGTCTTTTGACACTCATGTTACTAGTTTTTCAGTGAGATCTTGACACTGGGATTTAGAGAAGCAGCGATGTATCATGACATTTGTCTTGTCTTTTGACACTCATGTTACTAGTTTTTCAGTGAGATCCTGACACCGGGATTTAGAGAAGCAGCGATGTATCATGACATTTGTCTTGTCTTTTGACACTCATGTTACTAATTTTTTAGCGAGATCCTGACACCAGGATTTAGAGAAGCAGCGATGTATCATGACATTTGTCTTGTCTTTTGACACTCATGTTACTAGTTTCTCAGTGAGATCCTGACAAAAGGATTTAGAAAAGCAATGACGTATCATGATAATGGCTTTATCTTATTTCTTTTTGACAATCATGTTGCTAGTTCCTCAAGGATGTCCTGGCAATAGGATTTAGAGGAGCAACGGCGTTTCATGACTTGTCATTTTTGTCTTTTTCTGCTTGTGGTTGATTATGACAAAGACTGGGGCAATAATGCTCTTGGTATGAGTCATGATCTTCCTTGTCTGTGATTGCTTGTCTTATGTGATGGCACGGCCTTGCACACCTTGATCTATGTCATATCATGGTGTTTGTTGGCCATCACAATAATCTGCCCAATGATGATTAAGAGCAATAAATATTAAAAGTCCTATGGCAAGATTTTGAAGGATTTGGTCTAGGAACTAACATGCATCTTCTTTAGTCTTTTCATCTTCTCTCACTCATCTCATATAGGAATTGCATCCATATCATCATCCATATCTTTTTCATTAACATTTATTTGTCTCTTCATATTCTAGTCTTCTCATCCATTTTGAGAGCACACCCATGTTCTTGGAACCTGTCTTTCCTCTCGAGGGGGCATACCATAACCCTCCTCATCATTCTTCCTCATTTTATTTTGCACTGGGGCATATCTTCGACTTATTTTCTTTGTCACAACGCAACAAGTGACATTATGACAAAGAGGGGCAAAATGTAGACACCTAAAAATGACCTAGGCCTGCAAGCTTCATTTTTACCACTTTCGTCCTAGCATAATTAATACATTTAATTATGTCCTTGGTCCACATTCGACTATTGATTAAATAATTCATAATTATTTAATTAATTCATGTCCTTTGATTCTTCATGATTATTAAATAAATAATTTTCATTTATTTATTAAATACGCCATTAATTGTCTCAAGTCTTCCCTTAATTAAATAAATTTCTAAATTTGTTTAATTATCCTTATTCATTAATTCTTCCTGATTATTAAATAAATGAAATACATTTATTTATTTAATATGTCACTAACTATCATAATTAAATCAATTGATTAATTTATTTAATTAATTAATCTTATCTGCTAAATTAAATAATTATCTTTAATTACTTAATTGTCAAAATTAATATTCCTCTCATTTTAAATAAATGAAATTATTTAAAATGTCATCACTTTCTTAACTGTCAGTTCATTTTGGTAAATAATCTGAAAATCGATTATTTATTATCTCACAAAATCCATATTTTGAATTCAAATTGGTAGCTAATCTTCCAAAAATCAAGTAATCGGGCAGATTCTTGATTTTCCAAATCTGATCTTCAGTTCAGTCTTTATCTTCTTCTTTTTTGAAAATCTTTATTTTCTAATTAATTTATCTCTTTTATTCTCCACCATCGATCTGATTATCTGAGACATTATTCTAACTGTTCGATTAAGGATTTTTCCCTAACCCTGATTAAGGATTTTCGATTTAATTTGGACCTCTCATTCTAGGTCTTTCTTAGAATTCAATCTCATTCGTCCACTCAAAATTGTGTTTTCTATAAAAGACAATTTTGCTCATAATTTCGGGATCCAACAACTTCATTTTAATTTAATAGTCATTATAGTCATTTGGTATTATTAGTCATTATTTTCATTTTATCATCTTGTCATAGACATAGGCATCATTTTATAAAATCCTTCAACATTTGCATACGACTTGGACATTATTATAGGTTGCTCATTTGAAATCTGAGGGCATCTGTATTTACTGCAAGCTAGAAGGTGTAATAAAGGTGAACCATGGAAGATGAAGATTTCTGGTAGTATTACTCCTTTTATTTTCATTATATTTCCTTTGTGCTTTGTTATTTCAATGGATTTTGATGTTTATTGATTTAATCAGCTAACCCATCCAATTTTCCATAGTTACATGAGATAAGAAGAGTAATTTCAAACATGTCTGAAACTAGAAGAAACATTTCAAAAGATCACCTATTAGACAACTAGTTGCACAAAGGTACCCATCTTTTAATGTTTATTGTTATTATTGCAATAGATTTGGTCATAAGGCTAGTGAATACAAAAGACAAATGTTGAATGGTTACAATAATGGTATAATGTTTCAATCATTCAATGGTTGCTATTATACATGCAATGGGTTTGGGCATAAGGATTTTGAATGTAGATCTAAAATAGCAAGAATTAATTTTTCTCCACAACAAGGTTTCAAATGTTATAAATGTAATAAACCAAGACACCTAGCTAAGTTTTGTAGAGGAAAGAATGTGAAGCCCTCTGCTTCACAGAAGAAGATTGATCCAGTAAAGAAGGTTGATATGGTTGAAATAAAGAAGGAGATGAACAAGGTATGGAAGAAAAAGGAAGAGAATGATTTGAAGAATGAGTCTGTGCCAAATCTTGGTGTAGATGTTTCTCTAGAAACTAGATAGAGAGCATTGGCTCCAAGGGAGTTTTAGTAGGAAAATTTCAAGCCCCCTGCCAAAGGTGAGATGATTATGTCTTCAACATACTAGTACATGTATAGATTGATATGCTTGATCTATTGGTGAAATCTCCAGAGAGAAATATCTTAATGTAGAGACTTTTGGAATGTTTGGAAATACTTGTGATGATGCACAAAAGGTGTTGGTTCCCAAATCAATAAATTGTCAAACCCTAAAAGTATGCCAAGATTTATGATCAAGTTTAACAAGTGATCTGGACAACAAATAGACTTAACCAATATGGTTATAATTCCTTGCTCTTAAGGATTTTCTATTCCTAGGTGGGTGTACCTTTATCACCAATGATTACTAATTCTCCAAGATTAAATTGATGATAATCAAGTAGATTGAAAACCTCATACAAATTTGTAGAGTTTGTGTGATCATAATTTTTTCAATTAAATCATCCTCTATCAATCTATTTCACACTATCACGAGGGTTTGAAATAGAAAATTCAAATACAAAACCAATTGCTACTCCTACTTCTACAATTGAACATTAAAAATATATAGAAAAGGTTTTATAAGGAATTGTTTTGGGCACAAAATGATCAGTTCCTTTCTTCCACTGGATAACGGAGTCAAAATATAGATTGGTATGTGTCCTCCTATTGGATATAACTCAAATTATTTGGCACTCTAATGTTTATGACTTGCATAAACATGTAAGAAATTAATTACCAGGTTCTTCTTTTTAATCCAAATGAATCTTCTAGGTTACTATGACTCATTCAAATGAATTTTATTCTTACTTAAAGAAACCAAATAAATAAACCACACAAAACATGAATTTTCTTTGATAAACCAAACATATACTTGATATACTAATTTAAATAACAAGGAAAACATCAAATTGGAGACAACCAAATAATTATTATCGTTAACCTCAACAAAAAAATTGAAACTAGAATTTGGGAACCAAATTATTGTTTTCTTTCCATTACTATGCTTCAAAAAGGCCATTTTTACAATGTATAGATTCTTCCCCAAAAAACTAATCCCCACTTATTCCACTAGTCTTGGTTTCCTTCTTATAGGTAGATGAAGAAAGCGACAAGATTCAAACCATTAAAATTCAAAAAGACCCTTCAGCTACCCACCTAGATGCATAACAAATTTGTATTACATGAATTATCTTTTGTTTATCACTAATTGCACCAACCAAAATATTACTCAAATACAATAGATGTAGGAGAATAATTATGGAAATAAAACATCATAGAAAGCCCAAAAAATCCTCCTAACATAGAAATGGAGCATGTCTAGGGTTTGTTGATAATCATGATGACCTATGATTGATGTATTTAACAAGCTTCTTTCTTCACAAAACTTGATTACTTTGCAACATTCTAAGACAAGACTAATCTTTAGGAGGACCCAAATATTCCTATTCCCACTGAAACACTGTATAATCATTTGGCCATTTATATTCTTGAATTAGTGGCACATTTAACAAATGATCCTTCCACCTTTTATTCAACAATCCCTTGAATTTCATGACAAACTTGGAATAGCATGAATCCAATACAATTATTCTATTCAAAATTAGATTGAAACTTTGAACATTTACTTCCTGATCCTTTTGCAAATGAGTGATTATATTCAAAACTATTTGATTCAATTCCTTCTTCTAATCATCAAGACCTTTGAGATTAGCATTTTTTCTGAAAATCTCCAATACAAACTGATGCTTGAGTGTGTGGAAGGATTCCATTTTTGTTTTTATTTTTTTACTCTCCCTAGATATTTACCGAAATTCATCAATAACTATCTTTACCATCTTCTTAGTGGGCTTCAAAGCTGCTGGAGCATCCAAAATTCTTTGTAGAACTTTTCACAAAGTCACCATAGTGTAATGAATAGGTTGTTATTTCTTAAACAAAGGATCTAAAATTAGAGTATGAGCCTTAATCTATTCTAATGCTTGTGATAAATTAACATAACACTCATGCACACCTTCTATATTATCTATAACAAGATTGATCCTATGTTGTAAAACATTTTCTAATATACCAAAGGTTTGAAATCTCACCCCTTCTTTTGTAACCTCATTGAGTTTCTTCAAATTTCCAACCTCCTTTTCCCATCCATGTTTTAATGCATTCACTTGATCTATAGAAACCATGCCAACACAATTTTTTTGAGATGTGGAAGGTCAATACACCACAATTTCCTTGCCTTGAGAAGAATCAACTCCTTTCAGTTGCTGGTTTAGTTTCACATTCTCAATAAACAACCTATTTACTTCTTCATTCATATCAACTTGGACCTTTGCATATTACATTAGTTTGAGCTCCATACTCTTAAATACAACTTGAGTGAACATGGTTGAATGCATTTTCATGGCCGTTGCCTCTAGTATAGAAGTTTGCTTGAGTGTTTTAACCATTACATCTCCCCTCATTTCTTGCACTACATCCAATAACCTTGGCTTCTATGTATTCTTCTATTTTCCCCAAATGGCCAAAGTTTCAATCTTACGGTTATACCTAGTGCCACTCATTCCTTCTTCGAATCAAATTCTACAATTAACATGGAATATTCTTGATTTCTTACTTGGTGAAGAATTTTTTTTTTCTTCAATTCCATCCCTAGGAACACATTGCTCTTCAATACCATTTCTCTAGCCTCTTTTGGACTAATATTCACTTCATTTATCTTGAGCTTCTTGAAGTTCTGAGCCATAGTTTGATCATGTTGAGATTCATCAGTTCTCATTTTATTTATCTTAACCCTTTCTTCAAACTCCTTCTATTTAATCTTAACCCAAAAATATTTGAACTCAAGAGTCTTCACAGAGTCATCATCCTCCACAAACCTAAGAGAGGCTATTACTCTTTCATATTCATACAACTCCTATTCACCATGTACCTATATATCCACCCTTGCATCAGGCTTATGAGCCTCAAACTCATATTCATCAAGTGGTTGATCAACCTCAACATCATCCTTCATCTTCCTTAGTACACTAGAAACTTCCTTTGCATCCTCTACTTATTTCATTTCATATGATACTAGAAGGGATTTATATCATCGATCTTTTATCTCTTAGACCTTGGTTTCTCTCGAGGTGAAATTGGTGAACAATGTTGCACTGAAACTGCATTAGATGGAGGCTCAAAGATCACAAATTCTCTTAGTTTCTTAATAGGAAGCTTGGTGGTCTTTGTGGGAATGATCTTAGGTCCTTTTACTGATTTATCATATAAAATTTTAAACTTATCAATCACCAAATCAATTCTCTTAACATAATTTCCCTTTTCCATAAAAAAATATTAAGAAATCAGGGTCCTCTTTCTTCCTTTCTTTCTCTAATTTCATCAAGATATTCCATTTCCTCTTTCTTTGAAACATCTCTTGAGGAGTGACACCATTCATTATCACATCTTCATCATAATCCACCTCGTGGGTGATCCCTTTCTTGGTGAGAATAACTTGTCTTACAAAATTCATATGTTCCTCAAGGTCAAAGATCCTTTCCACTTTAGATCTCAAAGAATATATACTCTTCAAAAATCTTGCAACTCTTCAAGGGTATCTGCACCAATGGAGAGCCCTCCATACACAGTCAAGTCAAGAAAAATGGTGCCTTCTATTTTTTCATAACATCCCCTTCCATCCACAACATCTTCCACATGAATTCTAAAAATGAAAAATGAGGAGGAAAAAATTTGGGAAAAATGTGTGGGGGCTGAGGGAATCCATAAATCCTTATCATTGTATGTTAAAGCAAGAAAAACCAATCACCAAAGTTATGTGTGTGCCCTTTTTTGGGTTTTAATGCTAGAGGTCTCAACAACTCCCTTATTTTAGAAGGTATCCTTGGTGAAATATTACCAAGAGTTTCCATAATTTTGATTACAAAGTCATCATGAAAAATTACATAGTCACCATTCCTGCACCTGCTGTCCCAAATATAACACCAACATTATACTAGTGTAGTAATAGAAAAAGTAGCCTTTTCCTTGCTTGCTTGGATAATTGACATTAAAACTGAATTAGTGATGTCTTGGAGTGGTGTTGTAATGTTTTATATGCATTCACACTATTATAGGACCATTATTTAACTAAAACATGCCTTAATTGGTCCTTTATAAAGGTGTTGTAACACATTTTCACACTTTTCTAGGACTTATTTGCTTAATTAAGCCTAATGGGCCCCTTTCTAAATAAAAATATGCATAATGCATACCTTGTTTAAGTGTTGTAAAGTTTTTTTTATCTAGGTGGTCCTAATTCATTGTGGTTAAGTGGAGTTATTAACCCTCTTTTAGGCCTTAATTTTGACACCTCCTGAAGATCTTTCTCAAAAATCATAAATTAAATAACAAATTATTTCATTGGGAAAAATTTGGTCCTAGTAAGTTGAGACAAGATCCATTTGCCCTTAATGGAAAATGGGTCCTCTTGTAATAGGACCCCCCTTTCTCAGTTGATTTGGAATGGGTTTTTGGCCTTCTTTCAGCTCGCTGAAGCTTGGTCCTGGAAACTTAGCCAAGAAAAGGTGAATGGGTCCTCCCTTAATGGAACCCCTATTTTTGAATTTCATTAAGGTAGGAATTTAATTATTTTTCTTTCCAAATCCGGTATCAGCTTTAATTATTTGAATTTCAGGGTTAATCTCCTAATTTAGTATAAATAATGGAATAATTCACATAGTTTCACCTAATATTTTCAAGAGAGCATCCTAATATTTCACAAGAGCATTCTAGATCACTTCAAAGGAATTTTCAAGGAATTTCAAGGTAGATTACAAGTGTTTGTTGCAACAATTCGAAGTCATATCATCATGTTAATGGTTTAATGCATTCATGTGTGTTGAGTGAAGAAGTTAATGTTACATTGAGGATCCATTTACAAAGCATCATCTTACATCCAAGATCTATATTATTCATGGCCACTCCATGATTGTTTGTAGATTTTCTTCACAAGAAATAATCCAAGGTGACATCATATATATTATTTCATGTTGATGCTTCATTTCACTCATTTTATCATTTGGTTTAATTACCTACAAGGGGTTTGACTGAGGCAAACCCCCATTCACTCAAAAATAAACAAGTTTTCTTTCCTTTGAGTGTGTGATTGAAAATTTATAGGTTAAAGATCAAGTTGAGCAAGATTTGGAGCAAAATTGTCAAAGTTGCAAAGTTGCTAAAGTTGTCATTCAAAGTGCAAGATCATGGAATGAGCTCTATAAAATTAACTACAGGCTTCTAGAACTTGATAATCAAGATTTCAAGAGTGCAGACATCAATGTACAAGATCCTGAAATTAGTTTTCTAAAATCCTAAAAGGACCCATTCACCCCTGAAAGTGAATGAGTGCTCCATAGCTCAAAAATAGCAACTTTCTGGCTAGCTAGAAATGCAACCTAACTATTATAGGGTAGATCCTATTTTCACCATAATCATTTTTGGTGAACCCGACTCATTCAAAATTGCAATTTTCTATTTTTTAGAGTCCTTCATTGCATTTTAAGTTAAAATCTTTCATTCATTACATTCAAATTTGCATTGAATTAGGGTTTCTTCTTTTGAATTGAAATCTTTCATATCATATAGGGTTTAGGTTTTTTTGCATCTTTCTAAATCTAAAAATTACAAAAAAAATTAGTCATTTTGCATATCATTTAGATCACACTCAATTCTATTTAAAAATAAATAAAAAATTACATTTCAATCTAGGTCTTGCATTTCATCTTTCTATTGCACTTTTGCATTGAATTTCTAGAAAATCTAAAGTTGTATTTCACTATCTACAACTTGGAATTGAAAAATATATCTAAAAGATTGCAAACCGTTAAAAAATAGTTTTAAAATACCTAATCAGGACCCATTCACCCTTACTAATGAATAGGTCCCTGATTAGGTGTTACTTGAACCTTTTGGCATCTGAAAATGATATTAAAATTGACTCTGAATTCCACAAAAAAATCCCAAAAAGACCTAACCAAGACCCATTCGCCCTTCCTAGCGAATGAGTCCCTCTTAGCTATAGATCTGCAATTTTTTCACATTAAAATATCAGTTTGTAGTTTCTATCTGGTGCCATTATCTTGTTGTTTTCATTTCCTGATTTGTTGTTTCATCAATTTCATTACATTTAGCTTAAATTGCTTCATTTTAGTGCATTGTTAAAAGTTCAAAATAACATCAAAGCATTTCATTTTCAGCTTATTGCATTGTTTAATTAGTAAATTACCATGTTTAGCTCGAAAATTTTGAAAATGTAAATTGTTAAGGCAATGCGTGGAAATCCTTGTTCTCTTTGGTTGATGTTTCATATTGTGTTTTTGGTAATGACCCTAATGACACTGAACTCACTCATGCTCACACAACTCCTATTGCATTTCCTCTTCATGATGTTGACATCATTAGATAAGATGATGCCAGTATGAATGAATTCATAAATGATTTCCTTAACAACCTTGAGTCCAATGCATCCTATTATCCTTTATTGAAACAACCCACACAACTTGAAATATTTGATCTTTTACATCCTAAAACTAAGTCACAATTTGAACCTAAGTTCCCTACCCTAGGTGAGCCTAGCACCTCTAAACAAGAAAAAATTCAACCATCCTATGTCAACAAAGTAACCAACACATCAATCAACCTTGAAGAGACATATGGCAAAGGATTCATGATCTTACACAAACAAGGATGTGATACAACAAGTGAACATACAATCCATCAACTCCTAGAGCTAATACCGGCTGAAGAAACCAAAGAGATAGGATATCAAGATCCCCCTCACAACATAAGTGCTCCTAAACAATACCTAAGGCTTCATAGTGATGGTACGGTAGTCTTACATCCCCCTCCTGATATAAATGTACTTCTTCCTAAAAAGAAACCTATACCTCGTATGGATAAGTATAACAAAGACAAGATCATCTCAGGACCTCCTTCTCTAATCCCATCTAGAGAAGCTGGTGAATCTAGTAAGCACAAGAGGCCCTACAAACTACAAAAAATCAAGTTCCCTTGTCCGCCACCTAAAATTGAAAGGAAAATACAAATATTTCTAAACAAAGAACTTATAACATTACCACCAATGAAAGATAGGCTCATACCGTATCCTAAAGGTGTAAATGTTCTACATTATCAATACCACATAACTCTTGGACATAGTATTAATGAGTTTCATTCATTCAAATTAGTATTGAGCAAATTTTACTTCGACGACAATGATTTCCATCGAGTGATTGCATAACATACACCCTCCTACTCCTTATCATGTAATAGTTGTACAATCTTAAAACATTCTCACTATTACATGTTTTACACTTATTGTAAATCATCTTCTTTAATGCAAGAAGCTCATTCTTTCTCACCGATCCCGTCTTATTCTTATCTTGCACAAAGTGGGGGAAAGAATTTGATAGGCTTTGTCCTAGTAATGCATTTTTCATTGTCCCTTTGGCTAGTTGCCCACCTTTCATTTATACATATCGAGATTGGGAGGTAGATGACCTGCTTTAGGTTGACTCACTTGTGCCTTACTAGTCTTTTGATTTTTTTCATTCTTCTTTGTGATTGCATGTGCATAATGTGATCCCCCGTGACATTTCATTTTATGTTCATCTCTCTTTTGTGCATTCTTCTATATGTACCTTCATTCTTCTCTATGTTGTAATCATTGTTCATTTGTCTTTTTTTTTCCTTTTGGGGATGATGCAAGGTGTCAAGACATTTATGTCTCTTCCATGTTGATCCAAACACTTTTTATTTATCTTTATCATTTTTCTTGTGTTTTCCTTTTGAGGATGACACAAGGAATCGAGACATTTATGACTCTTCCATGTTGACCCGAAAGGTTTTTCTTTGTTTTCATTTTCTTTGTGTCATTCTTCTAGTTCTATGAGTATTTTGGGAATGATGGCAGTTCCATGCTCTATGAAAATATTGTAGCATAGACATACTGACCCCAAATCCATAGATCCCTTATGTATTTGTGGGGGAAACCCTTCCTTCCTACTTCATGACACAACTTGCTTCTGAAACATATGACTTGGCATAGGGTTTTCTGAGGAAAGCTCTCATGTCTTAGGATAAAAAATATTGGCTACTTTAAAGCAATTGCTCATAGTGATGGTGTAGCAACCATTTTAAAGTGGAGGCATACATAGATGACATCTTCTAGAAAATTTCATGGCATGATTTTCCTCTTTTCTTGTGATGTTTCCTCTTCTTGGTGGTGTCATTGGGTTTGATGTTGTCCAAGAGTGTATGGTCTGCTATCATGGAATGATGCAAATGAGGCATTTCATGGGCGACAATCTTACACTTTTGAATTGTCATCTCTTGGAGATATTAGGCACAGTGCTCCCTAAGAGGAATACCATTATATGAAAAAAGAAAAATACCTTTAAGCAATTTTTTTACATGAAATTCAAAAGCATTTACAAAATAATTTTCATTGTGGTACCTTATTAAAGTTATCAGGAGGATAAATTTGGTATGGTTGGTATGATGGGAAGCCAATACATTGGAGTGAATTTCTCATTATACAGTGGGAAGCTAATGCACTAACATGAATTTCTCACTAAACCACTTCATTGGGACAACTCACCTAGTGGACAGACTGAGGTTTCACTACCCTAGAGTGAGCAATATTTTTTATGGACAAATAGCCACCACCTCACATTGCATTGAATCGATTTTTCTTGATCCTTTATTTTTGTTTATTTTTCTTGTCCTTTGACAGTGTATGATCATGTATCTTTGTTATTGTTGCATACTTAAGTGTCTTGGATGTCTACTTTAGTGTGATTTTTACGTGGGGTCATCCTCTCACTAAAGTGGGGGGAAAATGTAGTAACAAAAAAGTAGCCTTTTCCTTGCTTGTTTGGATAATTAACATTAAAAATGAATCAGTGATGTCTTGGAGTGGTGTTGTAATGTGTTGTACACATTCACACTATTCTAGGACCTTTATTTAACTAAAATATTCCTTAATTGGTCCTTTGCAAAGGTGTTGTAAAGTGTTGTAACAAACTCTCACACTTTTCTAGGAATTATTTTCTTAATTAAGCCTAATGGTCCCCTTTCTAAATAAAAATATGCATATTGCATACTTTGTTTAAGTGTTGTAAAGTTTTTTAAGGCACTTTCACATTTATCTAGGTGGTCCTAATTCATTTTTGTTAAGTGGAGTTATTAATCCCCTTTTAGGCCTTAATTTTGACACCTCCCGAAGATCTTTCCCGACAATCATAATTAAATAAAAAATTATTTCATTAGGAAAAATTTGGTCCTAGTAAGTTGAGCTAGGACCCATTCACCCTTGATGGTGAATGGGTCCTCCCTTAATAGGACCCCCTTTCTCAGTTGATGTGGAATGGATTTTTGGCCTTCTTTCAACTCCCTGAAGCTTGGTCCTAGAAACTTAGCTAGCACCCATTCACCTTTGGTGGAAAATGGGTCCTCCCTTAATGAGACCACTATTTTTGAATTCCATTCTGGTGGGAATTTAATTATCTTTCTTTCTAGATCATGTGTCGGCCTTAATTCTTTGAATTTCAGGGTTAATCTCCTAAATTAGTATTAATAAGGGGTTAATTCACATAGTTTCACCTAATATTTTCAAGAGAGCATCCTAATATTTCACAAGAGAATTCTAGAGCACTTCAAAGGAATTTTTAGGGAATTTCAAGGTAGATTTCAAGTGTTTATTGGAGCAATTCAAATTCATATCATCATGTCAAGGGTTTAATGCATTCATGTGTGTTGAGATAAGAAGTTAATGTTGCATTGAGGATCCATTTACAAAGCATCATCTTACATCCAAGATCTACATTCTTCATGGCCACTCCATGATTATTTGTAGATTTGGTTCACAAGACATAATCCAAGGTGACATCATTTATATTATTCATGTTCATGCTTCATTTCATTCATTTCATCATGTTGTTTAATTACCTACAACGGATTTGACTAAGGAAAACCACCATTCAGTAACAAATCAACAAGTTTTCTTTCCCTTAAGTGTGTGATTGCAGATTTATAGGTTGAAGATCAAGTTGAGCAAGATTTGGAGCAAAATTTTCAAAGTTACAAAGTTGCTAAAGTTGTCATTCAAAGTGTAAGATCACAGAAAGAGCTCTCCAAAATTAACTATAGGCTTACAGAACTTGATAACTGGGATTTTAAGAGTGTGAACATCAAGGTACACGATCCTCAAATCAATTTTCAAAAAACCTAAAAGGACCCATTCACCCCTAAAGGCGAACAAGTCCTCCATAGCTCAAGAACAACAACTTTCTAGCCAAGTACATAACTTTTTATACTCTCGAAACATCCCCCATAGTTACTATAATAATTAGGTTTCATTTTCTGGTTGTTATTGGCATCTTATTTTACATAATCTAAGTGATTAAGGGATTTGAAAATAAGTGATCCATCTCTTTTTCTGATTCATTAGGGTGGATCCTATTTTCACCATAATCAACTGACATTCTTTTTCCTTGTTTCTCAAGCATTCTTATGTTCATTCTTTGTGTCCAAAAATCTCTATTTTGATACATGATTAAATGGAACAATAGGGAGTAATGCCTGAAGGTAATGGGAGCCTTGATTTCTCTTAAAGAAATCCCTCATGCAATCCCTTTTCAATTACTGAAGCAAAATCAAACTCAATATTCACCTCTAAATTTTGAATCCTCATGGCCATCATCATAAGATTGACTGGAATCCTATCCTATGCATCTATTTCCAACACTTGACACAAGGTAAATTATGTCCTCTTGAAGTACACTTCAAAATCATCAACTAAGAATGGTTCACCACAATATGGGGAAACTGGTATCCTTTTGTTATTGGCACCCTTCCTCATATGCATTGGAATCTCATCACTATGATAAGTCTTCCTCAATTTGTTATAGTCCTCCTCACTCTTTTGAAGATCAATTTTGGTGAGAGATTTCTTGTTTAGCATGAAAAACTCTTTAATGGCAGATTTGGTTAATACCACTAGTGGTGAGCCATTAGACATCCCTACAGTCCTTGTTACTCCATGATAATTTTTCACTAGTAGTTTGATGAACTCAACATTCACAAAAACATTAGGGAAAAAAAACTTTGCGAAGTCAAGAGTCTAGGGGTTTTAAATTGGGACCTTATAATTTATTTTATCATAAAAGTACCAAAACAAGTCCCACCCTGAAATAGGAATACCAACATCCGTACATCCATGTGCGTCATCCCTGAACACCTTCTTATAACCCTTATCAACTAACTTTGGCAATACATCCAAGATTGATTGATGAAGTGGTCTCTTCTTTTCTTTAGGAGCTAAGGACTCTCCTTTCTTACTCACGGACTCACTTTTCTTAAGAGACATTGTGTAAATTAGGCTTCAATAGGGTTTGAGACCTTTTATTCACAAAGCTAATTGAAACCAACAATTGAAAACACCTATGGACCTGCTAGAAGAGAGGCACATATGCACTTACCCATTCATACAATAGTTGTAGAGCCCACTCCAAGCCTTGAATCCCTTTGTCTCCTAACACTTTGAGCTATTGTGAATGATCAAAATAACACCAAATTCAAAATATCAGCTTCTGAACTCAATAACTTCACCATTAATATCAACTTGTGCTAAAAATTTGCAATGATCGATCAATGTATGTGGGTTTCAAATATGCATCCTTGATCTAAGAAGATTGAGTCTTCCAAAGTCTTTTCTTACAGTTAATTATATATTTGTCATAAATGCAACACCACCTTGTACCACAGTCCTGCCATGATAAATCAAGACCTTTGCGAGGTAGTGATACCACATTCATGTTTTAGTCCATCCCACTATACCGAACATCACCTTTAACGTCATGGTATACCCATTGTGGGGCTATAGATTACCTTATGGTTATTTAATTTCTTACTACCATCCCACACATATCCCTATTGACTAATTTGGTATTGTGGTTAATACTTACACTGCATCTCAAGCTCCTATAAACCCACTAAGGACTATTAGGGGTGACTACAAACCTCCGTGAGGATGTAGTATTTGTTATGAAATAACTTGCACAATAGAAGAATATGATATGAAATATGCTGCAAATACTGGATAATAACTGAGAATAACAGGCCACTTCGAGGGGGCAAACCTCCAAATATCTCTGATGAGAACACACTTCACAACTTGATGATGAAATAAGACTCACAACCTCCTATATATACCTATTTATGCCAAGGTTATCACCTAAGCTGAATTAGACATACCTATATAAGACTTAGGCCGAACTAAACAACTAAATCACAATATACTAATGATAATATGACTTAATAGAGAGTTAAGATAGCCACAAGCCGACTATTCATAACCCGATGTACAATAATATTAAGGGCGTAGCATGCCCCCCTTCTTCAAAGAAGAATTGTCCTCAATGCTAATCAAGTTTGGAAACTTTTGAATGAACTCCTCATCTTCCCATGTGGCATCTTCAACTGGTAAACTTCTTCCATTGGATGAGATACTCAGTGATAGTTCTATTCCTCAACTTCTTTGTGCATGTTTGACGAATGCACTCTGGTTCCAAAATGATTCTTCCTTCTTCATCCAGCTCGGGAAGTGTTGTTTGAGTGGGAATATTATGCCCAATTACCTTCTTCAACCAAGAAACATGAAAAATTGGATGTATCTTTATTGTTGGTGGCAACTCAAGCTTGTAGGCAACACTACCGATCTTCTGCATGATTTGGTATGGACCATAATACTTTGGAGACAACTTATTATTCTTTCTTTGCTGCTTTAGTGAGATTTTCTTATAACGCTACAATCGCAAAACCCAATCCCCCACTTCAAAACTTCTTTCACTACGATGTTGGTATGCCTGTTGTTTCATTCGATTTTGTGCCATGGCTAAATTCTCCTTGAGTCCTGAAAGTACTTTTTGTTGATGAAGCAAGTGGTCTTCTACTCCTGAACTCTTGGGGACACCTTAATTGATTATGTGATGGAAGGAGGATGATATCCATAAAGTGCCAAAAATGGAGACATTTTTGATGAGCTATGAAAAGAAGTGTTATACCACCATTCCGCAAGTGGTAGCCAATCTACCCACTGAACTTTTTCTCTGAAGTGAAACAACGTAGATATCCTTCCAAAAACTTATTAACAACCTCTATTTTCCCATCTGATTGAGGGTGGTATGAAGAGCTAAGAGCCAATTGAGTACCCAAACATGAGAATAAATCTTTCCAAAAGTGACTAGTGAAGATAGGATCATGATCACTAACAATAACTTTAGGTGTACCATGTAGCTTTCGGATATTCTCAAAAAAATCTTTAGCCACTACACTTGTTGTAAAAGGATGTGCTAATGCAATGAAATGTGCATATTTATTGAGCCGATCAACTACCACCATGATGACATTATGACCTTTAGATTTGGGAAGCCCTGTGATGAAGTCCATGGATACCTCTTCACAACACTGGCTAGGAATAGATAAGGGTTGCAAGAGACCGCATGTCTTAATTGTCTCCCCTTTATGCCTTTGACACACCAAACATTCAGCCACAAATTTTTGAACATCACCTTTTAGCCCCTCCCAAAAGAAATCTTGCTTGACTTGATGATATATCTTCAAAAATCCTGAATGACCACCCACTGGAGACTCATGCAACTCTGTGAGAATCTTGATTTTAAGGTTGGAATTCTTGCAGAGATACAAACGCTCTTTATACCAAAGAGTATCTCCCTTCCAACAAAACTTATCTGAACTACTAGGATCACTTTTTAATTGCTCGATGAGATTACTTGTCACAATATCATTTTTCCACTCTGCTTTGGATTCCTCCACCCAATTTGCTTGTAATATTGAGAGGGCACACAATAAGGCTTCATCTTTCTCATCCTTCCTTGACAGTGCATCTACGACAATATTTTCTTTCCCTTTCTTATATACAATCTCAAAGTCATATCCTAACATCTTAGTGACTTCAAAAGATAGTCGGTGTTCCAAAAAATATTTTAGGCTATCATGATCTTTCTTAACCTTGAAATGTCTACCCAATAGATAAGGCCGCCATTATTTTATTGCATGGAGTATTGCTAGCATTTCCTTCTCATAAATAGGTTTTAGTTGATTCTTACCTTTAAATTGACGACTTTGAAAAGCAATTGGTCGACCTTCTTGCATGAGCACTGCTCCTATCCCATTTCCAGAAGCATCACATTCCACAATGAATTCCTTGGTGAAGTCAGGAGTGGCAAGTACTGGAGTTGTACACATAGCCTCCTTCAATCTCTCAAATGTTGTATTGGTAGACTCGTTCCAATGAAAGGAATCCTTCTTCAATAGAGTGGTGAGAGGTGCTGCTATACTACCATAATTCTTCACAAATCTTCTATAGTACCCTATCAATCCCAAGAATCCTCTCAGTTTCTTAATGGTTTTTGGAATAGGCCATTCCATGATAGCCTTAATTTTGTTAGGGTCCACCTTTACTCCTTCATGTGAAACTATGTGTCCCAAATACTCCACCTCTGTAAGACCAAAAGCACACTTGGATGGCTTAGCATAGAGTTTATGATCTTCAAGTATTTGTAATGCTTGGTCCACATGTTGCAAATGTTCTTCCCAAGTCTTGTTATAAATTAATATATCATCAAAGAAGACTAACACAAACTTTCTCAAGAACTTCTTAAAAATGGAATTCATAAAACTTTGGAATGTAGTTGGTGCATTGGTAAGACCAAATGGCATCACCAAAAATTCATAATGACCCTCATGAGTCTGAAATGTTGTCTTACAAATATCTTCCTCCTTAATCCGAATTTGGTGATAACCAAATCTAAGATCTAACTTGGTAAAAAACATAGCTCCATTTAATTCATCTAGCAAATCATCAATGACTGGAATTGGAAACTTATCTTTAATGGTGTACATGTTGAGCACTCTAAGATCTGGACACATGCCAAGTATCATCCTTCTTATGTACCATCACCACAGGCGAGGAGTAAGCACTTTGGCTATGCCTGATGATTCCTGCCTCTAGCATCTCTTCAACAATCTTTTCTATCTCACTCTTTTGTATGTATGGATACCTGTAAGGCTTGATGTTCGGTGGTTGGCTCCCTAAGACTAACTGTATGGCATGATCATTATCCCTCTTAGGAGGAAGTCCTTTAGGCATATCTCCAAGAACAACCGAGTGATGATCAATTATAGCTTGCAAATCTAGATGAGTAGGAGTATTAGATTGAGAGACTTCTAATGAACATAGTTGGGCCACAAATCCATCCACTCCTTTCTTAAGCAACTTTTACATTTGATGAGAGCTTACCATTTGTGGAGATTTTTCCTTCAACCACCTTAGCTCTACTAACCTTCCTTCTGATTGAAATCTCATGAATAGTTCTTGGAAGTTCATCTCAATTGTTCCTAATGTAGTAAGCCATTGTACTTCCAAAACAATATCTGCTACACCCATGGATATCACATACATTGGGGTATCAAGTTGATAATCTCCCATGGATAATTTAATGCTATGACACTTCCCTGAACAACTAACTGTACCACCATCTGCAATCAAAACTTGAAACTCTAGAGCTAGATATATGAAACAATTTAGACGAGTAGCTAACTTTTTGTTGATGATATTATGAGTACTCCCTGAGTCGATCAACACTGTTACCTTCTGCTTCTTTAGGAACACCACCACCTTGAGAGTTTGTGGAGCACTGAAACCTAAGAGTGCACGACAAGAAATGATTGGTTGAGAATCATGTGATTCCTCATTTGACTCCCTTTCATCTTCTAGTATGGGTTCCTCTTCTTCCTCATTGGGACCTTCAATATAAAACAATTTCTTTTCACTACAATTATGTCCTCGACTGTATTTGATATCACAATTGAAACACAAGCCTTTTTCTCTTTTCTCCTCAATTTTTTGTGGAGTCAACTTAGTAGGTTGTGTTGAATATCCCTTCTCTCTTGTCACATTAGCCCCTTGCTTCTTAGGAATCAAATACTTCTCCTCTACCCTGCGTGCTAAGATAAAAGACTCATTTATGGAACTGGGGCTAAACATGCGTACCTCATGTTGAATGTGATCCTTGAGATCACCCAAGAATAAGTCATTCAAGTTTTCCTCCGTATTTGTATCCACCCTTAAGGATAGATTTTGGAATTTCTGAATATAATCCTTAACTGATCCTGTTTGTTGAAGTTTAGCTAGCTGGCTAAAGAAGTTGTCTGTGACGCTATTGCTATATTGTGCTTGCAGTTCCTCTGTAAAAATTGACCATGAGACGGTGAGCCCTTTTTTACTTCGATGAGTGCAAATCCAATGATACTAAATGAATTGATCTGGTTCTAGATATAAGGAAGCCATCGTGATGTTTTGTCCATTTGGGATCTGGTGTACTTCAAAAAAATTCTCCATTTGGTGTATCCATGTTAGAGGATCCTTACCATCGAACTTGCGCATATCCACCTTTGGAAATAAATTCCTAGATCCCATAGGAGTACTAAAGCTTGTGTCAGTAGTAGCTGACCTAGAATTTTCACCTTGGCCGCTTGAGAACTCCTTTCTTGATTCAGCCCTGTAGGTGCTTAACATGTTTCGTATGTCTGATATATCTCCTCTTAGGTCACACATATCCATCTTAATTGAGGAAATGTCTTCCTTTACCTTATTGATTTCCTCATTATGAGTAATATCCTTGATCGTTTCACCATCCTTATTAGGAGTCTTCCCCGGAGTGACATTCTTTTTACCCCTTGTTGAAGGCCCCGACATGATGGAAACCACTAATGTTGAAATAAATCACACAAATGAAACTTAAATTCTCTCAAATTTTTACTGTAATCTCCTTTATTATGTCTTCAAAAACCCAATAAAAATTAGACTCCACTTCAACAAGATGTGCGAAATATGTAGATTCCAAAAAAATAGTGTAGAAACCCTAATTCTGTAATAATTCGCTCAATTCTACTCAAAATCTTCTTAAATCCGGACTGTATCTTCTTCAATATGTTATTCAAAAACCCTTTAAAAATCAGAAAAAAATTTGACAAAATCTGAAAGATATGCTCTTCCCAAAATCGCCTTTAAAATTGAGAAAAACCTTGCCTATATGGTGCCAAGATCATGCTCTGATACCACTTGTTATGAAATAACTTGCACAATAGAAGAATATGATATGAAATATACTGCAAATTCTGGATAATAATTGAGAATAACAGTCCACTTTGAGGGGGAAAACCTCCAAATATCTCTGATGAGAACACACTTCACAACTTGATGATGAAATAAGACTCACAACTTCCTATATATACCTATTTATGCCAAGGTTATCACCTAGGCCGACTTAGACACAACTATATAAGACTTAGGCTGACCTAAAGAACTAAATAACAATATACTAATGATAATATGACTTAATAGAGAGTTAAGATAGCCACAAGCTGACTATTCATAACCCGATGTACAATAATATTAAGGGCGTAGCAGTATTTGACCCATATACATATGAAAATGGAAACACAAGGATGAAACATAGTTATGGAAAATAACCCAATTGAGTACATTAGGAATAAATTTTTAACTTTAGGATATGTGTGGAAAAAGGGTTAAGGCTGGGCATGTGCAGGATCATGGTATGCCAAACATGCCCTTAAGTGGCAAAAAATTCAGAAAAATCAGTGTTAGGCAACTTGACGTAAATATTTGAATAAGTTATCTATATTATTTCAAAAATATGTAAGAATAGAATTTGTAGAAAATTGAATTTAGTTTCTAAAATACTAGGTTTATTTAAAATAAATAAAATCTATTTGGTGAAAATTTGAAATTTCAATGCAATTAGTACTTAAATTTTAGGGAAAAAATAAGAAGTAGGGTGTCGACCACCCTAACCATAATAAAATGATAATATTTTTGTAAGATTTTATATATAAGTAGAGGACTCGTATGCGGATGTGATGCATATTTTTTGTAATTTTTTCCAAGTAAATAATTAATTATGAATTTTTATTACAACTTTTAGAAAATATAAAAACTTCGTTATGTCGACCACCTTAACTTGGTCAAAAATTCATGAAATTTAATTTTCTTTTTTAATCCTATAGTATGTAAAGCATAGAATGTGATGCATGTTTTGGATTCAAAAATATGATACCGTTTGAAAGTTATAGATGTTTTTCAATCAGATCGGGGACTTTAGTCATAATTCTAATAGAAAATGAATAATAATTATTTATCAAATTCAAATTAAATCATAATTTATATTTTTGGAAAGCTGAGAATCTCCTCTAAAACCCTTTTCATTTCATTAATTTTGGGTGAAAAAAAAGTCGTCAGCCACATACCCTACAAATATTGCCACTTTTTGGCATACCATGATCCTGCACATACCCGGCTCTATAAAAGGGATTTTTGGGTTTTAAATTAGAAAAATTAGAAAAAATTTACAAGTTCCAATAGTGGCTCCAGCTGGGGATGAATGGCTATCAAAAATTACAAGAATCTAGAGATAATCTATGGGATGTAGACCAAAAACACAAAACCAAGTACACATAAGGAAACCAAATTGGGAAAACCTAAACTATTATGCATGGAATTAACCTTCTTCAAGAAAATAAGTGTTTCAGTAATTGTCCATGCACTAGAAATTCTTGATCTTCACCTACCATATTCTAGAAATAATATGAGTTTTCTCCATATTTAATGTGATAAAAAATAGACCCAACACAGAGATTCAAACTTGCCATGTTTTTCATTATCTTGACTTTGAGCATTCCATATGAGGACCATATCATCAATCTAAAACTTTTTGTCTTTGGCCTTCTTATCAAACAAATATTTCATTTGTAGCTACATTTTCTCATTCTATTTTTGTGTTTGAGTTCTAATCTCATATAACTTGGCTAATTGTTCCATCCTTTCCACTATAAGATCAAGTATGTCCATGTCTTCTTGCAAAATGAATTTGTAAACTAGCAGAAGGTTATGCATTAGTATTCAGGCTTGAGTTTGATAAACCAATTCAAAAGGAGATTTCCTAGTAGCCTTCTTGAGTGTGATTATGTCTGCCCATAGTGCTAACTTTAGTTTTGAATACCAAGCCTTTTTGTTGTTGTCAAGCATTCTTTTGATTATTTTCATAATACTCATATTGCTAGATTTAGCTTGACCGTTAGCTTGAGGGTGATATGGAGAAGCATATGAGATCACTATTCCATAAGATGCAAAAAATTTCTTAAACTCATCAGACTTGAAACACGTCCCATTATCTGTGATTATCCTGATAGGAACCCCAAACCTTGTAATGATATTTTCCAACAAGAAATTGATCACTACTTTACTAGTAGCCTATTTGGTTGGGATTGCTTCAATCCATTTAGTGAATTAGTCTGTGGAAACAAGAATCCACCTATTTCCTCCACTTGATTTTTCTACTATTTCACCTATGAAGTTAATACCCCATTGATAAAAGGGTGCTTCAATCTACATAGGCCTCAAAGGCAATGCTCCTTGATACTTCAATTTACCAGAGAACTTCTAGCATGCATCACATTTTCTTACATACTTGTGAGCATCAATAAATATATTTTTCTAATAGTAACCTACTTTTAGTACTTTATGCATAGTAGTTTTGGATAAAAGATACCCCCCACATACCCCTTCATCCATTGACTTTAAAATACTTTCTACTTGTCCTTCATCCAGACATAATAATAGAATACTATCCTTGTCCTTCAAGAATAAATCATCATTCACAAAGACATACTTTGATGCTTGGAGCTTCAATGTCCTCTTTTTATTATCATTCATACCATCAGGGAATTTCATATTCTTGAGGTAATGAACCACATTTGTATACCAAGGTGTGTGTTCAATTCTAGATATCAAACCCTCTTTTGCCTCAACATTACACACTTGTGCTAATTATAGATTCGATTCAACCATTAACCTTTCCAATCCCCATCCTCTTACAAGTTTTGTGATCTAGATGCTAATATTGAACTCCTAAATTCTATTTATCCATCTGCATCTTCTTTCCATGACCTTTTTTTGCACAAAGACATCTTTGACTGTTGTACTCGACACATAGGCATCCACTTGTGCTCCTAATAAGTAAATCCTAAATTCCTTTACTGCTTTCACAAGTGCATGAGCTTGTTTTTTAATGGCATCATATTTCAACTTAGCTCCCTGAAGTGATCTACTGAAAAATTAAATTGGTTTCTCATACCCTTCTTCATTCTTTTGCAACATAACAACAACAATAGTATGGAAAGATGCAAAATAAAATATTTGAAATGGTTTGCTAAAATATGGATATTTCAAAACATGAGCTTCTTTGATTTCCCTTTTTATTGATACAAATTATTCAATGGCCTCAAATGTCCACTCAATATTTGATCCATTCTTCAACATTTTAGAAATAAGTTTCATAAATTCAACAAGGTTAGATATAAATCTTCTAACAAAGTTTATTTTCCCAAAAAAGGATTAAATAGACTTCACTATTTTATGAATAGGAATCATGTCAATGGTTGCAACTCTCTCCAGATCAATACTTACCCCTTCTTTAGAAACTATGTGCCCCAATAATTTACCTTCGGTTACAAAAAAGTGACATTTTTTAGGGTTCAAAGATGTACCATACTCAAGTACTTTGATAAATATTTTATCTAAGTGCATGCAATGATCTTCTGCATTCTTTGAGTATGAAATAGATCATCTTGGTCAATGACCATTATGATATTGACTAGATCTACAAAAGCCACATCCATATCCCTTTGGAAAGTAGCACCAACATTTCTAAGACCAAAATGCATTCTTATATATACATAAGTACCCCATGGTGTAGTAAAGGAAATCTTACATTTCTTTGATTCTTTGACCTTGACTTGATTATAACTAGAAAATCCATCCATCATGGATAGCAACTCACATCCTGCTACTCTTTGCAACATCGCCTCCATGTTGGGAAGTGGATAATTATCCTTCAATGATGAAACATTCAGATTACGGAAATATACACACAACCTTATGTCACCATTCTTCTTCCTCACTAGTATCATGTTTGAAACCAAAGATGAATGTCTAATAGGTTTGATTATGCCACCCTCCCTAAGCTTCATTAGTTCCTCTTGCATTTTTGTTGCCAACATAGGGTTTATAGATCTCTAATTTTGCATGAAGGGTTTAGTATCTAGTTTTAATGGAATCTCATGTTGAAACAAGTCTTCTCTATAAGATTTTAGGTCATCACATGACCATGGAAATACATGTTTATACTTCCTTAGTATAATTATGAGCATCTCCCTAAATTTTGCGCTATTTTTCTTGCCTATGTATACTTTCTTTAGAGAAATCTTAGTCCCAAGATTTACTTCCTCAAGGTCTTCTCAATTAACTGGTGCCTACTTTAAGGCATACCTATCATTCCCATCAAAGACTCATTCTAGAGCTATTAGGACTTTTGGGATTTTGATTGTTTTCAACTATACAACCTTTGGACAAAAGAGAGTGTCCATAACATCTACTTCAACAAAAGCATTAAAATATATCTCTTGGTACTCATATTGGTCTATACACTGAATAAATTTTATCAAATCATCATCATCATTAAACACTTTCTAGTTATACACATTTTTGGGGACAAAAGTTCTAGTTTTGGATCCTACTTCTGAGATGCATGCCAATTTAAGATCATAGATTTTCAAAGAAAATTTTGCAAGAAAATATGTCATCGGGTTCTTTGGCCTCTCTATCTATTCAATGGAATGCATCAAAAAGCTCCAAAGTATCCCATACAACATGTTTATATTGTTGCAAGTATGAGCAAGTTTGGCGGTGTTGTCATTAATGTTGTCATTGATGTCAACATAGTTTAGTATGTTACAGATTGTGCATGTATAGTTGAGATGTTATGAGTACATGGAGCTATTCTTATGATGTTATAGATGTGCTGAAATGATGAGTTTCCAAGTGCTTTTGAGAAAATTAATAAAGAGAGAAGTCAGAGTTATGAGTATGTTCAGAGAGTGCTCCAGTATGTGCTCCATGTTTCTCCTATGTTGAACCTATGCTTGTGTGGATTTGAAGGTTTTCTAATGGTGATCTAGTGGAGATATCTCCTGAGTTGTAGCTTCTGATTTTATGGGATGTGAAATTTACGTTCACTGGTGTGTGAACTGTTCTGGCATAGTTCACTTTCTATGAATTGTGAGAAATGTTTCTGCTTTGCAGTCCTCTGCTATTCTGTTTTAGATCTTGCAGATCTAGAATGTGTCTTATAATGATGTTCTCTTGGTTCTAGAAAATATGCATGTGGTTTGATGACCCAAAAGTCAAGTTTTAGAATTGTATGTGTTTGCATAGTCTGGATGGATTGATGGAAGGAATTCAATGTTCGAAGATTATTGCACTTGTTGCAGATGTATCTGATGGAACCTAAGATGTGTTATCAGGCATAATGAAGCTTTCTACATCGTCCATGTGTTATCTTCTTATTGGGAAGTGTGTACATCAATGTTCATTTGTGTTTTCATTAGGTTTGGCCGACCTGGTGTTTACACTTCATTTGAAGAATTAAATTTAATTAAGTGTGTGGTTGATCTGAGACATTATTTTTTGGTCTTGGTAAAGTATTTATTGGTCTACTCTCATTTCTTTCCACCGTGGGAATGTTGAGTTGCCGACCTAATTTGAATTTATGAAATGAAGCTTATGTGGCCAACCTTGGAGAAATTTTCTAAGGTTGAAGATGGTATAAATGCAAGTCAAATTATGATGAATTGTATGGTGATGCAAAGTGATGAAGTAAGCCACAAATTAAAAGAGTAGAAGTATGTGAAAGTGAGTTGAGGCAATAGTACTTCATTGTGTTACATTCCTGAAGGCAATGAGCTAAAGGTTTTTACAATCTTTTAATCAAATCTATGGATGTGTATTAATTGATGTGGTGGATATTTTGTTCTCTTTTGTATCATTAAGCAGTGAGCCTTCCTATTGGACAGTGAGTCCTTTTTGTAGGTAGCGAGCCTTTGTATTTGGATAGTGAGTCCTTTATGTAGGCAGTGAGCCTTTGTATTTGGGTAGTGAGTCCTCTTCTGGGCAGTGAGCCCTTGGTAGTGAGCCTCTGTATTAATTTTTTGCTATCTCTCTATATTGTGAGTTAATCCTCACCATGGTTTTTCCCTTATTGGGTTTTCCACATAAAAATTTGGTGTTCATTGTGTTGATTTTACTTTTTGTTATTTGTGTTCAATGTTCTTACTTAATAAAAAAATAGTGTGGTTGTGGAATTGATAAGTGTTGAAGTTTTAAGTTTGAATTTTGTGACAACTTATTCACCCCCACTCTCAATTGTCTTGCACCTTTTAAAAATTGGTATCAGACCTTTGGTTCCTTGTTGTAGAGCTTAACCACTTAAGGAAGATCTGATGGAACATAAGTTGGCAATCCCTATGTTTGATGGATCTGATTACAGTGATTGGAAAGTGTAGATGAAAGGATATACTGTTTCTCTTAGTTAAAAGGCCTAGAAGGCTGTTGAGATGAAGTATGTTTCTCTGACAAGTGATCCTACTACTGTATATGAGGTTTCTTCTTATGAGGAGAATGAGAAAGTGAGGTATGCTATTTATAGTGCTTTATCTAAAACTGAGCGAACTAAGGTTCTTTCTTTAGACACTTCTCACGAAGTTTGGAAGAAATTGGAAAAATTGTATGAAGGAAATGAAAGAGTAAAGTTGACAAAGAAGATGGTGGCAAAGCACAGATATGCAAATCTGAAAATGGAAGAAGGTGAAGAGTTCACAAGCTATTTCCAAAGGGTTGAGATGATAGAAAATAAAGTTAAGAATCAAGGGGTAAAACTGACCAATGAAGATATAATTGAGAAGAACCTGATCACCCTACCAGATTGCTACAGTGATAAGATGTTAGTTATTGAAGAGATGTATGATCCTAAGATGTATACTGTAGCACCATTTTAAATCTGCAACTTTAAACTCTATTCCATAGTGTATATCATCATGAAGTTAGTTTAAAGAAAACAAAAAAAATAGCACTCTTTATGAAATAATCCATTATGCTCTACAAACAACACAACAAAACTAGTTGAAATTCTAAAAATCATAATGAATAACCTATTCCATAGTGGATTGGTGTCACTTGTGAGAAGTGACCCTTTCCCAACCCTTGATAATTCTAATGATGAGGATGCAATGGACAAAATCAGTTCTCCATGTGAAGAGAGTTACTTTGCATAAGCTTTGTAGATGATTTGTTGAAGAATGATGCCTCTATTTAAAGATTCTTAAGTTGAAAGATTGCTTATGAGAGAGAAATGTGGGATAAATATTTGGCCAATGAGATGAAGCCACTTGTCAACTTGTGAGTGGTTGAGGAATGTGCATTTTTTGGTCAATGTGTCAAAGGGGGAGATTCAAATTTGAATTTGAGAGTTAAATGTTGAGTTTGACTTGCAAGGGACATGTAAGAGCTCATAAATGCTTTGTTGGATGTACATATCCACTTTTTTTTGAATTAAAATTTGAGGGAATATTCCTCAAAGATGCCATGTTGATGGAAAATGATGAATTTATAAATGAATTAAAATGATTTATTGGTGCAAGTGGGAAAAGCTAGAGGATGTGATGGGTGATTAGATTAGGTTAATCAGGATTAGATTAGCTTAGATGATGATTAAATGCCTTGACCCATTTGAATTAGATATTTTGATTTATTTAAATAAAAAAGGGATGGAATATGCATTTGGATTTCAATTAAATAAAGTTTCGTTTATTTAATTAAAAGGTTGATGTGAGACATAAAGTAAACAAAATTGATTTATTTAATTTAAATGGATAACCTTAGGAATAAAGACCTAATTTACCTAGTGAATGGATTTGATGCGTTTGATTTATTTAATGAGTAAATGAATATGAACTAAGTGCATAATGCTAATTTCACATGTCTACATTTTTCCCCTCTTTGAAGCAATGTACTTGCTGCGTTGGTTCAAAGAATAAACTTTCCATGATCAAAATTGATTTTTTTTTTAAATTTTTTCGGATACCCCAGCAGAAAGAAGTACACTAGTACATTGCCCCCTCGAGAGATCAAGCGAAAATATTTGATTTGAGGGTCAATCTCGCAATAAAGAGGTTCAAGATGGACATATGGATGGTTGTGATAATGATGCAAATGAGATGGTTTTAAGATGCTTAGAATAATCAATCTATATTATCCTAAACAACTTAAAGTGATGATGCAATGTACGTGAGATGGATGAGATGGATGATGTGATATGCTATGATTATGCAATGGATGTTCTATGTAGATGCTTAGACTAGCAGATCTATATTATGATGATGAAAATGCATGTGAAATGATTGGTGTTTCCTATTATGTGTGGTATGCTGACGATTTGTGGATGCAGGATGAATGCATGATGGATGCATGTTAGTGCAAAGAAAGAAGAAATGAGATGATGACAAGAGGATCCAACAAGTCCATGATCTGACAAAATTTTATTAGAGATGATGATGATGATAAATGACGATGATAGATGGATGATTTTCTTATCAAGCATTATGATTTTAGAAGGGTCACTTACCTTATGTTTGATAACACGAATAAGCACGACGCATCAAGGTATAAAGCACTAGGATGGCGTTGTACTTAGTGTGATGGAATTTGACTCGACAAATAGATAGGAGTATTCTTGTTCACACTTGACATAAGGAAACCTTGCTAGGATGTACCTAACAAAGCAAGTATTTTCCAAGTTATTTTACAAGAACGTCCAACAAGCACAATAGACAAAAGGATAATGATCGTTGCCCCATTCCTATCTCTCTAAATCCTTCGTTCGAAGATCATCGAGAGGTCCTTGGAATGGGCGCAATAAGATAAATCAAAAGAAAAGATCAAGTACACAAACAAGTCAATGTTCTTCATACCTTGAGCCAAAGGGATGTGTTTTGATTGGATAAGAATCCAAAGTGATATCCAAAATGATACCCATTGTCGGAATGATATATCCTAGGACACGCATTGTATAGGATGATGATGGGTTGATAAGTTGATTGATAGGCTGTTGGTATAAGGTCGATTGAAATGTTTGCAAATGATCAAGATTTTGATTTTGCATTTAAAGGTTTGTTGTTTCGATTTTGATTTTATGTTTGAAGTTTGTTTTTGCTGATTGCTATGATTGTTTCTGTTTGTTTTGCCAAAGGATGGTGATGATCAATTTATTATGGATGATTGATTATTGCGGGTGAAAGCGAAATGTGACAGATGGATTTTTTCAATTATTTGGATTTTTTGACATTTTTGGAATATTTTGAGGTTGTTTTCGGTATTTTCAAGATTTTACAAATCTTTCGATTTTTGATTTTTTGAATGTTTTTGGATTTTGTGTTTTTGAATGTTTTTGTGTTTTTTTGTTTTTTGAATTTTTTTGGATTTTGATGTCTCGGGGGCTGATAAAAGATGAGCCTTCCATATGTTTAAGCTTAGAGACGATGTAGTTTAGATTCTATGTTTTTGACATTTTTTAAAAAAATTTGTGTGTTTTTGGATTTTTTGATGTTTTGGATGTTTTTTGGATTTTTCAATGTTTTGGATGTTTTTGGATTTTTCGCACGATTTTGACGATTTGGATATGGATATGTGTGATGATATCAATTCTCTATGTGGGATTTTGTTGAAGACCAAGCTAAGGTTGATTGATCGATTGATGGATTGATAACATTGTTGAGGATACACAACAATGCAAGGATTGATTGATCAAGATTGATGACAATAACATTGTTGAGGATGCACAACAATGCAAGGATAGTGTTAAGCAACACAAGGATTGGGATGGATATCCCAAGGCGATGAGGGATTGATTGGATAACATTGTTGAGGATACACAACAATGCAAGGATAGTGTTAAGCAACAAAATGATGGATTGATTGGATTTGATTGATCAAGATTGATGAAGCTTGATTTGGAACAAAAGTTGTTCGAATGATTCGATGTGGCATTGAAGTGCAACTTAGATGCAACTGATAATTATTACTTGGCTTGATGTTCAATGAAAGATGAAGCTTGATAAGGAACATTTGCTCGTCAAAATATGCCATGGGCTAGTGATTTGGAATTTGGATCACAAATGCTTTGACCAATTTTATTTCATGTTTGTCAATGTTCAGATCACCACATAAGTTGGAGACTATATGTCAAGATTTATTCTCGAAGCAAGTTGTAAATATTTTCCCCTAGTGTCTAGCAATGTATGAAATGTCATGGATGGATGCTTGGATAGGTAAATGGATGGATGGATATGGATTATCTTGTGATAAGATAAGGTGTTTAGATAAAGAATGTTCATTTGGATAATGTTTCATGGCTCAAATAATGTTGGATAGGATAGGATCAGTGAAAATGACCCATGTCAAGATGTTTACCATAAGCAAGTGTAAAGTGTGCCCCAAACTTTCATCAAGATCAAGATAACTTGGATGATGGATGCAGATGGATGAAAATGGATTGGATAAATGGTTGATGGATGAATGGATTTATTATGGATAAGATGGATGGAATGCTCGATTTATTACAGATGGGATGAGATGCTTTCACCTGAAGTGGCGCATGTAGATGCTCGATTCTACTCATGATGCCTATTTGCTAGATTTTCATCATGGTCTTGCCCAAAGTGCCGCCCATGTGGTTTTCACTAGAGGATGATTTTTTTCTTTACTGTTTTCAATCCTTTTTCTAATTTTTTTAGATTTTCATATTTTTTGATTTTTTTGGTTTTTCTAAAAGATTTTAAGCTCATGCTAAATCACAAGGTGTTGCTGATGTATATGCCCTTGTCATAATGTGCCAACGATATCCTACCTGAAGAATTTGCTTTGCCAAGATACGTGCACTTAAATGCAACTTCTGAGATTCCTGATCTGCTTTGTCAATACTAGAGTTAACTTTTCCTTTGTGCATGCATCACGATAGAATGCCTTCTGAATCCTTATGATGAAGGGTCATTTCCAATACATGGTTAATGTGAGAATTGGATATCATGCACGGAGGCATGGATGAAGTGTGTTTAGGGATAAAAGATGGATTGGTTGACAATTTGGCACCTTTGACTCTCCAAACTTGGGAAGATGAGCAATGATGGGTGGATACGAAAGTATGCATGGAATTAGGAATGACTACTTGATACACTTTGTACGTCACTTGAAAATCTTGTTTTTGCTTTTGCGGACATCTTTGATGGATACTTTTCCCTTTTTTATTTTGCCCCATAGTTTCTTTGACTGATGGAGTTTGATAAGGATAATATTTCTTTGTATTCTTTGGTTATCCATATGTATTTGATCTATCCATTATGCTTCTCTTGCTTTGATAATGTTCTTTGTACTTTGATTCAAATCTTTCTTTCGAAGTTGGTCCCAATTCATGGATGGGGTGATGGGTGGATGAAGATTTGTGACACGACTGGTTGTAGTATTGACATTAGTTTCATCATAAGGACTCTTCGTGCTCCCTATGTTGATGCTTCCATTAGATAAAGCTTCCCCTAATATGGTGGAAGTAGTAGCTTCATGCGTTGATTCTGATTGTCCCAAGAGCTCTTGTTTAGAATGCATTCTCTAATAAATGACCACTGCTGATGATGTTATTTCAATTGGATGCTCTATTGACTCTAAAATCTCCTGTTCTATCTGACCAGTTTCCTTGAGTGGATAATGTTGGATATCCTCATACATGATGTCCTCAGTCTGAATTTGGGATATATCTGGTCCTGATGTTGACAACTTAGTTTGACTGTAGGAATCAATAATTTTCTCTCTTTGTGTTATAATGTCAGGAGTAAAGGAATCCTATTCTAAATGAAGATCATCTACATGTCCATCCATGGAAAGCATCTCATGGGTAGATGGAGGAGTATGTGTTAGGGGGATATGATCATCATTTGTGACATCTTGTATAGATAGGAGAGTGTCCATTATATCATTATAGTATTTTTGAGATACAAATTCGTGATCTTGATTTATTTTGGAATCACCTTTGACATGCTTTGGATCAAGTTCTTGGCATGGGTCAATTTCAAAGGATGGATTACTTATAAGGGGTTCTTGGATGTTGTCATTCGGCTTGGGGAATGGCTCAATAACCTCTTGATCTTTGAGTGAATTTGGATCAAGTGTCGAGTTGAGGATTTCTTCAGTATCTGTAACCATGAGGTCAAAGGGGGTCAACATGTCTTGGAATGGACCATTGCTAGACCTTGGTGAAAGATTTTGATCATGCTTTGGAATGAATTCTTGAGATATTTCCTCCAACTCATAAGGTAATGTAGAGACATTTTCAATATGATCATTGGTTGATGGATCATGCATTATGTCAATAGGATCAAATAATCCTAACACTCCTTGAAATAGATCACTAAAAAGTGGCTCTTGATGTATGGTGAGTTGATCATCGGATGGGGTAAAACATCTTCAATATGCTCCTTAATTGAGAGATCTTGAACATTTTTCTCAACAATTGTGGCAAAGAGATTGTGAATGTCTTCAACCATAGGGTCAAGTGATGTTGACATTTCTTGACTTGGATCATTGTCAAGTATTGTTGGTGGATTTTGATCATGATTCAAAAGTGACTCTTGACCTATGTTGATTTGATCTTTGGACGAGATAGAAACATCTTCAATGTGCTCTTTGAAGGATAGATCTTGATCATTGCTTTCAGCAATTGTGGTGGGGAGATTGTCAATGCTATCACTAGTGGTTGAATGTTCATCATTATCCCCAATAGTTATCATTTTTCGTGTTTGTGCTTGTGTTTGTTGGGTAGCTTGAGAGGCTTGGGCAGCTTGTGTTGCTTGTTGTGTGGCTAGATATTGTTGGATGGCCTTTTGGTAGGCCTAGTGATCTTTTAGCGCAATGTTATATTATCTTGCTGCATTTGGTTTTGGTGGCAGTGGTGGTGGATTTGGAATCATGTTGGATGTAGTGACAAGTCATTGAGATACGTTTGGAGTGATCATGAGGGTTTGAGATATGATGGGTGTCATAGGGGTGGTTGGAGTGATAGGAATGGTTGGAATGACTGAGGTGATAGGTCCTTGGGAGACCATATTTTCATTTGTCAGGATTGATGTTGTCATTTGATTAGATACCATCTGTTGGTGCGATGACAATGGTATATTCAAAGGATTTGATGTGATGGCTTGATTGGTGTTAGGTGAATTGATTTGGATGGAGTGATTAGTGCTAGGTAAAGGGGGAAGCCCTAAACCAAGGAATGATGTTGATATGGGTAATGGTGGTGGAGATGTCTCTTGACACAATGACTCAACTATTTTGGTAAGTGTAGCAATTTGATCTCACCAAATTTGATCTTGATTTCGATCTTGACTCCCTTGATATAGTTGATTTGGTTTTTGTTCAAGCAGATTTGGGATGTATACTTGTGGTTTTTGAATGGGATCATGGAAAAATTGATTTTGAACAATGTTCTGATTTGGGATGAGGTTCAGATTTGGCATGATAGGTTGAAATTGAACATTGTTGATGTTGGGAATCACATTATGTTGATTTAGGTAACTTTGATTTTGCATGGTGTTACCTTGACTTGGATTAATAGATGGAGTCGTTAACATCTTGTTTGGACTCTGAACAACATTTGTGTGATTCACAAACATATCTATCCCAAATTTTGTCAGATTCATGTTTGGTAAAGTTGTACTTGGTACATTCACATTTGGCATGCATGGATTTGGTGGGATGATTATAGTCGTTTGAAGACTCATGTATTGATTGTTTGGTGGACAGACTTGTAGGTTTGGATTTAGTTCTACCATCGGAAAATGTGTTCCAATCTTTGATTTGGGCATACTCACACTTGTTGTACCATTGACAGTTGTAGAAGGTAATGATCCCATGTATGGATTGTATAAGTGTGAGTTCTGATAATCAATCGGCATTGTAAGGCTTTGAAATTTCAATTGATTTGGATTACTCATGATGTATGGATCAATTTTATATTCCATGTTCCTCTTTTGTTTTAACCTTGTTGTAAAAGTGACCTCTAGGGTTCTTAGGACTAATGATGAGATGAAGGATGAAAAGGGGTGAATGATATGAGTGTCAAACGTTTAGGGACTTTGTATCAATGCTAGACTTAGGGCTTGATTTTGATTGTTTGATTTGGATAGTGAACTTGTAAACCCTAAGATGTTGGATGTGATCTTAGGATGTACTTGTTCAAAGGATTTCTAATTCAATTAAATGTATGAGAAAGGATGCATTCCCATACACCTAACCAAACAAGGTGATTTTTATTTTGATGATTTACCCAAGTCTAGAATGATGTTTCCAAAGCTCTAAAGTTGTTTATAGGATGAGATGATAAATGTTTGGGGTGGATGAAGTGTTTGATTTTGATCCTAAATGAACCTAAGAAGGACTTGTTTACTAGACCAAGATAGTGAAGAACATTCCTTTCTCTAAGAGTAATTCAAAATCAAAAGACACATGTTTGCATGAAAACCATATGACCAAAAGATTCCAAGCACATGTGTGGGGTTCAATTGATTCAATCTTTGCTTAATGGATTATTTTTATCACAAACACTTCTTGATTAGCTTTCAAACTGAATGTCTAATGTCCTAATTTTCTCTCATCCCACAAAATGCATTATGCGGAAATTGAGGAAATCAAGGCAAAGGTTTCCTAATGTTGACCTAAGTAGGAGAAAATTGAGATGAATTCCAAATGCTTAGAAGCCTCTAAGGATGAGAATCCCAAGGGCAAGCAATAACATATGAATTCGTTCAAGGATATTTGCTTCTCCTAAAGGGTTTGAGATTTGATGCACATGTTTAATGTTTGTTTTCCAATGTTTTCGATCAAAGCACTATGTTTTGTATCCAAGAACAAGTACAATCCTATGGATATGAAAGATAATATTTGTTGAATCCCCACTTGGACAAGTCTAGCTACGCTTATCTTTAGCGAATGTTTAGATTCTCGACCCCACTGGCTCCCCTCCATGACACTCACTTATACGGGGCAGCCAAGCATCAACACCCATGAAAATCCCATGGCATGCTTCCATTTCTACTAAAGACTGTAAAAGTGTGGGGAGGCTTTAGAATGACCGTTCTTGCACCAAAAAATAGATTAAAGGATTTTGGAAAATTCTAGCACATGGGTTTTAATAAGGAATTTCTGTTCATGGAGATTAGCCCATATGACAAGAGTCCCCTTTCGGATCCATCTTGTCGGAATCAACTATGTGATATTGGCCTTTACTCCAATACCCACATTTATATCCCGGTCGGAAATACTCTTGGCTTTAGAGTGTTACTGGTTGAGTCATTCCCTTGGGTGAGTACTTTTTCCCCAAGGCAAGCCCTCTAGGATAAACAAAAGCAAGCAAAGAAAAAATCCGTAACTCGATCAATCTTTGACGACACAAAGAAAGAGAATATACACAATGATGCTCTACTCACACTCGCACAAGATTTTGTTCAATTTTAAACCCAAACTAAAGTGTGGAGGTGATTGCTTTATCTCACCCTAAAGTCATGAAAAAGGCCTTTTGATTCTCAAGATCGCTATAAAGCGTGAGAGAAGCACATACACCCTTTTCCAATGAGGTTAGTTTAAGTAAGCCCTCACAAAACAAAATAGCACATGTTCATTTTAGGCACCAAAAAATCAAATGTGAAGTTTACTTGTTCAATTTATTAACCTCAAACAAAATCTAGTTAATTTGCCTAAAGTTCATTTTAACTCCTTTGCAATGATAATGGAAAGCTTTTGAAGCGTTCGTTTTAAAGCCCAAAACCAAAGATGAGTTAGCCTAAAACAGAAAATTAAGGCGTAAGATGGAATCTTCAAGCATTAAAAAATGCTCTTGAATTTCAATTTTGATGTTCACAAAATCCCTTGCAAGCTCGAAATGTTCCTCATTTTCCTTCATTTTCCTTCTTCATTTTCCTTTTGCTTTCTTCGTTTTCCTATTCCAAACAAAAGGATAATTATGTGAGCATCAAAATGTTAAATTAATCTTATTTTAATCATTAACTTATGATGATAAAAGACTAATGATTTTGGATGTTTAGGATAATAAGTGAAGTATCAATAAGTGGATATGCAATTATTACTTTTGACTTATGTAAAACAAGTAAAATATGAGCATGGACTTTCAACAAGGTTGATAATCCTCCAACTAGCACACATTTAATGAATGCATTTAATGATTTTAGAAAAATCTTTAAAAATCAATTTTGTTTCAATGCAATTTCAATCAACAAGCAAAGACTATATGGTACGCCTTTCCATGATGTAGTTGTCGCTGGCAGAGATAAAAAACACTGAGAAAATCTTCGGTAGGTAAATTATGGAAATCTGCCAAGAATAAAAACGCCTTCTTTCAACTGTCAAATCACCAGTAAATATCTTTGAAATCTGCATATTTTCCACCTTGTTAGCTATCATAGATTGTAATAAACAATACTACCTTCCCGCCTGTGCACCACAAATAAGTCAAAATCTGCAATAAATAAAGCTCTGTCGATTCAAGATCATATGTTAGTGGTTTTCCTGCGGGAAATACATACGTTAGATGACATTTGATTTGCATCTAGGCGATTGTAAACTTCCAGATGTAATTTCCTAACAACTACAACTAAATGATTGAATAGATTTTTCCTACGCATATGCTAGGCAGCTGATACATATTGCAATAGTGGTTTCAATTTAACAAAAGGAAGTATGTTGGAGAAAAACAAAGATATGGCCATCAATAATCTTGTCCACAACACATTCCCATCTATTTGGTTTCAGTACTGCAACTCCCACGTTAAAAGGTAGCCAGGAACATGTATATTCCCATAATTCCTTGCCCAATTTGATGATTCAATGACTAAGCATTCAATGACAGAGCATCAAACCCAACTACCTTTGGCACTCCACGTCGAATCTTTTTGACCTTTGATAAATTTGATAATTGTAAAAGACAAATTTTAGTACATCACTTTGTAACCAACTAGGTGATGCCATTGATTTTTCTATCTTTTGTTTATTATTTCACAATCCAAGTGTGTGAATGAACCATGTGTCTTTACTACCTTTAAATGAATCCAATAAATCAGTCATACATGCATTCATTTAAAAAAAACATAGCTCAACTAGGCCATAGAATTTACTTCGAAGAAGCCCAAACATATGATGTTAGACAAAAAGGCAATAACACCCCTATCAAATGAACTAAAGCCACTGTCAAATGCAGAGTTTATTTCTACTGTCAAACACAATGATATTAGTGTCTGAATGCTAAAGACACAATGTCTGCAAATAAATGACTAAACCTACACTTAACAATAATTTTAGAATATTAAAAAACCAGACTCAAATCTGCACTTAACAATAATCTTAGAATATTAAAAAACCAGAGTCTATATCTCGAGATGTAAAGGCTTTTAGAAACCTTCAAGCTAATGTGATTGGTAGATGAAAAGCCAGCGAACAAATGGCTTCTAGAGACTTTCAAGCTACTGCAATTGGCTGGTGTAAAGGACACACCCCCGACAGTGTGTTGGACATCACAGTTAGATCACATATGCTCAATGTGAAAGGTGCAGATTCAAATCAGAGAGCTTGGGGTACATTCCACAGAGCTTGAGGTGCGTATACACAGTATTTCTCAAGTCACACACCTCTACAATTTTCTTATAATTGCATCTATAAACTATAAAATATAAGGTCTTTCCACCTTCTATAAACTTGAATCTCATCTAAGTTATGGCACAAATATTTCATCGTTCGCATGGTTACCAGCAGGACTAAAGATTCTCAAGCTTTGTGGAGATGCACAGGTCCAACATCATCTTGCTTCTTCTGTGCATGATGTTGCAATCATTGCGGGCCATAAGACCACACCTTTTTTCCTTCTATCAATTAGTTTATGTGCCTTCTTTATGCTGCCGCATAAGCACATCATTGATTCAAAGAAAAAACTTTAGACATTTTAGAACAAATGCGATGGGAAGGTGTAAAAAAAAAATGCCCAAATTTTAAGTTAATATAATGCAATGATGGTTGAGAAAAATTTCAAGTTAATATAATGCAATGATGGGAGTCTATGCTAGACACGGGAGTTGTGAGAGAGCACAAGAATTGCTTAACTTGATGAAGTCTGATTGTGAGCCAGACCTCGTGACTTTCAATATTCTGATCAATGCTCGCACCAAGGTGGACAATATGGGAAATGGTTTTGCAATTGACTGGCCTTGAGAAGTGAAAAATGCAAGGTTGAGACCTGATATTATTACTTATAATACACTAATTAGTTCCTATGCAACAAGTGGGAGTGCTTTGGAGGATGATGAAGTTTTTTATTTTATTTATAAGGACATAGAGGAATGTGGGTATGAGCCTGATCTTTGGACTTACAATTCAATGATTTATGTGTATAGGCATTCTAGGAAGGATGAGGAAGCTGGGGAATTATTGGATGCTAGAAAAGAGGGGATTTTGTGTTGATGTTGTTACCTACAATTCTCTGTTGTATGCATTTGCAAGGAACGGGAAGTTGGAGAAGGTTGATAGTGTAAGGATGCAAATGGCTTCCGTTGGATTTAGGGCATGAAATCACTTGTAATATGATGATTCAAAAGTGGATCACAACATTTAACCAGAAATTTTATGAGAGTAATGTCTACACAAGAATTAACTGACTAAAGAATTCATAAGAACAGTGACAAAACATTGAATATTTCATGAAATATTTCTTGAAATTAGCCCTCCTTCTAGCGCCATATGTAGCACCATTTTAAATCTGCAACTTTAAACTCTATTCCATAGTGTATATCATCATGAAGTTAGTTTAAAGAAAATAAACAAAATAGCACTCTTTATGAAATAATCCATTATGCTCTACAAACAACACAGCAAAACAAGTTAGTTGAAATTCTAAAAAGCATACTGAATAACCTATTCCATAGTGGATTAGTGTCACTTGTGAGAAGTAACCCTTTCCCAACCCTTGATAATGCTAATGATGAGGATGCAATGGACAAAATCAGTTCTCCATGTGAAGAGAGTGACTTTGCATAAGCTTTGTCGATGATTTGTTGAAGAATGATGCCTCTATTTAAAGATTCTCAAGTTGAAAGAATGCTTATGAGAGAGCAATGTGGGATAAAGATTTGGCCAATGAGATGAAGCCACTTGTCAACTTGTGAGTGGTTGAGGAATGTGCAAGTTTTGGTCAATGCACCAAAGAGGGGGAGATTCAAATTTGAATTTGAGAGTTAAATGCTGAGTTTGACTTGCAAGGGACATGTAAGAGCTCATAAATGCTTTGTTGGATGTACATGTCCACTTGTTTTTGAATTCAAATTTGAGGGAATATTCCTCAAAGATGCCTTGTTGATGGAAAATGATGAATTTATAAATTAATTAAAATGATTTATTGGTGCAAGTGGGAAAAGCTAGAGGATGTGATGGGTGATTAGATTAGGTTAATCAAGATTAGATTAGCTTAGATGATGATTAGATGCTTTGACCCATTTGACTTAGATATTTTGATTTATTTAAATAAAAAAGGGATGGAATATGCATTTGGATTTCAATTAAATAATGTTTGATTTATTTAATTAAAAGGTTGATGTGAGACATAAATTAAACAAAATTGATTTATTTAATTTAAATGGATAACCTTAGGAATAAAGACCTAATTTACCTGGTGAATGGATTTGATGCGTTTGATTTATTTAATGATCGGATGAATATGAACTAAGTGCATAATGCTAATTTCACATGTCTACATATACTAAAGAACAATTATTTGGAACCTTAACAACATTTAAGATAAGGAAGTTCAGGGAAGAAGAAAAGACGGAAACAACATTTAAGGCAATGAAGATTGAAGATGATTTGGATAGTGATGGTTTTGATGAGTTGGAAGTGAATTTTACCATAAAGTTGAAGAAAGGTACCGAAAAGGTATATTTCCCTTTAAATGTTTTAGTTGTGGTAATATTGGTCATTATGCTTCAAGATGTCCAAATAGAGTTGTAGATAAGAAGAACAAGGATTATAAAGATAAGGATAGAAAGGATAATAAACACAAGAAGTTGTATTATGTTAAAGAAGAAGCTAAGATTTCTGATGATGAATCTAAAAATGAGGGTGATGATAGCGAATGCTTGATTTTAGCTTTGGGAAACAAATCTATATCTGCTAACCCTGGGAAATGTGCAAGGAAGAATTCTCTGGAGAACAAAAAGAATAATATGGAAGGTACTCTGGTCACCACCTTTCATGGAACATAGGATGAAGACTACTGGGTGATTGATAGTGGATGTTCTAATCACAAGACTAGAGATAAAAGTAATTTTACTAAACTTACAAAGTATGATGGTGGTTTGGTCATGTTTGGTGATTATTCAAGAGCTAAGATTTGTGGGAAAGGTACAATTAGTTTTGATGGAGTACACAACACTGATGATGTATACTATGCAAATGGTTTGAGGCATAACCTTTTGAGTGTTGGACAGATGTGTAGCAATGGTTTTAAACTTGTGTTCCTAAATAATACCTATGAAATTAGAAAAGGATCTGGAGATATGGTTGCTGCTAGAAGAAGAACTCATGGAAACATCTATCAGCTTAAGGGAGTTGATGGTCAATTCCTTGTATCTCAAGTAAGTGAAAGTTGGTTATGGCATCAAAGGATGGGACATGTAAAATTTGATAATTTGGTCATAATCAGTTCAAGAGATGTTATCCGAGGTCTACCTAGAATCACAAATCTTGCTAATACTATTTGCAAAAGTTGTTAGTTAGGGAATAGACAAGATGCAACTTTAAGGGAAAAGAGCATTCTACTATCAGAATGTTTGAGTTAGTTCATACTGACCTCTATGGTCCGACTAGAACAAGAAGCCTAAATGGTGATAGGTATTTCATGCTCCTTATTGATGATTATTCTCAAATGACATGGGTTGCTTTTCTTAGAGTAAAGACACAAGCTCTAGATAGGTTTAAAGTGTTCAAAGCAAGAGTGGAAAATGAAGTGAATTTGAGAATCAAATGTTTGAGATCTGATAGAGGTGGAGAATTCACTTTTAGTGAGTTTAATACATTTTGTGAACATGGCATAAAAAGACAGTTTTCTGCTTTGAGAACCCCTCAGCAGAAAGGGATAGTTGAGAGGAAAAACCAAATGATACTGGAAGCTGCAAGAACCATGATGAAAGAATAAAATGTACCAGATGTGTACTAGAGAGAGGCAATACACATTGTTGTTTATGTTCTCAATAGAGTTCAAATTAGAGGCAACAACAAAAAGACTGCTTTTGAGTTATGGAAAATTAAGACTCCTACTATGAAGTGCTTCAAGGTATTTGGAAGTAGATCATTAAAAGAGATGATGAAAATATTAGAAATTTTGATCCTAGATGTGATGAAGGAATTTTTCTTAGGTACTCTACTACCAGCAAAGCATATAGGTGCTTCAATAAAAGATTGAGGAAGATTGTTGAAAGTGCTAATGTGAAAGTTGATGAAGACATGCCAATGCCTATTGAGATAAGTGAAGTTGAACCTGATGATCCTATTTGTGGATAGGTACTTGAAGAGAATAGGGAGAATGAAGAAGAAGAAGAAGAAGAAGAAGAACAGATTGAAGAAGAAAATGAGCTGGAACTTGCTGTTAAGACTCCTAAGTATGTGAAGAAGAATCATCTCAAGGAACAAATAATTGGAGATAAGAGTGAAGGTGTGAAGATAAGAAGTAAAGTAGCAGTTGTGTAAATCTATGTTTAATCTCTAAAATTGAACCTAAGTCTGTGAGTGAAGCATGTGAAGATTAGAGTTGGATGAAAGCTATGAAAGAAGAGTTGCAGCAAATAGAAAAGAATCATACATGGGAATTAGTTCCTAGACCTGTGAATAAGAATAATTGGTTCAAAATGGGTGTTCTAGAATAAATTGAATGAAAATAGTGAAGTTATAAGGAATAAAGCAAGACTTGTATGCAAAGGATACTCACAAGTCGAAGGCATAGACTTTGAAGAAACATTTTCCCCTGTGGCTAGAATGGAAGCTATTAGAATGTTTTTGGCATTTTCTGCCCACGAGGATTTCAAAGTATATCAGATGGATGTCAAGTCAAAATTTATGAATGGTGAATTGGAGGAAGAAGTATACATGGAACAACCTAAATGATTTCAGTTATCTAACAAACCATATATGGTTTGTAATTTGAAGAAGGAATTGTATGGATCGAAGCAAGCTCCCAGAGCTTGGTATGCAAGATTGGATAGATACTTGACAAAGCAAGGATTCAACAAAGGCTCTACTGACATCAATCTCTACTTCAAATTGCAAAGTAACAAAATGTTAATAGTGGTAGTATATGTTGATGATATCATCTTTGGTGGAAATGAAGGCATGTGTAGAAGATTTGTAGAAGAAATGCAAAAAGAATTTGAAATGTACATGATTGGTGAGTTGAATTTCTTTCTAGATCTTCAAGTGAATCAAACTGATAAGGGGATATTCATTTCACAATCTAAGTATGTAAAAGAGTTGTTGAAGAAGTTTGGAATGGATGACTCCAAACTAGTTAGTACTCCTATGTTAATTGGATGTAAGCTAAGTAAATATGATGAATCTGCTAAAATTGATTAGAGAAAATACATATCTCTTATTTGTGGAATGCTATATATTACTACCACTAGATAAAATATTATGCATGCAATATGTCTAGTTGCCAGATTTTAAGCAGATCCTAAAGAGGAACATGTTACAACTATAAAGAGGATATTTAGATATCTTAAAGGTACATTAGATTATGGCTTATGGTATCCTAAGGGTGATAATTGCACCTTGAGTGCTTATATCAATGCAAATTGTGTTGGTTGTGTGGATGATCAGAAGAGTACCAATGGAGGTGCTTTCTTTCTTGGCAAAAGATTGGTTTCTTGGTTGAGTAAGAAACAAGAATTAGTTTCTTTATCCACTATAGAGGCATAATATATTGTTGCAGCATCTTGCTGCACATAGGTTTTGTGGATGAAGAAAAATTTGAAAGACATTGGAGTAATATGTGATGAGCCTATTCCTATTTTCTATGACAACACGAGTGCTATAAAAATTTCAAAGAATTCGGTTATGCATTCAAGAAAAAAACACATATCTATCAAATATCATTTCCTGAGAGAAAAAGTGCTAGAGAATGAAGTCAAGTTGGAGTATGTGGCAACAAAGGAACAAATTATAGACATATTTACTAAGGCTCTTCTGAAGGATACTTTTGAGTATCTTAGGGAGAGGTTGGGGGTCCTTGGCCCTTTGAACCAGGTGCACATGAAGGTGCATCAGCCCAATGAATTCACAAATCCTTCATTTATCTATACTGATGAATGGGTGTACTTTGCAGGGGGAGTAGAAAAGGTTTTCATTGTTATAGTATGAGTTAAATGGGTGCACTCCTAAGGGGGAGTGATCAAAGTTTTTTATCTGTCATTGATGTCAAAGGGGGAGAGAAAGTCATGTGAAAAATAATAGCAGAAGATGAGAAGGTTTCCTCCCTGAATATTGTGCAGAATGTTGTCTTTGATGGTTTTGCACGTGTTGCCATCAATGACAAAGGGGGAGATTGTTGCAAGTACGAGCAAGTTTGGCAGTGTTGTCATTAATGTTGTCATTGATGTCAACACAGTTCAGTATGTTGTAGATTGTGCATGTATAGTCAAGATGCTATTGAGATGTTGTGATTACATGGAGCTATGCTTATGATGTTGTAGATGTGCTAAAATGATGAGTTTCCAAGTGATTTTGAGAAAATTAATAAAGAGATAAGTCAGAGTTATGAGTGTGTTCAGAATGTGCTCCAATATGTGCTCCACATTTCTCCTATGTTGACCCCATGCTTTTGTGAATCTGAAGGTTTGCTAATGGTGATCTAGTGGTAATATCTCCTGAGTTGTAGCTTCTGATTTGCTGGGATGTGAAAGTTATGTTCACTGGTGTGTGAATTATTTTGGTAGAGTTAGCTTTCTGTGGAGTAGGAGAAATGTTTCTACTCCACAGTCCTTGGCTATTCTATTTCAGATCTTGTGGATCTAGAATGTGTCTTATAATGGTGTTCTCATGGTTCTAGCAAAGATGCATGTGGTTTGATGACCTGGAAGTCAAGTTTCAGAGTCGTTGTATGTGTTTGCACAATCCAGATGGACTGATGGAAGGAGTTCGATGTTTGAAGATTATTGCACTTGCTACAAATGTATTTGATCAAACCTGAGATGTGTTCTTGTGCATAATGAATCTTTTTATGTTGTCCACATGTTATCTTCTTGTTGGGAAGCATGTACATCAATGTTCATTTGTGTTTTCATTAGGTTTGGCCGACCTAGTGTTTACACTTCATTTGAAGAATTAAATTTAATTAAGGAAGTGTGTGGTTGATCTGAGACATTATTTTTTGGTCTTGGTTAAGTATTTTTGTTGGTCCACTCTCATTCCTTTCCACAACAGGAATGTTGAGTTGCCGACCTAATTTGAATTTATGAAATGAAGCTTATGTGGTCGACCTTGGAGAAAATTTATAAGGTTGAAGATGGTATAAATGCAAGTTGAATTGTGATGAATTGGATGGTGATGCAAAGTGATGAAGTAAGCCACAAATCAAAAGAGCAGAAGTTTGTGAAAGTGAGTTGAGGCAGCAATACTTCATTGTGTTAGATTCTTGAAGGTAGTGAGCTAAAGGTTTCTGCAATATTTTAATCAAAGTTGCAAATGTGTATTAATTGTTGTGGTGGATCTTTTTTTCTCTTTTGTATCAGTAGGTAGTGAGCCTTCCTGTTGGATAGTGATTCCTTTTTGTAGGAAGTGGGCCTTTGCATTTGGATAGTGAGTCCTCTTTTGGAAAGTGAGCCCTTGGCAATGAGCCTCTGTATTCAGTTTTCGCTATCTCTTTATATTGTGAGTTAATCCTCACCATGGTTTTTCCCTTATTGGGTTTTCCATGTAAAAATATGGTGTTCATTGTGTTGATTTTACTTTCTATTATTTTTGTTTCATGTTCATACTTAATAACATAATAGTGTGGTTGTGGAATGATAAGTGTTGAAGTTTTAAGTTTGAATTTTGTGACAACTGATTCACCCCCCCTCTCAATTGTCCTATATGTCTTTTAACATATATTGTTTGAGCCTCTTATTCTTTGATGCATATCTAGATTTTACTTGTGAGACAATTAGTTTAGAGTCTCAATATATAGTCAGTAACTTGATTCCATATTTAATGGCAATATTAAGGCCTAACAACAATGCCTCATACTCTTCTATGTTATTAGTACACTCAAATGATAAGAGGAATGAGTACTTAAATGTCTTACTGTTGGGTGCAATGAAAACCACACCTACTCCATTACCTTCTTTGCTAGAGGTACCATCAAATTATATTTTCCAAATACCAGATTTATCAGTTGAACTATATTTCTAATTGAATCACTATTCTATAACTAATGTTGTGAGTGATCAATCCTAAAACTTCCCAAATCTACATCAAAGAAGCAATTCAAATAGTTGGGATCAATATGCTCTATCACTTATTCAAACCGTGGCTCTCTATGTGGCTTAATATCTTTCCCATTAACATGCATAGTTGCATATGATAAATCCAATTGAACATTCCCTCCAACTGCAGTAATCAACTATCTTAACAACATGCCATAGTATGGTAAAATTTATCAACCATGGTAATGTCAGTTTTACATGTAGCTTTAGGATAAGAATCTAGCTTTAATTCTACATCCCATATGACCATGATGACAGGGACATATCTATTATCCGTAGCATATCACTTTCCATATGTGGTACATGAACCCACAAACATGTTTCTCTCATGAATGCCATGGGAATAATGTTTATTGCTTCCCCTAAATCTATCATACAATTTTTTACTAATTTGTTGTTTATCAATAATGTGGTGTAGAAAGGATCAACCTGATATAGATTCTCTTTGAATGTATTTCCTAAGTAAATCTCATGAGTCTTCATAGTCTCTCCTTTGATATTATTAAAATTCCTCTCAATATTTTCTAATTTATCCTTATTCTTGTTTTGACCTTCAAGATTATTTAGCACATTTGAAATTAACTTCATTGCACTATTTCTGTACTCATCAACTTTCATCATTTTCAATAAAGGAACTGGCATCTTAATCTAAGATAAAGCCTGTGCTATGTCAAAGGAAGACATATTTGTTACTGGTTCTATTTTCCTTACCTCTATTTTAGCAGATTTTTTCTCCTCCATCACCTATTGCTTAGGATCATTTTTATTTTGTTTTGATCACCTCTTGATGCCTCTTTAGGAACATACTTTTGAAGCTTTCTATTTTCATCATTCCTCTAAGATTTTGAGGTAGCTTTTTTATCACCTTGTTAATCCTTCACAAACAAACCCCTAGGTGTTCCTCAATCTGAATTTATAATTATATTTATGAGATTATAGTTACTTCTATATTATGCTACAACAAATGTGGGTGCTTTTATTTCTTCCTCAGTTGGTCTTCTCAATTGGATTTGACCTAATTGTGATCTTGCAACACTAATTGGAAGATCTCCTATACTACTATCCTCTTGATCAAAGAATACCTCCTACTGACCAACATGAATGTTATGCCTCTAGTGATTTACATCATACTCAATTCTATCTTCTTCTAAAGATGAATATTCTTTATTTACCCCATAAGGTTTGATTTCCAACATATTGATAGTGTGATCATCCCTTTCCTAATCATATGGTGCTTAACTTTCTTCAATTGATTGTGCAACTAAACTGTACTTAGGAGAATGGGGCAAGTTACAAGGTACACACCATGGAGTATCTTCTACCATTTTAGCTCCATGCCTCTTCAATAGATCAAGGGTATCTTTATTGGAACTCTACTTCTGATCACTGTCTAAGGGCCTCCCATATTTCAAGTTTGTTTTATAAGGCATTTCATGCAATCTCAACCTTTCATTCCTATGATAATTATATTTATCATGAGACATCCCCTTCTCATTCCTTGATACTTTATATGATAAATATTTCACAACATTCCAAACCTTATCAAGCTTATTATCTTCTCTTGGCTGCTTATTTTGCTAGACCTTAGGGTTTTGCAATATTTTAACCTCATCCCTTCTACCAATATTTCCTAAGGCTTTTCTGTTATTTTCAACATTTAGAGCAACTCTAAATTCCTCAATGAGGAAAGGAGGATTCCATGTTTTAATTTCATAGCCATTCTTTGGGTCAAATGCATTCAGGTAAAAAACTAGGAACATAGGATCCATAGGCTTCAAATGAGGTGGAATACTATTAAAAAACTTCATGAATCTAGTTTTAAAATATGAAACTGATTCATTATAACTCTTCTCAATATTTGTTAACTCTTGAAGGGAAAACTTTGGGTTAGAATGATCCCCATACTTTTCCTTGAATAGTCTTTTGAACTTGTCCCAAGAATTGATGGAAGCATTAGGCAAGTTTTTGTACCAATATCTTGCATCCTCAAATAATGATTGCATGAACTTCATATAAATTTCCTCACATTGTATATAAAAATTGTCCATGACTATTTTGAATTCCTTTATGTAATCTTCCCTTGAGATTTTATTGTTTCCTAAGAACTTTGGGACTACATTTCTTACCTCATTGTCAATTGCATTTGGGTATCCTTGAATACCAAAGAAATTAGGCTATCTAAATTTGTCTACATTCATAGGTCCCCTTGCAAATAGATTTTTTCTTTGATGAGGCTGATATTGTTGATGTTGAGGTCCATGTTGTTGATGTTGTTGATACACACCTGCACATTTTGGTTAACACCTCCAAGAGTGTTCATATTTCCTTGAATATTTTGATGTGGAGATTGATATCGATATTGATACTGCCCAACATACTGATTATATCCATGATTTGTATAACTCACTCTTACCTGACCATGAGGAATAGGATAAGCATTCCCAATAGGCTGAGAAATCATTGGAATACTCATTTTATTTGAAGCTTGTGGTGCAAAAATATTTTGCTGTGTATGATGAGCATTACTTGTATTTCAAAGATTTCTAACTACATTATGGAGCACTTGTGGGATCAAAGGACCACTTGTATTCACATATACAAATTGATTACATATGGGTCTATATTTTGGCACATTTGAAGGAGGTTGGGCACTCAACTAGAGTAGCTCTTGAGCTAATACATCCTTTTCCCTTATCAACTTAAGCCTTTCAACTTGTGCTAACATTTGTTCTACCTCTCCTTTTAACTCCTGACCAATTGATTCTCTTGGTGAAGTAGAAATAACATGGGCATCATTAAAGCATACCATTTGAGGTGTATTCTCCCTAGGCCTATGTTGTGAGTTTTTCAACATATTTCTTGCTCATTCTCTCCTCATAGTCTCTTCTTGCTTCAACCTATGTTATTCCTTCATCCACATGGTCTTCAATTTATTTTATCTTTTGGGGATTAGGTTTAAATGGAAATATAGATCTGTATAGGCTATTCTATTTAGGAATATTGTGAGAATCTCTTGGTGGAAAATTTTAATTGCTATGTAATCCAATCATAAATAAAGGACTACATTATATATATTAAAATGTTGTTTTGAGGCACTTTCTTGTTCATTTTGAAGATTCTCAAGAAATTCAATAATTACAAGTGCATCTACAAAGGATCCTTCATTATTGGTAGATACATTTGAAGTGGGAGGGGGTTTTGAACCATCTTTATTCCTCTCTAACCATTTTTTATTGTTATCTTTATTCAATGAATTATTTAAGTTTCCTTGGTGTAAGGATATTCTACCTTCCATGTTAGTAGAAACTATAATGCTCTGATGTTTGATACTTAACTTTTCTAATTTAAGATTCAATTGATCACTCATACAAAAATTCCACAAATATTTCTAACAAGAGTCACCACCTCTTTTTCTTGAAAAGAGGAAAACTAAAAAAACTTTAATTTCATAGAGTTTTGGGATAAGATTCAAATACTTTTCTTATTACAAGAAACTCCCCAACAAAGCCACCAATATATTCATTCTCAAATCAACAATTTTTCAAACCCTAAAAGTATGCCAAGCTTTATGATTAGGTTTAACAAGTGATCTGGCCAACAATTGAAATAACCATGATGGTTAGAATTCCTTGCTCTTTAGGCTCTACTATGCCTAGGTGGGAGTACCTTTATCACCAATGATTGTTAATTCTCCAGGATTAAACTAATGATAATCAAGCAAATGGAAAAACTCATACAAATTATAAAGTTTGTGTGATCACGATTTTCTCAATTAAATCATCCTCTATAAATCTATTTCACACTAACATGAGGGTTTGAAATAGATAATTCAAATACAAAACCAACTACTACTCCTATTCCTACAACTAAACATTAAAACATATAGAAAAGGTTTTATAAGGAATTATTTTGGGGATAAAATGATCAATTCATTTCTTCCAATAGGTAATGGAGTCAAAATATAGATTGATATGTGTCCTATTAGTTATGCCTCAAATTATTTAGCACTTTGATGTTTATGATTTGCATAAATGTGAAATTAATTAATTAGTAGGTTATTTTTAATCCAAATTGAAACTTCTAGGTTATTGTGACTCATTCAAATGAATTTAATTTTTACTTGAAGAAATCAATCAAATAGACAACACATAACTTGAATTTTCTTTGATAAACCAGACTTAAAGTTGATATATTGATTTAAATAACAAGAAAAACATCAAATTGGAGACAACCAGATAATTATTATTTTTAATCTTAATAAAATAATTGAAACCAAAATTTGGGCACCAAATTATTGCTTTCTTTCAATTACTAGTCTTTAAAAAGGCCCTTTTTACAATGTATAGCTTCTTCCCCAAAAAAACAAGATTTCCTCTATTTTTCCACTAGTCTTGGTTTCCTTCTTATAGGTAGATGAAGGAAGAGACAAGCTTTAGACTGATACAATTCAAAAAAACCCTTCAATTACCTACCCAGATGCATAACAACTTTGTATTACATGAATTATCTTTTATTTATCACTAATTGCATCGACCAAAGTAGTACACAAATACAATAGATGTAGGAGAATAATTATGGAAATAAAACATCATAGAAATCCCAAAAAACCATCGTAACATAGAAATGGAGCATGTCCAAGGTCTGTTGATAATCACGATGCACCCATGATTGATGGATTTAGCAAGGTTCTTTCTTCACAAAACTTGATTACTTTGCAACATTCTGAGACAAGAATAATCTTTAGGAGGGGCCAAATATTCATGTTCCCACTAAAACGCTATATAATCATTTGGCCATTTATACTCTTGAATTTGTGGAACATTTACCAAATGATCCTTCCACCTTTTATTCAACAATCCCTTTACTTTCGTGACAAACTCAGAATAGCCTAAATCCAATGCAACTATTCCATCTAGAATTAGATTGAAATTGTTAACATTTACTTCTTGATCCTTTTGCAAATGAGTGATTACATTGGGAACTATTTGATTGAATTCCTTCTTTCAATCATCAAGACTTTTGAGATGAGTATTTTTCCCTAGAATTTTGGTACAAGCTATTGCTTGAGTGTGTGGAAGGATTCCTTTTTTCTTTTTGATTTTTTGACTCTCCGCAGATATATACTGAAATTCATCAATAACCATCTTTACCATCTTCTCAGTGGGCTTCAAAAGCTATTAGAGCATCTAGACTTATTTGTAGAACTTTACACAAAGTCACCAAAGTGTGAGGAATGAGTTGTAATCTCTTAAACAAAGGATCTAAAATTGGAGTATGAGCCTTCATCTATTCTAATGCTTGTGATAAAGTAACATAGAAGTCATGTACATATTCTATATTATCCATAACAAGCTTGGCCCTATGCTCTGAAACACTTTTCAATATAACAAAGGTTTTATATCTCACCTCTTCTTTTTTAACCTCATTGAGTTTCTTCAAATTTCCAATCTCCTTTTCCCAGCCTTGCTTTAATGCATTCACTTGATCTAGAGAAATTTTGTTAGCACCAAATTCCTGAGATGTGGAAGGTTGATGCACCACAATATACTTGCCTCAAGAAGAATCAACTCCTTTTAATTGTTGGTTTAGTTTCACATTCTCCATAAAAAACCTATTTACTTCTTAATTCATATCAATATGGGCATTTTCATATTCCATCAATTTGAGCTCCATAATCTTAACAATAGCTTTAGTGAACATGGTTGAATGCATTGTCATGGTGGCTACCTCTAAAGTAGAACTGCCCTTGAGTTTTTTAACCATTGTAGCTCCCCTCATTTCTTGCACTATATCTAATAACCTTGACTTTTCTAAATTCTTTTGTTTTTCCCAAAAGGCAAAATTTTCAATCTTAGGGTTATACCTAGTGCCACTCATTCCTTCTTCTAAACCAAATTATACAATTAACATGGAATCTTCCTAATTTATTACTTGGTCAAGAAAAAACATTTCTTCAATTCTATTGCTGGGATGAGTAAAATATTGCTCTTCAATACCATTTCTCTAGCCTCTGTGGAATAATATTCACTCCATTTATCCTAAGATTTTTGAAGGTCTAAGCCTCAATTTGATCATGTTGAGATTCATTATTTCCCATTTTATTTATCTTTACCCTTTCTTCAAACTCCTTCATTTTCATTTTAACCCAAAAATATTTGAACTCAAGAGTCTTCACAAATTCATCATCCTCCACAAACCTAAGAGAGTTTATTACTCTTTCATCTTCATTTAGCTCTTGTTCACCATGTACCTATATATCCTCCCTTGCATTGGGATTATGAGCCTCAATCTCATGTTCAACAAGTGGTTGATCAACATCAACATCATTTTTCATGAACCTTAGTATGCTAGAAACTTCCTCTATATCCCTTACTTCTTCCATAAATTCATATGATACTAAGGGAGTTATATCATTGATCTTTTGTCTCTTAGACCTTGGTTGCTCTGGAGGTGAAACTAGTGAACAATGATATACTGAAACTGCATCAGAGGGAGGCTCAAAGATCACAACTTCTCACGGTTCCTTAATAGGAAGCTTGGTGGGCTTTGTGGGCTCATTCTTAGGTTCTTTTACTGATTTATCGTATAAATTTTCAATATTATCAATCATAAAATCAATTCCCTTAAGATAATTTCCCCCTTCCATAAAAAATCCTAAGAAATCAAGGTCCTCTTTCTTCCTCTCTTCCTCTAATTTCATCAAAATATCCCATTTCCTATTTCTTTGGAACACCTCTTGAGGAGTGACACAATTCCTTATCACATCTTCATCATAATCTACCCCATGGGTGATCCCTATCTTAGTGAGAATAACTTGTCTTACAAAATTTATATGTCCCTCAGGGTCAAAGACCCTTTCCACCTTAGATCTTGAAGAATATTTTCTCTTCAAATAATCTTGTAACTCTTCAAGGGTATCTGGACCAATGGAGATCCCTCCATACAATATCAAGTTAGGCACAAATGTACCCTTCTTCTATTTTTTCATAACATTCCTTTCTATCCACAACATCTTCCACATGAATTCTAAAAATGCTAAACAAGGAGGAACAAATTTGGGAAAAATGTGGGAGGGTTGAGGGCATCCATAAATCCTCATCACTGTATGATGAGATAAGAAAAACCAATCACCAAAGTTATGTGTATGTCCCTTTTCTGGTTTTAATGCTAGAGGTCTTAGCAACTCCCTTATTTCAGAAGGTAGCCTTAGTGAAATACTACCAAGAGTGGCCATAGTTCTTATTTGAAAGTCATCATGAAAAATTAAATAGTCACCATTCTTGCACCTATTTTCCCAAATATAACGCCAACATTGTATTGGCATTATTTTTCCTTCTTGATTAATCATTCTTATGTTCATTCTTTGGGTCCAAAAATGTCTATTGTTACTCAGTATTAAATGGAACAATAGGGAGTAATGCTTGAAGGTAATGGGAGCCTTGTTTTCTCTTACTTGAAGAAATCCCTCATGCAACCCCTTTTCAATTATTGAAGAAAAATCAAACTAAATATTCACCTTTGAATTTTGAATCCTCATGGCCATCATCATAAGACTAACTAGAACCCTATCCTATGCATCTATTCCCAACACCTAACACAAGGAAAAGTGTGTCCTCTTCAAGTACACTTCAAAATCATCAACTGATAATAGTTCACCACAAGATGGGGAAACTGGCATCCTTTTGTTATTGGTACTCTTCCTCATATATATTGGAATCTCATCACTCTGATAAGTCTTCCTTAATATGTTATAGTCCTCCTCACTCTTTTGAAGATCAATTTTGGTGAGAGCTTGCTTTTTTAGCATGAAACACTCTATAATGGTAGATTTGGTTAATACCACCAGTTGTGAGCCATCAGATTTATAAAATAACATATGAATGATTTAACCAATAGATTAAAATATAGCATGTTAACACCAAGAACATTTTTTTACTAGCATGAGGGGAAATATTCCAAAATAAGGAGAAGGATAAAAATTATGAATCTCTAACCAAGAAGCCATCAACAACCTCCAAGGTGAATTTTAAATTTGTAGTCCTATTGTCTTGCTCAATTTCATAGCCAAGAAATAAAATGTAGAAGATAGGATGGTTGTTGTTTCTTAAAAAAATTTAGAGCTTCAAGAAAGTTGCAAAACTAAAACCAAGAACCAAGCATGATGCATTTGAGAGAGAGAGAGAGAGATGATAGTAAGAATTATTCCTTTTTTCTAAAATAGAAGGGAACAATTTTTTTGTCAAGATCGACTACCACATAGGGGAATAACATCTGATAGATTCATGTGAATGTAACACATGAACAACCATTTGAATTGAATTTTTTCACAAGATATTAGTATGCCACACAAATACTTAAACATAACACTTTTTTCCTAAAGAAATGTGCTCGAATTCTTGAGATCATTATAATTCTTCTAGACATAAGGTATAATACTTTTAACATCTTATATTTAAAATATTTTTAAATCATGATCCAAAATTGGAGACATTACACAGTGTGAAATTCTAAGGTATGCAATTTCTTACACTATGGTTTCCTTCTTTAAGGAGATCCTTCAAGATAATTTAGAGGATATATGTTGTAAACATGAAAATTTTGAAGTGATTCCTAATGTGTTAAGTTAGAGGAATAATGTTGAAATATTCTAAGATATCTTTGAGGAAGAATCAAGGGTTTTTATCTTCCCCTTTGGAGCTTATAAGGATCTTGTTCATGATGGGTTTCCTCCTTTCATTCAATATTTTTGTCAAATTATTAGGTAGGATCTTTTAGGAGATGCTAGAGACTTCTTTAGATCTAGTATAATTTTGAAAGAAATTAATACAAATTTTATTATCTTTGTGCCTAAAAAGGAAGAAGTTTTTGGGAACTCCAGGCAAGAAAAAGGGTTCAAAATACTAATTAAATGTAGATTAAATTAAATACATAGTGGAATAATAGAGGAATAAAACAAATAAAAAATAGTGAGACAAAAAGATATTTTTAACGTGGTTCACCCAATTCTCTGGATACATCCACAAACAAAAGTCCATTAATTGATTAATATCTAGCAAAAGAAATTTACAAATAACATGCAACAACAACTACAACTTGTAGGAATAGAATTCAATTGATATCCACTTCTTTGTTTTACATGCATAGTGCTTTGTGCACTCAATGCAATAACCTACATTAATCATGGATAGAAAAAACCACAATCTACAACTTCTTCCACATGCTTCACACACCTTGTAGTGATAAAATAAAATACCACACAACTATAAAACTTCCACATGCACCTTGCTACAACTATTCAATTTGTGACTATCCAAATTCAAATGCAGCAATGAAACTATTCATAATCTTGAGTAGTTACAAAAAAATTTCCCCCCTCGCATTCCCCCATTAATTGACTTGGGGGGAAAACACATTGAGAAAAATGGGGGAAATTTAAACATCAAGTTTGATTACACTCCACATAACAAAAAAATGATGAATTTAGTGAACTTCAAATCTATAAGTATTTGTAATATTATTTATTAAATCTTATAAAATTTGGTTTTTTACAAAATTAAACATTTCCTCCACCTTATTTTCTAGAATCATAAAGGTTTTTTTTCAAGGAGGAAAACTTTGGATTTTGTTAAAATTGTAAAATTTTGAAAATTTCATGGCTACACATACTCGTTAGTTCCCAAAAATGCCCATACCATAAGCATAAGAATCCACTTTGCATAACTTTTTTGCCCATATTTTGTCATTTGGTCCCATAGAATTCATCTATCCTTGAGCATTTGAATGTATAAACCATATCAGCGTAACATGATGTAGGTCTCATCGATCCATAAAGCATTTTATACTAACATATGTCTTTTTACAGTCTATCAGAAAAAGATCAGGATTGTCTTACCAATAAAATTTCATTTGGTAATACACGTCGGGTAGACACAATTCATAGTCTCAGTGAAAGAAAGATCTTATCGGCAAGACAGTATGCATCAGGGTGAGTCATATCGAGTCTATTTGTGTCTTACCGATAGAAGACATAGATCCTATCGGCGAGACAACAATCGTCAGGATAAGTCATAGCGAGCACATATGTGTTTTACCGATGAAGCACAAATAATTATGTCACTAAGACAGGAGCCATCGGTGTAATGTCCCAGAGTATTCACCTGATCTTGCTGATAAGGCAAAGAAGGATTTTGTTGATGTCATTGGGGTGAGTTCAAGGAAGTCTTTTCGACTTACCAAGTCGCTATAACGGAAATACATCGATAGGTGGACTTAGCGATATTCATGGTCTCACTGATAATGAAATTCATTGGCTAGACTGAAGCCATCAAAGTGAAGTCTCGTAGAATTCATTTGGTCTTGCTGACAAAATAGAGGAGGATTTTGTCGTTGTCATCGATATGAAGTCATGAAGTTTCGTCGATTCCCTATGTCACACCAATAGAGTTGTACAGGATTTAGACTTGGCGATGCATGTGGAAGAAATAATCATCAGTGAGACTTGCTGCATCGGTGAGAGCTAAGAGAATCATACTGAGTGTTGCTTCATTGGCAGGAGAAACATTATGTCTCGGTGATCAGAAGATAGACTGAAAGAAATCTCAGAAAAACACAAAGTAATATGTGGAGCATTTTCCCAACTCACAATGTCATAGCGATAGGCTTCATCAGTGAGAGTTACAATGACATATTCAAGACTGAAGAAATAATTCTTGGGGAGACTCAAATTGTCGATCAGACTGCATGAATCCATAGCGATATGTGATATATTGACTATCAGAGAGACTCAGAGTGTCGGTATGACTGCAAGACATCTCAGTGGGTGTTTAGCAAACATTTGAAAAGGCCCGAATGAAATAATTGCTCGAGATTTGAATACGAATGGACGCGACCCTTTGTGATGCTGATATATAAAACCCATTTTTGACAGCAAAGAAGAGGAAATCAAATAAAAATACAGTAGGATACAGAATGTTGATAATTTTGAGACTATGATGCATGTCTAAAATAATGGAGATTTCAATTAAATTTATTTGATGTGATGACATTTTTTTGGTTTCAGTTGTTTGTTGTGTTAATTAAAAGTATTGCTGAAGTTGTCTCCAAGGTTGATGTTTTCTAATTGTTTAAACTAATATAAAAAGGATATTTTTTAGTTTGTCAGTGCACATTTTTTGTATCTGTATGATTGGATTAATTGGTTCTTTCAAGGAAAGATTAAGTCCTTTTAGTCAGTCATAGTAATTAGGAAATCTCATTTGGATCATTAAGAAGAACTCAGTAGTCACATCCTTGCATGTTTATACCAATTATAAACTTAAAACTGTATGCCAAACAATTTGAGTATCTGCCAAAAAGAAGTTATTCATTTTATATTTTCATTTGACTCCATACACCCAATAAGGCACTAGTCTCTACTATTTTATAGTTTAATTTCATTCAATTTTACATATGAACACATTATATTTTCTCCTTGATATGGCTTATACAATTTATACCAAAATAAAACTCATTTATCCATTCCCATTTGCCAGTGTGGATAAATTTCTTTGGAAAATGAACAAAGGTCAAGTCTGCTTTATTCAAATAGGTATACCTGCCTAGGTCTAGTAGTACCTAAACAAAAGAAGGTTCAAATCATTTGGCCTTGTCTGTTACCCTGAAATGTTGTGAGAGCTTAGCAACCTCTCGTGGTTCAAACCTGCATTTTTGAGAGCTAACAAATTCTTTCCTCACTACTCATTAAATCATTCCATCTATGGAAAATAATTAAAAACAACGAATGACTCAAAAATTAAACATTTCTCAAGCTAATGATAGAGTGTCTTGGTCTTTCATGCTTGTTTTTTACAAAAAAATAGGTCCAAAGGAAGGATTCTTCAAATGATCAAAGATTGTGATTGTCTAATATCTCTATCATGATTATTGGTATTTCTACGGGGTTTCTTTATTGTGATAGAGTTATAATAAAAGGAGTTCCTATCCCCCCTTATATTTTCATTATTGTTGCTAGAGTATTTAAAAGAAACATTGAGAAATTAATTGATACTAAAGTTCTTCAGGGGGATAACACTAATTCTTCTTTACCTCCATCTCACCAGTAGTTTGTGGATGATACTATCCTTTTTAGGGATTCTTATATTGTGGAAGATATACAATGATAATTTTTTTTGAATAATTATGCTAGAGCTTCTAGTTAGTATGTTAATTTTACCTAGAGTGTTTTCTATTTTTTCAATACTCAAGTCTCCCTAAAAACTAAATTTTTATAATTATGGGGTGTCAATAGGATGATCTCCCTACTATCTATCTTGGTATCCTTTTTTCTACTAAGAAATTAAAAAATAAATACTATTATGGTATTATTGAGAGAGTCCAAAAAAATTTGAATGGATGGTGTAAGTGTGGAAAAAGTAAACTAAATACAATTAAATACACCTCTTAATGAAACATTGTATCAAGATTAAACATGAATTAAACTAATTTAAAATAGAGAAAAACTTGAAAGCGTCTCATTGTCTCCTATCTCCAAAGATTTATCAACTTACATAAGCTCTTAGATTTGTAAGCACCGTAACTATTTAAAATTCCTATCTAGAGAATGGAATGGATGCTAAATGCAATGATGTGATGATTGCTAATGATTCCTAGATGATATGGAGCTACCGTAAACTATCCTGATGAAAAATGATAAAAGGAAGCTATAGTAAAAACTAATGATGTTGTTGTGATATGAAATCTATTGATGCCATGATGCTATGATGATACTAAAATGCTAATGCTAATGCTTATGATTGATTAGTTGCTTGGTTGTATTCCTACAGAGAAAGTTTGCATAAATTGGGATTTCTCGAATCATTTTCATGCTTCAGAAGGTTATATATATAGATTTTCGGCAATGGTTTTGCATAGGGGTAACACAATAGAGGCTGAGATTAAATCTGGAGATTTGAATGGTCAGAGATGAGAAGGTGGAGCTGATCATGGAGGATTGTTCCTCCCCATGAAAACACTAGACAAGATGAGAGGAAAGATTTGAGGCAGAAGATTGAGAGGATTGCCTGCAAGTTTGTCCTCGAGGCTTTTCCCGTGAATGCGAGTTGCATTAATTAGATTTGAAAAATCTAATTTTATTGGTGAGTGAATAGAGGGATTATTGATTTATGCTTTTATTTAAATATTTCTGGTTTATTTAAATTAGCAAAAAGAGAGATAAATAATTTAATAAAACAAACTATAGAAGTTGTTTATTAAATTAAAATAGAAGGAATTGGATAATTAAATTAAAGATTTTAGGATATCTTTATTTAATTAAGAAGAAAATATGATAAGATAATTAAATAATACCAACTATGGAAGCTGTGTATTTAATTTTAAGATAGAATTGATGGATAAAGTATAGAAGAAATAATAATGATAATAATTAAATAAAACAAAGTATTTAATTTTGTTTATTTAATTAAGAGGAAAATAATGTGATAAAATAGAAGAATTACTAGTGAACTTAATATAAACAAATATTTCTATTTATTTACTAAGTAGATGAATTTAGGATTAATTATTCAAATAAATCATATTTAATTAATTAGATTCTCCAGACCATTTTTAGGTGTATACATTTTGCCCCTCTTTGAAGTGATGTGTTTACACATTGCTTCAAAGAAAATTTTGTGCTACTACTACTAGTATTGACAAGAAATTTTTTAGAATGCCCCAGACATGTTTTCAAGTGATTGATGGATATATGCCCCATCGGGAGATAAATTAATGAATTTTTATTTTTTTATTTATTTTTGGAATTTTTCAAATTTTTATGATTTTATGATGATTTGATGATAAAATAATTTATCTCCTGATAATTGATGAAGAAAGTGGTCCTAGATGAATTTCAATTAATCTTCCCTTTTAAAAATTAAATCAATCTCATAAACAATCCCCTTTTAAATAACCTATAAAAGGTTAAAAATGTCTTTTTCAGAATCATTTGTACATTGTGACTTTTGAAAACTTAGTGAGATAGATTCTTGTGCTACTTGGAGTAAGATGTCAATTCCATATCACACCCACCATTTTGAGCATGTTAAACGACATCAACGGCTGACCGCGTTCAAACCTCCAGTATGTCTATTATTTTTCCTTAGTTTTTGTGCATTTTCTTGTTTTTTGTGTATTTTTTGAATTTTTAAATTTAAACTCTTTTTAGCACTTTTTTTTTCCGTTGTAGCACTTAGAGGTTATGTTATAGCACTTCTAGACTTTTAGCGCTTCAAAGGTCTATTTTAGCATGTCTATAGGTTAGGTTAGTGCTTTGCAAAGTTTAGCACTTAGGATAGCCGTTGTAGTGCTTCCATAAAATACATTAGCGCTTTCAGATTTTTAGTGCTTTGATTTGATTTTGTAGCGCTTTGACCCCCTATTTTAGCGCGTCTTGAGTTTTAGTGCTCTTGTCAAAAATGTTAGCACTTTGACCAAATATAATGGTGCTTTTGATAAAATGGCACTTTATCCATCTGTAATAACGCTTTTAATGCCTTTTTTGAGTGCATTTAAATCAAAGTGTTGTGATTTTGTCAATTTGTTCTTGATGTTCTCAATTTTTTATCGTATCAGCTATTGGTTTGTTATGAATGATTTTTCTAATCAAATACATGATTTTTCAACCTCATGATAGGTGAGGTTGATTTGATGCATTGATGATCGACCTCATGATAGGTGAGGTTGATTTGATGCATTGATGATTGACCTCATGATAGGTGAGGTTCAATGATGTGTTCTCATGAGATTTGATCAAAATTCTCACCAAGAGCTAACTTGATTTGATATGGTATTTTGATGTTATTTGATGATTGACATGAATTTATTGACTTTGATCTTGTTATGATAATAGGAGTGATTGGGGAACCTCTAGATTCAAGAGCGTTTCCCCTGGACATTTGATCTCATACCACAGTTGGCACAACCTGAGATGGCTATCATCACACAATGTGGATTGTCTCCTCTTCTATATATGCCCTAGATTAGGATTAATCGGGGTTTGTTGATAGCGCTAGCCGAGAGGTGGCATAGTGAGCACAATACCTTTCACCTTCGTACTGGTGAGATGACAGTCACCCCAGAGGATGTCTAGCAAATTTTGTAGCTTCTAATTGTTGGAGATGTTGTCATATATTATTCAAGAGAGAAGGGTGGGATTGATGCTCTTCATAGAGTGTTTCAGGATGATTGTATTTCTAGAGAGTGGATTCCATGGCGTGAGATGGTTGATACATACACCACTTTTCCTACATTACTTGCGGGTTTCATCGAAAGATTCCTTAGTCCTGATTGTAGGTCTAAGGGATTCTCAATTGGTTGGGTTCAAGTTTTGGAGAGTATGGTTGTTCATGGTACCATATTTTCTTGGGGTATGTGTATGCTTGCCCATTTATATCATGATTTACATTCAACTGTGTATCTCAGTGGTCAGAGTTTATCGATCAACATTACTTTTCTTCAGGTACGGGCATGGGAGCACATAGTTGTCACACATTTAATTCCAGTTAGACAGAGGCCACCAATGAGACCTTATGTGTTTAGATATGTTGGCTGGTTTACCCAATCTAAACTGGGTAAGTTAGATTATTGGAGGAGAGTTATTGACGACATAGAGTTTGTGACATGGTATCCCTACCTAGATTGTGATCATTGGGATGATGATGATATTCAACTACCATTTCTTTGTCAGTCGATGATCTTGACTAGCCGTGCTCATCGAGTATTAGAGAGATTCTTGATCAGAAGTTTTTATGGACAGTATGGGATGGTACAGGGTATGCCCCAGGGTGTTGCTCACTATGCTCTTTGTTAGTTAGATATAACAGATTAGGGTCCTTGTTTATCATATGTTGTGGCAGTTTAGGAGTTTCAAGCTTTATAGCCATTTGTGTGGGACATTTGACCAGATATTATTGAGCCTCCAGTTATGGCAGATTATGCTAAGTTTTTCGCTTTACATCCATTTCCATGCCTTACCATTCTAGATGAGCCTGCCCCATTACTTGTAGAGGAGGATGTTCTCATTGCGCATGGTCGAAGACAGAGAGAGGATGTTGGAGGAGTTGAGGCAGAGGATGTTGATGTGGTTGGTGAGGCAGATGTCAATCCTGAGGAGGATGTTGGGGTAGAGGAGGATGTTGGTGGCGAGAGCAGTGGAGATGAGAGCAGCAGAGATGAGAGCAGTGGAGATGAGAGATTTGATAGTGGAGAGGTTGCAGGTGGGTTAGGCCCTACTTTAGATTTTCCTGGTGAGACCATGCCTTGTAAGAGGCAGGCTGTGGGAGGTGTTTCAGAGCGGCTACAAATAGAAAATCTTCAGGTTCAGTTAGAGACCATTCAGGAGCAGCTTCTTCAAGCTTAGGGTTTATTAGAGTAGACTCAGGATTAGATGCAGGTACAAGCCGAGTTCATGCAAAGACTCTATCAGTTGTGCATGCTCAGTTAGTCACAGCTCAGTCACATATTGCAGCATTGATAGCTGAGAGGGATGTGGCCAAACATAAAGTCAAGGCAGCCCAGGGTCAAGTTACTTCATTGAAAGCTGAGAGAGATGCAGCCAGGTTTGTAGCAGAGGGTTCTTAGGCTTCTATTGATATATTACAAAGACTAGAAGATGGTACATCCCTGGAAGATTACATGCAAGAGGTTGCTCATATTAGCGAGGAGATTGAGTTTTATAGAGCGAGATATTATGACGCAGTTCCCTTTGAGTAGAGAGTTAGCTATGCGAGGTCTTGCTCTGCCAAGTCACGATCTAGGACTGTCAGTGCAGGTGTTACCTAGCCTCTACCTAGAGATCCTAGGGATCCTAGTTCCTTTGGTGGCAGGGATCCTAATCCTGCTCTACCTACACCGTCTGGAGCCAACAACACATGATTGTTGTTTGTGTTACATTTGATATGTGATGTACACTTTGATTATTTTGACATACAACCATTTTTGATGTTATATCTCTCTTCATTTTAGACATCATTGTATACTTGACATTGTGATTTTGATATATATGAGATGCAGTGGATTCTATAGTCCATTATGTGTTCTATATGATTCTCCGATGGATGCATTTTCTTCGATGTTCTATATGCTATGTGATGGTTTTATTATCATGATGGTATGCTTTGATATGATGTTTTATCTATGATGTACATAATGGTAATGTATGGATGCATGTTATATGGATACATGATTATTTAAATGATGTACTATATGTGATGTAAAATATATGGATGAAAATGTTTGAATGATACATGATGCAATAAATTGATGGACTTTATGATCAAATGGATGGATTATATATGAACATGTGATATAATAAATGGATGAATGTAATGAGTTATGATGATGATGTATGTTTGTGAAAATGGAATGATAGAGATATATGTATGCTGAGATATTTTTTATGATATGATGAGAATGGAAAATGATTTGATTAAAATGTATGAATGATGAAATGATGATGTAAATGATTTTTAATTTATGTAAATGAATATGATGATTCAACTATATGATCATGAGGATGTTTTTGTTAATGTCAAGTATACTCAGTCTATTATGATAAAAGATAATTATTAAATGAACGATTCACCAATTTTATATCAAATACTCTGCAGATGTAACACTATTATGGATGCAATCTACTTTTACCATGCAAATCTACATGTAAACATAGGAATTTTAACAATACTTTTGTGCTTTGTATCATCATTGAGTTTTTTAAAAATGTTGAAAGTGAGTACAAGCATCAAAGGTATAATGTAAACCGATGATGACCTTGTTAGCTCTCAAAAATGCAGGAAAAATGCCTCAAGAGGTAGCCAATCTCTTGATACGTTTTAGGGTAACAAACAAGGTCAAAATGTTTAGACCTTCTACTCTTTAGGTTCTGCTAGACCTAGGTAGGTGTACCTATATGAATAAGGCAGACTTGACTTATGCTCTTTTGAAATGTTTTTCCCACAATGGCAGATGGGAGTGGACAAATAAAACTAGAATTTGGTATAAATTGTCTAGCAATATTAAAACTAAAACCTAATATGTTCAGTTAACAGATGTAAAAAATGAATGAAACTAAATGATGAAAATGTAGAGTCTAGTGCCTTATTGGGTATGCGGAGTCAAATGAAATCTAAATGAGCAACTTCTTTCTAGAAAACATTCAAATTGTTTGGTATATATTTTAGTTTATAACTTGTATAAACATGCAAGATTATGACTACCAAGTTCTTCTTAATGATCCAGATGAACTTCCCTGATTACTATGATCAATTAAAAGGATTTAATCTTTCCTTGAAAGAACCAGTTAATTAACCACACAGATACAACAAATGTGCACTGATAAATTGAATATAAACTTGTTATATCAATTTAAATAATCAGAAAGCACCAATCTTGGAGACAAATTTAGTAATACTTTCAATGAACACAACAAAAAATTGACACCAGAAATACGCCACCACATTAACTGATTTTCATTAATATCTCCATATTCTTAAACATGCATCATAGTCTCAGAGTATGACATTTTAATTTTACTGTATCTTTCCTAATCTATCTTCTCACCTATATTCTCTATCAATCAAAAATGAACATTTATACAATCAGTATTTGAAAGGACATGTCCTTTCATATTCAAATCTCGATGATCAGTTGTATTCGGGCTTTTACTAACATTTTCTAAACACCCACTGAGATATCCTGCAGTCATACCGATGCTCAATGTCTCACTGACTATTAAAAAATTGTACATCTCTATAATGTCTCATCATCGCATTGACATTTGAAGTCCCGCTGATAGTCATCCTTTCACCTTATGTGTTTCGCTGTGACCTTTTGGAGTCGGGGAGATGTTTCATAGATTACCTTGTGTCTCACTAAGATATGTTCTTTAGTATGTTTTATGGTCACTGAGACATTTACTTTCTCACCAATAGAATAACACTTCAGTGAGACATATGAGTTGGCAAGACTACGTAACTTCACCCCGATGATTATTCAATAGGATCCCCATTATGCTTCATTGGCAAGACCCGACACATGTGATAAGAGTTCATTCAGATAGTCCTTTGTCTGGCCGATATATCTCCTCATGTGTCGGTAGACAAGACACGATGCATTCAATGAGACTTCATTCCGATGACTACTTTCTTGCCGATAGGACCTTCTATCACCAAGACCAAGATTTGTGTCACACCGATATGTGTCTGCAGATGAATTCCGATTGGTGTGACATTCTTGAATTCTTGTCGATAGGCTACAACATATATATATTAGTAAAAAAATGCATTATGGATCGGGGAGACCCTGATCTTCTATTGCTGATATGGATTATATAGTGAAATATTCAGGACTAGATGGATTTTACGGGACCACATGACAAAATATGGGCAAAATGTTATGAGGAGAGGATTTTGTGTCTATGGTAAGGACTCATTCAGAAACTTAGGGGTATGAACAACTTGTAAAATCTTTAGAATTTTACAGTTCTAACAGACCTAACACTACTTTCATGATTTTTGATATTGCAATCGAACACAAGCATCAAGGTATAATTAAATTAAGATGACCTAAGCATTTCTTGCATAAAAGAGACAAGAATTAACCACTTTCCTATGTGAATTGGAATGTCATCCATGATACTTTGTAGAGAATTTCCCGCGACGATTCACACAGTAATTATGATTAACTCACAGACAATAGGCAAAGAAAATACCATTTCTTCTACTTGGCTTCTCTATTTCAATACATCATTGAGTTGCTCCAAAGAAATGATAACAATGATCAAAAGTACAACATATCTTAATTTTTCTTATAGTATTCAATCATTTATTTAGATTAGATCATCTATCCTGATTTTATGATGTTTTTGTGTTTTTGAGATTTTGGATCAAACCTAACCTAAAGACCTATCCTAGGGGCCTCAAGGTCTGATCAAATATTAGCCTTGCCTACGTTATACACGCAGAGACCATGTAGTTCAACTGAAACAGACTCATGTTTTTGGATTTTTGAGACTAACTTTTTGACTTGTTTTTGGATTTTATGTTGTGAAATGGATGTCCAATGTATTCTAATGGTGATTGATGTTTTTTGTTGGGTTGTGTTTCAAACATTGTTTCTTCTTTGTTTGTGTTCATGTTGTCTGTCTATTTTGTTAAAATCAAGGTTTATGTTTCCCCCAATGATTTTCATATGTTGCCCCAAGCTATGGTGAGACATGACCATGTGATATGATATGATAATGGATGCAAAAATGATGTTGGAAGTAATGACCATGACATGTATCCAATAGATAGGAGAGATGATACAAATATCGCCTGTTTCCAGGTTTTCACTATAAGTTTTTATTGCACCTTTTCATTCTTTTTGATTTTTTTGTTTTTTATGATTTCTTGTATTTTTTTCTGTCTTTTTGAATTTTTTTTTTGTATTTTTTTGTCACTAGGATGCCTATTTGCTAGGTTTTCATCAAGGTAACCATTTTCATAAACTAATTCATGCACTAAGTGATTCAGGTATAGAACTTTTTGAGATGGATACTATTGATAGGTTCATCAAACAAATCCCCTTCTGGTGTAGACAATTGATATGCGCTCTTGATCCATACACTGATATGATTACAAAGGGACCTAACCAATTAGGTTCAAACTTCCCTTTCTTTTCTCTATCTTGCTGATTCCTAGGGTTTTCCTTTAGGACCAAGTCTCCAATTTGAAAGACTCTAGGTTTTACCCTATGATTGTAACTCCTTGACATTCTTTGTTGGTAGGTCTTCAAATGATTGACTTCTTGTTGATGACGTTCATCCAGTAATTCCAGTTCCTGTAGCCTAGAAACTTTGTAATCCTCATTTGCTATGATACCCTTCAATGATACACGGAGTGATGGTATTTCTACCTCAATTGGTAGAATGACCTCTGATCCATACACCAAGGCATATGGTGTAGCTCTTGTTGGTGTTCTGATGCTAGTTCTATAGGCCCATAGTGTAGGATTTAAGAACATTCCAATCACATCCAACATCGTTTATCATCTTCAATATTTTTAGGATTGTTTTATTTGAGGCTTCTACCTGGCCATTTCCCTGTGGATAGTATAGTGTTGAAAAATGATGTTGAATATGGAATTGTTCACATAATTCATGGATGTCCTGATTTTTAAAAGGCCTACCATTGTCTGTGATAATGGATTGAGGTACCCCATATCGATAGATGAGGTAGTTGAGTATGAAAGATGAAATCTATTTTCTAGTGACAGTTGTTAAAAGAACTGCTTCTATCCATTTTGTGAAATACTCCGTTGTTGTGATTATGAACTTGTGCCCATTAGATGAAGAAGGATTTATTTTCCCTACCAGGTCTAATCCCCATTGATAAAAGTTTCATATAGATGTAAAATTTTGTAATTCTTGCGTCGGCGCATGAATTAGATTACCATGAATCTGACATTTCTGACACTTTTTAACATATTGATATGCATCCTTTTCCATGTTCAGCCAGTAATACCCTAAACGGAGGAGTTTCTTAGCTGGGGTTAGCCCACTTGAATGAGTCCCTCAAATACCTTCATGGACCTATCGTAAGGATGTTTTAGATTCGTGATGCTCTAGACACTGGAGAAGAGTACCATCTAGACCTCAATGGTAAAGGATGTCAGCAATTAATGTATGTCTGGCTGATTGATGGATAAAGTTACGCTTTTGGTTTCTAGAGAGATCAAGAGGAAGAATGTTATCTTTGAGGTAAGTATAGATCTCTCCATATTGTGAGGGTTGAGTGTTGGTTATGTGGAATATGGTTTGTGAATCAGGGTTATCATATGTAGGATTAGATACTTGTTCAACCATAAACTCATATCGACCTTTCTTTTCTAATAATTGCAAAAGGGAGGCAATTGTTGCCATGGCATATGTAGCTTTGTTTTCTACCCTTGGTATTTTCTTGAACTTGATATCCATGGAGTACTTTTTTAGATCATCTATCATTTTATTATAAGGCATGAGCTTCTCATCCTTTGTTTGATACTCATCATTTACTTGACAAATGATAAGCTGTGAGTCCCCATACACTTGTATTTTTGTGATTTTCCATTCAATAGCTATTTTGACGCTGATAATCAATGCTTCATACTCAACTATATTGTTTGTACTTGGAAACATTAACCTATAGGATCTTGGAATGGTGTGTCATTGAGGTGTGACAAATAGAATTCCCCCACCAGCTCCTCTTTGTGTATATGATCCATCAAAATAAAGCCTCCATTGTTGTGTTGTAATATTCATGATGTCGACATCTAGAAATTCAATGTTCATTGGATGATGATCCTATAATGGAGCTTCAGCTAGTTGATCTACTATTACCTATCCTTTGATGGCTCTCCTATCAACATATTGGATGTCAAACTCACTTAAGATCATGACCCATTTTGAAAGTTTTCTTGTTAGAGCAGCTTTACTAAGTAGGTATTTCAATGGGTCTATTTTTGCTATGAGCCTGACTATATGAGTCAACATGTAGTGTCACAATTGCTAGGTTGCAAATAATACTACCAAACAAGCCTTTTCTATGAATGTATAGTTTATTTCATATCTATTGAGAATCCTGCTGATGTAGTAAACTGCTTATTCTTTTCCTTCAGAATCCTCCTATGCTAATAGAGCTCCCAAAGATATGTCAGTAGTTAAAATATACAGTAATAGTGGTCTTTTAGTTATGGGTGGCATAAGTATTTGAGGTGACACCAAATACTGCTTTATCTGACTAAAAGTTGTTTCACAGTTATGATCCCATTTGAATGAAACATTTTTATGAAGTAGGTGACTAAATGGATGACTCTTATCTACTAGATGGGAGATAAATCTCCTGATGGATTGTAACCTGCCTTGTAGGGACCGTAATTGACTGATATTTTTAGGTGGTGACATCTCCATTATTGCTTTAACCTTAGTTGGTTCCACTTCAATACCTTTTTTTGACACTATGTAACCAAGAAGTTTTGTTGATGTCACCCTGAAGATACATTTCTTCGGGTTCAACCTTACATTAAATTTTTCCAGTCTAGTGAAGATTTTATCAAGTATTTCCAAATGTCCTTCCCTAGTGTGTGATTTTTCAAAGATGTCATCCATATAATCTTCCATGAAAGTATGCATCATGTTGTGGAAAATTGTGGTCATTGCCTGCTAATATGTTGCACCTACATTTTTCAATCTGAAAGGCATGACATTCCAGCAGAATGTTCCCCAAGGGCATGTGAATGTCATCTTTTCTTGATCTTCAGGTGCTATTTTTATTTGATTATATCCTAAGAATCCATCCATTATAGATAACATGGCATGTCCTACTGTTAGATCAACAATTATGTCAATGCTAGGCAAAGGAAAGTCATCCCTTGGGCATGCCTTGTTTAAATCTCTAAAGTTTGTGCATATTTTGATGCTATTATCAGGTTTGGATACTAGCACAATGTTTGAGATCCATTATGCATAATCTATGGACCTGATAAAACCTACATCAAATAATTTCTTTATTTTAGCTTTAACCATAAGGGCGATATGGGGATGCATCTTTCTCAATTTCTATTTGACCGGTTTGATTCCCTTTGGTAGTGATAGATGATGCATTAGGAGTTGTGGATCCAATCCTGGCATGTCAAAATAAGACCATGCAAAATTTATGTGTCGCTGCTCAAAGAATCTGGTGAATGTTGGCTTCTCCTATTCTATCATGCATGCTGCTAGATGTAAGATCTTTGCATGTTTAGTTGTTCCTAGATTTATAGACTGTGTCAGCTCTACTAGTACTGATGATCTATCATGGTAATGTTCTGGGAGAGTGTCAAATCTTCCATCCTTCAGTTCCTCAGAAAGGTTTTCATTGTTGGATACGTTCTTTATTTTTATCTTTTCAAAGTCTAATGTTGCCTCAGAGAGGTTTTCATCATTAGATTTATTTTTCCTATTATTATTTTTGCAACTAAAAGATTTGACACCCTCCCATTGTAAAGCATCGATATGAGTATTATGGATAATACTTGTATCAATTTCATCACTACAAAGATAATTTATGATGGCATCATCGTTTGAAAATACTGGTATGAGAATAGGTTCGGTGGGTTCCCAGTCAATAAGTTCAGGGTGTATTAAAGATAACAAGTCATCAATTTGAAAAAGGTCAACTATTGTAAGTTTCATGATAGCTAGTTGGTCAAAGTTATTGGTAGGAAGTTCGAGGTCTATGACAGTACTCACCTCCAAGTTTTCTAACTCATTCGATGTCTGATCATCCTCGCTTGAGTCATCAATATTTGTTGATCCCATAACAAATGTTCTATTTCCTGAACCTTGCCCCTCCTCTTGTATGGGTGTATATACTTGGATAACATGAACCTCTTTGTTAGTATAAGATGTAGTAGATAGATGATCCCATTCATATTCATTGGAGTTTGTGTCAGAGCTATCTCTCATTTGTAGTATCCTTTCCACTATTTTTTGGGTTTCTTCCTCTTTTTGTTTAGTTGTGTAGCCTAATCCTGTTTTGTCTTTAGGCTGTAATGTTAGAGGTTGACTATGTTCAATAATACCATCCTTTCTCTTTCCAATTGGTCCTTGACCTTTGTAACCCATTTTCTCTAAAATGGCCTTCCCTTTTCCATACTGATCTATTTTGATGCTGACATTCGCTAATGTTGATGCTTCCTCATCTTTGTATAGCCAACTGAGAATGGATTTCTCTTCTGACTCCTCTTCGAGTGTACCTACTTTTGTAAAACTTTCATTTAGAGCTGTGATGGGTTGTGATGAACTTGGAGTTTTTAATATTGGTTTTCCATATGTTTTTGGTGATGGTAGCAATTGTGATAGGCACAAAGATTTCTCAAGAGAATATTCTCCTAAACCCTTTTCCTTTATCTGAACCTTTTCTGAAAGTTGTGATAATTTGTTTATAGGACCTTTGGTGTTTGATATGTCTGTGACAGTTGTTTCTTTCTCTAGATTCTTCTTCTCAGCCCATTTAGATATGAAATTGGGTTGGTTGTCCACAATGGATGAAGTAGAAGTATTGACTTCTCTGTTATGAGGTACCAGAGTGTCTTGAGTTGCTTTTAGCATGTTGCAAGTCTGTGGATTGTTGTTGTCAGCTGGTATGGTGACTTTCTGTCCATTTACAGGAAATTTCAGACACTGATGATATGTTGAAGGGACCACCTGCATGTCATGGATCCATGGACGACCCAATAGTATGTTGTATGTTAGATCTTTGTTTAACACTTGACAAACAATGTTTTTGACAATCAACCCTACCTGAATTGGGAGTATGATAAGCCCTCTAGAAGACCTTTCCTCTTCATCATATTCCTTTATTGTTATTTTTCTCCTAGTGTCAATGGTGTTGTCAGAATATCCTAGTGCATTAATTAGTTTCAAGGTACAAATATTTAAACTAGCTCCTCCATCTATTAGAACATGTTTAACACGGTGTTTATGGATCAGAACTTCTATATGCAAGGCTGCATTGTGGGGATGATTTAAAGATACATCATCTTGTTCAGAGAATGATAGAAAATGAGGTGTGGTGAGATGTCCCACCATGGCTTGGAATTGACAAACATCCAAATTATTAGGGACCGTTGTAGCTACTAGAGCCTATTCTAAAACTTATTTGTGTGATGGTGAAATTTTGAGAAGTTCTAGAATGGATATTTGCATAGGTATCTTTTGTAATTGGTCTATGATATTGTATTAATGTGATGGGGGAGCATTTTTCTTGGAGGAAATTCCTTTCAGTATTACTTTGGACTGCCCCCTTGTCATTATATTGACTTCTGGATGGTCTTGTGTTTCCCTGATCTTTAGGACATTGATTTGATTATCAAATGTGTTTGGGCTTGGCATTATGTTTAGGGATTCAATGTCATTGATGTTTGTGTCATATTTTTGAGTATCAATGTCATCTTTCTCTACCTCAGAAAGGCAAAGAATGGTGGTGTCATAGACATAGTTTATACTTTTTCCCTTACCACTAGAAGAAGTCTCTTCTTTTTCATAGTTGGGTAATGGATTGGTAAATGTAGTGTGATCATTTTTTGTCTGATGCCCTTCAAAAAACACCTTCTTGGCTTCAATCAAGTCTTGTATTAGGTGTTTTAGTTGCATACAATCATTTGTCTTATGTCCTCTATTCTTATGGAAATTACAATAATCTGCATCATTCCACCATGATGGTTTTACCTTTGGCTCCCAATTTTGAGCTTCTTGTAAAATAATAAGTTTGTTAGCAACGAGTTCTCTCATTGTTAATTCCAATGTTTGTCCTAATGGGGTGAATTTCCATCGATTGGATTGTCTTTGGTATGATGGTCGTGATTCTCCATTGTTGGCGTTATTGTTTTGAATAGTGCCCTGACTGTTGTTTTGGTTTTCATTTTGATTTGCTTTGGTAGTTGATGTTGTCAAATTGAATACTGGTTTTACATTGTCAGTTGTAGGTTCATTGCTTCCAACATTTCTATTTTTCTGCCAAAATTTTGGCTTGTCATTGTTTCCATAATGATTTGCGTTGTTGGATGTTTCACTATAGTTCTTGATCACTCCTCATTTTACTAGGGCTTCTTCGATTTTGAGACCATTCTCAATTACTTTTTAAAATGTTGGGGGACATTGCAATTCAAGTCTATAACTCATCTGATCATTTAAGTTATCTATAAATAATTCAATCTTCTCCTCTTTAGGTGTAGATTGAGGATATCTAGTGAACAACTTTCTCCATCATTGTAAGAATGATAAGAATGTCTCACCATTTTTTTTGTTTCAGATTATAGAGATCTTTTATGGTTACATCATGTGTGATGTTGAAGGAGAATTGAGAAATGAATTTGTTGACCAATTCTTTGAAGGATCTAATCCTTGGTTGTAATTTTGAGAACCATTCCATACAATGGGCCCCCAAACTCCTAGGAAATAATCTCATGAGGTATGTATCCTCTTGTGCAAATTTGAGGCTCATTGTTCTAAATTACCATACATGGTCAATCGAGTCAGATTTTCCATTGTATTTGTTGTATTTAGGAAACTCACAATGTCTTGGAAAGGGTATCATATCCACACATGGATGAAAAGGGTAAGGACAAAAGTCCTTTAATAAATATGTTTTTGTGGTTCCTGTTTGCATGTTTTGAACCTATTGTTGTAGGGTTTGCATTTGAACTGTCAAGGCAACCACTTGATCCGTATCCTAGGTGTGGTTTGGTTTTGTCTCATTGGTTCTAGGTGTTTCCTTCAACCGATTGATGTCAAAATCTTTCAGAAGTTTGGCACTTAATTCTGCTAACATCAAGAGGTATTTCTCCATGTCTTATTCTAAGGCCTTTTCCATAGATTTATGAAAATTTGGGTCTTGTTGGGCATGTTTTATATCTTCTTATGTTAGTACATTGTTCTCATTGTGTTGGTATTAGAAAAAAGAGTTTTCTTTAGTCATGTTTAGATTTTCAGTTTCTTTCTCTCTGAGTTTTTTCCTTTGCAACCTTGTTAATATTGACATGCAAGTTTTGGTTGTTTTTCACTAAACTTAGATCTTCTATGTGGTGTTAGTGTCAATTTTATTTCTAAAGAAGCCCAATAGAATGATGTATTCTATTGATGAGGCTAAGTTAAAATTTTTGATTACTGAGTTTTTGTTTCATGATGGTAGGATGTCAAAATCCTGATGAGGAAACTTGGCTCACTAATCTAGGTTTTGTTTTGATAATTGGACACTTTGTATTTTGCAAGATCTGGTGTTTTGTATGAAAATAATTTAACTTGTAAGAACCTACTTTGTTTCACATTTTTAGGACACTATCTGATCTATAAAATCTTTCTGACTGGTAAAATCCTATGTTTCTGATGTCAATATGTCTGATAGTTGTTTTGGAAGATTCTTGATTTTTCTATTTTGTGGAAGCGCTAATACAGAGGGAAAAAACGCTAAAAGAAAATGAATATGTGCTTGAATTTATGGTAAAAGTGTTGTAAAATAGTGTAGAAGCACTAAAACAAAGCGCATAAGTGCTATGTTCTTTTGTTGAAGTGCTAAAATATGGATCAGAAGCGCTAGAATGGTGGACACTAGAATTTTCTAATAGTTTGGTTTGGTGTTGACAAAAGTGCTACAAGATTGTTCAGAAGCATTAAAACAAAGGGTTGAAGCACTATAATTTTCTTTGGAAGTGCTAAAACAGAGTTCAAATGCACTAAAATAGAGGGTTGAAGCACTATAATTTTCTTTACAAGTGCTAAAACAGAGTTTAGATGTGTTATAGTTTGTCTCAGAAACGCTATAGTTTTTGTTTAATGCCAACCAGGGGGTGGCAATATGGGTCTCTCAGCTGCTATGTATGCTTTCTCTTATTCTTCATCTAAGACTATGGATGTTGTAAGGAATTGATGGGGTGTTTCATTCTTTTCAAAAATAAATGTTCTCAAACTACTAATGATGTAAGTTTGAGTGCCTTCAATGTGGACGTTACTAGGTTGAAATATTGGTGTGGTTAGCCCTGGTTGTTGAACGGGAGCTGTAGGTCACCAAATGGTCATAAGCCATGCTAAATGATGGTTTCAATACCTTATTGTAATGTTATTTATTACCTATTCCCAGGCATGAGGTAGAAACATGGGTCTTCCTACTGCTATGTTTTTCTTTTTTTCTTCTTCATTTAAAATGATGGATGTTGTAAGAAACTGATGGGGCATTCTATTTTCCTCAAAAATAAATGCCTGTAAGCTACTAATAATGTCAGTTTGGTCGTTCTCAAGATGTATAAGGCTAGGTTGTATGATAGGTGGTATAAGGTCTGGTTGTTGAATGGGAGGTGTAGGTCTCCAAATGGTCATAAGGTGGTAACTCCTTGATTTTGGATGTTAGCCTAAGGTTTCCAAAGATTTGTCTATCATAAGAACTGATCAAGTCTAGTGGAGTATTCTGTGGCAGGTTGTGGAATGGAGGATTGGAAAATACGTTGACTATGGTTAGATTCCTGTGAAAGAGCACTTCTTTGAATATAGGCTTGTGAATTCAAAGGTTCTACAACATAATCATCAGTGTAACCCCTATTGAAATCATGAAACCTATGGAGGAATTTTCTATGATGAAGCAAAGTCTTCCTATTTTGATACAAGAAATGTCGTCTTTGCAAAAGATGTCTATAAATAAGTGGTATCTTGGGTTTTCTAATTCTCTTGGCAAGAATTTTTTTGACAAACTTAGTGGTTTTCCAATCTCTAATCATATGTTCTCTTTTTTGATTTTGTTCAAGTTGTTTGTACTTTTTAGGATGATCTTTTATCTGAATTTTAATGATTTTGGAATACACAACACTCAAATGAAGATAGTTGTTTTTAAGAGTTGTAATCTAAATAGATAGTGTATGCTCAAAAGAACCATGCATGGTCTTATTTTCACTAGTTTGATAAAAATAAAGCACTTCAGAAAGACTCACTCTTAATAGTCAAAAGGTCATTGTTATACTCAACAACCCACATCTTAAAATTGTGTTGACTCACATAGCCATGCCACCCCCTAGAGGGTGCCCACGTTTTTTTCTTTTCCAGGCATGTACTCAAGGTTAGATTTCTCAATCCCCTGAGAAAATGGTATGTGGAGATTATATGGTGAGTGTCTTGGGGGCAGATTCTTCCCTCCCCTTACACTACGAGTATTCCAATGTTTGGTTACTAACTCAGCTGGATACTACACTAGGTTCTTAGAAAGGGTTTCCATTCAAAGCAACAATAATAAACTCCCCTAGGAGACCTCCCAACCTTTAGAACAAAGGTTTTAGGGATGGTTATCTTGCACACTTCCGAAAAAAGTGGGTTTCCCCAGATTTGCTTTAAATTTTATAGTGGGGTGGAAAAACTTGGCTTTGGTTTGAACCCACTTAGGTAGTTCCCATAGGGTGAGTAATTTTTCCCACTACAACAGGCCTTCTAAAGGATGTAATAAAACTTGAAGAATTCATAAAAAGGATGAGTTTGGATTTTTGGATCACCCAGTTTAGTGGAGAGCATATGCCTATCAACCATACAAACATAGAAATCACTTGTTCAGTTTTAGAGCCCAAACGAAACATTTCTAATCTATGTGAAGTTGTTGCTTCACAGTGAAGATGTTGCTTTACAGTGAAGATGTTGCTTCACAAAAAGACATGGTGTTCATTTTTAAATCCCAAATTGAAAATTCTGGTGACTACCCTAGATTGGTAAAATTTTAATCCAAATGAAAATGTGACTATCCTAGGATTGATTCATTTTAAACCAACTAAAGAAGTGTCTGTCCTAGATTGATTCTTTTTAATCCAACTGAAGAAATGAAATTTACTAGCCACAGATGCGTCGGATCTAGAAAATGAACTACACAGAAGCGCTATGACAGTGCTCAAAAGCGCTATAGAAATACTCAAAAGCGCTATAGAAATACCCCAAAGCGCTATAGGATTTTAGAAACGCGCTAAAATAGATGTTGGATGTCACTATCGGCATGTCTAGATTGTAGGATTGAAGTGCTAAAACAATCCTTTAAAGCGCTATAATTTTCCTCATAAGCGCTAGAACAGAGTTTAGATGTGCTATAGTTTTCCTCAGAAGTGCTATAGAATCTTTGGATCACGCTAAAACATATTATGTCAGATTCTTGTATGGAAAATTTCTAGAAAAACTTGCTAAAAACATGGGGTACGGCCCCACTATGGGCGCCATAATGTAAGTGTGGAAAAATTAAACTAAATACAGTTAAATACACCTCTTAATGAAACATTGTATCAAGATTAAACATGAATTAAACTAATTTAAAACAAAGAAAAGCTTGAAAGTGTCTCATTGTCTCCTATCTCCAAAGATTTATCAAGTTATAGAATCTCTCATATTTGTAAGCACCGTAACTATTTAAAATGCCTATCTAGAGAATGGAATGGATGCTAAATGCAATGATGTGATGATTGCTAATGATTCCTAGATGATATGGAGCTACCGTAAACTGTCCTGATGAAAACTAATAAAAGGAACCTACAGTAAAAACTAAAGATGTTGTCATGATATGAAATATATTGATGCCATGATGCTATGATGATACTAAAATGCTAATGCTAATGCTTATGATTGATTGGTTGCTTGGTTGTATTCCTGCAGAGTAAGTTTGCATAAATTGGGATTTCTCAGATCATTTTCATGCTTCAAAAGGCTGTATATATAGATTTCCGACAACAGTTTTGCACAGGGTAAACACAACAGAGGCTAAGATTAAATCTGGAGATTTGAATGGTTAGAGATGAGAAGGTGGAGCTGATCATGGAGGATTGTTCCTCCCCATGAAAACACCAGGCAAGATGAGAGGAAAGATTTGAGGTAGAAGATTTAGAGGATTGCCTGTAGGTTTGTCCCTAAGGCTTTTCACGTGAATGTCAGTTGCATTAATTAGATTTGAAAAATCTAATTTTATTGGCGAGTGAATAGAGGGATTATTGATTTATGCTTTTATTTAAATATTTTTGGTTTATTTAAATTAGCAAAAAGAGAGATAAATAATTTAATAAAATAAACTATAGAAGTTGTTTATTAAATTAAAATAGAAGGAATATGATAATTAAATTAAAGATTTTAGGACATCTTTATTTAATTAAGAAGAAAATATGATAAGATAATTAAATAATACCAACTATTGAAATTGTGTATTTAATTTTAAGATAGAATTGATGGATAAAGTATAGAAGAAATAATAATGATAATAATTAAATAAAACAAAGTATTTAATTTTGTTTATTTGATTAAGAGGAAAATAATGTGATAAAATAGAAGAATTAATAGTGAACTTAATATAAATAAATATTTCTATTTGTTTACTAAGTAAATGAATTTAGGATTAATTAATCAAATAAATCATATTTAATTAATTAGATTCTCCAGATCATTTTTAGGTGTATACAGATGGAAAATAAAATTGTTGTGTTAAGTTGGAAAGTATAATTTTCTTAATATTATTTACAAAATGTTCTTGTTTACTATCTTTCTTTATTCAATATTATTTCTTTCATGGTGGAGAGGATTGATCAACTTAAAAACATGTTTGGATAGGTACTAAATAAAAGAAGATTATTTCTCTTTTGAATTGGGATATTGTCTAGAAAATTATAAATATATATATATATTAGGAATTAAGAGGATACATCCCTTTATTAAAGCTTCTTGTTTGTTGGCACTATAATTCTACTTATGCTAGTAAATAGATGTTCTTGGTGTGAGCATGCTATGTTTGAATATATTGGTTAAATAATTCATATGTTATTTAATAAATCTTTATATGTATATTTTTTTTTATCAAAATGTATTATTAAATCAATCTTGGTTATCTGTGGAGGTTGGAAGACCAAGATGGGGGTTTGACTTAGGCAAGCCCCTAAACAACCACCCAAATATTTTTTATTTTATTTGTTATGTGCAATTATCTAAATAGGAAGAAAGTACAAGCCTCAAGTGATATCTATCCTTTTCCATAATTTCCTCCTTTATTCCTTTTGGTTGGGTTTTTCTATATTTCCATCCATTTAAATACAAGTCACACAAATGGGCCTATGATTTCTATTTCTATGCATGTAGGCATAGATTTTAAGGCATTCAGTCTTTTTTCATCATGCTTGTATAGGATTATAGTGTGCAATGAGGATGTCCACACTATGTATTGGGGTCCATGGATGAGGCTTCCATAAGACTACATAATCATCCTTAAGACATCTCCTTTTTATTTTAGTAAGAATTAGATTTTATTTTCTAGTACAAAAAGAGATATTTATTATAGTTTATTGTAATTGGAACTCTTTTATTAAAATTATTACTATTCAATTTAAATTTCCAACTATAAGCACAAAAGGATTTATAAAGCCACAAAATAAATTATTTGATCCATCTAAATGTTAGCATAAGAAGTTTATTTTCAAGGAAATTTATTTCCTTTGTTAGAATCAATTTAATATACTATATTTTGGCTAAATTAAACTCTTACACTTCAAACCTTAGTTGAATGCAAAAAAAATACTAAAAACATTTCAAAACTCTCAAAAAATTAAAATCAATTACTTGCACCTCTTTTGATTGTGATACCTATAGTTTAAAGTTGGATTGAGTGTTGTAAATAATCTTATGAGTTTTACAAACAAATAAATATTTTTTTTAAATATAGTTAGAAGAAGTATTTGTAATTTAAACATGTCATAATCTAGATCATTTATAACTCCTATTCAGAAAAATTCTAAAGAAAAATTTACAACATGCATGTCTAATTATCTAAACTCACATCCTCATTGCATATCTGCAAGCCCCACTTCACCAACTATCTTATCAACCTCTTTACATGATAATATTGATCATGAAAATACCCTAAGATTATGTTTTGAGAAGATTAAAAATTTAGAATAAAATATATGTGACTTTAAAAATGATTTGTCTAATGATATTTTTTCACTAGGTTCTCCAATTGTCGATACCATCCATAGTATACTAGTTTTTGACAACAAAAAACTTGATTTCTTCAAACTTTGGCACACATTGTTCATAGTAATTTCCCCTTCTATACTTCAATCTTGGGTAACCTACAAGAATCACATTCAAACATTAGTGGCACATAGATATCTATGTCAATGTCAATGCCTACTAGTCATATAGTGACAACACCTATGAAAAAAATGGTTGCACCTTCTTTAGGATTATTTTTGGGTTGTTCCTCTAATTATTCCTCTAGATTTATTGCATTGGGTCTTTGTTCTTCTCAGCTGCCTATCTTTACCATCACCACATTTATAGTCTATACATCAACTTCTTATACTCACACAACTGATCCTATCCTAAACCAACTTCTTCTGAATGTTGTCCAGTTACAAAATAAAATTTCTATATTATCTTGTACTTCTTACCAACTATTGATTCAACCTTATTATAGACATAATATATTAGTTTAATATATCTTTAGCAATCCTCTTCCCTAAGGATTTGAAGCACCCCAATTCAAGAAACATAATGGAAGGGAACCCTCTAAGTCATGTTTTTTCATTCACAACACTATGTAGTGACTTTCCTTTTTATGATGCGTTGTTAGGAAAACCATTCTAATGATCTTTGAAATAGACCATGTTGGATTAGTTTTGATCCTTTTTGATAATTATATTTATACATTCAAGTAGTTAATAAAATAATTTGTCTAACATTTACAAAAAGGTATTCGACCACATGTCATATTCACTAATCTCATCCATTGAAAGAAGGGACTTGTTGAGAAAGTGACCAATTTTATCTTCAAATATCAATCATTTTTTCTTGCAGATTCCTTATACACTTCCTAATCTTGATGTGCAACATGTATTCATCAAAAAATGCAGCCAACAATTATAGACAAAATATTATTGATGAAATATAATTCCTTTGCTCATCTTTGCACTTCTCTCAAAGATTATCACTAGTCTATTAGCTAGTATTGTTGGAAAATTTTGATCATCTTAGAGAAACCTCGAAGAATAGTAGTTCCTTCGGTAACTTTTAATTTCATTAAATTGCCTCAAAGACACGTACAACTATGCCACAAAGCGGAATCATACACAGTGCATTTCCCACATTAACCCTTTTGAGAGAAACTCATGCAAATCTAGTTTCAGTAACAAACATTAGTAGATTCTAACCAAGAAACATGAAACATGAAAGATGAGACATAACACATAGATTTATGTGGGGAAAATCCTTTTGGGTAAAAAAAAACACACTCCAAAAGCTTAGATCACCATTGTATTATTCATGCAACAAAACAGTTGCAAATACAACTCAAGCACTAAGCCTTTACAGAGATTACATCATGTTTCATTCTAGAGACAAACTGGCAACAACTCTATTCTATTTCCCTCTCTCCCCTTTTACATTTCCCTAATCAACCTCTTAGTCTATTACAACCTTCGCACTGTTACAATAATCTCACACAATATACAGTGCAGATTAACAATGAAAGATCAATCAAGATATTCTATCAAGAGAGATTTCGGCAGTATAACCTTGCCTAGATCTTCCTATCTTTTTCTTATTGCAGAACATTCAATGTTTATACCATTCATTCTCAACTGACAGGAAAAAATTCAACTTCCTCTGTAGATCAATTCATTTTCCTTCTATTGAACCAATCATCAACCAGTCTTGGACATCGAACAAACTTCTCCAACTAATTTGTGATCTTCCAATGAACATCAACCACATCGGCAGTTAGCCAAGTTAGCATCCTCTGTCTAGCCAAATAGATTCAAATTCCCACCACCCTGCCATACCCAAGACACAACACCCTCGTGGTGTGGCGGTGACTACACCTCAACAGTAAACCAAGTCTGCACTTGTTCACCACACACTGTGCTACCACTAGACAACCAACAGGCTCCTATGGGATGGTGGTATACCACACTATCTTACGTCTGCTAGAAGGCTCACGCAGTATGGTAGTATCACCATGCTACTACTAGTTAGTCACAAGGATCTCATGGTATGGTGGTACACTATGCTACCACCCACTAGTCACAAGGCTCTCACAGAATGGCAATACACCACACTACTGCCAAGCAGTAAGAAGTCTCCTGCGGTATGGCGGTATACTGCACTACCGAAACTCTCTCACAATCATCCAATGGTATAGTGGTACAAGCATGAAATTAACACTTATGCAATTCAACCAGACACTTCAATGGTCACACTAAAATTTCTCTCTCAGAGGTTTAGGCCAGTGGGATTGAGGCACACAATTCCAACAATCTCCCACTTGACGAAGATCACACTGGCACCTCTAGAGCACTCAGGAACTACTGAGATTACACTGACACCAACAGTTTAGACCCTACTATTTTCCAAGTCTTTGTTCAACAACACTCAAGAAACCAAATCAATAAGTTTCCATAGATAACAATCTACTAAACAATCTGCAACAAAATCAAGTATCCAACTACAACTAATTGTCCAACATTGCAGCCAATCATAGTCTTCCATGAAACCACATAGATCTCAAACATTCTCTCATGCTCCATCAAGACTTCTACAAAAAAATCTAAGATGTCCACCCTTCAAGAAACAATCCCTATCATCTTCCAACATGCCACCTATGGGAGAAAGGTACATGACAAGGTGAATAAGCACCAGCCTAATGAAAACAAGCAAAAAGATCCTAGTGATATCAACAACAAGATACTACCATCACTCCAAAAAACAAGATAAAAGCATCAGCTAGAACAACAATCAAATTGATTGCTTCTATCCAACTAATAAACCCACGTAACAGAAAATAGCACCCACAACAAGTGCTAGATCATCCAATCATCCATACCTTAAAGGTATCGAACATTAGTAAACTTATGCCACCAGTATAACCAACCCATTTACTTACTACTGCAAGCTCCACGTGTATACAATTCGATGAAGAACAAACACTTTTAGGAACTCACACTGCATGAGAAATGCCAAATCTCAAATATTGAAAGCATAACAAGTCTACCAATGATAACACATAGAAAGTGTAACCATGTAGTACCAAGGAAACATCCACAATGATATGTACAACCTACAAGAACAACTCTCACCAAAAGTCTTCACAGCTCTCCCATGTTCTCCACACCCAAAAAAGGAAAAAGATTAAGAACCTCCATGTCATCACCCAAGAACAAGAGTGAAAACACATGACCACAAGCTAGTGATCACTACAACTCCTACCAAACCTCAAACCAATGTAATGTGAAACCAAACATCTAGGAAGACTACCGAGACCAAAAAGAGCACCTCTACACATCATGTACATGTAGAAAATCCTCCTACATACACCTCTAAATTCCAACTATGTCAAGTATGATCTCCTTCAAAACCCCAAGAGAAAAGCTTGAACAACATCCAACCGTTCAATCACCAAGATCAAACATAACACATATATCATGTAATCAACATGGATGTAAGCCTCTCAAAGAAGATCAAACTATTTTATTTCCCATTTCAAGAAATATGCCCAATCCATCTCCTAAACTCAGCATCAATGAATGTAATCACAATGCATAAGGACATAACCATGCTATCCATATCTCACAATGAATACTTTAGAATCATCTAAATAGCAGTTCAAGATCCATATCCATGAAAGAAAGCATAAAACACTTGAGAGAAACAATGGGCAATACCTATCAAGCAATAAACTACCGACTATACCAAGAGTGGGGAAAGAGAATGCTCCTCCAGGATAACCAAGTCATCATGACTTCTCCAAGAGCAATCTCCTCATTGGTCTTTGTTGAACTCACGTCCAACCAAGGTGTAGGCTTCTCCAAATTTCTGCTGAAATTTTCATCAAGAGTAACCATCAATAGTTCTCTCCTCTCAAGAGAAATACATCCTCACCTTATTCTTCATGTATCCATGAGTACTGGAAACTGATCATCTCTTGCTAAACTCCAAATGCATCATTGTGCTATCATGAAGTATCAGGCAAATGATCAAAGCACCCAATACATAAAGAATTACCAAACCACTGTCAAAGCATCAATCATTTGAATCAGGAACTTATCATGAAAACATGACCTTACCATCCCCCTTGGGAGATACTATGCTCCAAGTCAACTTACCATGGTCTCAAGTGCAATGCACAATGTCAAAACTCCAGTGCATAAGCAAGAATATACCATGACATAAAGCAAACAAACTCGAAACCAACATCACCTGTCAAGCACCACCAACACCTCAGCCAAAGACTCCAAATGTCCTCCATGGTTCAAAGAGGTTGCACATCTTCAAATAGTGTCCATGAAAATGCAAAAGAACCCTTCTGCAGCAATAGGATCTTAGAGCTCCTCCTAGCAACATCTACAACACTAGAGAAGACCATCCATCACCAAGTGATGAATCCATAATCATTACTAAATCTCCCACTGAACCGTGACAATCGAGCTCTCAAGCATCATGAACCAACATCTGCTAATCTAAAAATCCTTCAGATCCACACATCAACATGTCCATCAAGTGGAACCAAGATCTCCAAAACAAGCAAAGATTACCATCACTGTCAAAGGCGTACACAATGCAGTGTATCCAAGCTATCCATGACATCGTGATACAACATACTACAAGTCGCCATAATGAAATATTCAGGTACTTAGCACTACCATCCTCTCATCTCAAAGAAACCCATCAATTCACAAGTGACCTCAAACAAGGCCAACTAACAAGTCTACATAGACATTGTATCAACCTCGTGGTTATAGACAGTCCACTTCTGAGTTATATCACTGCAACCAATGGGTAGCTAAACCACCAACCACATAACTTGAAGATCAATCCCATCGAATGTGAAAACCCATCATCGCACTAGAAACAACAAAACTAAGATCTCAAAGAGAATAACCACCCAGAAAACATGACTCAAACACTAGATCAAGTCCAAATCTGATTTTTCAATCATGTCCACAACTCGAGCACCATAGTCTAAGAACCCAACAAGCAACACCATAGGAAATTTTGAGTGACTAATCATGTACCAACACTCCCATGCAGAGAAGACATCACATCTCCTCATACCAAGCACAAAGCATGCATGCAGAATTGCAACTATCTCATCCAGCAACGCCCCAAAAGCTAGGGTCTAGAAAATAGTTTAACAAAAACTCCACAAAACCACAAGTTTTTTTTCTTGACCATGTAGAACCTAAAAAACCACTGTGTTTGAGAACACCCATGCACACCCATATCCACTTCACATATAGATGACTCAAATGTTTGAAACATAAACACCATAACAGTTATACTAGAATAAAGGTTTATCATGAATATGCATAACCATAGATTCTTTAAATGGAAATCTATAAACGGTCAAATCCAAAGAGCATGGATTTGAGCGATGCAAGTATAACACATCCTTAAAAGGAAACAAGAGTTTATAAACTCCAAGCCAATATCAAGCCAACTCCAAAACTTCCAACATGTGCATGCATCCGAGAAAAGGATAGGCTATTTCAAAAGCTTTCAAATCATCCAATGATTAACTCCATAGCCTTCATGCATTTGAGGTTAACAAAAAACAATGCCTTCCAACACTAGGAAACACCACCCAACATAAGCACTCTCTTCCATGGTTGAGAAATAACCCAAGCTTCTCCATATCACCAAGGAGCCTCTCACACAGACACCCAATATGAAAGCTTTTCTGCAAAACAACCACGAAGCAGAAAAATTCCACCTCATACATTAAGGTTATATCGCTGCCAACTAGTAGACACAAATCACAGCAATTTAGCATAACCAACTCATTTTTCTCCATCTTCACCATCCTTCAAACTGCGTGTTGTCTCTGAATACCACAAGACTTCCACTCACCAAAGGATCAATACATCAACTTATTCCTCTAGATTTCCTCAAGCCTAATAAACTAAGAAATCTTCATAGGATAAATACCCAAAACCAACAACCAGAAGAAGGCTCTGATACCACTTATTGGGAAATTTTGATCATCTTGGAGAAACCTCCAAGAATAGTAGTCCCTTCGGTAACTTTAAATTTGATTAAATTTCCTCAAAGACACGTACAATTTTTCCATAAAGTGGAATCAGACAAAGTAAATTTCCCACATTAACCCTTCTGAGAGAAACTCATGCAAATCTAGTTTCAACAACAAACATTAACAAATTCTAACCAAGAAACATGAAACATGAAACATGAGAAAAAAAACACAGATTTACCTAGGGAAAACCCTTTCGAGTAAAAAACCCCACACTCCAAAAGCCCAGATCACCATTGTATTATTCATGCAACATAACAGTTACAAATACAACTCAAGCACTAAGCCTTTACAAAGATTACGTCATGTTTCATTTTGGAACAAACTGGCAGCAACTCTGTTCTATTTCCCTCTCTCCCCTTTTACATTTCCCTGATTAACCTCTTAGTCTATTATAACCTTCACACTGTTACAATACTCTCACACAGTATACAATGTAGATTAACAATGGAAGATCGATCAAGTCATTCTATCAAGAGAGATTTCGGTAGCATAACCTTGCCTAGATCTTCTTATCTTTTTCTTATTGTAGAATGCTCAATATTTATACCATTCATTCTCAACTGACAGGAAACAATTCAACTTCCTCTGTAGATCATTTTTTTTCCTTCTATTGGACCAACCATCAACCAGTCTTGGACATCGAACAAACTTCTCCAACTCATTCATGATCCTCCAATGAACATCAACCACATCGGCAGTCAGCCAAGTCAGCATCCTCCATCTAGCCAAATAGATTCAAATGCCCACCACCCTACCGCGGCCAAGACACAACACCCTTGCGATGTGGGGGTGACTACACCTTAGCAATAAACCAATTTTGTGTTCATTCACTACACCGTGCTACCACTAGAAAAATAATAGGCTCTTGTGGTATGACGATATACCACACTACTACACCTCTGCTAGAAGGCTCACGCGGTATGGTGGTATTACCACACTATCACGAGTTAGTCACAAGGCTCTCACGGTATTGCAGTACACCACACTACTTCCAGTTAGTCACAAGGTTCTCATGGTATGAAGGTACACCACACTACTACCAAGTAGTAAGAAGTCTCCCACGGTATGGCAGTATACTGCACTACCACAACTCTCTCACAATCATCCAGCAGTATAGTGGTACAAGCATAAACTTAACACTTACGCAATTTGGCCAGACACCTCAGTGGTCACACCGACATTGCTCTCTCAGAGGTTTAGGCTAGTGGGATTGAGAAACAAAATTCCAACAAGTATTGTGGCTCCACATCATCGAATCACTTTGATAATTAGGGTGGAACATCTTCCTCTATAGATTATAAAATAAATAAATATTTTAACTAGAAAAAAAGAAACATTATTATACCAAAGAATTTTGGAGTCCCAATAGTAGTACCTAGAGGTGTAAATCGTTCAAAGAATTATTTGATTCTATCTATAGTACCATCCAAAAGCTATTAAAGGATAAGTTTTTTGGAAGAATAAGGAATTTTCATTGATACATTTGTTGGCAACATGAGCATGTGGGATGAGCACAAGTTATTGTTGAAATGTACTAGACAACTGAGAAGGGGGGTGAATCAGTAGTAACCAATCACATCCACAAAACTCAAACAATTATTAACTCCATATCCACTTTAATATTTTATTAAGTATGATCATGAAGTGAAAATAATAGAAAGCAATAACAACACAAGAAACACCAGATTTATGTGGAAAACTCAATAATGGAAAAGCCACGGTGAGGATTAACTCACAATATAGAGAAATTGCAAAACCAATTACAAGAGGCTCATTGCCCAAGATAGGACTCACTGTCCAACATGGAGGCTCACTACCTATAGATATAGAAAGATAAAAATAAGAATGTTACATAGAGAACACTATCTCAATGCAACAAAAGATCCACCACAACAACTTGCACACATCCGCAGCCTTGATCAGAGAATTGCAGACACCATTAGCTCACTACTTTCAGAAGTCTAACAATTTAAAGTACTATTGTCTCAATTAACTTTTGTACACTCTTGCTTCTCACACTTGTGGCATACAAACCTTAACAGATTGCCTTGTATTTATACCATCTTCAACCTTAGAAACTTTCTCCAAGGTTGACTACACACACTTCAATTTACAAATTCAAATTAGCTTGGTAACTAAACATTCCCGTGGTGGAAGAGAGTGTACCAAACCAACACTTAACCAAGACCCAAAACAACATCTCATAACAACCACATGCTTCTTTAATTAATACTTACCCTTTGCATGATGTGTAAACACTAGGTCGAAAAAACCTAATGAAAACATAAATAAACTTTGAAGTACGCACTTTTACAACAAGAAGATAACATGTGAACCACATAAGACACTTCACCATACACTGGAACACATTTTAGATTCCTTCATATTCATCTGCAACAACTACAATAACCTTCATACATAGAATACTTCCCACCAATCCATCCGGGTTGTACAGACACACACAGTAAGTCTGAAACTAGTCTTCTAGAGAACCAAACCACAAACACCTTTTATAGAACACAGATAACATCATTACAAGCCTTCATCTAGATCCGCAAGACAAGAAACAAACTAGCGGAGGACTATGGAGCATAAAAATTTCTCCCTATCCACAGACAAACAACTCTGCTAGACCAATTCACAAACCGGTGAACTCAAATTTCACTCTTCCTCAAACTAGAAGCTATAATCTAGGATATATCACCCAATGATTCCCTTAAACAACACTTCAGATCTGCACAAGCATAGGATCAACACAGAAGAAATGCAGAGCACATACCAGAGCACATTCTGAACATACACACTTTTGTCTTCACTATTTATTAATTTTCTCAAAAGAACTTGATAACTCATCATATCAGCACACTTGCAAAACCATAAAGATAGCTACATGTACACACATTTCTACAATATCTCAACTATACATGTACAACCTACAACCCCTTGATTCCTTTCTCTATAACAACCTATACAGTGTTGACATCAATGACAACATTAATGACAACACCATACTCATGCACATAGTCAAGCCTGACTTCATTCTCCAATACCTTCTCTCTCAAGAAATGATATCTGATAGATTTATGCTTTGTGCTTGAATGAATTATTGAGTTCTTTGAAATATTTATTGTACTTGTATTATCATAGAATATAAGGATAGGCTCATCGCACATCACTCCTATATCCTTCAATGTTTGCTTCATCCATAATACCTATGTGCAACAAGATGTTGTTGATATGCACTCAACCTCTATAGTTGATAAAGAAACTTAATCATGTTTCTTACTTAGCCATGAAACCAACTTGCATCCAAGAAAGAATGCACCACCACTTGTACTCTTCTTGTCATCTACACAACCAACCCAATTTGCATCAATGTAAGTACTCAAAGTGAAATCAGTATCCTTAGGATACCATAAACCATAATCCAGAGTGCCTTTTAGATATCTGAATATCCTTTTCACAGTTGTAACATGTGTTTCTTTAGGTTCTGCTTAAAATCTGGTAACCAAACATACTACATGCATGATATCTTGTTTAGTAGCAGTAAGATATAACAATCCACCAATCATAGATCTATACATGCTCTAATCAACTTTAGGAGATTCATCATTCTTACTCAGTTTGCATCCAGTCACCATAGGAGTATAGACCGGTTTGGAGTCATCCATTCCAAACTTGTTCAACAATTATTTAACATACTTTGATTGTGAAATGAATATGCCCTTATGAATTTGATTCACGTGAAGTCCAAGAAAGAAATTCAACTCACCAATCATAGACATTTCAAACTCTTTCTGCATCTCCTTCACAAATTTCTTGCACATACCCTCATTTCCTCCAAAGATAATATCATCAACATACACAACCACTATCAACATTTTCTTCCTTTCAACCTTGAAATAGAGATTACTATCTGCAGAGCCTTTGATGAACCTTTTCTATGTCAAATACCTATCCAGCCTTGCATACCATGTTGTGGGAGCTTGTTTAAGTCCATACAATGCCTTTTTCAACTTACAGACCATGTACGGTTGATCTAATAATTGAAATCCCTCTAGTTGTTCCATGTAGACCTCTTCTTCCAATTCTCCATTCAGGAATGTAGATTTAACATCCATCGGGTATACCTTGAAATCTTTGTGAGTAGAAAATGCCAAAAACATCCAAATTGCCTCCATTCTTGCCACCAAGGTGAATGTCTCCTCAAAGTATATCCCTTCAACCTATGAATAACCTTTGCACACAAGCCTTTCTTTATTTCTTACTACTTCACCATTCTCATTCAACTTATTCCTAAACACCCATTTTGTACCAATTACATTCTTGTTTATCGGTCTAGGAACCAATTTCCATGTCTGATTTTTCTTTATCTATTGTAATTCCTCTTTCATTTCTCTAACCCAATTTTCATCTTTGCATGCTTCACACACTATTTTAGGTTTTGTCTTGGAAAGTAAACACAAATTTACTTCAGCTACTACCACTTTGCTTCTTGTCTTCACACCTTCACTTTTGTCTCCAATTATCTGTTCTTCCAGATGATTTTTTTGTACATATTTTGGAGTCTTAGTAGTAGGTTCCAAAGATTCTTCTTCTTCCTCCTTATTCTCTTCTTGTACTTTTCCATAGATAGGTTCATCTGGTTGAACTTCACTTATTTCAACTGATCTGTGCATATCGTCAACTTTTATATTTGCACTTTCAACAATGTTTCTCAATATTTATTGAAGCATCTATAAGCTTTTCTATTAGTTGAGTATCCAAGGAAAATACCTTCATCACATCTAGCATCAAACTTTCCTAGATTCGCATCATCCCTTTTAATATAACATTTGCTTCCAAACACCTTAAAGTACTTAATATTAGGAATTTTTCCATGCCATAGCTCATAAGGGGTCTTTGTGTTGTTACCTTTGATTTGAACTCTGTTAAGAATATAAACAACAGTGTGAATTACTTCTCTCTAGTATACATCAGGTACACTTGCCTCTTTCATCATAGTCCTTGCAACCTCTTGAATAGTACGGTTCTTCCTCTCCACAAATCCATTCTATTGAGGAGTTATAGGAGAAAAAAATGCCTCTTTATTTCATGCTCTTCACAAAACACATTAAACTCACTAGAGGTGAATTCTCCACCTCTTTTAGACCTTAAACATTTGATTTTCAGATTCACTTCATTTTCTATCATAGCCTTGAACACCTTGAATCTATCTAGAGTTTGATCTTTCTCCCTATGAAAAGTAACCCATGTCATTCTAGAATAATCATCAATTTAAAGAATGAAATATCTATCACCATGAAGACTTCCTATTCTTGTGGGACCATAGAGGTCTGTATGAATCAATTCCAACATTTCGGTAGTCAATTGTTATTTTCCTTTAAAGTTGCATCTTGTTTGTTTTCCCAATATTGGTAGGCTTTGTGATTTTAGGAAAATCCATAACAGCTTCTCTTGAACTAATCCTGATCAGATTGTCAAAGTTTACATGTCCCATCCTCCAGTGCCATAGCCAACTTTCATTAGCTTGAGATACAAAACATTGACCATCAACACCCTTAAGCTAATAAATGTTTCCATATGTTCTTCCTATAGCTACCACAGTTCTGGACCCTTTTCTGATCTCACAAGTATTATCCTAAAATACAAGCTTAAATCATTTGCTACACATTTTTCCAACACTCAAGAGATTATTCCTTAAGCCCTTAACATAGTAAACATCATCAGTATTGTGTTTTCCATCAAAACTAATTGTTCCTTTTCCAACAATTTTTGCACCAGAATCATCTCCAAACATGACTAATCCTCCATCATACTTTTCAAGTTTAGTGACTTTACTTTTGTCTCTAGTCATGTGATTTGAGCAGGCACTGTCAATTACCCAATAATATTCATCCTATCTAGCATGAAAGGCAGTAATGAGAGTAATTTCCATCTCTTCCTTCTTGTTTTATGGACTGCATTCCTTTGCACATATTCCATGGTTAGTAGACACTGATTTATTTTCTAAGGCTAGAAACAAGCATTCATCATTGTCACCCTCAAAATCAGATTCATCATCAGAAATTCCAGCATCTTCTCTAACATAATACAATTTCTTGATCTTTTCATCCTTTTTGTCTTTATTGTCTTTTCCCTTCTTGTGTATGGTTCTATTTGGACATCTTGAAGCATATTGACCAATATTTCTAGAACTAAAACACTTTAAGGGTAACATACCTTTGTACTTTCTGGTTCCTTTCTTCAACTTGTAAAATTTTCTTCCAACTCCTTTGAACTATCACCATCTGGATCATCTTCTGTCTTTGTAGCTTTGAAGGTTGTTTGTATTTTCTCCTTTTATTTTCCAATTTTCATCATATCAAATGCAGTCAAGATGCCAGATATATGTTCTTTAGTGAATTTCTTTGGATCATAATCTTCCTTAATGGTTGAGACCTTATCACTGTAACTCTCTGGTAGGGTCATTAGAATCTTCTCCATTACATCATCATCTGTCAGAGTACCACCTTGATTTTTTACTTCATTTACTACAATATCAACCCTCTGAAAATAGCTTGCAATGTCTTCACCTTCTTCCATTTTCAAGTTCTCATATATGTGCTTAGCTGTTAACTTCTTTGATAATTTGACTCTATCATTTCCTTCATAGATATCTTTCAATTTTTTCCAAACTTCATAAGCAGTGCCTAATGAAATGAATTTTGTTAGTTCAGTCTTAGATAAAGCACTATAAATTGCATACCTTGCATTTTCATTTTCTTCATAGGCATAAATCTCATCTACAAAAGAAGGACCACTTGAGAGCTCAACATATTTCATCTCAACAACTTTCCAAGACTTGTAACCAAGAGAGATCAAATAACCTCTCATCTGCACTTTCCAAAAATTGTAGTCAAATCCATCAAACATAGGGATTTTCAATTTATGCAGCATTGGATCTACCTCAAGCGGTTAAGCTCTTCTTTGAGGAACCAAAGCTCTGATACCAATTTTTGAAATGCACAAGACAACTAAGAGGGGGGTTGAATCAATTACCACCAATCACACCCACAAAAATCAAACAATTATTAACTCCACATCCACTTTAATCTATTATTAAGTATGAGCATCAAGTGCAAATAACAAAAAGCAATATCAATACAAGAAACACCAGATTTACATGGAAAACCCAATAAGGAAAAAAAATAGTGAGGATTAACTCACAATATAGAGAAATTGCAAAAATGATTACAAGAGGCTCACTACCCAAGATAGGACTCACTGTCCAACAGGGAGGCTTACTTCCTACAGATATAGAAAGATAGAAATAAGAATGTTACACAAAGAACACTATCTCAATGCAACAAAAGATCCACCACAACAACTTGCACACATCCGTAGCCTTGATCATAGAATTACAAACACCATCAACTCATTGCTTTCAGAAGTCTAACACATTAAAGTACTGCTACCTCAATTCACTTTTGCACACTCTTGCTTCTCACACTTGTGGCATACAAACCTTAACAAATTTCCTTGTATTCATACCATCTTCAACCTTAGAAACTTTCTCAAAGGTGGGCTACTCATGCTTGAATTTACAAATTCAAATTAGGTTAGCAACTTAGCATTCCCATGGTGGAAGAGAATGAGAGAAGACCAAACCAACACTTAACCAAGACCCAAAACAACATCTCGAAACAATCACACACTTCTTTAATTGTTACTTATCCTTCGTATGACGTGCAAACACCAGGTCGACCAAAACTAATGAAAACACAAATAAACTTTGAAGTACAAACTTTCACAACAAGAAGATAACATGCAGACCATATAACATGCTTCACCATACACTGGAACACATCTTAGATTCCTTTAAATTCATTTGCAACAACTACAACAACCTTCATACACAAAACACTTCCCATTAGTCCATTTGGACTGTATAGACACACACAGTAACTCTAAAAATAGTCTTCCAAAGAACCAAACCGCAAACACCTTTGATAAAACACAAATAACATCATTAAAAGCCTTCATATAAATCTTCAAGACTAGAAACAAACTAGCAGAGGACTGTGGAGTAGAAACATTTCTCCCAGTCCACAAACAAACAACTCTGCCAGACCAGTTCACAAACTAGTGAACTCAACTTTCACTCTTCATCAAACTAGAAGCTATAATCTAGGATATATCACCCAATTATTCCCTTTAAAAACACTTCAGATCTGCACAAGCATAGGATCAACACAAAATAAATGTGGAGCACATACCATAGCACATTTTTAACATACACACACTTATGTTTTCACTATTTATTAATTCTCTCAAAAGCACTTGGTGATTCATCATATCAGCACACTTGCAACACCATAAAGATAGCTCCATGTACTCACAACATCTCTATAGTATCTCAACTATACATGCACAACCTGCAACCACTTGATTCCTTTCTCTACAACAACCTATACAGTGTTGACATCAATGAAAACATTAATGAAAACACCACCATACTCATTCATACTTGCAATAGTTATACAGCTATGCATTGTAATGTTGTCATTGATGTCAACATTGTATTTTTGTATGAAAACCATTATGCATATCAATTTGGATGGATTGAACATATTTGAGGATGATTATGAAAGATAATTTTGTAAAAAGGTTTGATTCAGTGAAAGTAGTTAATATAGAAATTGACTGAGTGTCAATATAAGTAAATCTATGTACAAACATTTGGTTTTTGGGTCCGCATTGGTCTATTGATTAAGATCTTGTTGTATGCTTCTAATATAATTTTTTTGGTTGATAGAGGAATCTAATTCCATAGTTTCATCTTGGTTTGGCTCCTAGTGTGGAAGTTATGAATAATATAAGATTAGACTACCAGTCACACAAATTTTCTAGTTCAATTCATATGTTTTGATGAATCTACACTTCTTCATAGATTAGAATTTGGCTTTGCATATTTGTGATGTTGACAAGTGTCAGTAGAGTGGGTATTCTAGATGGAATAGAGTGTGGAGTTCCACGTATCTGAATTTCAGTGTACAATTAGAAAATTTTGTTGCTAGATCATTACTTGTGCTAACCTAATGAGTTTTATGTATTGTGGAGTTTAATTATGTGTTGATCTATTATGTGGGTGCTATTTTGGGTCCATGCTAACCTATTTTGTTTTTTTACGAGTTTTGAATCTTGGTGTGAAGCATGTATGAATGTATCTTGAGCTAACAAGTTACATTTTATATATTACATCTAATTAGGTTGACCTAATTGATGTTGTAGGTGAAGTAGATATATAAGAAGGATCTTTTTCAGGATTTCGTGTGTAGTGACAAGTGATAAGAAGTTTTGGATGCGACTTATGTGAATGTAGAGTGGAGTAGAGTATTAAGTTAGGTTAATATGAAGTGTGTAAAGTATGTATTCTAAGCTTAATTAGAGTTGTAATTCATGCATATGTTAAATGAAATTGTAACAGTTCAAAACTTAGTTGTGTGCCATAATCTCTTCTATCTATTTCTTCTTTTAGTGGGTAGTGAGTCCACTAGGATAGTGAGCCTTCCTGCAGTGAGCATTTTTGTAATAAACTATGACTAGTTATAATATATTATGAGCTATTCCTCACTATGGTTTTTCTCATTTTTGGGTTTTCCACGTAAAAAATGGGTGTTCATGTATTATATGTTGTTGTTGGTTGTTTGCATGCTTTCATTCATTACTACAAATTGATTATACTATGGGTATTAGAGTTTTAAATGTTTAAATGGTTTAATAGAATATTGATTCACCCCCCTCTTAGTGTTCTAAGTGTTCAAAAATTGGTATCATAGCTTGGTTACTTGGAAGAAGCTTAACCACTTTGGGAAGATCTTGGAGGTTAAACAAATGGCTATTAGAAGACTACCTATTCCTCTGGAAGAGATTCCTTCCATTGGATCCATAGAAAAAGATTGCATATTTGACATAAATGGAAAACTCAAAGTTTCTCTTGAAGATCTAGAAAGAATTGAAGGTGAAAACATAGATTTGAAAGAAAATGTCAAAGAAACAAACAAATGCATGAAAACATTAATAGAGAAAATAAAGAAATTTAGAGAAATGCATAGGGAGGTTAGTGAGCAATTGGAGCAAGTGAAAAAAACAATTACTGGTGTCAAAGTGCAAGTTGAAGAAAGGAAAAGAGTTGAATAATGTTTGAATGCAATGGTGAAAGGAAAATTTGAAGAATGCACAAAGCTTGAAGAAGAAGTTATGAATCTAAGTTTAAATCTTGAAAATAAAGGAGTTGAGAAGAAAAATTCAAGATGAGTTCTACAAATCTTGATGAAATGATTGTAAATTAGAAAGGCTCCAAAGATAAAGAAGGTTTAAGATTTAAAAAAAGGTGAAAGTTCAAAAGCAGACCAAACACCAAATATTGAAAAGAAGATCAATGAACAAAAGAAGATTGGAAACATGAAGAACAATGGCAAGTAGATAAAGAATCAAAGGAATCAAGCTAGAAGACCACTGATCAGACAACCAAATTCACAAAGGTGCCCATCTTTTAATGGTTTTTGTTATTCTTTCAATAAATCTGGACATAAGGTTATGGAATGTAGAAGCAAAATGAATCATAATGTTCAAACTTTTCCCAATCAATGTTTTATGTGCAAGAGATTTAGTCATAGAGTTAGTGAATGCAATAGTCAAATGATGAATGTTTATAAAAATAGTAGAATGGTTAAATATTTCAATGGCTACTATTATACATGCAATGTATTTGGTCATAAATCTAATCAATGCATATCTAGAATGAATGGAAGTAATATTGGTCAAAAGAATATCATATGCTACAATTGTAACAGACTTGGACACATTTCTAAGTTTTGTAAAAGAATAAATATGAAGAAGGATAATATGGTAAAAAAGAATGATTTGTTGAAAAAGGCTAATCTAGTAGAGATGAAGAAAGAGATGGACAATATTTGGAGAAAGAAGGAAGAGATAAAGGTTAAGGATGATTCTAGGGTATGTGCAGATCATGATGGGCCAGAAAGTGGTGATATGATGGGTATGTGTAGGGTATGTGGCTGATGAAATTGATGAAATGAAAAGGGTTTTTAAAGGAGATTCTCATCTTTCCACCAATATAAATTATGCTTTACTTTGAATTTAATAAATAATTATTATTCATTTTCTATTTGAATTATGACTAAAGTCTTGATTAATAGGCTAATTGAAAAACATCTATAGCTTGCAAATGGTATCACATTTTTTGAATCTGAATCATGTGTCACATTCTATGTTTCACATACTATAGTATTATTAAAAAAAAAAATCATGAAGTTTTGACCAAGTTAAGGTGGTCAGACATATGAGTTTTTATATTTTTTAAAATTTGTAATAAAAAATTCATAATTAATTATTTACTTGGAAAAAATTACAAAAAAATATACATCACATTAGGACATGAGTCCTCTACTTATATCTACAATATTATAAAAAAATATTATCATTTGATTGTGGTTAGGGTGGTCAGACAGACACCTACTTATTTTTTCCCTGAAATTTAAGTACTACTGCGTTGAAATTTCAAATTTTCACTAAATAATTTTTTTCTTTTTAAATAAACCTAGTAGTTTAGAAACTACATTCAATTTGCTACAGATTCTATTCTTACATATTTTTGAAATAATATAGATAACTTATTCAAATTTTTACGTCAAGTTTCCTAACTCTGATTTTTCTGAATTTTTCACCACTTAAGGGCTTGTTTTTTCCATGATGATCTTGTACATACCCTCTATACCAACATCTGATGTTGATGTTTCCTTTGGAAACTAAGAAGAGAGTTTTGGCTGAGGGGGAGCTTTAATGGACATATTTAATCCCCTATGAAAGAAATGGTGTTGATGCTTCAACATAAGGATATGTGGTGTAGATCAATGCATTTGATCTATTGGAGAAGATCCTGGTAGAAAATATTAAGTTACAGAAATTTGTAGAGCATTTAAAGTTTATTGTGTAGATAGTTAGGGTTTTTTCCAGCATTTTAGTTTGAGGATTCAATGATAATTAGGTTAATTTTGAAAGGGTCATAAGTGATTTCACTTGATCAAACTAATTTTAAGAGTAGAGAAATGAAGAAGTGAATTGGAGTTATCAAAGTGATTGAGTTATGATGTGTACAAAACCTTAGTCAAAAAGTGAAGTAGAATGTACTTATAGTTTTTCACTTACCCTAGTTTTTTTGAAAGCTGTTTAGAAACAATTTTAGATGGCTACTCCAAGGGTTGTTGATGTTTTTGAGCGACCCCGACCTAAATTCAAGAAACATTTTGATAAATCTATGGAACTTGACCTTGATGGTGCTTTTTTGAGGGTTTCGTATGGTGTTTTGCATATACAAGACATAATAATATACATTCATGTCAAACTAGAAGAGTATGATCATTCAAAGCTTGGTGATGTGTGGGTAAAGGAGTTCACTGGTGGTGATTTCATACTCAAGACAAATTGTCAAAATTTGGTTGTGAAGAAGCTCGATGTTTGGCAAGGGTTTCCCAACTTTTTCCTCAATAATTATTGGGTGAGAATTGCATTGAGCCACATTCATGACAAATTTGTGTGGATGGATATGCTTAGGATATGGAAAAGGAGGTAATTCTGGAGGTTACAATTTTATGTTCAACTGGACTCATTCTAGTACTCAAGTTAGTAAAGAATGAAGTCATGATGGAACTTATTGGTGTGACATATGACAAGCGGGAATTGATAGTAAAGAACATTAGAAACCCTTCTATAAAGTATGCAGTAATGATGATTGGATATAAGGTTTACTTTTCAAACATAGAGAAATTTGTATCTACAACTGCCATCAATACTGCCTATGAAATGGTGGAGAAAGGAGTTGACTATGACTTGTGTGAGCTCTTGAGATAGCAATTGATGTAGAATTTACAGAAGACAAAGGATTCTAGGTATCCTTTTAAATATGGAACTTTAATCACATGTTTATTATTCTATTTCTTGAAAGAACTCCCTAGTACAAATAGTGTGTTATGATTGATAGGAGCACCTATAACTCACCAGATCTCAGACTATGAGAGGTCTTGGAGATGCAAAGGCACAAGAAGATTCCCTTATGGAATTCTTTGCAATATTTCAAAAGAGGATGCAAGGAAGGGAGACAATTCCTTGAAATATGGTGTAGAAGTACAAGAATGACATTACATTCTTGGTGATAAAATATGAATGTATCATACAGGTTGATCCTAGAATTGTATGGATCCTAGAAATGGAATATGAGATCATTGAGAAAGAAATTGTTGGGTCCATGGACTACATATTGATCAAACCTAAGGACACCTCTGAAGAGAAGTATGGAACATATGAAGAGAAATTCATGGAAGTCCACTTGGGCCAAAGGAAATCACAAATAAAGAAGAAAGTGGAGAAAATGACTGCAACACTTGCACAGGTAGTGGGCATCACATTGGAAAAAATTGAGGCATATAAGGCTAAGTATTGCGCTTTGGGAGGTTCATCAAGTGAAAGAAGGTTTAGTAGAAAAACTACCACTCCTTTCATTTCTTAGAAGTCCTCTAGGACTAAGTCTACTTCAAGAGATAAGAGAAAAGTACTTGAGAGTTCTCTGGTGAAGGAAACGACCTCTCTAGTAAAGTAACAAAAGAGGCCTAAGAAGTAAAAGGTTTCTTTGAAAACACAACCAGTTGGCCCTATGAAGAGGAGAGTGAATTAAAAATATAATAGGGAGAAATATGTTGGAGTAAAAGTTGAAGATGAAGAAGAAGAAGAAGAGGGACCACAATTGGTCTGCAAGAGGAAAGGTGAAGCTTCATAGAGTGAATCACATTCAAAGAAGCAGAAGGTTGATATTGTGGATACTGATGAAGAGGAAAGTGTGGAAAAATAAAAACAAGACTTTTTGATCCACATACAAGAGAAGAAGCCATAAGCTATCAAGAAGAAGACACTAGGTGAGAAGAAATGGCAAAACAACAAACCATTGGTAAGAACACATAGTCATACATGAAAGTAGATGCACTTTTCAATGGTATTATTCATAATGAAATGTTAGAGGAAACTATAGCATTGTATATTGAGGAAAATGAGGTGTACAAGTCCACCATAGTTGAAGCCATTATAAAATATATTTTTGTTCTTGAAGTTGATATGATGAATATAGAAAAGAAGTTGCTTGCAGAATTATGGAATGTTTTAATTGAGAGAAGAAAGGAAGCAATAGAGGAAGAGGCTAAATTGAAATCCTATGTATTTCAAAACAATAGTTCTCCTCTTTTTAAGTAACATAAAGCCACATTGGCTACATTTTCGATAAGAAACTTAGAATGAAGTAAAGGGTAACAACTGTTTTGGGAAAAGATCAAAATGATCTCAAGAGGCTCCAGAAGGAGTTTGTTGAAAAATTTGTAGATATTGCACAAAGGTTGGAAATGACCCTAGAGAACACAAAATAAATGCATGTAGATATGCCTAGTCTAGATGAGGATGTCGAAGAAGATATACAACATGATGATGCTCAACATGAGCATGAGATAGAAGAAGGGAATGCATAGGATAATGTTCTTCTAGATGTGGAAAAAATTATAGAGGAAAATGTTAGTGTAGAGGATTCCGTTGAAAAGGATGCTACTACTAGAGAAGACACTAGAAAGGAAGATATGTTGAAATGAAACACCTCCTCCAATACCTAGAACAAATGTTGAGAATATGCAAGACCAACCAGAGACAATCATCTCCTTAGATAATACAAAATAGTTTATTTGTAAAGATGATACATAAAAGGAGGATGGGAAAAAGAGTAAAGATGCGTCTGATGATACAAATAAATAAGTGGAGACACCAGTTAACACTGGTGAAAAGAAGAAGGATTCAAAAGAGAATTTTGTAGATGAGAGATTTAAGGCCACTAGTAAATCCTCTAGAACCTCTGTAGATTTTCTAAAGAATCTACTATACATGCAATTGTAGTTCTAGCCTATTGTGTCTACTCAACTACAACTACCCATGCAATTAGGAAATATGGACCTAGATAAGATTTTTCCCCTCCACAAGCTTCAACTGGGAGATGTCTTCCATACATTTTCTGAGAGGTGGAGAATTCATTGATGAGGTTGTGAAGGCTCTAAGAGAAACCATACTTGGTACAAGCTTTGGAATACATACAATTATGGTTATGGCTTGTTGTGTTTGCTCAACTCCTACAACTGCCCATGAAATAGGGAAATATGGACCTAGATAAGTTTTTTCCCCCACACAAGATTCAACTGGGGGTTGTCTTCCATGCATTTTCCTAGAGGTGGATAATTGATTGATTAGGCTGTGAAGGATCTGAAAGAAGCCATTCCTAGTACAATCTTTGAAAATTCACTATCTCCATTATGGAAAACTTGAAATTTTTGATTGGTTCTTTTAAGGAATATGCCTCTGGATTAAAAGAAAAATTGGGAAAAGAAATAGATGAGAAAATTCTATTGGAGATAATAGAGGCATGTGTGCATGCACAGATTAAATTTCAAGAAAGTTTCAAAGGTGTGCAGGCTTGTATGGTAGAGGCCAAAACCTTATTTTAGTTTTGTATGAAGTGGCCTAGAGCCACAAAGAGCATAAAGGATGGAATAGACTCAATTGAGTCCTAGATTGACAAATATTCTAGTGCCTATGATCTAGCACATGACTTGAATGGAAGCACAAGGTTAGCTATAGAGGATTTACATGAGAATTTCTTCTAACTGTAGGCTCAAAAGGGAAAGATCATTATGTAATTCAAAAATCTCAAGGACATGGTGAACTCAAAGTTCATATCTATTTTGAGTGCCCTGTTGAGTGTTGATAAGGCTACAAAGCTTAATCTGATACCCAACACTTTAGAAGAATCTGAAGAATTCTTAATGGAGCTAGAAACATAATGCAGAATGCTTGGCATGGCCAAGAGGATCTAGGAAGAAGGAAAGGAAGAGTGGCAAGCCCACGTTGAGAAGCTCCAAGAGTCAAATTCTTCTAATTGACAATATTTCTTTATTTTTATACATTTCAATTTCTTGTTTTAGATTCTTGTGTATGTATGCCAATGATATACGTTAGATTTGCAGTTCAAATTTTTGTTGGATAACACTCCTAGGGGGAGTCAGTTCATTTTTTTAGTTTATATATTTGTCAAGGGGAGACATGGTAGGTGAGAAGAATGTTGTAACCACCCTTTTCCCTTGATGTCAAAGGGGGAGGAGTAATTTTGGAGTTAATTTTGGCATATTTCCATCAATGACAAAGGGGGAGATTGCTGGAAGAATAAGGAATTTTTCATTGATACATTCATTGGTAACATGAGCATGTGTCATGAGCACAAGTTATTATGCATTGAAATTGTTATTGATGTCAACATTGTATTATGGTATGAAGACCATTGTGAAAATAATTTTGGATGGCTTGAACATGTTTGAGGATGATTATGAAAGATAATTTTACAAGAAGGTTTGAACTAGTGAAAGTGCTTAATATAGAAATTGAATAAGTGTCAATACAAGTAAATTATATGTACAAGCATTCAATTTTTGGGTCCACATTGGTCTATTGATTAATATTTTTCTCTGTGATTCTAATATAATTTTTTGGTTGATAAAGGAATCTAATTGCAAAGTTTCATCCATTTTGGCTCCTAATGTGGAAGTTATGAGTAACAAAAGTTTGGACTGGTAGTTACAAGCATTTTCAAATTTAGTGCATATGTTTTGATGAATCCACACTTTTCCACGGATTGGAATCTAGCTTTGTTGATTTGTGAAGATGTTGACAGGTGTCAATAGAGTGTGGGGGTGTGTGTCTCTGAATGTGGGTGTACTATTGGAAGATTTTGTTACTAGATCATTAATGGTGCTGACATAATGAGTTTTATGTATTGTGGAATTTAATTATGTATTGATCCATTAACTAGGTGCTATTTTGGGTCCATGATGACCTTTTTTGAGTTGTTGAATTTTGAATCCTCTTACAAAGTGTATATGAATTAATCTTGAGTTGACAAGTTACATTTTACAATTACATCTAATTAGGCCGGCCTAATTGATGTTGTAGGTGAAGAAAATATATAAGAAGGATATTTTTTGGGATTTTGTGTGCAGTGAAAAGTGATAAGAGCTTTTGGATGTGAATTGTGTGAATGTAAAGAAGAGTAGAGGATTAAGTCAAATCAATATGAAGTGTGTAAAGTCTATATTCAAAGATTCATTGGAACTATAATTCATGCATATGTTAGATGCTATTGTAACAGTTCGAATCATGGTTGTGTGCCATAATCTCTTTTATCTATTTCTTCTTTCAGTGGGCAGTTAGTCCACTAGGATAGTGAGTCCACCCATAGTGAGAATTTTTGTAATATAATATGATTGGTTATAATATATTTTGAGCTAATCCTCACCATGGTTTTTCCCATTTTAGTCTTTCCACATAAAAATATGGTGTTCATGTGTTATGTGATGATTTTGGTTATCTTCATGCTTTCATTCATTACTGCAAAATAATTATGCTATGATTATTGGATGTTTAAATGGATTAATAGAATACTGATTCATCCCCCCTCTCATTATTCTGGGTGTTCAACAAAGTTTGTTTGTTTTCTTAAAATTAAACCTTTTTCGACTAATTATTCATATTCGGCTTGGTTTGATCCAAAAAATTTCTATCAATTTCATTGTGTCCCTAGACATGATACCCAAAGATGTATGTATCTTTTCCATTTGGTGGATGACCATATTGATGTGGGTAATATCTGAATGCATAAAAAGAAATAAAATTCTAATAAATCACTTTCCAATAAAAATCAAAAGCTTCAAATCTACATTAATCCTCTCCCTACACATTCTTTTAACTTTGATTTAATTGGTGCTATACCTTCTACAACTTCTAGAATAAGAATGAAAAAAATGGTGGCTATGGTTGATATTTCCACTAGAATAATTCCAATGTATGTTGTCACCATACCTACCATATCCTTTTATGCAAATTATTTTCCATTTATGAGATATGAATGAACTATTTATATCCATTCTTGACTTAATAAGAAAACCATTAATGATGTTACAATTGATCCTACTAGTAGGGTGAGCATCATAATAGAAGAAATCACTTTTATTAATGTATTTTGTATGGAAAAATATGATGATTCTTTAGTGACCATTCATGTGCATGATGGTCTCTCTCTTCCTCCTATGGGTTCCATCACTTTGACAGTCTAGGTTGGACCCAAGTCGATGGAAACCACATTTATTGTCATACTAGGATTTGAATTATTTAGAGTGAAGTTAGGTATTACATGGATAACTTCCATGAATGGATTCACTTCTATGTTGTAAAAATGTCTAAATTTTCCTCATGAAGGTATAGTGCACACTATGTGACATATTGGATATAGGCCACTTATGTCAAATGGAGGATTTTCTCTTGACTATTTTCAAATAACATCATTAATTTATAGCATAACCATCATTAAAATTTCCCAAATTTTAAATTCGTAGCCTAACCATCATTAATTAACTATATTATTAATTAAATTAATCTGTAGCCTAACCATCATTAACATTTTCCAAAATTTTAAATTCTTCACACTCCCCCAAACTTGGGAATATGTGACTAGTGTTGCATGCACATGCCACTTTCAACTTCCAACTCACCCTTTGACCTCTTTTCCTATTGGATACTCACACATGTGTGAGATCCTCTTCTCCATGCAATCCACCCTACACTTTCCATTTTTCTCCACTTGTCATATGGTCAAAGCCTGCTCACCTTCCACCTTTCCTTATTTGTTTCCACTTCTCAACTTCATGTTCTTCACAAGATGTGCTCACACATATGTGAGCAGACCTTGTCATCCAATTGTCATTTCATTTTTCTTCCTAATGTGTGCTCACACATATGTGAGCACACCTTTCCCTCTTCCCCATGACACATGTCACCTTCACATGCCTCCACCTTGTGACACTTGTCACAAGGCTAAGCCTTTCCATTTCATTCAATCCTAGTCCTCCATTTCACAATAAAATCTTGGCCATTCATTTCACTCACCAAAAATCTCTAAATTGAGGCCTTTCCTTCACATTTGATCATCTACTATAATCATAGCCATATTATCCTAGAATTTGATCTTGAGAGCAATTCACAATAAATTATTTAGAGAAAATATTCATGTAATCTGGGTGCATACTTGAGCTCAATCCATGTAGAAGGGGATTAAAGAATTTTCTTTTTATTTGAATGCTTTTAATTATATTTTAATTGATTTTACCTTGTTATCACATTCTTACCTCTTTAGTTGGCATGGAAAAATGGTGTTGAGTTGACCAAAATTGAGAGATGTTAATGTGGAGGGAACCCATACCCACTTGTATCTTTAGGCACAAAAATCCTAGGTGACATAAGATTTAATAACTACTCCATCATAGTTTGGCATTTTTTTTTCTCTTAGGGCTCTTTAGATATTGCACCAAAATAGGGTAGCCTCTAAGGATCAAGTGATAAGGAGAAAAATAAATTCCTTAATTAGTATTCATCCACCCACATAGATGTGTTATCACAATAATTTTTACCCCACAACATAATAAACACAAGATATGCCTATTTCCACATTTACATTGCTCTCTATTGATGCTTTTTACAAGAATTAATCTATTTTTTGCATGCTAAAATAGAAATTATCTAAAAAAATGAGAGATTAATATGGAGGGACCCCATATCCACACATTGGTATAGAAAAAATATTACTAGGTGTCACAAGCTCTAAGCGCTACTCCATCATAGCTTGGATGTTTTTCTCTCTTAGGGATCTTAAGAAACTACATCAAAATAGTGTAGATTGGAAGGATTAGGTGACTTGGGAAAGAAAACAAGCCTTCCTTAGAATTCAACTACCTACTTAGTTTTGAAATGAACTTGAGACAACTGAGAGGGGGATGAATCAGTTGTAGAAAATTAAACCTTCAAAACCCTCAACAGTAATTAGTTCCACAAGCATTTATTAAACCCTTATTCTGTTAAATTGATTAAACATAAAATGTAGATAACATAAATTGAAATCACAACACCATACACATGAGAACACAAAATTTATGTGTAAAACCCAATGAGGGAAAAACCACAGTGAAGATTAGCTCACAATATAAGTAATAGAAAAACCAATACAAAGGGGATCACTGCTAGAATAGGACACATTGTCCAAAAAGGTTCACAACCATGGCTCACTAGCATAGAAATAAAAAAAGAAGATAGAAGAAGAAATTTAAACAAATAAAACACTTCTCAATGCAATGAAGAGTCCACCACAATTTCTTAGATACTTTTGCAGTCTCACATGAAAGATTTTGGATTCCTTCAGCTCATTGCCTTTAGGAACCCTAACATGAATTTTGTACTACTCTTTTCAATTTCGCATCACACACATCACTTGAAAAAATCTCACATCTATCTTTCTTCTTACTCTTTCCACACCCTCTTGCATCAACATAATGCATATTTATATCAAGTTCTACCTCAAAAGCTTTATCTAATGTCGGCCACTAGTTGTTACACATTTAAATTCAAAATAGGTCAACACCTAAATATTCTTGTGGTGGAGAGGAAAAAAAGGTGACCTACATAAATCCTTAATTAGGACCCAAATAGATCCCAACACACTTCAATATGCTTCCACAAGCATCACATGTAGTGTTAAATACAAGGTTGGCCAACACCTGTGCAAAAAACCATAGACATTAAGTACACCCTTCCTTAACTCAAGCCAAAAATTTTGGACAAAATAATTCACTTGGAATCAATGCAAAATAATCCACAAACTACATAATATTTTTCAAACACTTCATTTAAGCTCGCATAAAAAAATACTTCAACTCAGGACAACTAATAACCCTTAAATGCATACTGATAAATGAAACTCACACTATACTGCACCAAATCAAGTAGAAACTTAAAAATAGAAATATAAAAGCATTATAAGAAACTTACCAAATTCACACAACTTGAATCCAAACAATGGAGAAATGCAAAGCAAATACATTTCTCCCAAACCACATAAAACATCACTAAACAACTAGTTCACACACTGGTGAAAATATCTCACACTGTACAATGATCCAGAAACCCAAATTCCAAATATAGAAACTTTTGTCAACCTTGAATAACCTATAAGATCCACATAGGCATAGCATCAACACGGAAATAACACTGTTAGCTCTCAAAAACATAGGTGGGATGCCTCACGAGGCTGCCAATCTCTTGATACGTTTTAGGGTAATAGACAAGGTAAAATGAATTAAACCTTCTACTCTTCAGGTGCTACCAGACCTAGGCGGGTGTACCTATCTGAATGAAGTGGACTTTACTTATGATTATCCTTCTTGCAATGATTTGTCCACAATGGAAGATGGAAGTGAACAAATGGAATCAACTTGGTGTAAATGGCAATAGCAATCTTCTAATCTAAATCCTAAAATGTTCAATTAACAGATATAAAGAAACTGAATGAATCCAAATGATGAAGTTGCAGAGACCAGTGCCTTATTGGGTATGCTGAATTGAATGAAACAGAAGTGGCCAACTTATTTTGGCAGAAACTCAAATTGCTAGCATATATTTTATTTATAACTTGTATAAACATGCTAGATTATGACTACTAAGCTCTACTTTAATAATCTAGATGAATCTCCCTGATTACTATGATCAACCAAAAGGATTTAATCTCTCCTTGAAAGAACCAATCAATTAATCACACAGATACAACAAATGTGAACTGATAAACCAAAAATAAACTTGTTATATCAATTTAAACAACTAGAAAGGATCAACTTGGAGACAACTTAGCAATACTTTTCAATAAACTCAACATACAATTGACACCAGAAATAACTTGCCACACCAACTGATTTTCATTGAAATCGCCATTTGAAAACATGCATCATAGTCTCTGATCTAAGAAATTTATTCTATGGTATCCATTCTAATCTACCTACTGTATTTCCTAAAATATGATCTCATCCTCCTCCTTTCACAATCAGGAATGAATATTTATACACCAACATCTGAACAGACACATTGTTTTGAAATTCCATGTCGGCCAAAAACCCATGTTGGCCAACTGTTACAATCAGGCATTCATGTCGGCCCAAAGTGTTTGAATTTTTGTTAATCATCAATGAAACAGTCGCTGAGACAACCCTATAAGTATGCCAAAGGAAATTATATCGTTGTCTTCCCGTGCTCCTTGTGTTTCGCCCTAACTCTGTGATGTTGGTGAGACATCTCACAAATTACAAAATGCTATAATGATATGCTTCTCTTAGTGTATAACTCATTCGTAGAGACACAAGCAAGCTTCTCACTAAGATGCCCTTTTCGTTTGATTCACTGTCGCTGTAACCTATTGATATCAGAAATACCTTATGTCGATCACATTATGTTTTACCAAAAGTCTTCATCTATCATGTATGTCACCATGACATAAGGGTCATCTCACCGAAATGTAACCTTCACTTCATTCGCTTCACCAAGACATTTCAAAATCGAGGAGAGGTCCCGAAGAATCCATTGAGTCATACCGAAACATCCTGAGCTCACATTAGATCACCAAGAGAATGTAATTCTTATACTGACAAAGACCCTTTTCCCTTTATATCGGTGAGACCCAACGAAATCGCTAAGACCTCCCTCTAAATGTTAGTAACTCTTACCGATAAGTCAATCCTTCCACCGTCGGTTTGCAAGACAAGAAGACTTTGCCAAGATATTATATCAAATACTATGACACCGATATGAATACTTCTTGTCATTGAAACAAAGAAACTGTCATGCCGATAACTACCAGAAGATGAAATCCAATCGCCATGATATCAAAAACTTCTTGCCAATAGGCAACACAAACATTTTCCAGCAGAAAACGCAACATGGATTGGGGAGATATAGACCACGATGTGAATTATGCAAGACTCGATGGAATTTATGGGGCTATATGGGAAAAATGTGAGAAAAAAGTGTTTGAGGTGGGACCTATTTGGAAAATTATGAATGTGAACAACATGTGAAATCATCAGAATTAAAAGTTCCAATAGTGGCTCCATCTGGGGATGAATGATAGTAAGATCATTGCAAGGATCCAGAATCTTTGGGTGAGCAGACTAGACCAGAGACAAAATGAAAGATCAAGTAGCAGAATGGAAATGGACATGAATGGAAAATGAATGCAAAATGGAGGTGAACCGAAACCCTAAACTACTGTGCATGGAAAAGAATTTTAAAGAGGACAAGTAGGAGTTGTCCATGCATTGGCAACCCTTAATCCTCTGTCTTTCAACTTCACCTATTCTGAGCTGTTACGATCTAAAACTCAAACCATACTTTCCCCTATCAAATACCTGGTTTTTTCTTGAGTTCATCAGATTCTTCTTGTAGATACTCATGCAATCTTTCCTATCACTGTTATTGCAAGTTTTTAGAAAATCATCATGCTCAGCTTGGCCCAAATTCCCTACACCATTCAACAATTCAAATTCTCCATCACGAGACAACCCCTATTATCTTCAACATACAAAATGCATGCATATTCAATGCAAAATTCCTCATTATCTTTCTCACTGTTGTGTACTATGAAACACTCTCTCAGCTGTATCGAAAATTCATCATCAAAGTGCTTTTATTGAGAAACAAAAAGCTTTGTCATATCAATGCCATCTGAAACAAACAAATCTGAGACTTTTTGCACCTCTTTGACACTACCATTTGGAGTCAACACTAGATTATGACTCATATCTTCAACATCATGTATATGTGAATCAATCAATGCTAGAATTCTATCATCCTTGGTATGTAGACAAATATCTTCTCCACATGAGTTAGAAATTTCAAAATAGCATACCTCTTCTCGAATGGACACAGACTTTTGATCAACACCAAAGGTCTCACCATCATTCCAAGCAATGCATTAGGAGTCATAAGAATCTTTGCATAAAGATCTTTCACTATCAAAAAAAATGTAAGCTGGACACAAAACTTCAAAATCATCCTTGTGCACACATCTTTGATATTCAAAAGTAATCAAGTCTGAAATTTGCTCATTGTTGAATGAACACAATCCTTTATCTTCAACACTATAGTTGTACACTTTACTTTTGTCATCATCAAAAAGAAGTCCAAGGTCATCAGAGAATGAGAAATCAAAAACATTATCAACATAGTCATTTATTCCATCATTTTGCTTTTCTGAAATTATCTCCTCTCTTTCATAAAGTGGATTTGAAAATACTTGAAGTTCATTCACGGGCATACCTCTGCAAAATATCATCTAATATTCTTTTAAAACTTCATCATACAATGGGTTTGAAAAAGTTCAAAAACCATTATCAAATGTACAAACCTCTTTTTCATCAGTTGTATCTTCATAGCTTTCAACTTGCTGCAAATCAACATCCATAAATCCATCTTCACAATCTAAAAATTCATTGGATCCCTCATAACATACACTACATTCCTTGTCACAATCTGTTATGCAAGAGAGATACCTTGCACCTTCATCCTCCTCATGCAAGCTATCATAGAAGTCATTCAGACTTCACACGTCTCATCTTCTATTGGTTGCATAATTTGATCAATGCCCTAATGCTCATCTATGATATCACCAAGGTCTTCATACCTTGTTCCATGGGATAACGCTTGAATGAAGTCAAAAGAGGAGCCTTCTACCTTAATCCTTTTCTTCTGCTCGAATGTTTCTCCTTTTTTTTCTTCCTTCTAATCAGTCTCTTGCATTTCTTTGCACAAATTTTTAACTTTCTTCTCATTTACTATCCTATTTCTTAACCAGTACATACACTTTGCTTCTTCAACTGTAGCAATAGTTAGTCTCTCTATCTCCTCTTCGGTGAATCTCTTCATACTACATTGAGTAGGCACCTCAATAGAATGTGGCTCTGTATAATCTTCTTCAGAGTCAGAAAGGACCACATTGTATTTGTGATTTGAAACATCATACTGATAACGTTCATCCTCTAAAGATGAGTACCTCTCCACAACATGGTGAAAGGTATTTGAAGTCAAATATACTACGTGATCTTCTCTATTGTTTCCCATCAACATTCCCTCTTCCAACATTCTTTGGGCTACAAAACAATAATATGGGGAATGTGGCTTATCACAAAATTCATAGAAGTAAATGTTACTTACCATATAAGTTCCCTTCTTGCTCAATGGATAAGGAGCTTCCTTGTTTCCAGGCCTAGCCATTATAGATGTTTCATCCTTCCAGTCTGTATTATAAGGCATGTCATGCAACCTTGGCCTCTCATTTCAGTAAGTATTCTCCTGTCTGTACTAATAATTGCTGCTTTGTTGAGGAACCTTAGGATTGTCTCTTTTATCCATTATCCCTGTAGCCTTCCTATTGTTTTCAATTGTTTGTGCCATCTTTTGAGCCTCAACCAAATCTCTTGGGAATTTATTTCTTAGTTCATACCCCGTTTTAGGATCAAAAGCATTCAAATAAACACTCAGTGCTATAGAATCTAGCAACTTTGATCCAGGAGGTATTTTATTCTGCAACTTATTGAATCTCTGATTAAAATCATAAATTGTTTCATTTTTATCTTTCTAAATCCATATTAATTCATGAAGAGCAGCATCTAGTGCACTTGGATTCCCATATTGCTCGAGGAATCGATCCTAAAACCCTTGGAGAGAATCAATAGAGATTGCTGGTAGGCTATTGAACCAATCCTTTGTGTCTTTAATAAGTGATATCATGAATAACCTCATGTGTAAATCTTCATATGGCACATCCAAATCTTGGATGAAAACATTGAAACTTCTTAAATGCTCCTCAGCAGTGATTGGATTACTCTGTGCAAACTTTGGAACAAGACCTCTCCAACTACCATCCATTGAATAAGGGGATAATTGAATCCCTACCAAATCAAACTATCTGATCATTGTTGTGTGTTGATGAGGGGGGCACCAAGTGGGTACTGATATTGGTACAGTGGACCATTGCATTGTGTATGATAATATGCTACATACTGCTGACCATGAGGTGGTTGTGCTGAGTATATATTCTATTGTGCATGAAATGCATTGCCTCCATTGTGAAAATTTCCAATTGTACTATCAGGCATTTGAGGAGTTCAATGCCTGCTCACATTTGTGTATTCATTTTTTCCATATACAAATTCCATTCTTCATCAAACCTTTTCAGAGTCACCACCTACTTTTCCAAAAGTAGCAAAATGATTATTTCTGATCTTCTCCCCAGCGGAATCACTCTTTCTGAAACTTCTCCAATTATAAATCTTTCTTCAATGACTCTATATGATGGTCTTTAATTGAATTTTCTAATGTAATCCCCAGCAGAGTCGACAATTTGTTAGCTCTCAAAAACGCAGGCGGGATGCCTCAAGACGCTGCCAATCTCTTGATACGTTTTAGGGTAACAGACAAGGTCAAATGAATTAAACCTTCTACTCTTTAGGTGTTGCCAAACCTAGGTGGGTGTACCTATCTGAATGAAGTAGACTTTACTTATGATTATCCTTCTTGCAATGATTTTTCCACAATGGCAGATGGAAGTGAACAAATGAAATCAACTTGGTGTAAATAGCAATAGCAATCTTCTAATCTAAATCCTAAAATGTTTAATTAACAGATATAAAGAAATTGAATGAATCCAAATGATGAATTTGCAGAGACTAGTGCCTTATTGGGTATGCAAAATTGAATGAAACAAAAGTGGGCAACTTATTCTAGTAGAAACTCAAATTGTTGGCATATATTTTGTTTATAACTTGTATAAACATGCAAGATTATGACTACTAAGCTCTACTTTAATAATCCAAATGAATCTCCCTAATTACTGTGATCAACCAAAAGGATTTAATCTCTCCTTGAAAGAACCAATCAATTAATCACACAAATACAACAAATGTGTACTGATAAACCAAAAATAAACTTGTTATATCAATTTAAATAACCAGAAAGGATCAACTTGGAGACAACTTAGCAATACTTTTCAATAAACTCAACATACAATTGACACCAGAAATAACTTACCACACCAACTGATTTTCATTGAAATCACCATTTGAAAACATGCATCATAGTCTCTGATCTGAGAAATTTATTCTACTATATCCATTCTAATCTACCTACTATATTTCCTAAAATCTGATCTCATCCTCCTCCTTTCACAATTGGGAATGAATATTTATACACCAGCATCTGAACAAACACATTGTTTTGAAATTCCAAGTCGGCCAAAAACCCATGTTGGCCAACGGTTACAATCGTGCATTCATGTCAGCCCACAGTGTTTGAATTTTTGTTAATCATTAATGAAACAGTCGCTGAGACAACCCTGTAAGTATGCCAAAGGCAATTATATCATTGTCTTCCCGTGCTCCTTGTGTTTCATCCTGACTCTGTGATGTCGGTGAGACATCTCACAGATTACAAAATGTTATAATGATATTCTTCTCTTAGTGTATAACTCATTCGCAGAGACACAAGCAAGCTTCTCACCAAGATGCTCTTTTCGTTTGATTCACTCTTGCTGTAACCTATTGATATCGGAAAGACCTTATGTCGATCACATTATGTTTTACTAAAAGTCTTCATCTATCATGTATGTCGCCGTGACATAAGGGTCATCTCACCAAAATATAACCTTTGCTTCATTCGCTTCACCAAGACATTTAAAAATTGGGGAGATGTCCCAAAGAATCCACTGAGTCATACTGAAACATCCCGAGCTCACATTAGATTGCCAAGAGAATGCAATTCTTATACCGATAAAGACCCTTTTCCCTTTATATCGGTGAGACCCAAGAAAATCACTAAGACCTCCCTCTGAATGCCAGTAACTCTTACCGATAAGTCAATCCTTCCACCATCAGTCGGCAAGACAAGAAGACTTCGCCAAGATATTATATCAAATACTATGACACTTACCAATATGAATCCTTCATGTCACCGAAACAAAGAAATTGTCATGCCGATAACTGCTAGAAGATGAAAACCAATTGCCATGTTATCAAAAACATCTTGCTGAGAGGAAACACAGACGTTTGCCAGCAGAAAACGCAACATGGATTGGGGAGATATAGACCACGATGTGAAATGTGCAAGACTCGTGGAATTTATGGGGATATATGGGGAAAATGTGAGCAAAAAGTATTCGAGGTGGGACCTATTTGGAAAATTATGAATGTGAACAACATGTGAAATCATCAAAAATAAAAGTTCCAACAAACACAAAGCACAATATTGGAGCAAATTATGAACATTTGCACAACATAGTTTACTCTGTTTATTACATTTTCTCAAAAGCACTTTGAAAACAAGTACCAGAGACATCATCTCATCTCATTAATTGATTCCAATTCATCTTCAGAATCTGCAATATTGGAGCACGTTATGAACATTTGCAAAACATAGTTTACTCTGTTTATTACATTTTCTCAAAAGCACTTGGAAAACAAGTACCAGAGACATCATCTCATCTCATTAATTGATTCCAATTCATCTTCAGAATTTGCAACAAAAGAATAGCTCCATGTACTCACAACACTTCCTCAAGGTCTCAACTACACATGCACAACCTTTTTTCCTCTTTTTCCACAATTTTCTCAATATCCTCAACATATTCATCCCATAGTTGACATCAATGAAAAAACCATCATACTTGCAACAATCTCCCTCTTTGTGAATGATGGCAACACAAGATGTGAAAATCCACCAAACACCACACAACAACTCTGAACATTTTCTCCCTACACGACATTCCTGAAACCTCTCTTTTTCACATGATTCTCTCCCTAAATAGATAAGTTATTTTTCACATGATTCTCTCTTCCCTTTGACATCAATGGAAAATAATAATAAAAAATTGTATTGCTCTCCCTCTTTGACATTGAACCAAAATTACCTTTTCTAAATACTCCCCTTAGGAGTACACCCAACTCAATCAACAACACAATGACAACACATGACACTACCTACTCCCCTTGAGAGGTAACCACCAACATCAATCTAGAGAAGAGATAGATCCATAGATTTTCTAGACTGATGCATCTCCATGTGCATCTAGTTCAAGAAAGGAGGGGCAATAATCCCCAACTTCTCCTAAAGATACTCAAAAGTATCCTTAGGAAGACCTTTAGTAAATATATCAAAAATTTGATCCTTTGTAGGAACATACTCAAGCTTCAATTCATTCTCCATAGATTTCTCTCTCAAAAAGTGATACATGATAGATATATGCTTTTTCCTTGAATGAATTATTGAATTCTTCAAAATTTATATTACACTTGTATTATCATAGAAGATATATATAGATTTTCCACATACAACTTTGATATCCTTCAATGTTTTTCTCATCCATAATACCTACGTATAGCATGATGTTGTTGCAATATACTCAACATTTGCAGTGGATAAAGAAACTGAATCATGTTTCTTACTCAAGCATGACACCAATATACATCCAAGAAAGAATGCACCAGCACTTGTATTTTTCTTGTCATCAACACAACTGGCCCAATCTACATCTATATAAGCATTTAATGTAAAATTAGTATCCTTAGGATACCACAAACCATAATCCACTATGCCTCTTAAATATCTAAATATTCTCTTCACTACTACATGTGTTTCTTTAGGATCTTCTTGAAATATATCAACAAGATAAACCACATGCATGATATACGGTCTAGTAGTAGTCCACCAATCATAGATCTATACTTGCTCTAATCATCCTTAGGTGAATCATCATTTTTTCTCAATTTAAAACCAGCTACTATAGGAGTACATACCGATTTGGAGTCATCCATTCCAAACTTCTTCAACATATCTTTGAGATACTTAGATTGTAAAATGAAAATCCCTTTATCTTTTTTATTGATTTGTAGCCCAAGAAAAAAATTCATCTCCCTAAACATTGACATCTCAAATTCTTTTTGAATTTATTTAGAAAATTTCTTACACAGCCTCATTTCCACCAAAGATAATATCATCCAAATATACAACTACTATCAACATTTTGTCTTCCTCAACTTTAAAGTAAAGATTACTATTTACAAAGCCCTTATTGAATCCTTGTTGTATCAAGTACTCATCCAATCTTACATACCAAGATCTAGGAGCTTGCTTCAAACCATATAGTCCCTTCTTCAACTTACATACCATGACTGATTTATATGACAACTGAAAACCTACTAGTTGTTCCATATAAACTTCTTCCAATTCTCCATTCAGAAAAGTAGACTTCACATCCATCTGATAGACCTTAAAATATTTGTGTTGCAAACACCAAAAACTTTTAGACAGCTCCCATTCTAGCCATAGGATCAAAATTCTCCTCAAAATATATACCTTCTACTTGTGAGTAACCCTTACACAAAAGTCTTTCCTTGTTTCTTCCTACTTCTCCATTCTCATCTAGCTTGTTCCTAATACCCATTTAGTTCCAATTATGTTCTTATTTTCCAATCTAGGGACCAATTCCCAAGTCTGATTTTTCTCTATTTGCATGAGTTCTTCTTTCATTTCCTTCATCCAATGCTCATCCTTACATGCTTGACTTACTAATTTAGGTTCATCTTGAGAAATTTAACATAAATTTACCTCAACTTCAAAATATTTGCTTCTTGTTAGTACACCTTTCCTTTTATCTCCAATGTTCTGATCTTCAGAATGATTCTATTGCACATACTTAAGGGTTTTAGGGTTCTTCTCCAGAGCTTCTTCCTTTTCATTCTACACTTCTTTTTTAACATATTTTTCTTCTACTTCTCTACAACCAGGTTCATCTGACACATATCCATCTATTGTAATAGAATTCTACAAGCCTCCATCAACTTTAAAATTTACACTTTCAATTATCTTTCTCAAAATTTTGTTGTAACATTTGTAAGCTTTGCTTCTAATAGAATATCCAAGGAAGATACCTCCATCAAACCTTTCATCAAACTTTCCTAAGTTTTCTTCTTATCATTTCATGTAACATTTTCTTCCAAACACTCTAAAGTACTTCATAGTAGGAATCCTTCCATACCATAGTTCATAAGGAGTCTTTGTGTTGTTATATTTAACTTAAAATCTATGAAGTATGTAAACATTAGTATGAATTGCTTCTCTCTAGTAGACTTGCTATAGATTTTCCTCTTTCATCATAGTCCTTGCAACTTCTTGAATAGTTCTACTTTTCCTTTCAACAACTCCATTTTGTTGAGAAGTTCTAGGGGCAGACAAATGCCTCTTCATTCCATGAACTTTACAAAACATGTTAAACTAATTAGAGGTGAATTCACCAACTCTATCAGACCTAAATCATTTTATTTTAAAATCCATTTCATTCTCAACCATAGCCTTAAATGCCTTGAATTTATCTAATGCATCAGATTCCTCTCTAAGAAAAGTAACACATGTCATTCTAGAGTAATCATAATACACTGTTAGGAGTATGAAAATAATATTTCTCCTTTCTTTTAGCTGCACCTAGATTTAGGAATTCACCTAAGATTTACATAGCATTCACTTTTTAAAATATTCAACTATATTCCTTCCATCCACAACTTTTCCTTAAAATGTCAAATTTCAGTAATAATGACTCATAAAATTTTATCTCACACACAATTTTCACAATGACTATGGAACACCATTTTACAAGTATGCTCATATGACTTAGAAAATAGGCTTTCCTTTACAACAGTCCACATACATAGAAAATGTAGTTCTTCCAAATCTACAAGTCACTTTAACCTTTCAATCTTGCACATAGAACAAAAATATTCCAAGTCTATGGGGTGCTCACCACCCATCAATAGGCTAGGAAACTAGCCACCCCTTAGATGGGAGGCTACCAAAATGACTAGGATACACACAAGCAACCTTTCCCAAAGATAAAACAATTTCACAAAACTTAGCACATTACAAACACCCATTAGTCAAGATAAAACACAACACAAAAAATAGTCAATGGTTTTATGGGAAGTGGTTGGGATGATCACAACCATGGGGGAAAATTTAGCATCAAATGCTTCATGTAATTTTCTCAACCAACAACCTTCTCAATTTATTTCTTCACCCAACTTCCCATTTTACAAAAAAAGGGTACTCACACCCCTTTACTTCCATGGTTAAAACACATTATTTACACATTGAAATACAAGCCCTAGTTGAATGAACAAGACAACTGAGAGGGGAGGTGAATCAGTTGTACTAAATTAAAACATCAAAACCATCAATAGTAATCAGATCCACATACATTTATTAAACTCTTAATCTATTATAATGTTTAAACATGAAAAGAAGATAACAAAAATTGAAACAACCAACACCATACACAAGAGAACAACAGATTTATGTGAAAAACCCAATAAGGGAAACACAAAAATGATGATTAGCTCACAATATAAGTAATTGAAAAATTAGTACAAAGACACTCATTTCCAGAATATGACACACTATCCAAAAAGGCTCATGGCACATGCTCATTGCTAGAATAGAAAGAAGAAAGAAGATAAAATGTTACATAGAGAACACAATCTCAATGCAAAAAATATTCCACCACAATAGCTCCAATGATAGTAGTAACCTTCAAGATATCAAGATACCTTAGCTCACTACATTCAAAAATCTTGCATTATAGCTCACACTGTAATTTACACATCTGCACTTAATTTCACATCACAACAGTCCACTCAATTCCACACTCTTCATCTCACATCAATTCATCTTAAATTTATAACATACAAAACTTAAAAGACATCTTCAAGTAAGCTACACTCTTCTTACACTTTACTTATTCAAATTAGGTCGTCACTAAACATTTCAACGGTGGATAGGAACACAAGTGGACCAAAGAAAACTTTAGCTGAGAAAAAAATCAAATCTCAGACCCAAATCAACTCTCACATGCCACACTACAACTTCATGAATGCTTAAAGATATTTAAATGTAGTGTAAACAAGTTAGGTCGACTCTTACCTGTGTAAACACTATTAGACTTTGAATTACACACTTCCTGAAATCCAAGGAAAACTTGTGAACCACATACCATTCTTCATCACAATCTAGAATATTCCTCTATCCTCCTAAAATCCATTAAACTCCTTCATAACAACTCATACCATGAAAATGTATGTCCTCAATACACTCAAACTACACTATCAAACACTACAAATAAAATTTCTAGAGTACCAAAACAAAAATCCTCTTGACACAAGAAATATATCAACATTATCAACACACCTTTTGAATTGCAAGACCTAAAGAACAATTATAGAGAAACATGGAGCAAACACATTTCTCCCAAACACCTCTATAAATAATCTTGCAAAATCAGTTCACACTGGTGAACATAACTTCCTCTAACCTTCGATCCATAAGCCAAGATTCTAGATATAGAAATTCTAAACACCTCTAACCTGCATATCCAAACCACACAAGTAGATCTTCATCCTAGAAGAAATGTGAAGCAAAACTAAAACACATCTACAAACCAAAACACATCTACAACACCCTGTTTCCTTATTTGATCAATTTTCTTAGTATCCTCAACATTTGTACCATAAATAGAAGCTTGTCAAAGAAACACTAGAGGTTAACATCAATAAATTAATTGATGATAACATAATGCAACTAATCAAAGAAACAATCTCTTATCAACCACTATCAAACTATCATCAATGAAAACAAAGGCTTGTTGACATCAATGACAAAACCTTCATACTTGTAATAGTATCCCCATTTGTCATTGATGACAAAAAAAATATGAAAAACCATCAAAGAATAATAGCTCTAGAAATACTTATTTCCTTTTCTCTTTTCTTCCCCTTGCACAACTAGCTCATTATACTCTCTTCCATTTTGATACTTTCCTTTTTCACATGAAAAATATTTCTCTCCACATTTGACATCAATGGCAAAGGATAAGGTATTTTTCATTGTTCTCCCCTTTGACATAGAACCAAGATACTTGCAACTATTCTGAATAATCCCCCTTAGGAGTATACACCAATCAACTCAACAACCTCTACACCATAAATTTCATACTACAACAATGTCACTACCAACTCCCCCTGAGAGGTAGCAACCAACATTAGTCCAATAAAAGAATGAACCCATAGGTCCTCTAGACGGATGCATCTCCATATGCATCTAGTTCAAAGGAGGGGAAATAGCCCCAAATTCTCCTGAAGATACTACAAAGTATCCTTAGTATATCAAGAATATGATCCTTTGTAGGTACATATGCAAGCTTTACTTCATTCTCCACAACCTTGTCTCTCAAAAAGTGATACCTAATTGATATATGTTTTGTTCTTGAATGCATCACTAGACTCTTTGAAATGTTGATTGCACTTATATTATCACAAAAGATAGAAATAGGATCATCCTACACTAGTCTAATATCCTTCAATGTATGTATCATCCATAATACATGTGTACAACAAGATGCTACTAAAATATACTCAACCTCTACAATAGATAAAGAAATAAAATCTTGCTTCTTGCTCAGCCATGATACCAATCTACATTAGAGAAAGAATGCACCACCACTAGTAGTTTTCTTGTCATCAACACAACTAGCACAATTTGCATCTATGTAAGCACTCAATGTGAAGTTAGTATCCTTAGGATACCACAAGCCATAATATGGAGTTCCCTTGAAATATCTAAATACCCTCTTCATGGTTGTAATATGTGCCTCTTCATGATCTTATTGAAATATAGCCACAAGACAAACTTCATGCATGATATCCAGTCTAGTAGTAGTGGGGTATAGAAATCCTCCAATCATAAATTTGTACTTGATCTAATCAGCCCTAGGGGATTCATCATCCTTACTTAGTTTGCAACCATTAACCACAAGAGTGGATACTGGTTTGGAGTCATTCATTACAAACTTCTTCAACATCTCTTTAACATACTTTCATTGTGAAATGAATATGCCTTTATTTGTTTTATTGATTTGTAGCCCAAGGAAGAAATTCATCTCCCCCAACATAGATATCTCAAACTCTTTTTAAATCTATTCTAGAATTTTTTTGTGCATAGATTCATTGCCTCCAAAGATTATGTCATCAACATACACAACCACTATAAAGATTTGATCTTCCTCAAATTTAAAGTAAAGATTATTATTTGTGGTGCCCTTATTGAATCCTTTTTGTATCAAATATTTGTCCAACCTCACTTACCAAGCTCTGGGAAATTGCTTCAATCCATACAATTCCTTTTTCAATCTACAAACCATATTAGGTTTATTTGACAGCTAAAATCCTTTCAGTTGTTCCATGTAAACCTCTTCTTTGAATTCTCCATTCAAGAAAGCAGACTTCACATCCATCTGATAAACGTTAAATTATTTATGTGTTGCAAAAGCCAAAAAAAATCCTAATTGCTTCAATTCTAGCCACTAGAGAAAATGTCTCCTCAAAGTCCATTCCTTCAACTTGCACATAGCCCTTACACACAAGCCTCGCCTTGTTTCTTACCAATTCTACATTCTCATTTATCTTATTTCTAAATACTCACTTAGTTCCAATAATGTTTTTATTTTCAAGTCTAGGAGCTACTTCCCAAGTTTGATTCTTCTCAATCTGCATAAGTTCTTCTTCCATTTCTAATGAGGGCCACACCCCCCAAAATCCATAGAAATCACAACAATAAATACCAACACAAAAGATGTGAGAAAAAAAATGAATCACTTTCAATTATTTTCAAAAAATGAAATTACAGATTCAAAGCTTGCATGCTACAGCCTCATGGGCTTGATTCATTATAAAAAAATCAACTCGGAAAAGAAAATCTACTATTCAGAGCCACAATCTACACTATCAGGGCCACATTCTACAATCCCCACTTAACCCTTTTTATTTTTCCCAATAACCACCCTAGAATGTTCTAGAAAGTTCAAATTTCCCCTTTTTGTTTTAGCACCCAAAGTCCCACTATTTGATTTTTGCCCTAGGAATTTTTTTTATGAAATTCACTTTTTAGGGGACCAACTTTGCAGGGCCATAAATTTTGATCCAGGTGTCTAATTCACTATTATTGCATATTTTTGGAAAGCTCTCGGTGATCTCTACAATGTGCGAACCATTGTAGGTTGGTTAAGCCACTTTTTGAGATATTTCAAGGCCTTTATAGTTTTATATCTAAATTTGAAGTTGCATTGGAGAAATTTCTCGGGATGAACACTTTAATTTCTCCCAAACCATGTAGGGTATTGAGGTGATTCTTTTGCGACTGGAAATATTTTTTAGCTCTGCTCCTTGGGGTAAATTTTCATGTCCATATGAGCCCATTTAGGCCAACTTACTAAAAATAGTAAGTGTCTGTTTTTTGCTATTTTTGATGCCTGACAGTCTTATAACCCTTAAGTGCCATCATGGGACTGAAAAAAATAAAAAATAAATAAAGAAAATATTTTTTTGGGGTGATGCATGATTTCCCTACACCGCTAGATGCTCCTACATCAGACACCCAAGGTAATTTGAAAAATGACCCTGTCACTTCTCAGGAGTTAGAGGGAAATCAAGATGGTTAACCTGAACCTCAAACAACCATGATGAATCTTCAATAGGACTTCCTCTCCATTTCACCAAGTACTCTACATATTGCTTGCTTCTTATGCTTCTACCCACATGGCTATCCAAGATTTCTTCTAGCTCTTCCTTCTCTGAAGTAGGTGCCAGAATTTTTGACTATTCACTTATTGGCCCCTCCTCTATATCACCTTTATGATACTCTATCAAATCAACAATGTTGAACATAGGAGAAATTTTTATTCCACTAGGCATCTCTACTTCATAAGCATTTCTTGAATCATGCTTCTTCAGGATCTTACATGGTCCAAACTTCTTCATCTTTAACTTGTTGTATGTACCAACTATAAACCTTTCCTTTTGCAAATGAATCATGACTTCATCTCTTACCTGGAACTCCTTATACCTCCTTTTCTGATATGTGTGAGCCTTATATTGTGAGTTCATCTTGTTCATGTGTTTCTTCACTTCTTCATGCAAATTCTTTGGATGCTCAGCAAAATCTTCAGCCTGAGCACTACTCTTCTCCCCCTTATCCATCTTTCTCAATTCAAAAGCAGTTATTGGACTATTCCCATATACAATCTGAAATGGTGATTTACCAGTGCTCCTATTGACAAAATTGTCGTAAGAAATTTTTTCCTATGGTATAATCAAATCCCATCCCTTGGGCTTATCTCCAACTAAGCATCTTAGTAGGTTGCCCAAACTCCTATTCACCACCTCTGTTTGTCCATCATTCTGTGGATGATGTGCAAAACTAAACTTCAAATCTATCTTCAACTTCTTCTATAATGTCCTCCAGAAATAACCAACAAGTTTGGTATCTTTGTCTGAGACTATACTCTTTGGTAGACCATGTAGCCTCACCACCTCTCTGAAAACAACTCAACAACATGAACAACATCATTGGTCTTATGACATAGAATGAAATGTACCATCTTTAAAAATTATCCACCACCACAAATATGGAATCGTGCCCTCTCTGTGTCCCTGGCAATCCAAGAACAAAATCCATGCTAATATCCTCCCATGGACTCTTAGGTATAGGTAATGGCTTATACAATCTAGTATTCTGACTTGTTCCTTTCACCATCTGACATGCTCTTCAACTTTGTACAAACTTCTTCACATCTTGTTGTAATTGTGGCTAATAATAATTCTCATTGACAAGAGCAATGGTCTTATCTCGACCAAAATTTCCAACCAATCCTCCACTATGCTTCTCCTTGATTAGATTCTCTCTCATAGAAATCCTTGGAATGCACAATTTGCTTTCTCTAAACAACATCCCATCTTGTATTAAGAAATCCAACCATCTCATCCTATCCAATGTAATAGGTTCCAAACAAGCCTTCTAAGCTTCTGCAAAGTCTAGATATTCTGGATACAAACTCTTGAGTCCATTGAACCCAACAACCTCTATATTCATTTCTATCAACAAATTTTTCCTTCTACTCAAGGCATCTACAAAACTGTTTGACCTTCCACTCCTGTGCTTCAAAGAAAAGGTATAACTTTGCAAGAACTCAACCCATTTTAAGTGCCTTTGATTCAACATTCCTTGACTATTGAGATACTACAAAGCCTGGTGATCAGTATATAAAACAAATTCTTTTGGCAACAAATATTGTCTCCATTTCTTCAAAGCCTGAACTATAGCATAAAACTCTTTATCATAGACATAATATTTCTTCTTAGCATCATTTAACTTCTCATTAAAATAGGCAACAGGCTTACCTTCTTGACTCAAAACAATTCCTATGGTAGTGTCACTAGCATCACAATCTACCTGAAAGACCTTATTGAAATCTGGAAATGCCAAAATAGGTTGCTCTGTAACTTTGTTCTTCAACATATCAAAACTTTTTTCTACTCCTGTAGTCCACTTAAACTCTTTTCTATCCCATCTCATCACTTCAGTTAGAGGTGCACAAATACTACTGAAATTCTTTATAAAATTTCTATCAAAACTTGCTAGACCATGAAATGATCTTACCTTTGTAACATTTGTTGGGGTAGGCCATTCAATGATAGCTTTCAGTTTCTCTGGATAGATTTTAATACCCTTTGCTGAGACCACAAATCCCGAATACACCAACTCTCTCTTCACAAAACTACATTTCTTTAAATTAATTAACAACTTCTCCTCCCTTAGCTTCTCAAAAACTTTCCAGATATCCATTAGGTGCTCCTCCAATGTCTTACTAAAATTTAGACTATCATCCTTGTAAAAAATAACAAATTTTCCTAAAAAAAATTTTAATAGCTCATTCATAAGCTAAACAAATGTGCTCGGTGCATTGGTTAGCCCAAAAGGCATGACTAACCACTCGTACAAGCCCTCCTCAGTTTTAAAGGGTATCTTTCATTCATTTCCTTCTCTAATATAGATCTGGTGATATCTGCTCTTCAAATCTATCTCCATGAAGTACTCAACTCCACTCAAATAATCCATAATGTCATCCATCATTGGCAAGGGAAATCTATACTTGATGGTGATCTTATTGATGGCTCTAGAGTCTGTACATATCTGCCATTCCCCATCCTTCTATGTTGCTAGTACAATAGGTATTGCACATGGAATCAAACTCTCTCTGATCAATCCCTTCCACAAAAACTCTTGCACTTGTCTATTCAACTCTTCACTCTCTTTTGGAGTCATATGATGAGCTGCTGTATTTGGAAAATTGGCTTCAGGAATCAAGTCCATTTGGTGACTAATCTTTCTCATTAGAGGAAAATGTTTAGGTACGTTATCAAGAATAATAGCTTGAAACTCATTCAACAAATCTGAAACCTCTATAGGTACCTCAGTAGTATCTTCTTTATCAATTCTAAGGATCAATGCAAAACACATATGCTCATGCCTCATACCTTCTAGGAGATTTCTTCCATCAACCAAAAAAATCCTTGCATTATTGCATACCTTTTCCTTTGCCTCTTTCAAGGGTATCAACTTATGACCAACCCCATCCTTCATTAAAGAATAGGTGTTGGCATGTCCATCATGTACTGCTTGTCGATCAAACTACCATAGTCTTCCTAACAAAAAATGACAAACATTCATATGCATTATATCACACAATATCTCATCATGGTAATTTCCAATCTTGAAGTTTACCAGACATTGTTCATTTACCAAGGATTTATGGTCCTTCTGCAACCAAGCAATCTGGTATGGGTTTGGATGCCTTGTTCTCTCCAACCACAACTTACTAACCATTTCTTCTGAAACAAGGTTATCAGTGCTACCTCCTTCAATAATAATATTCCAAACTTTACCTTCACACTTACATCTGGTGCAAAAAAATTCTTCCTTTGAGTTGGCTCCTTCTCCTCATTCAACAAGGCTCTTTTAGTAACAAGATCCTCTCCTCTTTTTGCATCCTCAGAATGTGAAGACTCAACATCTTCATCAACATGTGTAACTCATGCATTACCCTCAGGTTTTTTATTTGTCCTTCCTTGATGTTGAGGAAACTCATAGGCTCTATGTCCTTCACACTGGAAACAAGTTCCATAGAAGCCTCCTCTTCCCAATCCTCGTCCAGATCTTCCCCTTCCTCTTTGGTCTCCATTATTCTGATCATGAGGACGACAGGTGCTATCTCCTTTCTAGTTTTGGCTACTACTGGAGCCTTCACCCTTCTTTTGATCTTCATTTCAACCTCCATAGCCCCCACCTTGTTGTTTATTCTCAAACCTCTTGTTTAGTTGTTCTTCAACCTTTAGAGAAAAATAATAAGCATCCTCAATGGTGGTCATTCTTACTAGTGCCAATTCAATGTGCAACTTTCTCTTTATTCACCTTAGAATGTCTTGTCTAAATCAGGACCTTGTGAAATTCCTTTGTGTATTATTGCACCATCCTTATCCCTTTCCTCAAGCTTTGCATCTTCTTGAGCAGCTCCAATTTGTAATCGACTGGAATAAATTGTTCCTTCAATTTTGACACCATTTTGTCCCACCTGGAAATTTTATCTTTCCCTTGTCTTCCCCTTTCCACCACATACTGGCATGACCTTTCAGTTTTTTCTTTGCAAACATCACTCTATGAGGATCTTCAATCTCCTCAAACTCAAAAATTTCCTCCATGTCATTGATCCAATCAATCAATTCTTCATGATTCAGATTTCCACTAAAAGCTGAAACCTCCATTTTAGATCTCTTCCTAATGCTTCAGATCACTTGCAACAATCTTCTTTCTCTAGGATCCATTAGATCTTGCTCTTCCTCTTCCTCTTCACTCTCATCTCTATCTCTTTGCACATGTCTTCTTTCAACCTCTTGTTGCAAGGTTTCTAATTTTGTCTCTAGGTGGATCTCTTCCACCACCTCGGCCTCTACCTCTACCATGTTGGGAAAGTCTTGGAGGCATCTTTAACTTAACCCACGCTCACAGGTCCTGGTACAACTTCCTCACGTTTGATGCTTTGTTATAGGCTCAGGAACTCCTCCTCTAATATCACTTGATGAGGGCCACACCACCCAAAACCCACAAAAATCACAACAATAAATACCAACACAGAAGATGCAAGACAAAAAAATGAATCACTTTCAATTATTTTCAGATAATGAAATTACAGATTCAAAGCTTACATGCTATAACCTCATGGGCTTGATTCATTATAACAAAATCAACTCTAAAAATAAAATCTACTATTTGGAACCACAATTTACACCATTAAGGCCACCTTCTACAACCCCCACTTAACCCTTTTTATTTTTCCCAATAACCACCCTAGAATGTTCTAGAAAGTTAAAATTTCCCCTTTTTGTTTTGGCACCCAAAGTCCCACTGTTTGATTTTTGGCCTAGGAAGAATTTTTTTTGAAATTCACATTTTAGAGGACCAACTTCACAAGGCCATAACTTTTGATTCGAGTGTCTGATTCACTATTATTGCACATTGTTGGAAAGCTCTCAACGAGCTCTACAATGCATGAACCTAATGTAGGTTGGTTTGACCACTTTTTGAGCTATTTCAGGGCCTCTATAGTTTTATATCTAAATTTGAAGTTGCATTGGAGAAATTTCTCAGGATAGAAACTTTAATTTCTCCCAAACTGTGCAGGGTATTGAGGTGATCCTTTCATGACTAGAAATTTTTTTTAGCTCTACTCCTTTGGGTAAATTTTCATGTCTATATGAGCTTGTTTAGGCCTACTTACTAAAAATATTAAGTGCCTATTTTTCGCTATTTTTGATGCTTGACAGTCTTATACCCCTTAAGTTCCATCATGGGACTCAAAACAAGTAAAGAAAATAAAGAAAACAATTTTTTGGGTGATGCAAGATTTCCCTACACTGCTAGATGCTCCTGCATTAATTTCCTTCATCAATGTTCATCTTTGTATGCTTCACTTACTGTCTTTGGTTCAATTTTTGAGAGTAAACACATATTTACTTATGCTTTAGCAGCTTTTCTTCTTTTCAACACACCTTTGTTTTTGTCTCCAATGATCTATTCTTCAGAATGATTTCTCTATACATACTCAGGAGTCTTAGGGTTCTTTTTTGGAGCTTCTACCTCTTCATTATGCACTTCTTTTTCATTAGCTTTTTCTTCTTCTCTGCAAGCATAATCATCTGACTCATGTCCAAATCTTCATCAACCTTAACACTTTTACTTTCAATAATTATTCTTAATCTTTTATTGTAACATTTGTAAGCTTTTCTTTCAGTAGAATATCAAAGGAAGATACCTTCATTAGGCCTTGCATCAAACTTTCCCAAGTTTTCATCATCTCTTTTGATATAGCATTTGGTTCCAAAAACTCTAAAGTACTTGATAGTAGGAATCCTTCTAAACCACAACTCATAAGGAGTCTTTGTGGTGTTAGCTCTTGCTTGAACTCTATTAAGTATGTAAACAATAGTATGAATTACTTTTCTCTAGTAGAATTTTTTTAGATTAGTTTCCCTCATGATAGTCCTTATAGCTTCTTGAATAGTCTTGTTTTTCCTTTCAACTACTCTATTCTACTAAGGAGTCCTATGGGCAAACAAGTGCCTCTTTATGCCATGATTCTCATAGAGCATGTTAAATTAATTGGAGGTGAATTCTCCACCTCTGTCAAACCTTAAACAATTTATCTTGAAATTCATTTAATTCTCAACCATAGATTTAAATTCTTTAAGTCTATCTAGAGCTTTAGATTTATCTCTAAGAAAAGTAACCCATGTCATTCTCGAGTAATAATCAATAAAAAATATGAAATACCTGTCACCTAGAAGACTTCTCACTCTTTTTGGACCAGAAAGGTTTGTGTGTACCAATTCTGAAAATCTGGTAGAAGGTTATTCTTTTCCCTTGAAACTAATTCTAGTTTGTTTTCTAAATTAATAATCTCTGCAAATAGCATTGATAGGATTTTTAATTCTTGATAGATCTCTCACCGCTTGAACTAAATTGATTCTAAATAGGTTATCACAACACATGTGACACATTATCCTATGTCATAACTAGCTATCATTAATTTGATTCATAAAACAATTACCATCAACACCCTTGAGATGATAGATATTTCCATCTGTCCTCTTTCCAACAACAATTACTATTCTAGACCCTTTTATGATCTCACATCCATCATCCTATAACATAAGATTGTATCTTTTGCTACATATTTTTCCAACACTCAAAAGGTTATGTCTTAGTCCTTTAGCATAGTAAAAATCTTTAGTATTATGCTTGCCATCAAAACTGATTGAACCTATTCAATAAATCTTAGCACCTAAATCATCTCCAAATTTAACAAGTCTTCCATCATATTTTTTAATTTTAACAAAATTACTCTTATCTCTTTCATTTGATTTGAGAAACCACTCTCAATAACCCAATAGTTCTTGTCCTGTCTAACATGAAAAGTAGATACCAAGGTACCTCCAATTTTATCCTTTTTTCTCTAAGACACTTTCCTTCATACAACTCTTAGAGTTAGTAGAACCAAATTAATCTTTTAAAGAAAAGAACAAACATTCATTATCATCAACATCTCCATAATTAGATTCATCATCATAAATACCAGTATCTTCTCTAACATAGTAGCTTTTATTGATCATCTTTCCTTTTTTTTCTTTTTCTTATTGTTCATAATTTTGTTTGGACATGTTGAAGCATAGTGACCTATACTCCTACAACTAAAGAATTTGAAAGGTAATTTACCTTTATACTTACCAGTTCCCTTTTTCATTCTTCTTACAAAGTTAGCTTCCACATCATCAAGATCATCTTCATCTAAATCTTCAACTTTTTTTGATTTTCTAGTCTTGAAAGAAGTTTCCACTTTTACACCATTTTTCAGGCCAATTTTCCTCATTTCAAATGTAGTTAGTGTTCCATACAATTGACCTCTAGTGCATCTATTAAAATTTACAAATTCCTCAATAGTGAAAACTTTTTCACTATAATAATCACGAAGAGTTCTAAGAATTTTCTTTACCACTATAGGTTCTTTGACTTGTGCACCAAGACCTATCATAACACTTACTAGTTCATTAACCCTTTGCTTATAACTTGTGAGTTTTTCATCATCAGACATCTGTAAGATCTCAAATTGTGCCTTTAGATTCTATAACTTAGCTTGTTTAACCTTACCATCTCCTTCATAGATACTTTCTAACTTATCCCAAACTTAGGAGATTTTAGATCTATGACTTCCACTAATTTAGTATGTGTAAGACTAGTCAAAGAATTTTTTTTTCCTTACCATCTATTTCATAGGCCTTGATTTCATCACTCATTCATGGACCATTTGCAAGTATGGTGTATGTAGTCTTTACTTTCCTTGCAACTTCATATCCAAGATAAATCTAATAGCCTTCCATCTTCACCTTCCAAAAAGCATATTTTTTTCCATCAAACATGGGGATCTCCTTCTTGTTTTCCATCTAGATCGACCTCAAGTAGTCAAGCCTTTTCTAAGGAACCTTGATCTGATATTGATTGTTGAATGAACAAGACAACTAAGAGGGGGGTGAATCAAATATACCAAATTAAAATATCAAAACCCTCAACAATAATTAGATCCACATTCATTCCTTAAACTCTTAATCTATTGTAATGTTTAAACATGAAAAGAACATAACAAAAACTAAAACAACCAACACCATACATAAGAGAACACCAAATTTACGTGGAAAATAAAATGAGGGAAAAACCATGGTGAGGATTAGCTCACAACATAAGTTATTGTAAAATTGATACAAAGAGGCTCACTACCAGAATAGGACACACTATCTAGAAAGGATCATAGCTTAGGCTCACTTCCAAAAAAGAAAGAAGATAGAAGATATAATGTTACATAGAGAACACAATCTCAATGCAATAGAGATTCCACCACAACAACTCCAACAACACTAGTATCCTTCAAGAGATCAAGATACCTCAACTCACTACATTCAAAACTCTTGCATTATAGCTCACATTGCAATTTGAACTTTTTCTCTTAATTTCACCTCACAACACCCCACTCTATTCCACACTCTTCATCTCACATCAATTCACTTTGTATTTCTACCATCCAAAACTTAAAAAAAATCTTCAAGTTGGCTACACTCTTCTTACACTTTACATATTCAAATTAGGTCGGCACTAAACATTCTCGCAGTGGATAGGAACAAAATTGTACCAAAGAAAAGTGTAGCTAGGACCCAAATCAAATCTCACAAGCTACACTATGCCTTTATTAATGATTAAAAATCTTTGAATGTATTGTAAACACCAGGTCATCTGTTACCCATGTAAACACTATTAAAATTTGAATTAAACACTTCCTCAAATCCAAGGATGACTTGCGAACCACATACTGCACTTCAACACAGTCTAGAATATTCCTCTATCCTTTAGAAATGCATTAAAATCCTTTGCAACAACTTGCACCATCAAAATGTATGCACCCACTACACTCAAAATACACTGCCAAACACTATAACTCTATAATCCAACTTTTAGAATACCAAACCACAAATCCTCTTGACATAGGAAAGATATCAACATTATCAACACACCTTTAGAATCACAAGTCCTGAAGAACAACTACAGAGAAACATGGAGCAAATACATTTCTCCTAGACACCTCTATAAACAATACTACAAAACCAATTCATAGACTAGTGATCATAACTTCCTTTAATCCAAGATTCTGGATATAGAAACTTTGTATACCTCTAACCAACATATCCAAACCATACAAGTAGATCTTCAGCCTAGAAGAAATGTGAACCAAAACACCATTACAACACCCTCTTTCCTTATTTTATCAATTTTCTTAGTATCCTCAACATTTGAACCATAAATAGAAGATTTTCAAATAAACACTAGAGGTTAACATCAACAAATTAACTGATGACAGCATAATGCAACTAATCAAAGGAACAATCTCTTCTCAACTACTATCAAAATATCATCAATGACAATATAGGCCTTTTGAAATCAATGACAACACCTTCATACTTGCGAAAGCCCCCTCATGGGGATCTCTCCACCTCCATCCCCTACATGGGTTTCGCATAGCCAAAATTAAGGAGCCACCTCAACAAAATGAACACATCCAATGCACCTGCACAAATAGAATTACAAACAAGATAGCAAGGAATAACACATCACAACCTTAAATTAACACATACATTCAAAACAAAAATAGGAGGATGAAGATCCTACCTCAAAACTTCAAGTGAAGTCAATTGTTTTCTTCATTAATCCCTTCTCAACTTCTTCCAGCTCTTGCTATCACTTCCCTACACTTAGCCAAAAAAAGGATGAAAATATCATGACTTCCCCCCAAACATTCTTACCAAAACCTTCTCAAGAAAGCTTCCCAACCACCATGTCCTCTTCTTCATTTAAGAGGCATGGGTGGCCACATCGACTCCCATTCCTTCTCATAATGAAATTGGGAGACCAAAATGTGATTGGGGATGGGTCAAGTCCATCGCCCCACTCCATTTTCGTCACCTCTCTTAAAAGAAATTTAAGAGGGGTCATAAATGAGGAATGGCCAAGAGTATGGCCTAAAAATGCCCCCCAACCCTTAGGTCATATTCCTAGGCTCTCTAAAAAGTAAAAATTAGCCAAAATTAAAACATTTTTTACCCTTTAGAATGACATAAACCAAGGAATCCGAAACTTCTATTTTAAGTCCACATTTAGATTTCAAACAATTCAAACATTTAAGGCCTTACTCCCAACATCCATTTCACAAGACACATAACACTTTACACAACAACATAAGACTCTAGCCCTTTTTATATGGGTTGACTCAGCTTTACACGGTAAACACAAGAGTCTTTTTGGTTGCCTCCAATTTACATGGCTATGGAAGGTTAACCTGCACACTCCATGTAAACATTAGTCCAAATGTTAAAAAATTTAAATCAAAATACATGAGTATAATGAAGTATAATACAAAAACATATTCATTACACTTAATATACATATAAGCATAATCCTTGTTCACATTTTCCTTTCTTAGAATTCAAACATTGTATTTACAATTCAATACAATGTCAATTACACCTCTAAGCCTTAATTCACGACATTTAAAATCACTTGCATTATAAATAATTTTTTTTTTTAAATCTCAATAGTATCATCTAATCATCACATTGCACAGTAATTCAAAAACTCACTTTTGATTAAAATGATATCATAAATTCTATTTTGAGCATATTGTTTCTAATTTCATAACATACAAGATATCAATTTGATAAAATAGCATACTCATAAACTTACGGTTCATAAGATAAATAATCTAATAAACATATTAAAAATTATGTCCAATGCTCATAATTAACCATCATAAAATATAGGGTAAAAGTAGAATGTGTCCAAGCATGGTCACACGAATGTAAACAAAACATGAGGTATATGGGTCCAACCAATGATAGACCTCACACCAAGTCATAAATGCATAGAAATATTAGTTGTAAAACATACCATTCACCATCCTTAAACATCCCTTAATCACATATCTAAATATTAAATAAATCCTTACTAGGTCTACACTTTTCTATGCCAAAGACTAGGTCTCAAGCTAAGAGATTTATGCAACCAAATGATCAAGTCATCATAGAAGACATCACCTATAAACCACCATCACTAAATGAACAAGAAACCTATGTGGAAAAACCTATAAGATCATCTAGATTAAAAGCATTTTCTCAAGACCCCTACAAGAAAGAAATTATGAAAATAATATATGAACTTGATAAAGAAACTATTATGCTAGACCTAGATCAAAAGGAGGCTAAGGTTACAGAAGGTTTTTTTTTCACAACTCAAGAAACAAGACTCTTCATCTAACATGCCCACATAATATTCTCACCCCTTAGATAACCTATAGGGATTACAACCCCTTCAATAATCATATAACTTCAATACCTCACATACATTAAATATTTCACATACCATCCAATCATCTCAAACCATCTTACAACTAGTTATAACCTATCCCAAACAATCCTCACAACTTAGGGTTAATATACCCTCAAGTTGATGTAGAGCAAGGGTGGAGGTTGTCTAATAAAACACAATTCAATCAATCTTGAACAATCTTTCCACTTTGCAAACACTAACTTGGTGTTTTCTTACCATTCCTTCAACCTTGCTTGTATCACATCAAATAGTGAAAATTGAACATATATTTTAGAGAAGGCCTCAAACCCAAGAGCCAATCACCATTTAAGATACCCTTTATTCCCTTCTTTGACATATCCAAATTATGTATAGACTTGTTTCAGAACATCTCCTTCAAAAATGGACTGCTATGCTGCCCTTAAGCCCAATTAGGCCACTTTTCCAAAATAAGTATGTGGTAAACATTCTCCCAATCACCAATCTTCACTCCATAACTCTAAACAGGTCACATGGGGTCTGAAACAACTAATTTTATCAACTGACACATCCACAAACTCACCTATCAACAAAACCCTACTTCTACCTATCAATTCTAGCCTAATACATTGAGATATTAGGCTAGGGCTTGCACAAATAGGGCCCTAACTCCATCCCCTCACTAGTACAAAAACAACAATTTATGACTAAATAAACTACTAAAAGTTGCATATAAATGACTAATTTTGGTCACATGACCATTATTAGTTTATTTCCGGTCATTTATAACATGACCAAATTTATGACTAAACTATTTTAGTCATTTATCTAGTCATTGATTTGGTAATTGATTTGGTCATTGATTTAGTCATTGATATAGTCGTTAATTTAGTCATTGATTGTTGTTAACTGGTCATTTATTTAGTCATGGTAGTGATTTATTTAGTCATTAATTTAGTCATTGATTGTTGTTAATTAGTCATTTATTTAGTCATGGTAGTCGTTATAGTCATTTATTTAGTCATGTTAATCATTTATTTAGTCATTTATGAACTAATGCTTTCAGATGTGTATGTAAACTCTTATGTTTGGAGAATGTTGTTACAATAACTAGTCTTTAAGTTTTTTTTTCTTAAAAACAAAGAAAATGTTCAAAAGAAAAAGAAAGTTAGATTTTCCCCCTAATCTTAAGAGTCATGGGGTTATTACCTTTTTGGCAAAGAAGTTGTCAATATTCAAATCCAACCTGGGATTAAAGCTAGTAGTTTCATTGATTGAAACTGTCATCATGTAATACAAGCCAAAATTAGAAAAATGTCTTACAAAAGATCAAATTCTATGAGAATGCCAAAATTTGTGATATTAAGTGTAAAGAAGCTGAAAAAAAACCCTCTATTAAAATCAATATTTCCAATAAATATAATAATTTTATTAGTTATGAAGGTGCTCTCTAGGATATTTTTTGTAGAGAGGATGTACACAAATTAGAGGCTTATTTAAAGAAGCATTCAAAGGAATTCAAACACACTCTAGCTGCTCCTGTCCAATTTGTCATTCATCCCATTCACAATCAGACACTTTTTACTTGATGAAGAGCATAAAAGAAAATTAGAGAAATAATTTCAAGGCATGCCATTTATATATGAATAGTATATTTTTGGTTCACAGTGGAGTATTTTCTCTTTATAATATGTAAATTTCTAGAGTTTCCTTTGTGGAAATGTCAAGTATACAAAAGTTTGTTTTATTGAGTATTGGGTCTCTACCACAACCACGAGCAAGAGAAAATAAACATAAAGAAAAATACCCAGAATGTTATGAAGGCCACAATCATTAGAACACATAAAACCCTCAAATAATGAAAATAGTAAGTTGAGAGTGCAAAGTTTTACATTTTTTGCAGAAAGAAAGTAACCCATCAAGATTTGCGTAGGGAGATACAAGGGTTTTTATCATATTGCCTCCCCTGAGCTCGAATTGAACCTATTCTCATAGAGATTTAAGAGATAAGAATAATGAAACTTACACAAGATTGTTGTAAAGGAGACACCCTCCAAAGTCTTCAGAAATGAACCTCAAAGATACTCCAATGGTGATCAAACAAAGAGGAGAGATATCAAAAAATAATAAGAAAAGGAAATACAATAGAAAAATACTCAGCTGCGGCCAAGTGATCTCGATAAAATGCTTCAAAATGGAGAATACTTTTCAGTTTCAAAACCAAAGACTTACCTTGTAGGATTTTTTCAAGAAAATCATCAAAAATAGTAGAATGAGTCACCGTTCGACTCTCAAACCCTACCGAGGCATGGTGGTGCTCAATTTCTTCTCCAAAAATACAAGTGAAAAAAGGAAAGAGATTAGAACTTGATTTCTTTTTGATTTAGGGTTTTTTCATTACCCTAGGCTGAATGGTTGATTTTTCACATTGTATTAAAGAAAATAGGTACCTTTTTATGATTTTTATTAGAAAAATCAAATACCATGGCCCACTTGCCTGCTTCTTTACTTCATTTGATTTTATTTCAAAATTAAATCTCTCTTTTAAATATATTATAATATTATATTATATTATAATATAATATTATATTATATAATATTATAATACTATATAATATAATATTATAATATTATAATATTATATTATTATATAATATATATAATAATAATATAATATTATATAATATATATTATATTATAATACAATCCACTCTTGCAATTCAATTTTTTTTCAATTAACCACTATAATATCATATTGTCTAATTTTTATTTGTGTGAACAATTATTTAGTCATTTTTATTTGTGTGACTAATTATTTAGTCATCTTTATTTGTGTTTTGAAATGAAAGATAGCCCTCAAAATGCAATTGGATTGTTTCAATCATATTTTATTAGTGAAATTAACCACAATTTCTCTTTGATACATTTGACATGCTAACACAATAGGAAAATCAATCTGGCTTCAAATCATAGTTAAAAACATCAACGATTCATTAACATAATGAGTAATAAAAGTTAAAGAATGTAAATGTTAATTTTTTTTATAAAATATGTGAAGGCCTTAAGATTGCACCAAGAGGAAATGCCCTCCACACAAATAGATATTTTTGGTGCACCAAGAAACTTAGGCGGCCAAATGGCCTACTTAGGTAGAGGTCCCATGATGGGGGCTTAAGCTATATGGATTATGATCAAATTCGAAAGAAAAAAGAATAGAGGAGTAATAGTCATTTATTTAGTCATTTTTATTTGTCTGACCAATTATTTAGTTGTGGTTCTACCCAATGACCAAATTAGTCACTTATGATGATCAAATTAGTCATTTATTTTCCAAATTCTACTAGTGTTAGTCATGTGACTAAAATATTTAGTCACGTGACTAAAAGTTTTAGTCACATAGTCATTTATTTCCCAAATTCTACTAGTGCCTACATCTACAATCACTATAAAATTGAAAAACATCCTAACTAAAGCCATTCCATGACTTGCAGAGAATTTCACCTATGGAATGGTCTAATATGCCATTATTTCTACCAAACCCTCTTAACCTAGGGTTTTCAAACCGTTCTCAATATTTTGGCTCTAAAAACCTTAAAACTATATGAAATCAACTCAAATCAATGCCAAAACAAAGCTAGTTCATGCCTCCATCAGATACAATGCACTTTAGATCATAATCTCTCAATATAGAACCGTACAAAATGTTGTAGTAGCAAAATTGCACAAAAAAATAATAGAAAAATAGAGCACTTCTTATTGTTTGCACTTCAAAACAACTTTAGAACTTTGCCTCAATGTTTTTGAGGCATATTTAAACTTGCATAACCCAAATACAATGGTTCATAACTAGTTTTTGAACCAAATGACTATTCAACTTCCAAATATGACAAAATTGTAAAGTTGTAAAGCAACTTTTGTAACAAATTACAAAACATGACAAAATGTACTCAAACCGACCCCATGAGACTTATTACATTGAAAATGGTCTAAATAGACCTTATTACACCAAACAAGACTCTAAACACCCAAAAATATAACATGTGACCATATTTACAAAATTTGACTAGGCGCCCCTACACCACAAGTGTAACCCAATATAGTACACAAATAACCATACTATAACACCCATCAACAATGTGTCAAATTTCATCCAACCACAACAACAATCCCAATATTTCACCATTTCATATCTACCCATCGTAAGTGGAATAACCACATATACAAATAATCCTATACCCCAACATACCACCTATCAATATATTAACCCATCATCCTCACACCAATGCATCTTGAACAAAACCAACATACCCACATCAAATAATAAAAATACACCACTCAAACAACAACATCATCAGCTACACAATTCCACATATTTAACTCATCATGAATTTTACAAGAATTAAAGGATATGAGAAACATTATGCAAGGACTTAAAATGAGACAAAAATAAATCTTACATGTTTAAAGACATATGTTCCTATCCATTTGATAAATCAATCATAATGGTACCTATTGTGTGGTCACACAACATGCCCAAGTTATCTATGCTAATATGGGGACCTTAAATTTAAAAATTACCCTTTAAGGTTTGTTGTTGCACAAAGAAAGTGTTACCAACTTTACTATTTGGTGAATTAAATGTGAATTTAAGGAAAAATTGAAGGGATTATATACCTATCCTTTGTTGATTTCATTCACCTTTATGCATTTGGATAAAGTAGTGTGAATTGAAGAAAGTAAAGATGATTTGAGAAGAAAAGTATCTAAACCCTAATTCCTATTGAGAAAAAAAAGGGTATTTACCATTATCCAAAGCTAAAATAAAATTTGTTTTCAAAGCATTTGAATTTAGTATAGATGGAAAAACCTACAGTAGTGAATGTGAGTGAGAAACCGCAACCTAAATTTAATAAATACCCCATGAAAGTGTTTTAGAATGACCCAATCGAATCTTTTTCAAGTATTCCATATAGGGTTTTTCCCACTAAGGAAATTAGGGAATACATCCATGGGAAGATGGAAGAATACAAGCATACAAAACTTACAAACCTGTGGATAGGCCAACTGACTGGAGATAATTTCAACATCAAACCTGAGTATGAAAACCTAGTGAAGAAGAAATTGGATGTCTAGTAGTTGTTTCCATGCTTTGTCTATGATGATGAACTTAAGTATGTGAGAATAGCATTAAGCAGAGTGCATGATAAATTATTATGGACTGACATGCCTAGTTTGATAACTAAGGAAGTAATAAGGGAGATTATTAGAATTTGTGACATTGAACCTATACTTGTGCTAAAATTTGTAAAGAATAAGGATGTGATGGAATTAACTGGAGTCACATTTGACTAAAGATCTCTCACTATGAAAAATATACAAAATCCTGTAGTAAGCTATGCAACTATGACCATAGGATATAAGATATACTATACCAATAGAGAGAAATTTGTGTCTGCTATAGCAATTCATGTAGCCCATGAAATGGTGGAAAAGGGAAAGGACTATGATTTGTGTGAGTTGCTTCCAAAAAAAAAAATTGACAACCTAAAGAAAAATAAAGATAAGAAATACCCCCTTCAAATTTGGTTCTTTGGTAGTTTGTTTGCTGTTCTATTTTCTAAGGAAGCTTCCAAGAAGAAGCAATATTATGTGGAGTAGAAGAAATCCTATATACCATCAAATATTTGAACATTTACACAAAATTGGTGATATGAAAGCTCAAGATCAGCCACTTATTGCTTTCTTTGTATTATTTCAGAACAAAATGCATGAACAAGAAAGTATCCCTAAGTCTATGGTGGAAAAATATCAAGACGATATCACATTTTTGGTCAAAACTGATGAATGCATCAATGAAGTTGTGGACCCTAGAATTGTCATATTTAACCACTTGGATATGAGATCACTATAAGTGAAGTAGCTGGTTATGTGGTATATTATTAAATAGCCCTAAGGACCCTACATAAGAAAGACATGGAACATATAAGGATAAATCCTTGAAAGTGCACATGGAACCAAAAAATCCAGAAATAAAGAGGAAGGTGACAAAAGTGGTACATGAATATTTCAAGGATAGAGGACTCATAGATGAACAAATAAAAAATTTAAAATCAATTACAAAGGGAGAAACAAGCACAAAATGTGGAAGCACCAAACCTAGATCTTGAAGAACTGCTTTGACTATTCCCCTTGGTATTCAATAGCCCTCTAGATCAGTTTCTACCTCAAGTAGAACCAAGAGAATGGAGATTTGTGCTCCAATAATAGAAGAACTTCAGGAGGAGGAGGCCACAAGGCCTATAAAGAGATATAAAACTATTTTGCAAGCCTCTACTATAGCTAGATAAAAAAGAATAGAAGAAAAAGATAGGAGACAAAAGGACTTGAGTGTACATTCTAAGGAAGAAGAAGAGGATGAAGGTTCCCCATTGATCCTAAAAGTAAGTCACACTATTTCAAAGAAACAAAGAACCGACATTCCTGACACTTCTAATGAAGAAGAAGTTGAGAAGGAAAATTAATCCTTTCAGATACATGTACATAAGCATGTGAAGGAAAGGAAGAAAAATAAATAAGTCATAGTAGAACTAGAGAAGAAAAAGAAGACATCTATGGAAAGACCACTCAGTTCAATGAAGTTGGAATCATTATTCAAAGGTATGTTGCATCATGATATGTTGGATGAAACTTCTACATTATACAAAAAGGAAAATGAGGAGAACAAAGCTACTATAATAGAAGAAATTATCAAACTCATTGTCACAATTGAGGTAGATATGGAGAACATTAGGCAGAAAGTTCATGATGTTGTATGTAAACTCTTATTGGAGAGAAGAAAAGAAGCCAATGAACAGGAAGAGAAGCTTAGATCAGATGTTGTGGAGAAAACTAGATTTTCCCTATCTAATGTTGACAAGGCCACACTATCCCAAATACTTAGTGAAGAATTCAGAACAAAATGAAGGGTCACACTTCTAATGGGAAGAGATCAAGATCAAATTGAGAAAATGTAAAAGAAAATAGAATAAAAGGTTACTGATATTTCATATAAGTATGACATGATTCCCATTGCCTCTACTAGCAAGGGACAAGATCTGGTAGATGAAAACATAGGTGCTACTGATATAGAAGAAAATCTAGATAATATTCCTTTGAATACAGATGAACCAATACAAGAAAATGCTAAAGATAAGAATATAGCAGATAAAAGAGAGGAGAATGCAAAGGATGATGCTTCTATTCCTCTAATAACTTATTAGAGTGAAAATAAGGCAGCCCGAAGATATTTTTTCCTTTGATAGATATAGAACAAAACATGGGAAAAGGTGAGAAGCATGATATAGTCAATGAGCAAGGGCATGAGGATGAAAAGAATTAGGAAAGAGAGAATGTCAATGAGAAGGGAGGAAAAGGAGATAAAAATGAAGATAATGAGCAAGGAAAGAACCTAGACAATGATGAAGGAGATGAAGACAAAGATAAAGACAAGATCTTTGGTGAAGAAGAAGAAAAGGTAGAAGAAGAAGAAGTTTTTGCTACTAGAAATAATGAAGAAGTAGAGAAGTTTGAGGATTTACTTAAGCACTTTGGTGAATCCTCCTCTAGTAATCCTTTAGAAGGTTTTTTGTCTAAATAGTTAAAGTTTCAACCAATTGTTTCCTCCCAATTGTTGTAGTTTCCCATGCAGTAGGGTAGTGTTGATTTAGACAAGAGATATCCTATACAAAAATTATAGCTAAGTGATGTGTTTAATGCATCAACAAGAAAATAAATCATTGAAACATATCAAAACATACTTCTGAATTAATAGATGAAGTTGTAAGGGCATTACAGGAGATCATTCTAGGAACTAATGTTGATACTTTCTTACCTATGGTAGAAAATTTTAAATTGTTGTTTGATTCTTATAAGGAATATGCATCCAGATTAAAAAGAAAAGAAAAAATAGAGGTTGAGTCAAGGATTAAAGAGAAGTTGATGGATATCATAGAAAAATGTGCATCTGCACATACAAAAGTTGAGGAATGCTTGAAGGAAGTACTAGTATGTGAGGATGGTCCAAAAACATTGTTTTTGTATTGTATGAAGTGGTTGGATGCCACACAAGGGATAAAAGATGAAATGAATTTGATTGAGTCCTAGATAGCTAATGCATCAAAATCCTATGATCCGACACTAGATAAATATGATAAGATTTGGACTACTACAGTGGAATTGCATGACAAATTCTTCACTTTGTAGAGCCAGAAGGAAAACATTATCAAGTAGCTTGCGAAGCTAAGGGACTTGACAAAAGCAAAGTATATAACTATCTCAAGTGCCATTTCTAGTACTGATAAAATTTCAAAGCTAAATCTTACCCCCAATACTATAGAACGAGAAGAAACATTGATAGAGCTTGAGTCTCAACATAGAATGCTTTCATCAACAAAGAAGCATTGGGAAGAAGGAAAATCTGCTTGGCAAGCTATTCTTCAGAAGCTTCAAGGGTCAACATCCTCGAGTTGACAATTTCTATTTCTAAATATCTTTTATTTTTTTATGTTTTCAGATTCTTTGTACATATGTGGATGTATTATGATTTTATGTTTAGCTTCATAAGGGGAGATAGTTTAGTTTGTACATATGTCTTGAGGGGATAACCCTTTTTGGTTGATGTCAAAGGGGGAGAGATACTTGTGGAGAATTTTCTTGTTTTGGCACATGTTTCCTTTAATAAAAAATGGGGAGATTGTTGAAAGAATGAAGAAGGTTGTCATTAACAAGTTTTTATTGATGTCAACACTATAGGATGAATGTCAAAATAGTATGAAGGATGTTTATGGAAGAGTTATTTTACAAAAAGGTTTTTGCTAAGTGTCTACACCGATAGCTCCAACACGCAATGCCCTCTAGTATTTTGGTTCAGATTTTTTCACCTTGTCCAATCTACTTATGTGGTTCTAGTATGTTGTTCATGGATATCACTGGCATCTTATTTCAAAATTTTAGTTGTTTTGGATAAGTGGTTCAAAACTTGCAAGTAACAAAAGTTTGACAGATATGGTTTACAATTTTTTGTGTATTGAGTATTACCTAAATAGTGTACATTCCTCCACAAATTTGAGTTAGTCTTTGTAGTTTTGAGAGAATGTTTTTAGGTGTTATTACATTGTATTTTCTAGTTGACATGAAATATTTATGGTTCACATATCTTATGGCGATGATCAATTAGATTATTTAGCTTTTTGGTTATATGCTTGGCCCACTTAAGGTATGCAAAGAGTTATGAAGATTAAATGTGTTGTGAATGGAAAAGGGAGTTACTATACATCCATGCTGACCTATATTGCTTGTGTTATGGGTGTGAAGGAAATTTTGGTTTGAATTGGATGTCAACAATCCATGTTTGTGATGGAGTTTAGTACATATACAAGGTTGAATTGAGTTGATGAAGAGTAGAATCTAATGCTATATGATCCAAATGAAAGCAGTGATGTGAAGTTTTGCAGAATTGTGTGAATAAGTTGTGAGTATCAAGAAAATGTGTGTGAATATAGAGCAGAGCAAAGACTTGTAATCTAAGTTGATTAGCGTGTTATGAGCATCAAAGGAACTGAATCCAACATATGTTAGATGTACTTTTCTCAGTTCAAATTTTTGTTGTGAAGCCACCTCTCTCTATCTATCTTTCCTCTATGAATAGTGAGTCACTTGGATAGTGAGTCCTTGTAATGTCCCCTTTTCTAAAAATAACATTTGCTATTTTTAGTAAACTCGATTTTCAATATTGCCAATCAAGACCTGTGGATAAATCGGGTAAATTGGATTTTCAAGATAAAATTATAAAATCATTTTTGGAAGAAAAAATAATAAATATTTTAAATTTAATATTAATGGTACAGTTTGGATATTTTAATTTTGGAGGAGCTATTTTGGAGCAATTTTGGCAGTTAGTGGCTTATGACAAGTCAGGACAAGTGATAACTTGCATTGGAGTGGAAGAAATGAATGGACACTTGGCACTAGAGGTTACATGCACTACATGCAAAAGGGAACCTCTCCTTGGTTGTGAATTTTGGGTCCCCAACTTGGAAATTGAATTTTTTCAATAAAACATGAATTTTGGCTTCATTTTGGATCATTCTTGTTGCAGATTTTGGCTAAGCATTTGCTCTTCTTTAGAGGTTGGTAAATTGATGAAGAAAGGATATCTAAGGCTGGTAAACCAAGGATATTGAGACTCAAATATAGTGGTTTTGAGGGTCTCTAGGTGCAGTTTCATCCATAGATTGGCATTGTGTTGAATGCTCATTAGTTTGGTAAATTGTCTCAGTTGATTTGTAGGGGTTTGGTGTAGTTTAGAGTGCATAGTGTGGATTTTTGAGTTTCAGATGGTATTTCTGTTGTGATAAACATATTTTGATGATGTTATATTATTAATATATGTAATTTTCTATTGGAAACATTTAATGAAAATTGAGGTGAGTTTGTGTGGTGTTTGCACTAGTTTGGAAGTGAGTTTGGGCTATCAGTTAGGGATTTCTTTGGGTATTTTGCTGCAGCTATAGCTTTCTATTATTAATTGGTTTATGAAAGCATCCCAATGTATTTTTCATGTTATTATCATTCATACATCATGCAATATTATTTTCACAATTTATTGATATATATTTGAGTATTTTGGTGAAGAGTTTATCCTACCTGATTTACATCCATTTTCAGTTTAATAGAAATCAAGGTGTCCAAGTTTCCAAATTTTTATCTATTCATTCCCATTATAGTATGTATTCAACAAAAAAAATGATGTAATTACATGTGGATATCTATAATAAAATGTTTGACTTCAATTGCACATTACCCGATTTCCATTTGGTGTAATTTTGTGCTAATTTTGGTATACCCAATTTGCTCTAATTTGAGTTTGATTAAAAAGGAGATTTTTCATATTTGAATTAACATTTTATTTGAGGGAAATTACAGTGGTATTAGAGCCATGATCTTTTCATCTTGATGGTTTTATTATATTTTTCATGAAGGAAAGAGGAGTTTAAACATGGTCGATGTTGGTGATCCTATGGAAGATTTGGAAGGAGACCTAGCAACCATCAGAGAAACCTATGCCAATAAAGATGAAGGATTTAGAATTTCAGTCCCATACAATGATTACATCACTCTAATTCAAAGTATGTTAGCTGAAAATTGCTACAAACATCACCCAAGATATAGTAGAAGGGAAATCGTAAAACCTTCAGCACCAACTTTTGATGGTTTAGACAAGAGCTCAGTCAAAGCATGGTTATTCGAGATTGGCAAGACTGTTACTATTCCAATTCCATGGAGGATAAATTTTCTATTTAGTATGTGATCTTGCACCTTGAAGGATTTTCTCATGATTGGGGGTACCAAGGTATGAACACCCAAGATCAAATTCAGGTAAATTCATTTAATGAATTTTGTAAAAGGCCAATTGATAAATTTGAAGAAAAAAGGTTGAAAGATGATAAAAAACTTGAGACTATGATAGAAAAAATTGAGACACAAATTAAAGATATGGAGGAGATGGTGGTGATGTAGGATAAAGAAAAATTAGATTTGCAAAAAGAAGGGAGAGTTCAACCAAATGCACTCCAATCCATAGTCGTTGAAGGTAACGATTGTTTAATTAAAGAAAAAATTCAGTGCTTTCCAGTGAGCTTCCATTTCAAGAAAAACTAAGTATGGAAAAGGAGCTAGTGCCAAGTGAGGATGGTCAATATGATAGCTCTATTATTGTAAATTACTTCATGATGGATTCTATAGATCAACCTTATCCTACTAATTATCTTCAATATGAGAGTGGCAGTTTTACTGTGAATTTCTCAAAAAGTCCTAAATTAATAAAGGAATATTTTAGTTTTGGGAAGTTGAGTCATGACTCTCTCAAAAAGGCAAGAACATGTGAAAATAAAAATGAATAATTTTTCCTTGATTGCCACAATAAGCCCACTTCTACTTGGGACCCATGTGTGCCAACACCTAAGAATGTTGAGGGTCTATTTTGGAAGGAATATCCCTTTCATTCTAATGTTGTTTCAGTTTCATCTTTGGAGTTATGTGAGGAGGATAACATTGAGGAAGCTAAGGCTACAAGGTATGGTGATGATGTTGAATACAAATCATATTTTATATTGTCTAGTTTTTATTCTAAACCAAAATATAGTAGCATTTTTATTGATCAAAGGCGCATAAGCCTTGGTTGTGAGCATAAACAAAGTAGCCTTGTTTTCCATAAAATGGGTAGAGGATAAATTCATGAGGATTGGGATAGCCATGGTGTTATTGATGAAAAATTAGTGTAGAAAAGACATGATGGAGAATGCAATTAAAATTTGATACAACCACTAATGTGATTACAAATCTCAATATTGAAACAGTGGGTATGTAATGCATTATACTCTTCGATTATTCAACTAATTATGTGTGTGCAATGGTTGCATTCCATGTGCAACTTTCTACATAATCATCATTTTAGAATAATAAATAACACATTTTAAGGGAAAAATATTGTTTTGGAAAGAGTATCTAAGGAAACAAAGGGATTAGACACATATCTAAAGACTTCTTGTAATAGACAAGTTTCATGGATAATAAGATTTTTGGTGATGGAGGGTATGCATGCTATCACATTTTATGGTAAGGATTATAGTCTTCATTTTGATTTTCAAGAGTTTCCAAATTAGCATAGAATATTTTTCAGTAAGTTGTTCTCAATAATACCATTGGATAGAGGAATCCATCATGTCATAGAGTTGGAAACTATGTGGAAGAATGATGTCACATATATTGACCAAGACATTGGTGTTCAGGGCTTTCAAGAGAATGCAAAAAAAGAATCTTTGGAAGGGATTGAAAAGGTAAAAAGCTCTTGTCACGTAATTTTCATTTTAAATCCATTTCTTAAATTATATGATATTTTAGGGGATGATATATTGGCTTCCTTAACACAAATGTTGGGCTCCATTCAATTTGAGAGCATGTGGTTGAAAACTATAGATTGGTGTTTTTATGAGGAGCATAAAGATGTATGTTTAAGGGGTATTCACATATTAGGAGAATTCAATCCACCCATCATAACACTTATTTAGATAATATATAGGGAAGTTGTTCCTGTAGTGTAGTATGTGTGTGTTGTCTGCAAGTATCAAATGAAGTTATGTGAAGATTTATGGGTTTTGTGTAATGGGGAGTATGCTACTTTTTTAGATAAATTTAATGCTCTTGTATATCATTTCTTATTGTTATTTCCTCAATTCATATCAGCTTCAAAAGTTGTGGCTTTAGTTTTTCAGCTTGAAGCAGAACAATGTTGGCAATATTGTGTGATTTGGAGATTATATGAGTATTTGATGGGATTTATATGTATTGGGGATTATAACATGTTGTTTGGTTGGTTGTACCTAAAAGTGTATGATGTTGTTTGAAAAAAATATTCAAAGAGATACGTCACATAATTGGGATGATAAGTTTGTTCTTGTAGATAGACTCGAGAAGAACATCAACTTCTATTTAGATGGGTTGTTGTTTGCAAATTTACACTTCGGAGAATGGTGTTGTGAATGTTGTTGTATGATGCTATTTTCCACTCCTCTAATATACTTTCTCTACCTTAGATCAGTCCATGAAGAAGAAAGTAATCTCTCAAGTTGAGGTAAAGTGCTTTTTGCTACACATTCTTGCACTAAATATTTTAGTATTATGGTGGTAAGAGAAGTGTCTATTTCATAATTTCATTTTTTTCTATATTTTTGTGTACATTAAATCATATATCATACCTACAATCAAAAAAATAATATTTGTATCATTGGGAGAAGATGCAGAAGTTATAGGTTTGACTCCTCATATATGAGTGCATTTGGAAAGTTTACTAAAATTTTGTGGGAAGATGGGTTTCAGTTGAACTATGAGAATGAATGCATCCATTACTTACACATCCAAGAGATCAGATTGCATATATGTTTTTTTTTTTATTCATACAAATGGAAGAAAGGAGTTTGAGTCCTCATTTTGGAATAGTATTATTTGGCAAAGATTAGAACTCTTTACAAATACGAGAAAAGGGCTTCATATGCAATTTGGCATGATATATCATTTTGGAACAAGGTTTCTAGAGGATTATGTTTATAATTTCTTGAGGGAAAGAAAGTTTTGGGAGGGAGGACTTGTAATGTCCCCTTTTCTAAAAATAACATTTACTATTTTTAGTAAACCCAGTTTTCAAAATTGCTAATCATGACCTCTAGATAAATCAGGTAAATTGGATTTTCAAGATAAAATTATAAAATCATTTTTGCGAGAAAAAATAATAAATATTTTAAATTTATTATTAAGGGTCCAATTTGGGCATTGTAATTTTGGAGGAGCTATTTTGGAGCAATTTTGGCATTTAGTGGCTTATGACAAGACGTGACAAGTGGAAGCTTGCATTGGAGTGGAATAAATCAATGGAGACTTGGAACCATAGGTTACATGCACTACATGCAAAAGGGAATCTATCCTTGGTCATGACTTTTGGGTCCTCAACTTGGAAATTGAATATTTTTCAACAAAACATGAATTTGGGCTTCATTTTGGATCATTCTTGTTGTAGATTTTAGCTAAGCATTTGCTCTTCTTTAGAGACTGGTAAGCCAATGAAGAAAGGATCTCTAAGGCTGGTAAACCAAGGATATTGAGACTCAAAGACAATGGTTTTGAGGGTCTCTAGGTGCAATTTTATCCAAAGATTTCCATTGTGTTGAATGCTCATCAATTTGGTAAATTGTCTCAGTTTATTTGTAGGGGTTTGGTGTAGTTCGGAGTGCATAGTGTGGATTTTTGAGTTTTAGATGGTATTATTGTTGTGAGCAGCATATTTTTATGATACAATATTCATATATGTAATTTTCTGCTCGAAACATTTTATAAAAATTGGGGTGAGTTTGTGTGGTGTTTGCACTAGATTGGAAGTGAGTTTGGGCTACCAGTTAGGGATTTCTTTGGGTATTTTACTACAACTGTAGCTTGTTGTTATCAGTTGGTTTATGAAAAAAACCTAATGTAATTTTCATGCTATTATCATTCATTCATCCAATATTAGTTGCACACTTTATTGATATATATTTGAATATTTTGGTGAAGGGTTTATCTTACCTAATTTACATCCATTTTCAATTTAATAGAAATCAAGGTGTCCAAGCTTCCAATTTTTTTTGTTGTTGTTCATTCCTATTATATTATGTATTTAACAATAGTAATGATGTAATTCCATTTGGATATCTATAATAAAATGTTTGACTTCAATTGCACATTACTCGATTTCCATTTGGTGTAATTTTGTGCTAATCTCGGTATACCCAATTTTCTCTAATTTGAGTTTGATTAAAAAGGAGATTTTCAGATTTGAATTAACATTTTATTTGAGGTACATTATAGTCATACTAGTAGTGAGCCTTTTTGTAATATCATATCACTGGTTATAACATATTATGAGTTAATCCTCACCATGGTTTTTCCTACCTTGGGTTTTCCACTTTAGAATTCTAATATTCATGTGTTGTGTGTTATTGGTTGTTCATGTTTTCATTCCTTATAGTTGTTAAGTATTCTTTGGAAATTGGATGGTTAGTAATTGGATGGTTTACTAGAATACAGATTCACCCTCCCTCTCAATATTTTAGGTGCTAAAAAATATTCACATGTTAAGTTTGCATAGGATATAAGATTCCTTCTAGAAGTTTTAGTTGGCTTTTCTAAAACTTATCTTATCTAGCTATATTACATGATTCCTAGGTAGTTATTTGTCACGTGTTATAGGATTAAGACACTTTTCATGATCTTGTATAATCCTATCTCTCTACCTTTCTTTTATAAGCAAGGCATCTTATGTACATTTGCATATTCAACCATTATTCAATATTTCATTTTTGAATCAAGATTTCTTTCCATTTTCTCTCTTGTCAAATATATTTTTGTCTAGAAACTATTCCTAGGGGTGTCGGGGAGCCACCATTAACTACCACATGGTATCAAAGCACTCTAGTGTTGCAAATTACTTCCTAGCTATGAGGGTTTCATGTTGTCTAGAAGATTTTGTTGGGTACATTTTTGGGGTTTCAAGTACCTCACGGTTGAATCCAAGGTGTTGAAGAAAGTCAAGTTTTTCTTTTGTTTCATCAAATTTGGTTATGTTTTGCATGATCTATGAGGGTTTAAAAAGTGTGAAGAGTAGCTAATCTAGGAGGTCATTGATTTTTCAAAGCACTTTGGGCCCAGATCAACATAACCATTATGTTTAGGAGGTCGATAAGATGAATTTTGACTATAAATTCATCCATTTTCAATAAAAAAAATTCTGAGCAATGTTTTTTTGCTTGGGTAGGTTGTATGACCCCCTAGTTCATTATAATTATTTTTGTAGAAAAAAATAATAATATATTATAAAAGTGTGTTAATTTTATCGGGAAAATAATTTTATTAAAAATTCAAGAAAAAAAAATATTGTATTGGGCAATATTTATATTCAGAGGTGTTTAAAAAAATTGGTTGCAAAGAATATTCTACGCGTCTAGCATCAAGCTTTGTCAGTGTCTGCGTACTTAGTACTGTCATTGTCAAATCAATAGCTATGATTTAATCAACATGTTATTTTTTATTATTAATTTTTTTATTTATTTAAATGTCTATTTAAGTTTGTCGACTATGATACAGACCATTCATATCAAAGGTACTAGTTGCAGATCTTGCAATTATAAAAACTTTGTTTTATATTTATTAAAAGTATTGACTATAGTCTTAGTTGGTGGTGTTTGGTTTAAACTGCAAAGGTTCCATTGTATAAATTTTAACTGTCGTAGCTTAAAGTTTGGGCAGTGCGGCCTCCAACTGCCCACCACAGGCAGCTCCACTGCCACTCGCTTGCCACCTTGGCGGTAGGAATTTTTAAACCTTTTTTTTATTTTTGTACTCTCTTCACTGTGGTCATATGGTAGGCCCCCAATTGCTCAAATTTTGCATCAAATTAGCTTGCTAAGTGCCATATTTACCCCCTTTGTGCCCAAATTAGTTGTTTTTTCATTTTTCTATAATTTTCACATAGGAATGCAATTTTTTGAAACAAAATATTGTTAGAAAGTTGATTCTGTGATTTTTTTAGTGGTAAAGTTATTTTATAGAAATTTTGTTGTTTGGTGGCAGTTTTTACTGATTGAAGTCAGATCTTCTATTTTTGCTCTAATTTTTGTGATTCTTGTGGTGTTGGAAAGGTAATAAGAAGCTCTATCCAACCATCCATGTGCTTTTTCTTGTTTCTATCCTAGGTACATTGTGATTTTAGTTTTTTTCCTAGTGGGTCTACAAGCAGTTACTTGGATATTTTGGCAATTGGGAAAGTGTTGTTTTAATCATTGTACTTCATTTCAAATATATTGTATATATTGATCTCATATTGTATTAGTTGAAAAGTGTATTATCATTGTAATCATGGGTTATTCAAATCATCCTTCTGTAATATTTATGAATACAGATAATTATCAGTCATGGAAAAAAGGCATCATGACACATTGTAAGTGGCTAAATATTTGGCCACATCTTTATGGAATCATTCCTTAGCCAGAAACAACATATAAGAAACATCTTTGGGGTAATAAGAATGATCGTATTAGAGGATTGATTGGTTCTACTTTCAGTGCAAGAATGCTCAAAGAAAGCTATCATAAGATATTCTCAAACATCTCATGCCCAAACACAGTTTGGACCAAAGTTTGGGAGATTTTTGGGAATCCACACAAGCCTCCATTCCTAGATGATCGTACTTTAGATTCATTCCACTTAGTGATGTTGACAAAATACCCTATGATGATAAAACCTTGGAGGAGTTTGAATATAATGCAAAACTTGAGTGTCTTGATGATCTAGAGACTTCTCTTGCAATTCCTACTTCTCCAGTTGAGATTGCACATTTACCTTTTGTTGATGATTTATTGAGTATTTATAGTGATTCATTGCAATGGGTATCTATTTATCTTCCTGATTGGGATTCCTATTTGTTAGACATTACTTCTTTGTTTGTGGAGTCTCACATTTCAAATTTTGGAAGACCAATTTGAGGGCTTATCTCCCCTATTTGATAATAGTCATTGATCAAATATTGTCACTTCATATTTGTATTTAGAGTTCGTGCAAGATTAGTTTTTACTTGTTCTTGGTTTGTCACATTTTTTTGTGATTGGGCATGTACCTAATTGGATTGTGGCATCATCTTCATCATCTAAGAACTTGGCAACACATGAGAAGATTTCATAGAAACAATCTTCATACATTTGGATTCCTCTTCCTACCAATTCCTATCTAGAATGGAAAGCATTCCTTCATTTATTCTTGGTGTATATTTTTCCCAAGGGGAGAAACATTATTTTTAGGCATTGGATTATGTCTTGTCTTCAAACATTAGCCATTTTTGTAGGTGATCAAACATTGTGGGTGGGATATTTCATCTCTCTTTTTCCCTCTTATGTGGGTTAATTGATTGTATATACATGATAGATGTAGTCCTTGGGGGGTATCATTGATTCCTCCATACATCATGTTGTTTTAGATTTTTTCTCTCTTTTGGAGAGGAGTTTTGTTTTGCTGGGTTTTCTCCTTTTCTCCATTTGTGAGAGATCAATTTCATTTACATTTGCATTGTAAATGGGTACCTAACATGGCTTTGTATCCAAGACCATCTTCATCTTCATCTTATGCATATTTTGCATAATAATCTTCTCCCTAAGTTGAAATTAAGGAGTGGTGTTGGTGTGAATATATGTCTTATACCTAGTTATTTCACTTACTAGGGAATTAGGGAAAATATGCACATGTTAAGTTTACTTTGCATATAAGATTCCTTCTAAAAGTCTTAGTTGGATTTCCTAGAACTTATCTTATCTATATTTATTACATGATTCCTAGGTAGTTAGTTGTCACATGTTATAGGACTAAGAAACTTGTAATGATCTTGTCTAATCCTATATCTCTTCCTTTCCTTTATAAGAAAGGAATCTTATGTACATTTTCATATTCAACCATTATTCAATATTGCATTATTGAAGGAAGATTTCTTTCCATTTTCTCTCTTGTGGAAGATATTTTTGTCTAGCAACTATTCTTGGGCATGTTGGGGAGTCACCATTAACTCCCACAAAATCTACCAAATGTGTACTAGAGAGAAGCAGTTTAGATTACATTATATATTCTAAATAGAGCTTAAATCAGACCTAAGTCTGATAAAACACCATATGAGCTATAGAGAGGAAGACCAAATTTAGTCAGACATCTCAAGATATTCAAATGCAAGTGCTACATCAAAAGGGATGAAGAAAACTTGGGGAAGTATAATTTTAGATCTAATAAAGGTATTTTTCTTTAGTATTCTATGATAATAAAAGAATACATGTGCTATAATAAAAGGCTAAAGAGGATTGTGGAAATTGCAAATTTGGAGTTGATGAGACAATTTAGTCTTCCAACATTTCAGAAGTAGAATATGATGAAGATATAATCCACATCAATGATGAAGGCTCAAAATCTTATTATGAGATCACTATTACAAATACTTTGATAAGGTATGTATAGAAAAATCATTTTGAAGACCAACTTATAGGAGACAAGAATAGTGGGGTACAAACAATGAGAAAAATTGGAAGAGAAAATGAACAAGTACATTTTGCATTGTTGTAAAAATTGAACTAAAATCCTATAAAAATAAAGCAAAGAGAAATGCTTGATAGAATCCATGCAAGAAAAGCTGACTCAAATCAAGAAAAATGAAAATTGGGAACTAGTTCCAAGATAAAAAAGAAAGAATTTCATTAGTAGTAAGTGGTTTCTCAAAAACAAGTTGAATGAATATGGAGAATTAATCCAAAACAAAGATAGACTTGTGTGTAAAGGGTATGCTCAAGTTGAAGGAATTGACTTTGAAGAGACATTTTCTCTAGTAGAAAGATTGGAAGCAATCAAAATGTTTTTGTCTCTTTCTACATTTAATAATTTCAAGGTGTATTAGATGGATGTAAAGTCTATATTCTAGAATGTTCAATTACAAGAGGAAGTTTATACTAAGAAGTGGAAGATTTTCAATGCTTAGTGTGATATCAAAATTTAATCCCATTCTAAGCAATTAAAATGCAATGGAAAACATAATGAAACACCTCAAGATTAGCCTAAGTAATTTGAAAATGCAAAGAGGAAAATGTTAAATGAAGATAGATGGTTATACCTTCCTTATTGCAGCTGAAACTCCTTGGTTGGCCCTTGATTTGGATTGATTTGTATGCTCCTTGATGGCTTTTGATATGGCTAAATGAAAGTCTTGACTATATGCTTGGATGCAAATGAAAATGGGTGAAATTGAAGACTAGATGAGTGCATAAAATGGCAGCATTTAGTTGCAAAATGGCTAAGTCTTTCAAATGCCTTAGAGGATGGGGTATTTATAGAGAAACTTGAATTCTCTAGAGAATTCAATGGTTGGGATTTATCCAACAAAGTCAAAATGAAGGGCTAAGGTGAGTTGAGGACTCACAAGCCCTCACATTTTGACATGTGGAATGTGAAGTGGATAAAGGTAGGATGATGTGTAGGTGATGTGGAAGGGAGGTACATGATGTGGAGGAAGGACAAGTACCTTCCAAGTACTTTGATATGACCTTTCAATGATCACATGGGGGAGGGGAAAGCTTTGGGAGAATAAAAGTGAATTAAAAATTCACAATGATTGGAAGAATCTAGTGGATAAGACAAGGTTTCCAAAAGGTGGAAATTTGTCACATGTGACTTGATGTGATAAGTCAAAGGTTCTAGAAGATGCATGGGAAAAGGGGATTTTAGGAATAATAAAAGTGAATTAAAAATTCACATGGGGAAGAGGGGAACCTAGGTGAATAAAATGAAATAAAAATTCTTTGGGGGATGGGGGAGTTGATCCAAGGCACTAATTAGGTCTAACTAATTAGTAATTAGATGACAATTAGGGGTTAATGAGGATTGTAGCCAACTTTCACAAAAGTTGAGGATGTGACAATAATCCCAATCAAGGATTAGGCATGCACATTCCACGAAGAGATTAGAAATGGATTAGGATTAGATAAAAATGAGGTGAGGAATTAAATAAATGTAACATTTATTTAATTCATTTGATGAAAAGAGGATTAAGGAGGGTAAGGTATTTAATTATTAATTAAATACCTTAGGGATTTGGCATAATTAAGGATATTAATTAAATAATAGTAATATTACTTAATTAACTCGGATAAGAGGATGTTTAGATGAAAAGTAATAAATTTGGACAAATTAAGTGTCCAAATTTTGATGTCTACATTTTGCCCCTCTTTGAGATGGTGTTACGAAGTAGCATCATTTCAAAGAATATTAAAATATAGAACTCAGAAGGAGATGGTTAGATTGGAAAAGATGCCCCAGTCATCAAAGGGATGACTAGGAACAAAGATGATGGGGGTGAAGATGAAGAGTAGGGATTGAGGATGCCCCCTCAAGAGGACATGTGGGTTCAAGAGAGAACGAATGTGATCTTGAAATGGATGAGATGAAGAAATGGGAGATGAGGAAGAGGATGCAAAGGGATGGATATGAAAGGAGGAAAAGGCGGCAGGAGGTTGGGAAGCACAAATGGAAGCAAGGATGAAGATGATGTTGCCCCGGTCAAGCTACCAGTGAAAATGGGTGGATGATGGATGGAGTGTCGTCAATGAGGGAATAAGAGATCTCGAAACAACATGAGGATAGGGAAGGATACATCCCAAAACACCACTAAAGGATAGGGAAGAATACCTCCTGATGATGATGATGATGAAAGTGTGGTTGACGAGGGAAGGATACATCCCAAAACAACACTGAAGGGATATGGAAGAATACATCTAGATGATGATGATGATGAGGATGATTGGATTGAGGCGTGTAACAAGACTGAGAACAAGACCAAGGATATGAGTAGATGATTCAGGCTAAATGGAATGGATGGGGATTGGATAGAGATGTGAGACAAGGATGAAGGATGAATGGATGGGGGGATACATGCAAGATGATAGAATGGAGAATGAAATGCAATCCTAATGCAATTTGCCATCTTCAAAGCACTGATTTTTGCTGTAGCATAAGACACCAAGTGCCAAGGTATGTGGAACCAAGGCATAATAGTGTCTAATGCATGAAATAAACACAACAGACAAGAAGGCTATCCCAACACCCCAAAGTCACAAAGACCTTGGTCGGGCTAGGCATTGAGATAACCACAAGCACAAAAGGATGCCCCAACATAACACAAGACCTCGGTGATCTTGGTGGGTACTACGTGGGACAACCAAGAAGACACAATCAAACAAAAGACCAAGATATGCCCCTATGTGGACCAATCAAAACACGCCATAATATGATGGATCATGGCGGCCTTGACAAGTGATGATAGGGAGCTCAAATGATAAACAAAAGCCAAAAGCATCAAAAGATCACAATCAATTTCAAATGTCCTTTGCCATAGGATCAAGGGGATAGATGGGATTGATGAGGTCTGTTAGGAAGGATGCATCCTGTTGAGACCGATGATGGATACTAAGCTAAAAGATCAATATGATGTAGGATATTCAAAACTGATTGGATTTGTTGATACAAGTGGATCTTGTTTGTTAAGAACCAACTAGATAAGTAAGGGCATAGCTTGATGACACGACACAAGGGAGACAAGAAATGAGACTGACACACCCTAAAGACCTAGGGGCTCGGGGGCCGATCAAAGATTAGCCTTGCCTATGTGAAAGCGCAGAGCCCTCGTAGTTCAATAAAAGGCTGACGACTGACCAAGATGGAGACCTTGATGGATGGTAAAGATAGGATGGAAAAAAGGAGTAAAGTGGACAATGGTGATCGATGAGAGACGATAGACGATAAACGATAGAGGAGCCCCGGGGGCTGATCAAGTGATCGACCTTGCCTACGTGAAAGAACAGGGGAAACGTAGTTCAACCAACGACCAATGAAAAATGATGGATAAAGGATGATAAGATGATAGGATGAGATAACCCTAGATAAGGGGACAAAATGGTTGGATCGACATCATGAGACAAGATAGACCTGTTGGATATGATCGGAGGATGGTGACTACACAAAGCTCAGGGATGGGATAGTTATCCAAAAAGATGAAGTGGGAGGATGATATGATGGGATTGATTCTACACCAAGTTTTGGGGTTTAAAGAACGTAAGGTGCTAACAATCAATTTTTTCCAGATTTGGCAATTTTTAAAAATTGTCAAATTTTGCCATTTTAGGAAACCTTAAGGGCGTACTCTTGAGAGTCCAAGTTTTTCCCAAAAAATACCCAAAACAAAGATAGGATGAATTGCCAACTAATATCCCAAATTTGAGACATGCATTTCGAGTTATGGACAAAAATGATTTTTTAAAATGCTGGAAAAAAACACTAAATTGCGATTTTGAGGGGCAAGATGAAAGTTTGAGGCCCCAAAAATGTGGAAAAACGGGGTCCAAAAGACTTCTAGTTAGTCGGGGATCCACATTCCATCTCATAATGCAACCACCTATAAAATTTCAGCTCAAATGGACACCCGAGTAAAAAGTTATGGCCTCTGAAAATTTCGGCACAAAAATCAAAATTCTCAAAATGAAGTCTAGGTGATTGGGATGGATGATTTGATGCTAGATATGGGCTTTAATGATGTTCTAAGTGGCACTTATGTGATTTTGGTGATGGAACAATGATTTTCAGAAAAGTGTTGATGATGGGCAAACAGGTGCTCGAAATAGATGAATGACTCTCAGAATGAGCAGAGGAAGATTTGAAATAGATGAATGAGTATTAAGAATGAGTGAACGAGTGCTCAAAATTAGGATTGAATTGAAGCCTAGAATGATTGGAGGATGTGGTGGGATGAAAGAATGGATAAAGATATAGGGAGGGGGGATGGGAGAGAGATTTTAGGGGGGTGGGGAAAATAGGGCGCGCTGCTGCATAGAGGGGCGGATACGCCCCTGGTTGGGGTGGACACGCCCCAAAAGGGGGACAGATACGCCCTGAGCTGGGGTGGACACGCCCTGGAAGGGGGTGGAGCTGCCTCAAGCTGGGGCGGACACGCCTCGGGAGGGGGAGGAGCCACCCCGGGCTGGGGCAGAGCCACCTCGAGTTGGGGCGGACACGCCTCAGGAGGGGGTGGAGATGCCCCGGGCTGGGGCGGACACGCCCCGGTAGGGGGCAGAGCCACCTCGAGCAGGTGGGCGGGGAGACCTCGAGAGCTGGGGCGGAGACGCCCCGAGCTGGGGTAGACACGCCCTGGGAGGGGGCAGAGTCTCCCCGGAAAGGGGGCGGACATGCCCCGGCAGGGGCGGAGCCGCCCCAAGCAGGTGGGTAGACACGCCCCGGGAGCTGGGGTGGAGCAGCCCCAAGCAGGGGGGCAGACACGCCCCTAGAGCTGGGGCGGACACGCCCCAAGTAGCGGTGTATGGGGGATGGGGGGATAGGAAAATAAGGATTGAGAGATGAAAGGGATGCTAGGATAGATGGATACGAAGATAAGGCTGGGGAGATGGAAGATATGATGTGATAGATGGATACGAAGATAAGGATGGGGAGATGGAAGGGATGTTGTGATAGATGGATAGGGAGATAAGGATGGGGAGATGGGAGGGATGCTATGATAGATGGATAGGGAGATGAAGGGATGCTGGGATAGATGGATACGAAGATAAGGATGGGGAGATGGAAGGGATGTTATGATAGATGATGTCTCCAAGGACTATGTCACAAAGTAAGCAAATGCCCCCACTCTAGATATGTCATATATGATGAGGCATGAGAGATGGAAGACAAGTGGATGGGAAAAGGAGATAACTAAGGAATGCAATAGAGCATGGATGAAGGGAATGTATACCAAGAGGTTGCCAAAGCATGTATAGATAGGTGCCCCTGTTTTGATCAAGATCACAAGAAGGATGGAGGGATGGGAGATAAATGGGATATGATGGTAGGATGCAGAAGATAGATGGGATGGAGGGAATGCATATCAGGAAGTTGCCCCCAAGTGCAGATGGGGATTTACGGATGATGCCTATTTTCCAGGTTTTCATCATGGTATTTATCCAAGGTGCTTGTTTGCCAAGTTTTCATCCTTGGACGAATTATTTCTCTTTACTTTTTTTTTTTGGATTTTGTGGATTTTTTGACTTTTTTGGATTTTTGTGGATTTTTGGACTTTTTTGGATTTTTGTGGATTTTTTGACTTTTTTTGATTTTTGGATATCATGCAAAAGGAGATGAGGATAGGGAGGTGGATAAGAGGATTTATAAGACATGTGATAAGGATAAGGACATGCGATAAGTGGATTTAGTAGACATGCGATAAGGATATGGGTGAAGGACTTAAGCTTCAAGTTCTATATGAGGCATTAATAGCTCTTGTTCGAACCGACTGTTGGATGTTGGTACAACCTTATGAGGATAAATGGATTATACAAGAGGATGAATTAGAGGGATTTGAGAGGGGAGATACATGGGATAATGGATGGGATGTTGCAAAGGGTATGGATGGAATGATGGGGAGATGTGTTCAGGACCAACATTGGCACATGTGGTGGTGAATGTGAAAAGATAATAGGATTAATGGATGGAGAATGTGGGGATAATGGAGGAGATGGAATGGTGAATTTCGGGACATAGGGACCCAAAACATACTTAGGAGATGAAAGGGGTGTATTATTAGCTTTTGGATTAGCGACTTTGGATGTTCTTATAGATTTTTCATGTGATGGCATTGCATCTTTTTTCTTTATCCACATGGTTTTGATCTTTGCTTTGGTGGGCCTTTGTGGCCTACAGATTTGATGTATATTTAGATTTTTCTTCTCTTCACCATGTCTTTTGGAGGGGACATGGGGAGTCGTAGATTCATGCGGATGCTTGGATTTATGCATTTTTTCTTTAATAGCCAAAGTGCTTTTAGTAGCAATGGGATGGGTGTGAGGAGATGGATGATGTGGAGTGATGGAGATAGAATTATGCGGATTACGTGTAGATGGAGAATGTGTAGGTATGTGCCTTTGTTGATCCTGATTAGGGGACATGTGAGTGAGATGTTTATGATGGATGACATGGATAGGTGATGAATGGATAAAATGATGGATATGACGAGATGGAGGAGGTGATTTTAGTGTATAGGGGCCAAAAATAGATGGAATGGGTGGAGGGACATAAGAACCCAAGATGAATGGTGTAGATGAAGGATGGGAGATGGTGGATGGAGGGATGTAATGACCCAAAATGGATGGAGCAGATGAAGGAGGAATATGGATGGTTGTTTTGAGGCGATACGATAGAGGAGGAGGGATGGCAGCATATGGTCTGGTGGAGTGATGGGAAGAGCTAACATTTCTTTTGGAAAAGGCTCGTTGAGGACGTCTAGAGGGTGTACCAACATCTTTAGATTGTGAGTCATGGGAAATAAGTCCAAGACGTTGCAAACAGATTTGTTCTTTGACTTGGATGGGCTCCAAAATACCTTGCTCATGAAGGCCTACAACTTTTCCTTGATAGTTCATTTTCTTGAGCATGGGATCCATGATAGGATTTGTGTTATGCTGAAAACATGATGTGAGTCCATTATTAGGTGGAGGATGATGGGTGGTATATACACTGTGTTTTTCTTTTGCGAGGAGGCCACCATGGAAGAATGTGAGGGTAACAAGGGGATATGCAAGTGGTGTGGGGATAGCAATTTTAAGCGATGATGGGGGATCATGAGAGGGAGATGATGGGATAGCAGCATGTGGATGGGTGATATCAGGAGAGGGATTAGGGGATATGATAGGATTTGGATTTGTGGTAGTGGGATCATGTGATGGAGATGGAGATGGAGTGGTGGAAGCTTGAATGACAAGGGGATCATGGGATGGAATGGATGGGGGACTGTGATCTTGAGGTGGACTATATAGGATAGTAGGATCTTGATTTGGAGAAGGGGATATGTTGGCATGCTTTGGATTAGGCTCTTGTCATGACTCATTGTGTGCGAGAGGCATGATAATGGAGTCTTGTTGGGGCTCTTCAAGTGGGGAGGATGGAGGGATGGAGGATTCAAAACATTCATGGGAATGGATTTTAGTGACACTAGGAGTGGAAGAAGTTGAGTGGATTAGGGTGTTATCGATGGGTTCGATGACTCTTGGAGAAGGAAGTGGGTGTTCAGTGGGCTCAATGGATTTAGAGGATGTGATGGTAGGAGATGGGGGCTTAGTGGATTTAGAGGGTGTGATGGTAGGAGATGGGGGCTCAGTGGATTCAGAGGGTGTGATGGTAGGAGATGGGGGCTCAGTGGATTCAGAGGATGATGGGTGGAGAAGGGTCTCGTCACTAATGTCTGTGGATGATGGGTTGGGATGGCATGATTCCATAACTTCAAGGTGTGGAGTGGGAGATGTCTTCTTTGTTATAAGTCCTTGGAGAACTTCTGGAGTGAAGAAATTGAATGCTCTAGGTTGAGATGGCGTGGTAGGAGTGGATGAAGGATTATGGATTGGTGGACTAGGATTAGATGGGGGAATGGGATTGGATGCAAGACTTGGAATAGATTGGGGATTAAGATTAGATGAAGGGTTAAGAAATGGTGAATTAGGACATGAGGATGTGAGTGGTGGATTGTAGTACGGGCATGGGGATGGTGGATTAGGATGGGAAGATTGAGATGGAGAATTGAGATAGGGAAATGTGGATGTCAGATTAGGATAAGTTGATGTGGATGTTGGATTAGGATAAGTTGATGTGGATGTTGGATTAGGGTGAGCAGATTGGTATGGAAGATTAGGGTAGTGGGTATATGTCAGTGAAGGATTGAGATAGGATGATGTGGACGGGGGGTTAAGATAGGGGTATTGTGATGGCAGACTAGGACAAGAGGAGGCGTGTGTTGGATAAGAGGATGATGTAGATGAAGGGTATGATGGATATGACAGATATCCCTTGTCAAAGGTAGCATAAGGAGCATGATTAGGCATGGATGAAGGCATAATGGGATAACTCAAAGGGGTGATTAGATTGTGGAAAGTGGGTGGAGAAAGCTTACTAGTGACGATAGCATCAAGGGGATCTATGTCATACTCTTCTTGATCGACAAGACTTTCGTCATCACTGTCAACGTAATTAGGGTTTCCCTTGACCACTATTGATGGAGGATAAGGATTCATGATGGTGAAAGGATAAAGAGGATGGATGAAAGATTTTGGATGGGATCAGACTAAAGCTCAAATCAGGATTTTGGTCAAGCTCAGATCAGGATTGGACTAAAGCTCAAATTAGGATGATTGGATGATGCGATGGGATTGATTATGGCGATAAGATTTGATTATCAAAGGATGATTGCGACACCGAATCTACTTTGAGATGGAAGTAGATTGACTGGGTCGAAGGTAATTGGATAGGAATGCGATTGCATTGGATTGGATAAGATCGATCGATGATTGATAAGATAGACTGAGGGATCAGATAGGATGACGAAAGGGACTGTAATCCTTGTTCAGAGATTACCCTAGGTGACGTAGGATACTAATTGATCAGATTAAAGGATGAGTGGATGATTACGACACCAAATCCACTTTGAGATTGAAAATGGATTGATTGGGCTGATGATGATGATTAACATAGGATGGATGACAATCCTAAGCAGATGTTGATGATGACGATTAGATCAGACACTTAGGTCAATTTGGATAATAACCCAAGACGAAGTTTGGGGGATCTGGATGATGATTTGATTGGAGGAATGGATGATAAAAATGGATGAATAAATACTCAAAATGAGTAAACGATTGATTGGAAAGGATAAACAACTCTTAGAATGAGGAGATGGATGCTTGGAATGGATGAAATATTACTCAAAACAAGTGAGGAGGATTTGAAAGGGATGAAAGACTACTTAGTCAAATGAATGTTGGAATGGCTAAGTGAAGGTTTGGAATGGTAAAAATGGGGGTTTAAAATGATCAAATGGAGGTTTTTGGAGGCTTAGAATGACAAAACGGAGGCTTGGGATGATGAGATAATGATTGGGAATGATTAAATGATGGTTTAGAGGCTAAACGGATCCAAACAGGGCAATTTCAGCTGTTCAGGAGGGAAAATTCGCCCCTTTGCAGTAAATCAGGGGGCACAGTCACCCTTCTGCGAAAAATCAGGGGCGTAATCGCCTCACTGCAGAAAATCAGGGGCGTAATCGCCTCACTACGGAAAATCAGGGGCGTAATCACCCCACTGTAGAAAATCAAGGGTGTAATCACCCCACTACGGAAAATCAAGGGTGTAATCGCCCCACTGCAGAAAATTTGGGACTTGGTTTGATGAAAATGACTATCGCAAGGACTTTAAAATGACAATGATAAGGCCAATTTGTCAAAAATTTCACTAGTTTCTCACAAGAAAACAGTCTCAATTAAACACAATCCTACAATTAGTGTTAAGGGTGTGACCAAAGAGGTCTTAATCTAGGATGCACAAGGTGTCTAGGGATTCCTCGATATACTCTCGGTATGTGAGGCACAACCATGAACACTAGCCTATCACAAGCATGAGTTGGGAACCCCAGCGAGATACTAAAGGGCTCAGACCAACTCTTGACGTCTATCTAGGTATCACCCTAGCTTCGACGCTCCACCAATTACGACGTGACTCGATTGGGGTACAACTTTCACTCTCCTCCCTTTATATACCCCGCTGGTACACGTGGTTGGAATCGTCCCTTGGGGTGATGAAATCCCCAAGCAGGTCCCACTAGAAAGAAAGCACTAACTGTTTCCAACTACTCCCCAGGCTCACACGAAGTGCAAGGGGAAAGCAAAAACAAGCTAATGTTCCCTTTGGGTAACAGAAAAGATAGACACAACAAGCAATGAATATTACTTCCTCTAATTAAACTACATTCTTAGATTAAGGCAAACAACAAGGATATTTTAAAAAGTTTGAGCGAACATATAGCCTTGCAAGCAAATGTTAGATGTTTTATCCCGCTTTCTTCATCAACTTCACAATAATATGCTAGAAAAAGTTAGCAAAAAACACCACTATCCTTGCATGAACAGTGTTAGAGGGTTAATATCTAAAAATAGCAAAAAACTGAAGCCAAAATGATAGTTTTACCTTTCAAAATGTGTTGCTTCACGGTGACAAGGGGGTGTAGTTGCCATACTGTAGTAAATTAGGGGCGCATTCACCTCACTACAGAAAATCAGGGGCGTAATCACCTCACTGCAGAAAATTAGGGGTGTAATCGCCCCACTGTAGAAAAGTGTTAGCACAGAAATTTCAGCCTAGGGGGGGCGTAGTTGCCTCACTATAGAAAAAGTGTTAGCCAAAAATAATTTTCAGCCCAGGGGGCGTAGTCGCCTCACTGCGGAAAATCAGGGGTGTAGTCGCCCCACTGTGGAAAATCAGGGGCGTAGTCACCCCACTACGAAAAATAAGGGGCGTAGTCGCCCCACTGCAGAAAAATCAGGGGCATAGTCGCCCCACTGCAAAAAAATTAGGGGCTTAGTTGCCCCACTGCAACGTATTCCTACAAAAAAACTTAACAACAACAAATGTGAAATATAGGAACCTGCTTATGGATCCCACCGGGCATGCTAGAAATGTGAGATCCAAAATGTTTAACCTATTCTAAGCAATTAAAATGCAATGGAAAACATAATGAAACACCTCATGATTATCCTAAGGAATTTGTAAATGCAAAGAGGAAAATGTTAAATGAAGATAAATGGTTATACCTCCCTTTTGCAGCTGAAACTCCTTGGTTGGCCATTGATTTGGATTGATTTGTATGCTCCTTGATGGCTTTTGATATGGCTAAATGCAAGTCTTGACTATATGCTTGGATGCAAATGAAAGTGGGTGAAATTGAAGACTAGATGAGTGCACAAAATGGCAGCATTTAGTTGCAAAAATGACTAAGTACCCCAAATGCCTTAGAGGAAGGGGTATTTATAGAGAAACTTGAATTCTCTAGAGAATTCAATGGTTGGGATTTATCCAACAAGGCCAAGATGAAGGGCTAAGGTGAGTTGAGGACTCACAAGCTCTCACATGTTGACATGTGGATTGTGAGATGGGTAAGGGTGAGATGATGTGTAGGTGATGTGGAAGAGAGGTACATGATGTGGAGGAAGGACAAGTACCTTTCAATGATCACATGGGGAGAGGGAAAGCTTTGGGAGAATAAAAGTGAATTAAAAATTCACAATGATTGGAAGAATCTAGTGGATAAGACAAGGTTTCGAAAAGGTGGGAATTTGTCACATGTGACTTGATGTGACAAGTCAAAGGTTCTAGAAGATGCATGGGAAAAGGGGATTCTAGGAGGAATAAAATGTGAATTAAAAATTCACATGGGGAAGAGGGGAACTTAGGGTGAATAAAAAGGAAATAAAAATTTCTTGGGGGATGGGGAGAGTTAACCAAGGTACTAATTAGGTTTAACTAATTAGTAATTAGAGGATAATTAGGGGTTAATGAGGATTAGAAGCCAACTTGCAAAGTTGGAGGATGTGACACATCCTAATCAAGGATTAGGCATGTGCACATTCTAATGAAGAGATTAGGAGATGGATTAGGATTAGATGAAAATGACATGTGAGGAATTAAATAAATGTAATATTTATTTAATTCATTTGATGAAAAGAGGATTAAGGAGGGTAAGGTATTTAATTATTAATTAAATACCTTAGGGATTTGGCAGAATTAAGGATATTAATTAAATAATAGTAATATTACTTAATTAACTCGGATAAGAGGATGTTTAGATGAAAAGTAATAAATTTGGACAAATTAAGTATCCAAATTTGGATGTCTACAAGTACCTTCTTTTTTATGTACTAAACCAAGAGGACACTCACCAGTTAACAAGAAATGTGTCATTTCTTTCACCCAACCCGTTGATGAAACAAGTGCAACAATTTGTTCTTCATCCTGAAGAGATAAAACAATATTTTCTTCTTCTCTTGTATTGTTTTTACTATTCTCTATAAGCTATTCACAGAGACCTTTACCTCCTATCAGGTTAGTAACCTTTATCTCAAGGTCATATTCCATCACTTTTGTCACCCAACTAGCTCTTTTACTATTCAAATCTTTATTCAGCAAAAATTCCTTAACTGGAGGATGAAGAACCAAAAATTTAATTTTGTTATTAGAAAGCATGTGTCTAAATTTTTTCAAACTTCTGATAATAGCTAAGACATTCTTTTCAATAAAAGGAATAATTGAGCTCATAATCTTTGAGACTTTGACTAAAAAAAGCAATGGGTTGTTATAACCCACTATCATTTTCTTGAACTAGTATAACTACAATTCTATCAATATTCCCATATGCATACAACATAAAATATTTTGAGAAATTTGGGTTTAACAGAGTAGGAGTAGCTGCAAGTGCTTCTCTGATAAGTTGAAAACTCCTCTTTCCTTCCTTAGTCTTGCTAAAAGAAAAATTCTTTTTTAACATTGAAGTCAAAGGCACTAATAACTCTGCAACATCTGGGATGGATCTTCTTACAAAGTTGATTCTACCCAGGAAACTTTCCAAACCTTTCTTGTGTGCTAGCAAAGGAAGAGAAAGGATGGAACTTATTCTATATGGATCTATGGAAATGCCATGTTTCGATACAATATACCCAAGCAATTTACCTTCATGGACAAAAAACACAAATTTCTTTGTGTTGAGAGAGACACCAAACTCTCTACACCGTTCAAAGATTTTTCTCAAATGATCAAATTTTTCATTTGAATTTTTTGAGAAAACAGTTATGTCATCCAAATAAACTAATACAATCTTATACATCAAACCTTTGAAAGCCATATCCATAGCTTTATGAAAAGTAGCTCCAACATTTGATAAACCAAATGGCATCCTCTTGTAAGCCATTGTACCCCATTTAGTTATAAATGTTATGTTAAACTGATATTCTTCCTTAACTAGGATTCAATTATATCATGAGAATCCATCTAATAAAGAAAATCTCTCAGAACCTGAAACAACATGAAGAATTTGTTCCATGGAAGGTAAAAGGCGACGATCTTTCAGGGAAGCTCTATTAAGGTCTCTAAAATCAACACAAAGCCTGATTTCACTACTTTTCTTTCTCACTAGAATAAGATTGGATACCCAAGAATTATACTAATTGGAAAAATAATACTTCTCTCAATGATCTTATTCAACTCTTTGATCATGAGGGGCTCAAGCTTGTGGTTAAGTGGCCTCTATTTTTGTCTTACTGGCTTGGAATTTGGCTCAAGTTCAATAGTATGTTGGGTAATAGAAGGGTCAAAACCTTTCAGATTTGAATATTTCCATGCAAAAATGTCACTGAACTCTTGACAAAGTAAAATAAATGCATTCCTTTCTTCTATTGTGCATACCTTACCAAGCTTCAAAAGCTTATCTTTGAAGATCTCAACACCCTCATAATGATATTCTCTAATCAACAAGCTAGCTTTTTCTTTTTTGACTTGATCATCTGTATTAAAAATAAACTCCAATGTAACCAAAAATTTGGGTAGTTTGTTGGTTTTTAGCTGTATGATATGATCTTCATACTATTGTTTGAGTTTCTCTTGATTATCATTGGAAAATTTTGCTTCTACTCTCAAGAAATTTATGATCTGTTGATCACTGTCAAAGACTTTCCAATGCTCATTATTGTTAGGAATTGATGATCTAACAATCACTTTAACATACTGTTGTTCTTTATAATTATTGATATCATTAGGAATATCATACTGAGCGCCTATGGCTTCTAGTCTATCAACATGATTATTTTTAGTTATGGGAATTGACCACAAATTAAAAGCTTGAAAATCTTCAATAAGATCCCATATTGTATGCTTATAAGACTTTATAAGATCATTTTTAGTAGTATGGAGGCCTCTAACTTGATTGAAAATCAAGTATGTATCACCAAAGACTTGTAAACAACAAATATCTCTCTTTTTCTCCCACTGAAGACCTTGAATCAAAGCTTCATACTTAGTTGTATTATTAGTACATTTGAATGTGAACTTAAATGTAGAATAATATTTCTCGCCATTAGGAGAAATGAGCATACAACCACCTCCAACACCATTTTTACTCCTCGAACCATCAAAAAATAGCTTCCAAACCTCATTTACTTGCTAATCAGAATGTTGTTCAACACTATTGACAAGATTAGGAATAACAGAATCAAATTCATACATCAAATAAACTCCCAAATTTACCTCTTCATGTTGTTTAGTGGAAGAATCATCAACATTCTCTACTGCCCACTCATCCAATAGAACATCAGGGATATTCTCTATCTGTGTACTATTCTCTTTAGCTACAAGAATATCTTTTTGATCAAAAGGATCACAATTAACAACTTCTTTATTAATGGAACTTGCATTGTATGGTTCAATATGATTCTTAGCAACATGCTCTAATTTGATAGTGACTTTGGTTCCATATCTGGTTCTAAACAACATATGAGACTAATCAGAAGACAAGTATCCTCCAATTTAAGCAATAAAATCTCGTGATAAACATATGGAAAAATATGGAGGTAACTTTTTGATATAAATGTCCAGAGGTATTGAGAAGTTTGGACATGCATGCAATGTAAGACTCATATTTTTAATGACTCCTACTATTTTAACAACAATGCTATCTAGTTGAACTACCACCTTTTCTAATGGCTTGTACTCTATTCCCAACTTATCCACAATTTTCTGGGAATTACAGAATTGTTGGCCCCTAAGTCAATCATACAATTATGTACTAAATGCTAGCCAACAATTAGAGTTACATAAAACAGGGGTGGCTTAACTACGGTGGTATTCTTTTCTTTCTTTTCTTGAGAATCATTTGTAAGAATAACCTTTGAAGGTTGTTGATTAGATGCATCATTAGATAAGGAAAACTTTAACAGAGCTTCATGTAACATAAATTTTCGCTTAGAAAGAGCCAAAGAATCCCACATGGATACATTAACCTATTTTTTCTTCATATGATCTAATATGTTAAAGTTACAAGTATTGACCTTTTGTTGTTCTTTAAGAACAACATCCTTTTGTACTTGTGCTGATTGAACTTGTGATTTAGGCTAATCTTTAGCAATCATAGTTTGTTTCCCCAAGTCTACAACCCTTTTCTTACTCCTTGTATTGGCTACTATAAGATCACTTGACTGATTTTGTGCATTATTAACCCCACAAAACTCCTCACCTTGCTAATTCATGAAGGTGACATCTGGATTCCCTTGTTCCACATGAGAAGACTGTTGTTCATGAACCTCCTAAGATGATTTTTTTGGAACAACACTACTTTGCACCATTAATGCTTGATTCAAAATACCATTAGAACAAGTAGACTTGTTATGTGGTTGATTACATGGAAAACACCATTCGTAATCAGTTGCCATGTTGTTTTGCGCTAGTACTACCTTTTTGGAAGAACTAGGGGAATTGAGATTATAAGGTTGGAAAGGCCTTTTATTAAAGTTTCTCCTCTGAATTTGAGGATTAGAATAGAAGGGAGCTTGGTAAGGTGGTTGATATTGCTACTTTTTAATATTGACTAGCTTATTACCAAAGGTCTGCAAGGTCTTATGTATGTTATCATTTTTCTCTTTTAAGCTTATTAGCTCTTAGTATTGGTTGGGAACAACATGCTCTTGAGCTGCTACTTGATTATTAAAAGCTAGAAATGAAGGAACAACAGCTACAGTGGGTGGTAATACTAGGATAATTGGCTGTATATCAGCAAAATATGGCATTGGAGGCCTAGGGGCTAACTTACCAGCATGATTTAAACTACTTTATGCTCTAATAGCAACATCAAATGCTACCAGTAAAGAATCCCCACCCATAGACTGTATTGCAAGTGAAATATCACTATTCAAAGCTTTCAAGGAAAACAAAAAAAGCATAATCATTAGAAGGCTTTACCAAGGCTAGAATCCTATTCCAAGTCTTCTTGAAACAACAATTGAAGTCCACCAAATTTTCATGTGAAGCTATTTTGATTGTAGTCAGCAGCTCCACCAATGGACAATGGTCTGATTTATCCTCAAACTACTTATTCAACTTCTCTCCTAGTTGATCCCATGTTGTAACTAAATTTACAGGTAACCCTCTAAACCATTGGAGAGATTTTCCTTTGAAAGAGGCTACCAAGAGCCTTACTATAATATCTTGTTCAGTAATATGATGTAAACCACATAATGAAGCCACATCTCAAATGTGCTAAATGGATGTTGTCTAATCTTCACTAGTAAAAAATGGCAGGCTCTTAATGGTTGTTGCTAGAATTTCATTATGTTGGGCTAAATTAAAGGGGCTTCCTTGATCAAATGAGATAAAAAGTTGATTCCTAGGTGGTGGATGAGCCATATTGACTACTGGAGAACTAATACTACTTGATGAACTACTAGAACTAGTAGAACTAGATGAAATTTGAATTGCAAAAGTTATAAATAGAGGGTTACTAAAAGTTGAAACAAGGCTTGTTGCTCTTCTAACAACTCTAGTACTTCTTGATGGTAACCCTGAATGCTCAAAAAGTTCTCCACTTTGTCTAGTTTAGTAACTTCTCATGTTCTTTCTCACTAAAAATTGCTAAAACCAAAGTTGTGGAGTCACCAAGTGTGAAAATATTTCCTTCTTGAAGGCTGTAAAACTACTGCTCATACCATTACAATAGCAAAATAAGCTCTTTTTTGAATTGATGAATCAATTTAACATCCCACCATGCATGCCAAAATTGTTAACACATGAATTTGCACCCAAAGACAAGTTGAAAAACTTCTAAATCCCATGCAACATTGGACTACTCTCAGGCTGTGGGTATTCTATAATGAGGGTAGACCTCCAAGTTATGGGTTGGTTCCCTTTGGATATTTCTTGTAAACACTAACTCTAGCAGAGGAAAAGGGTAAGAAGGACAATGCAAAAACAAAAAAATTGAAAAAAAACTAGGTGATTCACCAACTGATAAATGATTTGAAACTACTTAAAAACCTCACAATATAACTCAACAAATGAAACCATAAAATCTCACAACTCTGTTATTCATTCCTGCAAAAATAATTCTAATGATAGGCTCTGACTTTTCTAATCCTCATAAAAGGAAAACAACGATGTTTTCATAAATCTTTATGCAGGAGAATGGAAACACTAACATAGATTTGCACTACGACATGATATTCTTTGCATTCAATATTGAAGGAATTTGATTAAAATAAAGGATGACACAATATTTTATCATATAACTCACAATCAACACTCAAAACAAAGAATAATGGAGAAGGAAATAAGCTTCTTATTGAAAAATAGGAGACAAATGCATTACAAATCTATAAAACTCACAAGAAATGAGTTACAAAGTGTATACACCTAAAAATGGTTTGGAGAATATAATTAATTAAATATGTTTTATTTGATTAATTAACCTTTATTTCATCTACTATTAAATAAATAGAAATATTTATTTATATTTCATCTTAAATTCTTCAATCTTTATTCTATTATTTTCATCTTAATTAAATAAACAAATTTCACTTTGTTTTATTTAATTATCATAATTAAATTCATCTACTTAATAAATAAATAGAAATATTTATTTATAGTCCATTCTACTATTCTTCAATTTTAATTAAATAAAAAACTTTAATAGTTTGTATTATTTAATTATCACGTCATTTTATCTTAATTAAATAATTAAGTTTAAATACTTTTCTGTTTAATTATCATATCCCTTCTATATTTATTTAATAAACAAATTCTATAGTTTGTTTTATTAAATTATTTATTTCCTTTTACTAATTTGAATAAATCATAAATTATTCAAATAAAGGCATAAAGGCAATTTTCCTCTATTCACTCACTAATAAAATTAGATATCAAATATCCAATTTAATTCAACTGGCATTCATGAGAAAGCTTTGGAGACAAACTTGCAGGAAATATCTCAATCTCCATCCTCTGATTCTTCCTATCATTTGTGTTGATGGTGTTTTTTGCACAACAACTTAGACAAGATACAAGTATCCTATCTCTCTTGAAAGGTAAATCTCTACCAGTAAGCCTCAAGAGATAACCCTAAGGTCTCTAATGTCAAGTCTTGACAATGCATAAACAACTCATATAATATTTGAAAATGCTGGTAATCACAAGGTACCTTACAAATGAACAATATTGGAAGTGTACTTTCATTAGATGTAACAATATGGTGATGCATTCAATCCTAAAACTAACCCAGATTCAAAATAAACAACAAAAGAGATGAGGGTTTTAGAGAGATTCAACTCTAAACTAACTCCTAAGATCAATCACAATAATGATGAATGTTGCAAATGGAAAGATCTCCAATAAAACCAATCTCTGCTTGATCAAGGACAAGCCCACAACTCTATAGAAATGGTGGAATCTTCTAAGGAAACTGAAGATTTTTAGACTATGAATATTCATCCACATACCCAATAATTGGTGCAATGTAAACAAGCATCCACAGTTGAACTTAGCACAAAATAAGGCTCAGACTAACTTTACATAGAAAATTTCTAAAAGTATGGACCAGAGATCGATCAACATCATTAACATTTTGACAGTTTATGGTTTCTTGTTCTTAATTCTCAATAAATTTTTCATCCTCTTTACATATAACACTGAAAATTCACTTCAAAATCCCCATTTTCAAATTCCAAGATACAAAAATTTCTCCTAGAGCCTCAAAATATTGTCCTCATCAAACCTAGTCTAGACTTAATTACAAAATAACCTCCCAAGAAGAGAAAAACCAAAATTTTACCAAGCCAAGAGGTAGAGATGCAAAAGAAAAAAATAGGGTCCCCGCCTCTGGTGGGGCGTGTGTGTGAAAATTGCACAAAAATTTGGCCTAATGTTTTCATGGGGAGAAACCATTCCCTTCATTAGCTCAAGCTTCTTCATCTCTCACAATTCAATTCTCCAGATTGAATCCAAGCCTTTGTTGTGCTTCCCCTTCATAAAATTGTTGTTGTAAATCTATAAATACAACCTTCTGAAGCAAAGAATAGATCCCAACTTTGTGAAAACTTACTCTGCAAGAATAGCAATCAAGTAATTGAGAAATTAAGCATTTAACAATAACATCTTAGCATCATAGCAATCATAGCATCAGTAGAATCATAATCATGGCTGCATCTTAGTTTTACTGTAGCTTCCATCCATCATGTTTCATGTCAGCATAGATTACAGTAGCATCAATATCATTTAGAAATAATCATATAGAATTACATCATTGTATTTAGCATCATTCCATTCTCTAGATAGGGATTTTAATAGTCACAGTGCTTACCAGATCTAGGAGCCCTCTGTGATCTAATAAATCTTTGGAGATAGGAAACAATGAGACGCATTCAAGTTTTTTGTGCTTTAAATTAGTTAATTGTTGTTAAATCTTGATATAATGTTTCATTAAGAAGTGTTTTAGTTTTTTTACTTATTTACTTATTTCACACTTACATTTTGGTGCCCACCATGGGGTCTAACCCCATATTTTAACAATTATTCTGAAAAGTGTTCATATAGGATTCTAGCATGTTATTTTAACATGATCGAAAGATTTTGCAGCACTTCTTACAACTGTTTTAGCGCTTCTAACTATTTTAGCGCATTCGAAAAAAACTATAGTGCTTCTGACCTCTGTTTTAGTGATTTTAATGAAGTGGTGCTTCTAACAAATTTTGTAGCACTTCTAACCTCTATTTTAGTGATTTTAATGAAGTAGCGCTTTTGATGAATTCTGTAGCACTTATGACCTCTATTTTAGCACTTTGATAGTCAATCTTAAAATGGCCATATCTTGGTTATACAAAGGTCTTTTTCGGAACTTTTTTTAAAAATGGGGTAGAATTTCATAAGCTATGTGATGGTGTAGGTATTTCTCACTTTTTGTAGAGTTAAAAGTTCCAATTTTACATTTAAAGTAAAATCACATTGTAACTTGGTCTAAATTATAAGGTTTTTATACTTAATCATTCATCTAACCCTTATATCCTTTTGTTTCTTTATCTCATCTAACATTTTGAGCATTTATTATAGGTTTTAAGAGGAACATGGAGCATTGAAGTTAAAGAAAAAAAACATTTGGTATCCATTGTAATAGTTTTTTCAAAAACTCATGGGAAAATAACCTATCATATGTTATTTTTCATTCATGCTTTAGGACCAACTAGCATTACTTTGGGCTTAAAATTAACCATCTACACAAGCTTTGTCAAAGTTGGTTAAAAAGAACATTAGAAACTCACTAGTTTTTGGATTTGGATTAAAATGAACCAATCCTAGGGTAGCCATTTGGATTAAAATAAACCAATCCTAGGGTGGTCATTTGGATTAAAATACACCAATCCTAGGGTAGTCATCATACATTGATATCTCAGTTAAAATGAACATCATGTCTTTTGTGAAGCAATATCTTCACGTAGAATAGCAAACTATCATTTGGGATTTAAAACTTAATATTGTTTACTATGATTGTGAGGTGATAGGCCTATGCTCTCCCCTTAACTGGGTGATCAAAATGCTAGACTCATCTTTTAATTTAATGCACTTTATGCTTTGTTAAATCCTTTAGAAGGCCTGCCATAGTGGGAAGAGGTACTCACCCTATGGGAACGACCTAAGTGGGAACAACCAAAGCTAGGTTTTCCAACCCACTATAAAATAAAAGTAAATCTAGGGAAACCCACATTTACCAGAAGTGTGGAAGATAATCATTGCCAAAATATTTTTTCTAAAGATTGGGAGGTCTCCTGAGGGAGTTTATCATTTTTCGCTCTGAATGGAAACCCTATCTATGAACCATAGTGTAGAGTCCACCTGAGTTAGTAACCAGACATTGTAATACTCGCAGTGCAAGGGGAGGGAAGAATATGCCCCCAAGACACTCACCATATAATTTCCAAGGACCATTTGCTCAAGGGATTGAGAAATCTAACTTTGAGTACGTACCTAGAAAAGACAAAAACACGGGCACCCTCTAGGGGGTAACACGGTTGTGTGAGTCAATGCAATTTTAAGACGTGGTTTGTTGAGTATAATGATGACCTTTTTGACCTTAAGAGTGAGTCTACTTGAAGTGTATTCTTTGTTAAAAAAGCCAATAGAAATCAAGAAGGATCATGTTTGATTCTTGAACATACACTTATTGTTTAGATTCCGGGACTTAAAAACAACTAGTTTACAATTGTTTGCTATGTTTTCTAAACATTAATTCATATAAGATCATCCTGAAAAACATAAGAAAACAAGAAAATGGAAAGCTATTGGAAACCCTTGTCAGACAGTTAACATCAAAATTTGGATTTTTATTAGAACATAAACTTTCCTAAATCAAAACAGAGTCTTAAACCTGCATAAACTAGACTTTACAATTGAATTTTTTCAAATCAAACCAAGATCAACCATTAAAAAGTATCTCAATCAAACACATTTGATTATTAAGTTAAGTTTCAAGATTAGTCGTCCTAAATCAAAGAAACAAAATTGTATAATCAAACTTATCAACTTAGTCTAATCAATAGAATCTATCATTCTATTTGACTTGAGTTAATATCCTTGAAACAATACAAAACTAAGATCAAAATCTTATTGAAAATAATAATGTTCCTATGTCCATTTTAGCAAGGTTACAAAGACAAAAACTCCTAGAAAAATGAAATTGAAACTCAAACCACCATGGCTAAAATAGATGAGGATCAATTGAATGCTTGAGCTCATCAAATGCAAAACCTTCAACAACCATAGAGAGATATTTGCTTCTAGACACTTGTTCTTATTCCTCTGACAAAAATCTAGACATGACACCTTCTCCACCAAAAATTACATCATCCAAGTTCAATGTCTTTGAATTTTTACAAAAGTTCAATAAGCCCAAATCTAAGTCCTCAAACACAAATGATATTGAGCAATCCTATCATGTCATGCATTTATCTCCATCCACCATAAGCCAAAATAAACCTGAAGACTCTTTCACTCAAGTTAACAATTCCATCCAATCATCCTCTTCTATCATATCTTCAACATCCAATGATTCATATCAATCTCACAATCCAAAGCATGCTAGTATAGAATCCCCTACACATCAAGATCAAAATATTCTTTCCACTCCATCCAATGATATCAAAATTCCACAAATTCTTCCAATCTTTGATCAAGATCCCATTTCTCAAGAATCTTATGGTGATCCCCTCGTTTCACTTTTTATCCAAAATAATTCCCTTCCATCACAAGAGACAAGTATCCTTGCAAGTTCTTCTTCCACATCATCTAATCAATCCAGACCATCTCATGATTCTATTGCATCACAAGAGCATGATAGTTCTTCCATCCTATCTAATGATGTCTTACCAATTGATGATCAAGACATTCTTTCTACAAAATCTCATGATTCCCTTCCTCATCAAGATCAGGATATGCTTCCATTCAAGGATACCCTTTCATCTCATGAAGATGTTTATCCTTCTCATGATCAAGATATGCCTTTCATACCACCTCATGATCTTTTTCCAATTCAAGATCAAAACACCCCATCATCCCCATGTCAAGAGCCTATCACACCTACTCAAGCTATCCATGAACCCCACACCTATAAATTGGGATCCTCCACCTTTATCAATTCTAGTTTACTTCCAACACCTATCCTCTAATCCATATCATATCCTCCTAAAAATGGACTCACATATTTTTTCACAAACAATACATATCCCATTAGTGAACAGATGTGTCAAAGTATGAATTACAAAGGAAAAGGATTAGGCCTTCATGAGCAAGGTATCCTAGAACCCCTTTGTATTCAAAGAAACCCATATCACCATAGCCTTGATTATATGCCTAAGTGTCCTAGTTCATCAAACCTTCCATCTATCCTAGGTCCTCATTCTAGTTCATCAAACATTCCATCTATCCTAGGTCCTCATCCTATTCCATCAAACCTTCCCTCTATCCTAGGTCCATATTCTATTTCTCAAAAATAACAAAGCCACACATTCTTGATTCCCTTTCAAAATTCTACCCACATTAACTCATCCATAATACCTCCATATCATTCATCTCATTCCACCTCTCCCATTGCTCTTGGAATCAATTTGGGTGCCAAATATCAAAAGCTTCTATATCAAAATCCACATGTATCAAAGGATCAACATGTCTCCTCAAAGAGACATGCAAAAATAAAAGAAAATTTGATCCAAAATCAAAAGAAATTTTTGAAAGGTCACAAAGGCCCATCAAAGCAAAAAGGAAATTTTCAAAGACCACAAAGGTCCATAAATCAAAAAGAAAAATTTCAAAGACCACAAAGGTCCACAAAGTAAAAACCAAAGTCAAAAGTCATGTGGATTCCTAAGAGTTTCATAGAAGCAATAAAATCTAAATTGGCATCCAAATTTGCTAATCCAAAAGATTCCTCCAATTTTCCATCTAATAACCAATCACCTTCCAAATCTATTTTTCCTCCATCACTTCACACCCTTCAAGGTGTGTGCCAATGTTGATCTTTCCATCCTTTCCATCTATCCATCAATAGGCCTTCCAACCTCATATCCATTATCCAACATTCATCCCCCATCATTCTCCTTTAATCCAAACCTTTGCATAAGTCCTTAGATTCTTCCATCATATCATTAATCTTCCAACATTTAGGAGTCTAATTCCCATTACTGTGGTTTATTAGAGAGATATCTCATTGTGAAACTTGATGCTTAAGTCCTTCCTCCATCTCCCAATCATCCATATCCTATCTTCCATATTCTTCTTGCACTTTACACTTAGGGACAAGTTTTTTCCTTCTTATCATTCATGGTCATTATCCTTTCTATGCTCATTCCTTACATTTCCACCTTTGATCTTGACAAGGTTAAGGATCTTCTTGAACATCATATATATTATCCTATATGCTTTATCCATATCTTCCATACCATATCTTTCATCTTATCCATATTCCATTATTCTTACTAGATACATCCTTTCTTCCTTTCCTTGGTCTTCATGTGGAATAGGGGAAAAATGCTTGGGCCTTGTGTCTGTATCCTATCTAGTTGCTCTTGATAATCACCATTCATTATTTTTATCCTTTCCTTCTTCCAGTCCATATCTCCTAGCTTATCAAAATCCATGTCACCATGTCCCTTTGCAACCTTGAATCTTATCATGAAAATCATATTTGAGCCTAGCTGTAAAACATTATCCAATCCTCATATCTTTTGTCAATCAATCATCAATAACCATCAATCTTATTGTACTTAGAGGAAATCAGTGATCCTAAGTACTTATCATCATCATGCCTTATGGAATCAATCATTCCTGGCATCTTAATCAATCAACCATTATCATCTTTCGACAAGAGATATGTTGCTTGTGTGACATGTTTTGTAGTGAATATTTCATTTTGATCTATCATTTATCCATGGTTGCATTACCCATATTGTGGGGCATCTTTTTCCTTCAATCAGTCATATCATCTCTTTTCATCTTAAATATCCTAAAAAATCCAAAAAAAAAGAAGAGAAAAATACAAAAAGATCATAAATTCTGAAAAAGTACAATAAAATCTCATATACATATCCTGTCAATGTGGTCATGTCCCACCCGAGCTTGGGGGAAAAATATGGACCTCACTTGGGGAAATAAACATGAGCTTAATCAAATAAACAAACAATAGTATGACATCATACCAAAAACAATGATCAAAACATTACCCAACATTTGAACATCAATCACCATTTTATTGCATCAAACATGCATATTATATCAAAAATAAAAAAAGGTCAAAAATTAGTCAAAATGTCAAAAACAGAGTCATCAAGTCGAACTACATGGTCTTTGCATGTATAACATAGACAAGGCTAATTTTGATCAGCCCCCAAGGCCCCTAGGATAGGTCTTTACGTTAAGTTTCTTGGTCAAAATCTCAAAAAACACAAAAAACATCAAAAAATCAAAATCAAAATCAAATCAAAATGGATGATCTAATATGAATAATGGTTGAATACTTTAAGAAAAGGTTGAATTGTTGTACTTTTATCATTGTTATCATTTCTTTGGAGCAACTCAATGATGTATTGAACTAGAGAAGCTAGGAAGGAGAATGGTATTTTCTTTATCCGTTGTTTGTGAGTTAATCATTATTATTATGCGAATTGTTGCCAGACATGCTCTACAAAGTATCATGGATGACATTCAGAATTCACATAGGAAAGTGATTGATTCTTCTCTATTTACACAAGAAATGTTTAGGTCATCTCAGTTTAATTATACCTCGATGCTTGTGTTAACTTGCAATATCAAAAATCATGAAAGTAGTACTCAAGTCATCATGGTTTAACTCATACCATTGATGCTTGTACTCACTTTCAAAATTTTAAAAGCTCAATGATGATAAAAAACATGATAAATGGACTGTTAAGATGCCAATGCTTTCATATGTAGATTTACATAGTTAAATTAGATTGCATTCATATTAGTTTGGCATCTGCATTATAGATTTTCCACATCGACTGATGGTATCTATAGCAACCTACACCAGATGCTGAATCATGTCCCACGTCTTTGGGAAGAACTCTAAAATCCTCCTATAATCATAACATATTACAAATCAACAATTATCAATCAATCAAAAATCAATTATCTTATCAATCAATCAAACATCAATCTATTGTTGATCCTCAACTATCATGAGGTCAATCATCAATCTATCATTGATCCTCGCTTATCATGAGGTCAATCATCAATCTATAATTGATCCTCGCCTATGATGAGGTCAATCATCATTCTATCATTGATCCTCGCTTATCATGAGGTCAATCAACCAATCAATCTTTGAATCTCACCTCTCATGAGATCAATAATTTTCTAATCTATTAGGATCATCAATCAATATCAAATCAAATAATCAGTTGAAGTGATTATCAATCATCAAACACAAGGAGGCAAAACAGGGCATCAATTTAATCAATTTTGCATAGTCAATCTTTCCTTTTCGGGAGATAAATCATCATTATCGAAACATCAAAAAATCATAAAAATTTGAAAAATTCCAAAAAAATTCAAAAAATCATAAATTCATCAATTTATCTCCCGAGGGGGCATATATACATCATCACCTCAAAATCAACATTTGGGGCATACTGAAAAATTTTCGTCGATACTAGTAGTAGCAGCACAAAAATTTCTTTGAAGCAATGTGTAAACACATCACTTCAAAGAGGGGAAAAATTTATACACCTAAAAATGGTCTGGAGAATATAATTAATTAAATATGTTTTATTTGATTAATTAACCTTTATTTCATCTACTATTAAATAAATAGAAATATTTATTTATAGTTCATCTTAAGTTCTTCAATCTTTATTCTATTATTTTTGTCTCAATTAAATAAATGAATTTCACTTTGTTTTATTTAATTATTGTTATTAAATTAATCTACTTAATAAATAAATAGAAATATTTATTTATAGTCCATTCTACTATTCTTCAATTTTAATTAAATAAACTTCAATAGTTTGTATTATTTAATTATCACAACATTTTATCTTAATTAAATAAACAAGTTTAAATACTTTGTGTTTAATTATCATATTCCTTCTATATCTATTTAATAAACAAATTCTATAGTTTTTTTTATTAAATTATTTATTCCCTTTTACTAATTTGAAAAAATCATAAATTATTCAAATAAAGGCATAAATGCAATTTTCCTTGATTCACTCAACAATAAAATTAGATATCAAATATCCAATTTAATTCAATTGGCATTCATGGGAAAGCTTTGGAGACAAACTTGCAGGCAATCTCTCAATCTCCTTCCTCTGATTCTTCCTATCATTTGGCCTGATGTTTTCATGGGGAGAAACCATTCCCTTCATCAGCTCAAGCTTCTTCATCTCTCACCATTCAATTCTCCAGATTGAATCCAAGCCTTTGTTGTGCTGCCCCTTCACAAAATTATTGTCGTAAATCTATAAATACATCCTTCTAAAGCAAAGAATAGATCCCAACTTTGTGCAAACTTACTCTGCAGGAATAACAATCAAGCAATTGAGAAATTAAGCATTTAGCAATAACATCTTAGCATCATAGCAATCATAGCATCAGTAGAATCATAATCATGGCTGCATCTTAGTTTACTGTAGCTTCCATCCATCAAGTTTCATGTCAGCATAGATTACAATAGCATCAATATCATTTAGAAATCATCATATAGAATTACATCATTGTATTTAGCATCATTCCATTCTCTAGATAGAAATTTTAACAGTCACAGTGCTTACCAAATCTAGGAGCCCTCTGTGATTTAATAAATCTTTGGAGATAGGAAACAATGAGACACTTTCAAGTTTTTTGTGCTTTAAATTAGTTAATTGTTGTTAAATCTTGATATAATGTTTCATTAAGAAGTGTTTTAGTTGTTTTACTTATTTAATTATTTCACACTTACACAAAGAATGGAGAATATGCTACTGTAGCCACCAAACTAAGAACTAGTCTACATAATGAGAGAAGAGAAAAAGCCTTCAAAAATTCAAAATTTGAATCTTGGCTCCAAAATATGATGTGTTGTCCATCCTCTCCCTCAAACAAGGCATGTAACTATTGTGAACTCCAAAAATGTATAAAGATTTTTGAATCTCAAAACAACCTCATGGGTCGTATGCAACTAAAAACCCCTCCAAAATAGGGTTGTAATTGAGTGGAACAAGGTGTCATGTGCCTGAAAATGCTACTTGATTGAATATTTATCAAATGGAACTCTTAACTGAAGGCAGACTCTCCATTAAGTGCTTCAAAATCCCTAACTTTACTCCACATGTTGGCACTCATTTATCAACCACCTCCAAGATTCAAACTAAACTTCAATGCTCCATTTGACCAACAAAATATCTTTACTTTACACTTAATAATAAAATTTATTGAAAAGTGATTTATAATTTATCACTTTAAATAATTTTTTACAATATGATTTTTAATGCAAAATAAAAAAAACTTCTAAATAAGTCAAATACACCAAAGGAATTATCATTTTTTTTCATTTTAATCATAACATTTATTTTGAAGTGATGATAAATCACTTAAAATAAAGTTTCAATTATTTCTCAAATGCAAAAATAAAAAGACTTAAAGCAAAATTTAGATCTTATGAAACATTCAAAAGTTTCAAAAAAAACCCAAAGGCCAAGATATGCCACAACCTAAACAAAATGAATAAGGTTTTTAAACATAAGGTAAAATGCCTTCCTCATTTCCATCGAACTTTCTAGGGTATTCAAATGCTAAATATAATGAAAGATATTCATTTTTAATTTTATTCTTTTACTGACATGGAGAAAGGTTGCGACCATGGAGAACCTTGGATTGAGCCCTAGCTGTAAATTTGGGCCTCTTTTCCTTTTACTTTGTAGATTCTAGATGCTTGAGGTGTGGTAAGTTTGATTTTGTCTTCAAATTTGGAAGATTCCATACATTTTAAAAGCTTTTTGGTGCAGGAGCACCTGCCAAGGTGCCAAAGTACAAGCATATTTTGAAGTATTTTTTTAAAATCAATCTTATTTTGTTGTGCAAGGTCTTTAACACCATCTTTTTTGTGATTGAGGACCTTTTGTTTCTTGGGTTGAAAGTTAAATAAGTTGGGAATCCTTTGTGTGGTTGATTCCTAAGTTTTGTCTAAAATTTCAAAACACACTGTGTTTTACAACAATAGGTTTTTGACCGATCTTAGGCTTGGAGAAGGAAACATAACCATTTCCAAAGCATTGTAAAAGAGATTTCTTGACCTTTGAAGGAGGTTGGAGGATTTTGAGCGTGGCAGTTTCATGAGAACAAGAAGAAACAGTGATTTTGTGTGTAAAAAGTTCTGATTTTCTGTTCTTGGCCGTGTGCCTGCTGCTAAATGGATTAGACAAAGATTTTTTTTGATTTGTTAGCATGCAAAGAATCCTTTTGAAGCTTTGTATTGGCATTTTAGATAACTTTTCCATCACTTTCTTTCACTTTGTAAATTCTGTGTCTTTTTCTTTAGTTCTGTTTTGACTGCACCCCCACCGTACCAAGAAGTATGGAATCAATGGGAGTGTGGATAAACCCCATCCTTGTACATAGGTTAGTAGTAGGAGTTTGTAGGAGCTCAAAAATCATGCCAAAAATCTATTCCTAGGCGAGCAGACCATGCCCGGTTAGGAAAGACTGTGCAAAGGTTGCTACCAACATTGCAGGGGTGACTAAACACTGGAAACCCAGGGTGTGTAAAGATTGCAGGGGACCTTACAAAGGTCTGACAAGAGGTAGGAATAAATACCAATTCATCTAGTGGCTGAAGGAAGAAGGCAGTCCTCTATATGTCCAAGAAAGGCTTAAAAAGCCCTAAAATTTCTCAAAATCTATGTTAGCCCTGTGTACAGCCTAAGAAGGTCCAAAACCAAGAAAATTTTGAAGTGCTCCAAATTTGAGCAAGGGTGACAGAAGCAAGTTTGGCCTAATTAGGTGAAGGAGAGGGGTGATAAGCAATTGTCTTGTGTGAGGAGGCCTAATAGGGGCTAAAACCTAGTAGCCTTTCCCAAACCCTAAACTAGGGTTTAATGGAAGCGATAGAAGAAAGAAAATTTGTGCTTGGATAGGAACCTTCCCTAGACTATTTTGAAGCTTTGAGAACCTATGCACACCCCTGAAATGAGGTTAGGAAGAATTTGGAGGTTAACTGGTCTTTAAACTGATTAAGGGCTAGTTGGTGAATGTGAGGAAAGGCACCAAAAATTGCTTGGTAGCAGAAAATTGGAGATGATAGCAGGGTTGGAAATCAACCAGGGGTACCTAAAATAGCAAAGGACCTATAGGTTGAATGGTGGATGAAGTGACACCAAGGGGTTATCAGAGGTGAGACCCAGAGCATTGAGATTGTGATTGTCTCAATCCAACCCGGTCCCTATCACTTTTGCAAGCTCTTTGGGTGCGGCTTCACTGTATTTCCTTATGTGATTCTTGTTTTTTTTCTATGGCTTTTCTTTTGGTCGCCATGGATTCTCTCTAGACGAGTTTTGAAGAAAGAAACTACTAAGCTTTTATGCTTTGTCCTGAAGATTTTCCTTTGAAGAAAACATGGTAAGTTTATTTGCTCAAGATTAGGAAGATTTTCAAGCAATTTGAAAGATTTTGAAAGCTTTTTGGCCTCTAAGGTCATGACTATATTGCTGATTTTTAATACACATTTATGCTTTCTTTGAGAAAAGACCATGGAAATATGTGTTTGTATTTCAAGCTCTTTCTTCTTGCATATACTTGAGGGTTTTGACTCAAAAATCTAGCTCTTCTACTTTTTTTTGATCTCTAGATATCTTGCATACTTGATTTAATGAATAAGTTTCAGCCTTTGCTTTTCTGTCATTTCTGAAAATGGGTATTTGGTTTTCATGAATAATTTACAACCATGATATATTCTTGATTCGGGTATTTAATTTTCAGAATATGGAAAAATAGAAAAATTCTTTCTTGATTTGCAAATAAAATTCTCTTTCTCTTTCTCCATTAAACAAAATAAGATACCCTAGGTCATGGGTATACATCCTCTGTATGTTGCATTCTCTTGATTTTATTGTAAAATTGCTTTTGGGTATCTAAGAAAACCCATGCCACCACCATGGAAAACTCTATATTCTATGCTTTGTGTTTTTCCTAGATTCTAGGTTCACTTAAAAATGTGAAACCCTTAGGGTTTCATGTTTCTGTAAGTGCATTCTTTATTGTTCCAGTGATTGCTTTTACCCCATTTGAAAAACTTAACTATGACAAAAATCACTCTAAGACAAAAATATCTTGTATGCTTCAATAAAAGTTCAGACTCTCGCACAGGTATAAGTACTTTCCCTTGCATATGATATTCTATATTATATATTTCTGCCTTGAGACTGAATTCCTGTTGCTTTTAGAAATTATGATCATATCGTCTTAAAGATGCATTTGTGTCTAAAAATGAATAAAATAATGAATATTTACTTCACTTCGTACATTCATGCAAGACATTTTTATTTTCTCCTATAACAAGATCATGAAATTTATTTGATATGCAAGATTGGCTTACTCTATTTCTCTAAAAACACACTCTTGTAGCTTTCTGCATTTGTATCTGAAAAATGAATAAACTTAGTTGTTGAAGACTGTGAATACTATACTGGCACCTTTTGAAAGCAATATTACTATCAATTTTAATATTTTTGTACTTTTTCTTTTAGTTCAATGCTTCCAAAATGTCTCTTTCTCAACATTGATATTAATGTCATCTGTATCTTGCATTATCTTTTATCTTAAATTTGACATCCATCATTGTATACCTTTCTTTGCATGATGACTAGAAGTTATCATAGCTACTCTTCATTTTTGTACATTCAAATATTTCATAAATGAAATAACCATTCCCCACATAATGTTTTGTAAATATATCACACATGAAACATTTTGAAAGAAAAAAAGATTTGTTATTACTGTTTCAGATATGTAAGCAATACTTATTGAATTTCCTAATGATGTCTTCATGACATTGTGATCTCTCTTGATGATTGCTTTGTGAACTCAATATGTATGCCTGTTCACTATCACTCTATTTTCTTGTTGATATAATGGCTTTTATCATTGCATTCCCCTCCTAAATAAGCTCAATTAAGCTAATTATTTGATAACTCAACATGCCAAGCTCAACCCTTGTGGGAGCCAAGTTTTAACCCACATGTTGCAATTTGATGAAATAAAGCAACAACAATACTTTTCCTATATCTACACATGAAGCAAACAAGTTAGAAAAACAATGAATTAATGATTTCTCTTGATGATTTGATCTAATAGATACTCATTTATCTCTCAGATGTTGAGTAAGTTGATTCTATTTGATAATAGCTGAAAATTATATATCTGTTGATGAAGCATTTATTTGGATCTCATACCCTAAGTTCTAACACAAATTTTACAATCAACTGCAGGTTCTAGAACTCAAGAGCAAAGGAGTTGAAGACACTGAAGATCAAGCTAGAGAGAAACAATTCAACCCTACACCATCCCTCAAGGCAAGGATAGACATGACCTCCTTTTATATGTTTTTTCTATTTTAGTAGTTGATCTTCAAATTTATAATTTGTACTTATTGTTGAGTTCAATCAACTTAGTCAAACCCACGGCTTGTGTGGGATTACAGAAACATATCTTTTAATAATTCAGCTACTTCAAAGTATGCAATGACTTGTATTTCCATTTCCTTGTTCTTAATTACATAATTTTAAATAACTGATAAAAATTGTTGAAAGCATATGTTTTTTCTAATCATCTGAAATAATAATTACAACATACTTTGCTCTATAATTGCAATTCTTTTTTGATAATCAGCAATGATAAACATTGCAGAAAAATAACAACTATTTACTTCATTTCTCTGAATTTTTGTTTTCTAAATGAATTGTTTGTTGCTTTGTTCAAATTGTTCAACAATTTTAGCCAAACTATTGGATAATTATAATAAATCAGTTCTTCTAAAACCCTTTATTCAGGAAACAAAGGTTCATTGGATGAACTATGTATCAAAACTTGTATACCCCTCCAAATAATTTCTCAATAAATATTCACTAATTTAAGGAGGAAGCTAAAAATTAGTAACAATTCTATAAGTTTTGAAACCTAAGTTGTTGGCATTGTGTATCTTTAACCTTGTCTTAGAGTTCATGTTTTTCCTAGCTTCCCGATAGTCAGACTTGTTCTTAGTGGCGTAAATTGAGTTGGTTTATTGTGAAGTCAAGGAGTCAGAGGTTTTCATAACTTCATAACTCTCGACTTTGAGTTATAGAGTTTCAGTTTTCTGTGATAAGGCAATATATTGTTCACCCGCATGTTTTGAGGCACCACCTATGCATTTAATCAGGAATATGGTACAACCAAGAGATGTCTTATCAAGGATTTTTGTAAAGCACACAAATCTTAGGGTTTTCTTTATCAAGTATTAAAATAGAGCACCATATTAATTCCGCACCAAACACACATCCTATCATTTGCATAACTTAAGGTGGAAAAGATTTATTTGGGTGAGCCTACAATATCAGCTCTATCATCTGTAATTATTTCTTCAAGTGTACAAGTGTTTTTCTATGTATTGTGAGCTCATACAGTCTGGAATCAAAAACTATTGGCTTGGCATAAGGGACATGGAGTTGGGATCCTTTAAGTTAGAAGAATTTTGAGCACGTCTGGAAAGTGATAAAATAACTACTATTGATGCAAAATTGTTAGAAAGTGGATTAGCTAACTCTAGGGTTTTCCAGAAGCCATTCTGAGTGTAGACCTAATAGGTGCATGCACGAGAAGATACATTCCAAAAAAATAGGAAATCAAAGCCATGGACGGGACTATTGTTGCCAAAATTTCTCTTGAAACTATTTCTCACATGTTGAGGATCCCTAAGAGAATTCCCATGAAGGATATGTTTATTTCAATGGCTAGTGAGTTTTTTAGAGTCAATGAGAGCTGGTGCAAGAATTCTATGGCCAAAGGGTGGTTGAAATAAAAAAAAGAGGTGAGTCACAACTATCCACTAAACTTAAAAGAATGCATTTCAAAGGGGAAATTGTAGATGCCATTGCACTGTTGCATTGCATTGTTGGGAATACACAAATTGAGTCCTTTCAAGATTGGATGTGTTAATTTATTTTTGATATATGTGATGAAAATGTGTTTATTGATTTGGCTAAGATAATTTGCTTCCATTTAAATGAACAATTGGTCAATTTTTAGAAAACTACTACTTTCCATTTGTGTTCTTGTTTAACATATATTATAGCTAATCAAAGGTCATTTTGGCTGGGATTAAAACCATAGATACCTCCAAATTCTAGCATACCTATGTATAAGTGCTACCCATAGTTTACTAAGCAGGTCGAAATGGGAAATTTTTTCCTTATTAATGATGCATTCTTAATGAAATTGATGAGGAAATTAGATGGAAACCCTGAATTGTGTTTTTCTTCTAAGTCAATGTCTCTTGTATTAGAATTTGGAAATTTTTATATACAATTTGATATATTTTCATACTTGAGGATAAGAGGTTTTGAGAAATCCCCACTAAAGTTGCCTCGATATCCTAAATATTTGCTAGTGTTCTTGGAGGTTTATAGAAAAATGGCCATTATGAATGTAAAATACTGAATATGGGGAAGTGAGGGTATCCTTTTCCATTGACAACCCCATCTTTCACATGCAAAAATAATCAAATGGCCAAATTTGTTGAAGGAATTCTCAAAGAATATAGTCTCCAACATTTATTCATGAGGGCCAATTTTGACAGCAAGGGTTTTGTGAAATGAAATTTATATGGAGGAAATTTATATCAGCATCAACCTTCTATTGATGATTTTTGGGAAGATTGTGCTGATGAAAATGAGGTTTTGAAAAGATATTACATGAGACTAACCCTTGAGAAGATACAAGATTTTGGTCTTCCTTTCTAGATTCCTGAGGGTACAATTGATGATTTAGTGGTCATTGACCCTGAAAATGAGAAATTATTTGATAAATATCACTCCAAGGTTGACTAGAATGAAAATGAAGTCTTGAATATGAATATACGAGTTGCCCTAGTCATGAAAAGAACTCAAGATTGTTTGGAAGGAAAATAGTGACAAGTTGTTGGTTCTACTCAAGAACCAAAATATTCTCAAAAAAATGAATAGGGGTCTTCTTAAAAAATTATAGTGGGTACATCATTAGGAAGGATGGCTACAAGGTCTTCTAGTATGAATTCACACTTTGGGAGTGATGGTGAGAAGCTAGAGGAGATGGTTAAACTAAATTTAGTATGTAAACAAGACAACCCATCCACCCCTACTCCTAAAAAGAAGGTCAATCTAATGAAGCCCACACCTAAGGATTCTGATGCTATTTTTAAGCAAATTGTTGAAGATAACACTTTTCCTCCTTTGTCTGAAGTACTCACTTCCCCAGTGGAAAATATACCCATTACTCCTGGTGAGTCTAGAGAAATCACTCTAGGTAATAAGGATTTTACGTTGATTGAAGCCTCTCTAGTATGGATAAGAAAAACCATAGAGAAAAAGAGGGCGTACACTCCTACAACAACAGTTGGAGTAGATACAGTTGCAAAGCTGCTTCAAAATTCTTCAAGGCCTAAGAAAGCTTAGAAAACTTCAAGAATGCTAACTAATCCTACTATTGGTAATCAGGTATTGGAGATTGTAGATCCAAGAAAAGATCCAAATGAAAATGAGATAACAGTAGCTGACTAAAAAATCATACATGTTGACACGGGGCCTCAAACACTCGAAGGGGATTTATATCATGTTAATTATTTAGTCTTGATTCTTTAATTAAGCAAGTAAAAGAAGAAAGGAAAGAAAAAGTGGCATTGCACTCCCAAGTTCTTGATTTGAAAAACTGCATTCTTCTATAGTTCCCCCTTCTATATCTAGTGGAGCCTCAAGTTCTCAAGTAGAGGCTATTAATGAGTCCACAATGTAATTGGTCAGAAAGAACCTGAGCTATTCCAAAAATGTCAATGAATGGATTGATGAGATGCTTGAAGAAATTGTCCTCTTTATCATTAATTCTATACTTTTCTACACTCAAATAATTGATAAAAGGAAGGAATTGATGGTCGAGCTACAACAAGTTAGAAAAGATCAGACTAGTCTAAGTTATGTGCTCTCACAAGAAATAAAACAATTGATTTCCATGGACCGAAAGAAATTGATTAATGAAAAAATTGTAAGTGATCGAAAGGAGTTAGATCCTTCATGGCCCAACTCATTGGAGTGGAAATTGAGCATCTATGACACTATGGTAAAGGAGACTTCTATAGTACTTGAGAGATATTTGGACATGCTGGTGGAGATAAAGGGAAATTTTCATGACCTAAAAGTGGAGATAACTTATGAGTTTGATGAAAGGATTCTAGATTCAAAGGAAGTTTGTCAGAAATTCAAAGAAATACTTAACAACGAGATGGCTAATCCTGCCACCATGACTAAAGAATCTTTCTCAAAGCTTAGTAGATTGCAAGTTTATCTTGAAATTATTTCAAAACTAAAGCAAGCAGGGGGTCTGATACCTTGGATGAGTTTGAGGCAGCTCTATCTAAAGTAATAACTAGACTGCAGATCACCACAACTCCAAGGAGAAAAGAATTACTTGCAATTATCACCAAATATAGGGATTACAAAACTAGGATGAAGGTACAAGAAAAGTTGTTGCAATGAGAACCATTTGAAGATCAAGAAGATGAAGAAGCTGAGGTGGCAAAAGATGATGTATAGTTAATTTTTGGCATTTCATGATACTTTCTTTAATTTAGCTCTTTTAAGTTTAAAACTCTTTTAGCTATTCAGTGCGGTTACTTTCAAGAAACTGTTACCAAAGACAATTGCTTATGCTTTAAATATGGATTTGGTTATGTAGTTCAGATCTTTTGGGAAAAATTTGATTTACTCATTAGAGAAAAACTTTGTTATCTAAATTATTGCTTTTTGTTATTTTGATATAGAAGACAATGGTGGATTTTATGCATTCGTAATCTTTGAATTATGGTGTATGAATATGTTTTTCTTATGTTGAATGTTCTACAAGTGTTTGATCTATTATTGAAATGACAGATATTTTGAATTGTTACATCATCATAGTATCAATTATCTATGAATAAGGATTATGTGGTGGTATTTGATTTTGTTTCAGTTGTGAAGTATTTTCTGTTTTACCTTATGAAGTTGATGAATACCTTTAAAGATTTTTGGTTAAAAACCTTTTATTTTCTTTCTGGTTAAAAGAAATAGAAGTTAAAAATTATTCCTTGAATATCAAATGAAGGTAGCTACCACCTTTTAAAATAAGCAGAGAATCAATTTGAGAATGATATGATTACCAATTCAACTATGGTTACATTTGTTAGCTTTATGGGTGCGAGAATATAGAGTTAGGTGATAAATTGGGCAACCAGCACCACTTGTAGCACAAGTCTTTTATTGGTGATCAGTGTGGAGTGCCTAGAGGCCTAGGGATATGAGACAATTCACCAAAGATGATGTCTTCAGTGACCCAAAGGATGATGAACTTGATATGCCCCCAATCTCTAACAGTGATGTCAATGGTACCATAGATGCATACAAGGAGCAGTGGGAAGTAGCACAACCAACTACTTTGTTTCCCATGGACCAACCTATGGGCTTTGTAGGACCACTCCTAGATCAAAGGGATGCAGAGGAGATAGTTGAGGATATAGGGCTCAGGGCTACAAAACTTTTTGCAGATGAGATAGATGAAAACTACAATGAGGAGAAAAACCTAAATAATGAGGGAGAGGAGGAGGATGAGGAGGTCAATGAGGAGGATAATTTAAAGAGTGAGGGAAATGATACAATAGGAAAGAGTCTAGTTGGACATGAGTGGGGAGATCTAGCTCCCACTCATGTTACCAGATCATAGTCGGTAGTCATAGCACACACCAACACTTACAAGCATGGAGAGCCTTACTTGTATCCTCCATGCCTCCTACATATGATGAGACTACCCTTACATAGCCAGTCAAAGATCTAGGCGATGATATTTTATTTATTGTTATTCTTATGCTTCTATTCATGATTATGCTTTTAATTTATATATATATATATCATGATGTGTAATAATTAGCTTTATGATTTCTATCTTGCAGGGGTTGTGAGAGATTTACATGATCTCTACCAACATGTAGCTACAGAGGTAGTGCTTCCATTATTCTTCAATCAATTTATTGATAAAAACTATATGTCCCCACCCATCATGGAGCAGGACCCAGAGCTATTCAAGCCTTATGTCAAACTAAGAGTAGCATATGAGGGTGCTACAAGGAATGTTAATTGAGACGAGGCTTCCTATGAGGATATTTAGTCATCTTGAGGTCCATTGGAGGTGAAGAGATAGCTAGGCTATAAGAAGAAAAAGACCGCATAGAACGAGAACATCTAGAGGCCATTGGATGGGAGATTTTGAATATTGGATGAGCACAGGGTCTATAGTACACTTTGGATGCTCTTATTAGTTCACGATCAAAATCGCATACTACTATCTCTCGATGGACTATTTCTAGGTAGGTGCGATCTAGTCATGATCGCATAATGCAATCTCTCGACGAACCATTTCTAGGTAGGTGCGCTCACCAGATCTCGAGGGATCTAGTAGCCACAGGCCACACTAGAATTTTATATTTGATTACATGTACTCAAAAATTTGATATATATATGATCATTTTACATTTGGTTCTTTGTTTATGCTTATGTGTCTTAAGTTAAATAGCAATGTGATTTATCAAATAGTCCTTGTAAGACTATTTAATGAATGTCTCCATGATTTAACATTTTCTATGTGATCTAATTAAAACTATTATAGTTTCCTTTAGATGCAACATTATGATTAAGTATGTTATGCTAAATTAAATGCACCTATGATCTAATTGTAGGACATTAAATACATATAAGGATCTAATTTAACACAACATACAAGGTTATCTTGACTAGTATGAAACCTAAAGTAAACACTTAAAAATTAATTTAAATAATTACTTTAGTATTCAAGACACACAAATAATTTTTTTTCAAGAACAAAGAAATTTGAGAGCACATAGAGTATCACCTACTAACTCTAATACCACTACTCTAGATCATTAACATTATTTAAGAAGATTAGACATAGTACCGGTGTAGATGTTTGACATTGATAGGTTCCTTAAGAGGTGTACCATCCATTTCTATTAATGTGTATGCTCTAGACCCATAACTTTCATTGATTTTGTAAGGTCCTAGCCAATTACGGATAAACATTCCTTTTTTAGTTGGGGCAGTGCTTGACATTACATTGATTCTCACACAACACCAAATCACCTTTATTGAATAATTAAGGGATGGAATTACCATTGTAACTACACTTCTTTCTTCTAGAGTAATTTTGAAGGTTCTCAAGAGCGTTAATGCGTTGGTTTCCAAGTATTTCAAGTTGATGTAATCATTGTTCCTTATAAGTATTATCATCAATAAGTCCTTGAAGAGCGATCCTTGAAGTAGGAATCTCTAACTCCAACCTAGAATTATTACCTTAGTGCCATAGATGAGGTTATAAGAGGTAGTCCCAGTGGATAAGATAGCATTCATACAATAGGCCTATAATGCATATGTTAGTTGTGTGTGCCGATCCTTATTATGTTTTCTTATCATTTTCTTATAATTTATGGAAAAGGTTATGAGTTCATGAAAAAACTTGGTTATAGTGGAAAAGGATGTGGAAAGAAAGAACAAGGTATCTATGTTCCTATAGACCCTAACACACAAGAAAAAAAAAGTGGTTTGGGATATTTTCCTTCTAAGATAACACAAGCAATGAAAAGACCCTCGCTAAACATCAACACCATTGTGTGTAGTCCTAAAACTACTCTCACCTTGAAGCATCTGGGATTGATTGACACAACTTGTGAAGCATCATTGGAGTTATTTGAAGATGACGAAGCCTTGAAAGAAATGTTAGGAGTTTATGACAAGCCATTTACTCCTAAAAAGAAAAGGGTTAAATGTGCTATGATTAGTACTAAGCAAAAATATGAAGAAAAGGAAAGTAATGAGATTGACAAGAATAATGAAGGATACAACCCTAAATTTCTGAAACAAAATGCACTCGGACCTTTAGGAGATACCATTGAAATATTGATGGACATTAACAATGAAGAAAAAGTGATTAAGATAGGAAAGTTCCTTGATGAAGATGAACAAGAAGACCATGCAATTTACTTCATGAATTTCTCAAACATTTTACTTGGAATTATTTAGATATTCTAGGAATTGATGCTAAGATAGTGAGGCACAACATAGTCCTAGTTGAAGATGCTAAACTAGTAAGACAAAAGATACAAAAGATGAACCCTAAGATAGCTTTACTAGTTAAGGTTGAAATGGAAAAACTCCTTGATGCGAAGTTTATCTGACCTATTGATTATTCTCCTTCGATTTCAAACATTTTTTCTATCACAAAACTTGATAATCTTATTAGGATGTGTACAAAATTTTGTGCTTTGAATAAATCATCTTTAAACGATGACTTCCCCCTTCCTAATATTGACAAGATAGTGGACTCAACTATGGGACATTCTTTGTTGTCATTCATGGATGGATTTTCTAGGTATAATCAAATCTTTATCAACCCTAAAGATCAATACAAAACAACATTTATGACATCTTGGGGAATATTTTGTTGGGTAATGATGCCTTATGGATTAAAGAATGGAGTGTGACATATCAATGAGCTATGGCATTGATATTTCATGATTACATACAAATTTTTTTATAAGATTATGTTGATGATATTATTGCTAAATATTTAAATAAAAAAGATAATGTGAATATTCTTCAAAAAATCTCTAAATGGATGAGAAAATATAACATGAGATTAAATTTGAAAAGTATATATTTGGTGTAGATAGTGGAAAGCTTTTAGGTTTTCTCATATCTCACAGAGGCATTGAGGTAGATACAAAGAAAACTAATGTTATAATTAACATGCCACCTCCTAGGAACATTTCACAATTATTTACTTTACAAAGAAGAATTCAAGCTATGCGTCATTTTGTAGCATCTCTAGTAGATCAAACATTACATTTCACACATCTCCTTAAGAAAGAGGTTCATTTTAGTTGGAATGTGGATTGTAAATAGGATGTCGAGAGTTTAAAATATTATCTTTCTACTCCACCTATTCTACAACCTGCTATGTAGGACAAACCATTTATCCTTTATATAGCAACATTGGTCCATGCAACATTTTTGGTTCAACAAGACCAAAATGGTAAAGAAAATCATGTTTATTACATTAGCCAAACTCTAATTGATTATGAGAAATGATACACAATTATAGAGAAACAATGTTTGGCTCTTGTATTCACTACTAATAAATTAAGACATTACCTATTAAATGCTGAAATACATATGTTGATGAAATATGATCCTTCAAAACATATTTTCACTAAAACATATTTATCAAGACGCTTAGCTAAGTGGCTTATGTTGTTAACTAAGTTTGACCTCAATTTTCTCTCACAAAAAGAAATTAAAGGACAAGCCTTGACCGAACAATTAGAGGATGCTCCTTCTCCTTTAGCGTTACCTAATAATGATTCATTCCTTGATGATAATGCGTTGATGATTGAAGCTAATACATAGGAGTTATATTTTGATAGATATAAGTGTAGAACTGGCTCTGGTGTGGGGGTTATAATAACCCCACCCATAGGAGAGCCTATTCTCTTGTCTTATCACTTAAACTTCCTATCCAAAAACAACACCGTAAAGTATAAAGCATTACTTGTTGGACTACATTTCAATTTTATTGTAGGAGCTCAATACATTAAGGTGTTTGGTGATTCACAATTAGTCATTGAACAAATAAAAAAAATGTATCAAGCAGAACATGACAAATTATCAAAATACAAGGATATCATAATGAATTTGTTAGAAAAGTTTGATTCATACACCATTGACAACATACCACAAAAATATAATCAACATGCAAATGGCAATGGCAAGTGCAACTTCCCTTATATATCCTCAAGTTCCTTCAAAATACTTCACATTTATCATGCATATGACCATGAAACCATCAATAGAAGATAAAATGGAAGAAGTATTATTATCCACTATGGAAAGCTCCTGTGAATGGTATGCACCAATATTTAACTATTTAAAATATGGTATAGGTATTTCCTGAGCTAACAACTAAGAACACTTGAGCCCTTCGAAAACTTGCATCTAAATATATAATCCTCACTGATGTGTTGTATCGGAGGTCCTTTTATGGTCTCTTAGATTTCTTAAAGAATATGAAATCCCCATCGCACTTGAACAAGCTCAGGCAGGTGCTTGTGGAGGCTATTTTGGAGGAAGAACATTAGTTCAAAGACTAATCCACAAAGGATACTATTGGGGACATATGGAACAAGACTGCTTTGCATACATTAACAAATGTCACAAATGTCAAGAAAATAGTAATTTGATTCATCCTCCTTCCTCTGAAATTCACACTCAAGTTCCTATTTGTCCCTTTTCGGTATGGGGTTTGGATCTTATTGGAAAAATATCACAACCTTTCTCCACTAGGAATACATTTATAATCATTGCAACAAACTATTTCACAAAATGGGTAGAAGTTATTCCCCTTCATTTAACATCTATCGATGTGATATGTTGTTTCATATTGGAACACATTATTGCTCACTTTGGACTTCCTTCCACACTAGTTTCAAAAAATAGGACACCATTTAAGATGAATGACGTGAAGAAGTTCATAGAGACGTTTAGCATCCAACATTGGTTGTTGATAATCTATCTCATTGAATCTTTTTGTATAGCTTGTCTTCTTCTAGAGTAGATGAGGTAGATGCTCGTGAGTTTTCTTTTGAGTTTTATATTGACATCACCATTGGTTGCTTATGTTTTTCATCTTCTTTTCTTGTGATGAAATGTATTCTCCCATAAACGAAGGTGTGAACTCTAAGGAACCCCAATCATCGCCCTATAACTTTGACATAGTTTCCATCTTTTATTTTTCTTCTTCCATAGGTTCTATGTTCAATGTTGGAACTAATGTATTTAGAGGAATTGTCATTCCTTTTTCAACTTGTAAGCACCTTTCAGACTCGGGGTCTATTTCAACTTGGTATACTTTATTGTTATAGACATACTTCATTATGTGATGAAGAGTTGAAGGCATTGCATGCATCTCATGAATCGATGGTTGGCCTAAAATAAAATTGTATGAAATATTATCGAGCATGACATGAATAGGAGTTTGCAACATATCCTTTCCAATTGTAATAGGAAAAGTAATCACACCAAGTAGGACTTATTTCCTATATTATCAAATCCTCTAATCGAAAGGGAATCAAGTTGAAGTCTTTATTTTTCCACACCTAATTTATCCAAGAGGGTCACACTATACACATTAAGAGTGGAACCATTGTCAAAAGGGTTTCTTTTTATTCCCCACCCATCATAGTTGGCTATTATCATGAATGCATCATTCTTATTTCTCATTGCCAAAGGAGGTATCTCATGTTGATGAAAGGTACCTAATGTCTACATTAACTATATTCATTCCTTGTATTAGAGCTTCTACATTATTTTCATTTGGACTAGAGGGAACCACTACTTGTTGCAAGGTGATTCGAAGCATAGTATGATAATTCGGTGAATTTTGAATTAGGTCCCATAGGGATATCTTTCTTTGCAAGAGTATTCTTAATTTTTTCAATAAGATCATACTCCTTTCCACTATTTGAAGGAAAACAAGGAGCACTAGGAAAGACGGGGTTAGGCAAAGGTAAAGATGTTGTAGTTTTTTTTTTTGGTTGCAAATTGTTTCTAGTGTTATATGTATCAGAAATGGTATTATAACATGATTGTTGCAAACATTATTCTTAGGTGGTTGAAGGCTGAATATGGTTTTTTTTGAGTTTGAGGTTTGTGTGAAGGTGGGTAAAGGATAAGTTGATGTTGAATCACGTTAACTTCTCTTGGTTTAATTTTTTCATAAGAAGCCTTAGTGGATGAACCTTGTGAGATGAAATCCTCAAGTGCTTCATCTAACATGTCAAATTCATCACTTCTAAAAGGACTGAGGGTTAGGTTAACTTAGAAAAATAAATTTGATATACTCAAATAACTATGCTTTCTCCAAGTGGTTCACTAGTTTTCGAGTGTTTTTGGTTTTGTTTTCTAATGAATTCCAAATATAATCTACTCTAATTGAACTATGAACTAGTGTTGAAAATAAAAAGTACAGTAATCTAATTATATCCACAATTGAAATTAATCTAAATTAATCCAATTCTAATGAAATGCATGAAACAAAAACTTAGTAAACTAAAACATAGAACTAATGACAACAAAAAAAAGCACAAAACTAGAGTTTTTGATGCTATAAAATGTAGTCTAAAATTAGACATAGGACTAAATCACCCAAAGCAGCATATGAGTCCCTATCAGGGATTTTTAGGTGTTTAACTGCTAAATAAAAGTCATCACAGAATACCCAAAAATTAGGAAAAACCACCTATACTAGGACTAAATCTCCTAGAGGGGTGATTGAGTCCTAGTTTAGGGTTTTTGTAAGGATTTCATAAAATTATGAGTGAAATTTATGCTTTCTAGTTTGGATGACGTCTTGAATAAGTGCAAATGAAGATTTCAGATGATATTCAATGATGCAAGATGAAAAAAATACAACCTATATGTAATTTCACTAATTCAAGAATTAGAAACCCTAGATGCCAATTAACTGATGCAAACCATAATGTAAAGTTAATGCAAGCTAAATATAGGGTGATGATGCACTTCAAATAATAATTAAGATTTTCTATATGCGGGTTCACCAAAATGAAAAAAAAGAAAAGAATGGGGCTCTCTATCTTTGAGGAGATAGGGTTCTTATTTTACACTCTTGTTTCACTCAAGGAAACCCTAGAGATCTCAATCCAATGATGGAATGAAGGAGAGAGATATGCTAAAGGTTGTCCTATGGTATGATTAATGATTAAAGATGGATTCACCACCAAACTATGACTTGGAAAGACTAGTAGCATGCAAGATCTAATGACAAAACCTAATGGTATATAAAACTTCAACAAATGACCTAGAAATAGATGCAAAGTAGAATAATAAACTACCCGAAATCAGAAAAGTTTCACCTAGAAACTCGAATATGCTTGGAACAAACTCTGAAATCCTAAAAATACTAATTTTAGGGCACACTGGGACTCATACACCAGGCTGGGTGTATCAATCCTAGTCTAGGGTTTCTGGGTTGAAACAAGAATCTGACAGTGTTGACCAAAGATCTTCAAAAATTTGGAAAATTGCTTGTACTAGGACTAATATGCCACTTGTGGCATATCATTCCCATCTTTCTTTTTCAAAAATTCAATTTCCAAATTTGCTCTCCAATCTCTACTCTTTCTTCTTACTTTGATTTCTGGATATGAACCTATAAAAGACCTCCAAAATGAAACATAGTTTTGATTTTCTTATGGTAGGTTTACCTTGGTAAAACCCCTAGTTGGGTAATCAAATATTGATATAAACAATGGATCATGAAAGAAAATATACATATAAACTCTAATCTTAAGTGTCTCTAAGATTAGGAAATCTGAAATGTGATGCAACCCTATTCTATTGTGCTAGAATGAGTTGCATGAATGAAACATGAAGATAAATGACTCACTTTGGGAGATTTCTAATCACCTTAATAAGCCATAATAAATGCATGTACCTTCCTTAGGCTGAAATTAGAGTGATGATGGAGATGAAATCACCTAGGAAACAAGTCATTAGGCTTGGCTTGATGGCTAGTTGCATCTCACCAACCTAGAATCCATCATGATTCAACAGAGGAAACCATAATCAATCCTTGATAATGCTAGATATAAAAATAAAAATGAGCTTGAAGACTTGAAAAACACTATAATGTTGTTGCAAGTCTTCAACCTTGCTTGCTACTTGCTCTTGAATGCTTTTGTGAAATAATACTTGAATACTTGTGAATTCTTAGATCGTGAATTTATTTCTCTAGATGAAAATAATGACTTAAAATATTTTTTAGATAGGCATTACACCTAATTTACCATTTATTAGATCTCAAAAGCTGACATCAACTAAAATTTTGAATTAAAAACTTGAATTTCTTGCTCAAACCCTAAAAATGGGCCACACAAGAATTATCCACCATTTATGGCATATGGGTCCCACTGTTGGAAATAGGATGCCATTTAATTGCAAATCCTAAACATTAATTATTTCATGTATCTCCTAGATTCTTGGAATGTGTTCAACACCACTAAGATTAGGATGAGATTAATTATTTGGATGAAATAAATCATGAAATTGACATTTGTAGTTATTCCTAAATAATAGAGTGTAAGGCCACATGGTAAGGTGACCCTTTATCTCTGTGTTCAAATAATCATATAGAGTAATAGCTAGAACACTTTGAATGCATGCAAAGATCCTAGAGTTAGGATTTGATGTTCTGTATGTTTGAAGTTCAACAGCCTTTAGTTCAAAATAGTTTAGTTTAGTTTAGTTTAGTTTAGGTTCAATTCTAGTTCTAGCTTCCCAAACAACCTACTATATTTAAGATTCGCCTGCATGCAAGTGCATGTTTGCCATTTTGAGCTGCATGTAGTTACTAGTCAGCTAAATTGGAATGCATGTATTAATAATATTGATGCCGAAGTGACGTATACGGACTACCTCCAGCTTACATTTATGGATGACCATTCTGCATGAATGGTGTTGAATAACAAAGGCTTAACAAGAAAATCACTTTTGATCCAATTTTAAAGTGCCTAAGATGCTTTCGGAATTAACTCCAATGCATGATAAGATATTTCAAAGGCTCCTTATGGACTTCTTTAAGTTTCTACCCTTTGAGGAAGAGCTTTGTAATTATCACCGGCGGAAGGATGAGTTGTAGCTTAGTTTGGGACTTCAAAATGGGTAAAGCACACGTTCTGCTTTGGTCTTCATGGTAGAACTCAACTTGAAGCAATATGGCATACCTTTTCAAGGGCTTGAGCTTGTGCATTGTAATTATCACCATTTGGAGATTACAAGGTTGCATATTGTCTATTTATCTCAAACAAGTTGAATAAAGTTGTGAGAATTTTTTATTGCAAGTTGTGAAGAATTGGTGAAGATAGAAGAAACATTCTCAAGCAAGAATTGGAGCTATTGTAATTCAGATATTGAATAATAGAATAATTCTTGGTGGAGTTTTTTCCTGAAAGGATTTCTCCATGGTATATCTTGTGTGATCTTTCTAATATCCTGCCTAGTTCTTCTATCAACTTCTCTCTTCATTCTACAACAGTAAAATGAATTAATCAATATAATCACCCACAAAGAATATATGTAACAAAGAAAGAGCTTACTTAGATCAGCAATATTAAAGTTTTACAGAGTATTAAGCTAAGAAAACACCTCATTTTTCAACACCCACCTGGGGGGACACATATTCCCAAGGTGGTGTATGAGTCCCACCCTAGATTTTTGGGGTGGGCCAATGATGGGTTATTAGAAAAATTATTTCTTTTGTTTATTTTGTCAGGATTTTAGTTGAAATAAGCTTCAAGATTCGAAATAAAGGGTCTTAGGGGCCTGTTAATAATCATTTGAAGGGTATTTAATGCAAGTGTACCAAAATGGGTCTAAATTAAGCAAGAAATTGTATTATCTCCAAGAAGGGTGTACAATTTTCGTTGCCACAACTAGAAAAGAGTGAGTTTAGACATATGTCTGAAGATATATTTTGCAAAAAAATTTAATGAAATTAAAACCCATTATACATGAGATTGTGTAGATTTCAAATATGTAATTTTCTTACAATATATATGTTTATATTTTTTTAAAAATAATTTTCAATGAAATTGCTCCATAAATATAAAATAACATGTGTTCTTATTATTTTAATAAATTTTTGTTAAAATATTTTTTTGAAAAATAAATTATACATAAAAAATCTTCATATAATTATTTTCAATTTAAAAGAATAAAAAAATGATAAGTTTAAGTCATGTTATGTGTGACAAGGGGATTTCAAAATAGCATTTATAACCAATAAAAAATTAATTAAAAAACTATTCAAAAAAATATCATGAACAATCTTCAGTGTCTTTCCTAAAAAGATTCAAAAAAATAATTTTATTTAGGTCAAAATATGATTGATGTTCACATGCATGGTATGTCCTAAAAAAGTGACTTTTAAATAGTGGTTTTTCGAAATGCCTATTGAAAATCAATTTGTATCATCTGCATATTAAAATAAATTACATATTTGGAAATTAGACTGTAAGGACCTTGCCCTTTTTGTTCAATAGTTGTACATATCTTGTTGGTATCGTGCGTATAGTGCTTACATGATAAGATGTTGAGCTAATGCATTAACTTAGACTTTGTCAAAATTACAATAAATGTAGTACAGATTTGTATTTGTGCTAGTTGCAGGTATTGTCTTCAAGTATACAATAGGTTTAATTGAAAGTCATGGTGTTGGTGTTGAAGTATAATCCATGGTCTTACATGGAAACAATTAACATTTTTGTTGGTTAACAATTTGATCTACATAGTTTCAAGCAAGTCCTATAAAGGTTAACAAACTTTCCATTCTGGTTGAACTAATTAGTGTTACATGCATAAAAGAATAAATAAATTGAACTAACAAATTATCATTCTTTAATATGTATTATATGGATTTGGCATTTATTGGATTTAAACAAATTATTCACTCAACATTTTTATTATGTATAGTTCATCCTACTATGTGATTAAATATTAATTAGATATACTTGTAATTATGCGATATTTATTATTATAATGATTTGATATTTATTTGTATGTGTTTCAAAAGTATTTTAAATAGTTTCAAGATTCTATCATTTTGATAAATCTTGCCTATCATTGGAAAGTTTTGAGGTTATAATTTTAGATATCATTTTGAATAGATTATTGATGTCCTTATATATATATATATATATATATATATATATACACATGTGGTCACAATCATATTTCTATTGGATGAAATTTTTAAATAATACTTATAAAATTATTATTTATTCAATACCTGAAAAGTATTAGTACTATTGTTTATTTAAGGGCTTATCTTTAATAATATTATTATTAATAAATCATAGAATAATTGATGAAGATAATAATATTATTAATTAACCTACAATATCATATAAACTTTAATTATAACGTCTGTAATAATCAATAGCTTAATGAGAATGATCATATATTTTATGGGAGTTCAAGAAAGATTGGAGATCTTGGTTGGTTAGAATTTTAAATGAAATTTATTATTCCTCAGGCAACTTATTTATACTTTGGAAAACTTGCAACGACCTTTTGATGATGGTGTCTGAAGGGTCATTTAAGGCATGAACAAACCAGCAAGTAAAGCTAGACTTCCTTGATTAAAGTGCTGCCCAAATCGAGAAACGATCTCAACTTCTTAATATTTTCCCTCAGAGCACTATTGTGTATTTATTAACTGGATCTTGCTTTTTCACCCAAAATCACCTGAGAGTGTCTCTTCACATCTTGTTTCGTGATTAGTTTTTATCTCTTTGATCAGTAACCATGCTATTGTACTGGCTAGTTTAGGTACCTTTGGTGCTTGGCTTTTAACTTTGCATGGTGGTGTTGAAAGAGTATTTAATGGCATCGTAGTGTATAATAATGGGGAAAGGATAGTGGATGGGTTGTTAGGTGTGGATATTTTTTAATTTACAAGCTGGCGCCCAGTTAAAAAAAAAGGGACTGTTGATCAGAAGGAGGAAAATAAAAGGGGGGGGGTTGGATGGTTTATGGAGAACCAGAGGGTGTTCTTACTGTCTCAGCGGTAGTCATAATGGAGGGATGTTTTATCTTGGGGGTGGGTAATGGAGGAAAGGTTGTTTTACCTTATTAATCAGAACTCTTTCCATTGAGATTGGGGATAGGATTTTAAGGTCTAAAAGACAGTTGGAAGAGGGGAAATTAGCCATTCTATATTGGGGATTTTGACAAGAGGGGGAGTGGAATTGCGTAGGTGAGAGAGAGAAAAGAGTTGCAGGAAAAACAAATGTGTGGGAAGAAGGATGAATGGGGTGTGACGAGTTGCAAAGAGCGAATGGAGAGTTGAACACAACTATAGGAGCTTCTGCTAGGCCAATTTTTCCCCAATTTGTAAGAGACCCTAGCAATTATGCTCATTTTTGTATGATGTTGGACCTATTGCTAGAGATTTGGTATAACTAAATATGTTGATGCTTTGGAATGTCTTATTTGGTTGTGTTTATATTTTATGTTCTGTGCCTAATTTTTAAGAGCTAAACACTGATTTGTTATGGTAACTAGAATCTCATTCAACTATACAGCCGCATATAAATTTAGCTTATTGACAATTTAAAGAGTCTCAAGCATGAACAGTCGAAGGATGCTATTTATACACTTCTCATGCATGTCATTAGCAAATTCAAGCCACAAAATCAAACATGAAATTTTCAAATAAATATGTCTTTAGCAAACAATCAAACTCAGAACTCACACCCGGGAAGGATGTCTTAAAAAAAAGAAAAAAAAGAGCTCTGCAATGATTGTCAAAGTATCTCACATGTTTAATCTATGTATCCTTTTACCAATGGCTCCAACGATTCCCCAAAGCAAAAAACAATTCACAGGCTCAAAGTCATATCCCTCAAACTTTGTAGCATCCTCCCATCCATGCCAAAATAGGAAGTCAAGATTCTACACAAACTGTGTTGTGATGTCCATGATACTGCTAAGAAAACAATGAGTTGATAGTAACAAACTTGAGATGTATGTGATAATTTATTTTGTACTAATTAGTTAGAAGAATGAAACATTAGTGAAGATTCGTTAAAAAAGAAGAAGAGAGAACAAAATACTTATGCCAATTTTCTGTCCATTGGAAATAATTGAAAAAGTTTATACAAACAATGATGCAATAACATGAATGCAAATAGTTCATAAAATATAAACTTGTTTACAAGTGTCATTGACCTATCAAAAATCTACAATCTCTTACATTCCTTTGCATTGCTTTCAAATTTAGAACTAATATTATGATAAAATGGCTATTTCATTCCATGAATTGCCTTAAATATTTGCTACTACAACAACATTCGAGTGTTCATGGATTGCTCTTTGTGAATGAGAGATAAAAGAAACATCATATTTAAATTATGATGTTTGAATGCAAAGAAATGTCACCATAAAACCAAGACAAATAATTTTAATAAGTAAGAACACATTGACTTTGAGCAGCAATAGACCAATCCAAAATTCATTGCTTCCTATTCACAGTCACATCAATAACTCTATTTTCCTTTTAATGTTGAGGTTCTATCTAATAAAATTAGTTATGGACATTAAATAAAATAGAAGGAAAAGAGTGAATTTTATTTGTTTATTTCTTGTTTATAAAGATAAGGAGTTATTTACTTGTAGTATAAAATATTTTATTATATCTCATCATATCTTTTTATTATCTTTCCCTACTTTACAATATATTATTTCACATGTAGTAAATAAATACAATTATCATTAATTCCTGAAACTGGAGGGTTGAGTCATTGATTTGATATGATATTATCATTCTTTTGGCTATATATATATATATGGACTTTCTAAGTATTTAGATAGAAAAAAATTAGTGTCTGATTGCAAGAAAACTGCTCTCACATTTGTTAGAATCTTATTAAATGCTTTCTGGGTTTTATTTTATTCATT